>CAWUFW010003285.1:1245508-1868262 GCA_963921515.1 Calotriton arnoldi | reverse complement strand
GTGAAGCAAAATAACGATGGATTAAACCCAGATCTGTGACTGGGGGTGAATGTTTGCCAATGTGCAGCATTCCGTCCATCATCTTGTGTGTTTTGCATTTCGCCCTAAGTGGGAAGGGTATGCCCAGACGTGGGTCCCGTGCTCACTACGCCACTGGAGTCAAGCTATCCTGGCTGATGAAGGCTGATAGCCTGAAACCGGTCCTAGGATGCTTGATTCCGGTCCAGGGAAGACATGGCTTGGCAGTTCGGTCTGGACTGTTCCCATGAGGCACAGGGTCAAGACTGATTTGCATATGGCTATGTCTGAACTGGGGTGGCGTGGTGAAGCAAAATAACGATGGATTAAACCCAGATCTGTGACTGGGGGTGAATGTTTGCCAATGTGCAGCATTCCGTCCATCATCTTGTGTGTTTTGCATTTCGCCCTAAGTGGGAAGGGCATGCCCAGACGTGGGTCCCGTGCTCACTACGCCACTGGAGTCAAGCTATCCTGGCTGATGAAGGCTGATAGCCTGAAACCGGTCCTAGGATGCTTGATTCCGGTCCAGGGAAGACATGGCTTGGCAGTTCGGTCTGGACTGTTCCCATGAGGCACAGGGTCAAGACTGATTTGCATATGGCTATGTCTGAACTGGGGTGGCGTGGTGAAGCAAAATAACGATGGATTAAACCCAGATCTGTGACTGGGGGTGAATGTTTGCCAATGTGCAGCATTCCGTCCATCATCTTGTGTGTTTTGCATTTCGCCCTAAGTGGGAAGGGTATGCCCAGACGTGGGTCCCGTGCTCACTACGCCACTGGAGTCAAGCTATCCTGGCTGATGAAGGCTGATAGCCTGAAACCGGTCCTAGGATGCTTGATTCCGGTCCAGGGAAGACATGGCTTGGCAGTTCGGTCTGGACTGTTCCCATGAGGCACAGGGTCAAGACTGATTTGCATATGGCTATGTCTGAACTGGGGTGGCGTGGTGAAGCAAAATAACGATGGATTAAACCCAGATCTGTGACTGGGGGTGAATGTTTGCCAATGTGCAGCATTCCGTCCATCATCTTGTGTGTTTTGCATTTCGCCCCTAAGTGGGAAGGGTATGCCCAGACGTGGGTCCCGTGCTCACTACGCCACTGGAGTCAAGCTATCCTGGCTGATGAAGGCTGATAGCCTGAAACCGGTCCTAGGATGCTTGATTCCGGTCCAGGGAAGACATGGCTTGGCAGTTCGGTCTGGACTGTTCCCATGAGGCACAGGGTCAAGACTGATTTGCATATGGCTATGTCTGAACTGGGGTGGCGTGGTGAAGCAAAATAACGATGGATTAAACCCAGATCTGTGACTGGGGGTGAATGTTTGCCAAATGTGCAGCATTCCGTCCATCATCTTGTGTGTTTTGCATTTCGCCCTAAGTGGGAAGGGTATGCCCAGACGTGGGTCCCGTGCTCACTACGCCACTGGAGTCAAGCTATCCTGGCTGATGAAGGCTGATAGCCTGAAACCGGTCCTAGGATGCTTGATTCCGGTCCAGGGAAGACATGGCTTGGCAGTTCGGTCTGGACTGTTCCCATGAGGCACAGGGTCAAGACTGATTTGCATATGGCTATGTCTGAACTGGGGTGGCGTGGTGAAGCAAAATAACGATGGATTAAACCCAGATCTGTGACTGGGGGTGAATGTTTGCCAATGTGCAGCATTCCGTCCATCATCTTGTGTGTTTTGCATTTCGCCCTAAGTGGGAAGGGTATGCCCAGACGTGGGTCCCGTGCTCACTACGCCACTGGAGTCAAGCTATCCTGGCTGATGAAGGCTGATAGCCTGAAACCGGTCCTAGGATGCTTGATTCCGGTCCAGGGAAGACATGGCTTGGCAGTTCGGTCTGGACTGTTCCCATGAGGCACAGGGTCAAGACTGATTTGCATATGGCTATGTCTGAACTGGGGTGGCGTGGTGAAGCAAAATAACGATGGATTAAACCCAGATCTGTGACTGGGGGTGAATGTTTGCCAATGTGCAGCATTCCGTCCATCATCTTGTGTGTTTTGCATTTCGCCCTAAGTGGGAAGGGTATGCCCAGACGTGGGTCCCGTGCTCACTACGCCACTGGAGTCAAGCTATCCTGGCTGATGAAGGCTGATAGCCTGAAACCGGTCCTAGGATGCTTGATTCCGGTCCAGGGAAGACATGGCTTGGCAGTTCGGTCTGGACTGTTCCCATGAGGCACAGGGTCAAGACTGATTTGCATATGGCTATGTCTGAACTGGGGTGGCGTGGTGAAGCAAAATAACGATGGATTAAACCCAGATCTGTGACTGGGGGTGAATGTTTGCCAATGTGCAGCATTCCGTCCATCATCTTGTGTGTTTTGCATTTCGCCCTAAGTGGGAAGGGTATGCCCAGACGTGGGTCCCGTGCTCACTACGCCACTGGAGTCAAGCTATCCTGGCTGATGAAGGCTGATAGCCTGAAACCGGTCCTAGGATGCTTGATTCCGGTCCAGGGAAGACATGGCTTGGCAGTTCGGTCTGGACTGTTCCCATGAGGCACAGGGTCAAGACTGATTTGCATATGGCTATGTCTGAACTGGGGTGGCGTGGTGAAGCAAAATAACGATGGATTAAACCCAGATCTGTGACTGGGGGTGAATGTTTGCCAATGTGCAGCATTCCGTCCATCATCTTGTGTGTTTTGCATTTCGCCCTAAGTGGGAAGGGTATGCCCAGACGTGGGTCCCGTGCTCACTACGCCACTGGAGTCAAGCTATCCTGGCTGATGAAGGCTGATAGCCTGAAACCGGTCCTAGGATGCTTGATTCCGGTCCAGGGAAGACATGGCTTGGCAGTTCGGTCTGGACTGTTCCCATGAGGCACAGGGTCAAGACTGATTTGCATATGGCTATGTCTGAACTGGGGTGGCGTGGTGAAGCAAAATAACGATGGATTAAACCCAGATCTGTGACTGGGGGTGAATGTTTGCCAATGTGCAGCATTCCGTCCATCATCTTGTGTGTTTTGCATTTCGCCCCTAAGTGGGAAGGGTATGCCCAGACGTGGGTCCCGTGCTCACTACGCCACTGGAGTCAAGCTATCCTGGCTGATGAAGGCTGATAGCCTGAAACCGGTCCTAGGATGCTTGATTCCGGTCCAGGGAAGACATGGCTTGGCAGTTCGGTCTGGACTGTTCCCATGAGGCACAGGGTCAAGACTGATTTGCATATGGCTATGTCTGAACTGGGGTGGCGTGGTGAAGCAAAATAACGATGGATTAAACCCAGATCTGTGACTGGGGGTGAATGTTTGCCAATGTGCAGCATTCCGTCCATCATCTTGTGTGTTTTGCATTTCGCCCTAAGTGGGAAGGGTATGCCCAGACGTGGGTCCCGTGCTCACTACGCCACTGGAGTCAAGCTATCCTGGCTGATGAAGGCTGATAGCCTGAAACCGGTCCTAGGATGCTTGATTCCGGTCCAGGGAAGACATGGCTTGGCAGTTCGGTCTGGACTGTTCCCATGAGGCACAGGGTCAAGACTGATTTGCATATGGCTATGTCTGAACTGGGGTGGCGTGGTGAAGCAAAATAACGATGGATTAAACCCAGATCTGTGACTGGGGGTGAATGTTTGCCAATGTGCAGCATTCCGTCCATCATCTTGTGTGTTTTGCATTTCGCCCTAAGTGGGAAGGGTATGCCCAGACGTGGGTCCCGTGCTCACTACGCCACTGGAGTCAAGCTATCCTGGCTGATGAAGGCTGATAGCCTGAAACCGGTCCTAGGATGCTTGATTCCGGTCCAGGGAAGACATGGCTTGGCAGTTCGGTCTGGACTGTTCCCATGAGGCACAGGGTCAAGACTGATTTGCATATGGCTATGTCTGAACTGGGGTGGCGTGGTGAAGCAAAATAACGATGGATTAAACCCAGATCTGTGACTGGGGGTGAATGTTTGCCAATGTGCAGCATTCCGTCCATCATCTTGTGTGTTTTGCATTTCGCCCTAAGTGGGAAGGGTATGCCCAGACGTGGGTCCCGTGCTCACTACGCCACTGGAGTCAAGCTATCCTGGCTGATGAAGGCTGATAGCCTGAAACCGGTCCTAGGATGCTTGATTCCGGTCCAGGGAAGACATGGCTTGGCAGTTCGGTCTGGACTGTTCCCATGAGGCACAGGGTCAAGACTGATTTGCATATGGCTATGTCTGAACTGGGGTGGCGTGGTGAAGCAAAATAACGATGGATTAAACCCAGATCTGTGACTGGGGGTGAATGTTTGCCAATGTGCAGCATTCCGTCCATCATCTTGTGTGTTTTGCATTTCGCCCTAAGTGGGAAGGGTATGCCCAGACGTGGGTCCCGTGCTCACTACGCCACTGGAGTCAAGCTATCCTGGCTGATGAAGGCTGATAGCCTGAAACCGGTCCTAGGATGCTTGATTCCGGTCCAGGGAAGACATGGCTTGGCAGTTCGGTCTGGACTGTTCCCATGAGGCACAGGGTCAAGACTGATTTGCATATGGCTATGTCTGAACTGGGGTGGCGTGGTGAAGCAAAATAACGATGGATTAAACCCAGATCTGTGACTGGGGGTGAATGTTTGCCAATGTGCAGCATTCCGTCCATCATCTTGTGTGTTTTGCATTTCGCCCCTAAGTGGGAAGGGTATGCCCAGACGTGGGTCCCGTGCTCACTACGCCACTGGAGTCAAGCTATCCTGGCTGATGAAGGCTGATAGCCTGAAACCGGTCCTAGGATGCTTGATTCCGGTCCAGGGAAGACATGGCTTGGCAGTTCGGTCTGGACTGTTCCCATGAGGCACAGGGTCAAGACTGATTTGCATATGGCTATGTCTGAACTGGGGTGGCGTGGTGAAGCAAAATAACGATGGATTAAACCCAGATCTGTGACTGGGGGTGAATGTTTGCCAATGTGCAGCATTCCGTCCATCATCTTGTGTGTTTTGCATTTCGCCTCTAAGTGGGAAGGGTATGCCCAGACGTGGGTCCCGTGCTCACTACGCCACTGGAGTCAAGCTATCCTGGCTGATGAAGGCTGATAGCCTGAAACCGGTCCTAGGATGCTTGATTCCGGTCCAGGGAAGACATGGCTTGGCAGTTCGGTCTGGACTGTTCCCATGAGGCACAGGGTCAAGACTGATTTGCATATGGCTATGTCTGAACTGGGGTGGCGTGGTGAAGCAAAATAACGATGGATTAAACCCAGATCTGTGACTGGGGGTGAATGTTTGCCAATGTGCAGCATTCCGTCCATCATCTTGTGTGTTTTGCATTTCGCCCTAAGTGGGAAGGGTATGCCCAGACGTGGGTCCCGTGCTCACTACGCCACTGGAGTCAAGCTATCCTGGCTGATGAAGGCTGATAGCCTGAAACCGGTCCTAGGATGCTTGATTCCGGTCCAGGGAAGACATGGCTTGGCAGTTCGGTCTGGACTGTTCCCATGAGGCACAGGGTCAAGACTGATTTGCATATGGCTATGTCTGAACTGGGGTGGCGTGGTGAAGCAAAATAACGATGGATTAAACCCAGATCTGTGACTGGGGGTGAATGTTTGCCAATGTGCAGCATTCCGTCCATCATCTTGTGTGTTTTGCATTTCGCCCTAAGTGGGAAGGGTATGCCCAGACGTGGGTCCCGTGCTCACTACGCCACTGGAGTCAAGCTATCCTGGCTGATGAAGGCTGATAGCCTGAAACCGGTCCTAGGATGCTTGATTCCGGTCCAGGGAAGACATGGCTTGGCAGTTCGGTCTGGACTGTTCCCATGAGGCACAGGGTCAAGACTGATTTGCATATGGCTATGTCTGAACTGGGGTGGCGTGGTGAAGCAAAATAACGATGGATTAAACCCAGATCTGTGACTGGGGGTGAATGTTTGCCAATGTGCAGCATTCCGTCCATCATCTTGTGTGTTTTGCATTTCGCCCTAAGTGGGAAGGGTATGCCCAGACGTGGGTCCCGTGCTCACTACGCCACTGGAGTCAAGCTATCCTGGCTGATGAAGGCTGATAGCCTGAAACCGGTCCTAGGATGCTTGATTCCGGTCCAGGGAAGACATGGCTTGGCAGTTCGGTCTGGACTGTTCCCATGAGGCACAGGGTCAAGACTGATTTGCATATGGCTATGTCTGAACTGGGGTGGCGTGGTGAAGCAAAATAACGATGGATTAAACCCAGATCTGTGACTGGGGGTGAATGTTTGCCAATGTGCAGCATTCCGTCCATCATCTTGTGTGTTTTGCATTTCGCCCTAAGTGGGAAGGGTATGCCCAGACGTGGGTCCCGTGCTCACTACGCCACTGGAGTCAAGCTATCCTGGCTGATGAAGGCTGATAGCCTGAAACCGGTCCTAGGATGCTTGATTCCGGTCCAGGGAAGACATGGCTTGGCAGTTCGGTCTGGACTGTTCCCATGAGGCACAGGGTCAAGACTGATTTGCATATGGCTATGTCTGAACTGGGGTGGCGTGGTGAAGCAAAATAACGATGGATTAAACCCAGATCTGTGACTGGGGGTGAATGTTTGCCAATGTGCAGCATTCCGTCCATCATCTTGTGTGTTTTGCATTTCGCCCTAAGTGGGAAGGGTATGCCCAGACGTGGGTCCCGTGCTCACTACGCCACTGGAGTCAAGCTATCCTGGCTGATGAAGGCTGATAGCCTGAAACCGGTCCTAGGATGCTTGATTCCGGTCCAGGGAAGACATGGCTTGGCAGTTCGGTCTGGACTGTTCCCATGAGGCACAGGGTCAAGACTGATTTGCATATGGCTATGTCTGAACTGGGGTGGCGTGGTGAAGCAAAATAACGATGGATTAAACCCAGATCTGTGACTGGGGGTGAATGTTTGCCAATGTGCAGCATTCCGTCCATCATCTTGTGTGTTTTGCATTTCGCCCTAAGTGGGAAGGGTATGCCCAGACGTGGGTCCCGTGCTCACTACGCCACTGGAGTCAAGCTATCCTGGCTGATGAAGGCTGATAGCCTGAAACCGGTCCTAGGATGCTTGATTCCGGTCCAGGGAAGACATGGCTTGGCAGTTCGGTCTGGACTGTTCCCATGAGGCACAGGGTCAAGACTGATTTGCATATGGCTATGTCTGAACTGGGGTGGCGTGGTGAAGCAAAATAACGATGGATTAAACCCAGATCTGTGACTGGGGGTGAATGTTTGCCAATGTGCAGCATTCCGTCCATCATCTTGTGTGTTTTGCATTTCGCCCTAAGTGGGAAGGGTATGCCCAGACGTGGGTCCCGTGCTCACTACGCCACTGGAGTCAAGCTATCCTGGCTGATGAAGGCTGATAGCCTGAAACCGGTCCTAGGATGCTTGATTCCGGTCCAGGGAAGACATGGCTTGGCAGTTCGGTCTGGACTGTTCCCATGAGGCACAGGGTCAAGACTGATTTGCATATGGCTATGTCTGAACTGGGGTGGCGTGGTGAAGCAAAATAACGATGGATTAAACCCAGATCTGTGACTGGGGGTGAATGTTTGCCAATGTGCAGCATTCCGTCCATCATCTTGTGTGTTTTGCATTTCGCCCTAAGTGGGAAGGGTATGCCCAGACGTGGGTCCCGTGCTCACTACGCCACTGGAGTCAAGCTATCCTGGCTGATGAAGGCTGATAGCCTGAAACCGGTCCTAGGATGCTTGATTCCGGTCCAGGGAAGACATGGCTTGGCAGTTCGGTCTGGACTGTTCCCATGAGGCACAGGGTCAAGACTGATTTGCATATGGCTATGTCTGAACTGGGGTGGCGTGGTGAAGCAAAATAACGATGGATTAAACCCAGATCTGTGACTGGGGGTGAATGTTTGCCAATGTGCAGCATTCCGTCCATCATCTTGTGTGTTTTGCATTTCGCCCTAAGTGGGAAGGGTATGCCCAGACGTGGGTCCCGTGCTCACTACGCCACTGGAGTCAAGCTATCCTGGCTGATGAAGGCTGATAGCCTGAAACCGGTCCTAGGATGCTTGATTCCGGTCCAGGGAAGACATGGCTTGGCAGTTCGGTCTGGACTGTTCCCATGAGGCACAGGGTCAAGACTGATTTGCATATGGCTATGTCTGAACTGGGGTGGCGTGGTGAAGCAAAATAACGATGGATTAAACCCAGATCTGTGACTGGGGGTGAATGTTTGCCAATGTGCAGCATTCCGTCCATCATCTTGTGTGTTTTGCATTTCGCCCTAAGTGGGAAGGGTATGCCCAGACGTGGGTCCCGTGCTCACTACGCCACTGGAGTCAAGCTATCCTGGCTGATGAAGGCTGATAGCCTGAAACCGGTCCTAGGATGCTTGATTCCGGTCCAGGGAAGACATGGCTTGGCAGTTCGGTCTGGACTGTTCCCATGAGGCACAGGGTCAAGACTGATTTGCATATGGCTATGTCTGAACTGGGGTGGCGTGGTGAAGCAAAATAACGATGGATTAAACCCAGATCTGTGACTGGGGGTGAATGTTTGCCAATGTGCAGCATTCCGTCCATCATCTTGTGTGTTTTGCATTTCGCCCTAAGTGGGAAGGGTATGCCCAGACGTGGGTCCCGTGCTCACTACGCCACTGGAGTCAAGCTATCCTGGCTGATGAAGGCTGATAGCCTGAAACCGGTCCTAGGATGCTTGATTCCGGTCCAGGGAAGACATGGCTTGGCAGTTCGGTCTGGACTGTTCCCATGAGGCACAGGGTCAAGACTGATTTGCATATGGCTATGTCTGAACTGGGGTGGCGTGGTGAAGCAAAATAACGATGGATTAAACCCAGATCTGTGACTGGGGGTGAATGTTTGCCAATGTGCAGCATTCCGTCCATCATCTTGTGTGTTTTGCATTTCGCCCTAAGTGGGAAGGGTATGCCCAGACGTGGGTCCCGTGCTCACTACGCCACTGGAGTCAAGCTATCCTGGCTGATGAAGGCTGATAGCCTGAAACCGGTCCTAGGATGCTTGATTCCGGTCCAGGGAAGACATGGCTTGGCAGTTCGGTCTGGACTGTTCCCATGAGGCACAGGGTCAAGACTGATTTGCATATGGCTATGTCTGAACTGGGGTGGCGTGGTGAAGCAAAATAACGATGGATTAAACCCAGATCTGTGACTGGGGGTGAATGTTTGCCAATGTGCAGCATTCCGTCCATCATCTTGTGTGTTTTGCATTTCGCCCTAAGTGGGAAGGGTATGCCCAGACGTGGGTCCCGTGCTCACTACGCCACTGGAGTCAAGCTATCCTGGCTGATGAAGGCTGATAGCCTGAAACCGGTCCTAGGATGCTTGATTCCGGTCCAGGGAAGACATGGCTTGGCAGTTCGGTCTGGACTGTTCCCATGAGGCACAGGGTCAAGACTGATTTGCATATGGCTATGTCTGAACTGGGGTGGCGTGGTGAAGCAAAATAACGATGGATTAAACCCAGATCTGTGACTGGGGGTGAATGTTTGCCAATGTGCAGCATTCCGTCCATCATCTTGTGTGTTTTGCATTTCGCCCTAAGTGGGAAGGGTATGCCCAGACGTGGGTCCCGTGCTCACTACGCCACTGGAGTCAAGCTATCCTGGCTGATGAAGGCTGATAGCCTGAAACCGGTCCTAGGATGCTTGATTCCGGTCCAGGGAAGACATGGCTTGGCAGTTCGGTCTGGACTGTTCCCATGAGGCACAGGGTCAAGACTGATTTGCATATGGCTATGTCTGAACTGGGGTGGCGTGGTGAAGCAAAATAACGATGGATTAAACCCAGATCTGTGACTGGGGGTGAATGTTTGCCAATGTGCAGCATTCCGTCCATCATCTTGTGTGTTTTGCATTTCGCCCTAAGTGGGAAGGGTATGCCCAGACGTGGGTCCCGTGCTCACTACGCCACTGGAGTCAAGCTATCCTGGCTGATGAAGGCTGATAGCCTGAAACCGGTCCTAGGATGCTTGATTCCGGTCCAGGGAAGACATGGCTTGGCAGTTCGGTCTGGACTGTTCCCATGAGGCACAGGGTCAAGACTGATTTGCATATGGCTATGTCTGAACTGGGGTGGCGTGGTGAAGCAAAATAACGATGGATTAAACCCAGATCTGTGACTGGGGGTGAATGTTTGCCAATGTGCAGCATTCCGTCCATCATCTTGTGTGTTTTGCATTTCGCCCCTAAGTGGGAAGGGTATGCCCAGACGTGGGTCCCGTGCTCACTACGCCACTGGAGTCAAGCTATCCTGGCTGATGAAGGCTGATAGCCTGAAACCGGTCCTAGGATGCTTGATTCCGGTCCAGGGAAGACATGGCTTGGCAGTTCGGTCTGGACTGTTCCCATGAGGCACAGGGTCAAGACTGATTTGCATATGGCTATGTCTGAACTGGGGTGGCGTGGTGAAGCAAAATAACGATGGATTAAACCCAGATCTGTGACTGGGGGTGAATGTTTGCCAATGTGCAGCATTCCGCAATCACAGAAGATTTTGAAACGTAATTTACCTGCAATGTAAGCAGCATTATTCTTGTTATTTGTAAAAAATGTATACACAAATCACAATACTTATACTACTATATATATTGGCTACTCACCAAGCCCCACGACTCTCGACACCTAGCAGGTCCAACAGGTCCTGCTCCCGGTCAAGAATGTCTGACCACCGGTGGGCCAGCTGGTTATGGGTGCGCCGGACCGCGGAGCAGCGAAACACTGCCCGACGCACCTTCGCCCACCGGCGGTGGCAGCTCCTGGGTCGGGTAACCGGAGCCTGGCCTGCCGCCTGCTGCCAAGGTCAAGGGGAGGTGGCGCTGAATAAAAAAACAAGGGCGTGCCACCTCCTCCTCCGTAAACAGCTGGCGGGCTTGCACCCCTGCAGGGCGCAGTCTGCCGCAAGGCAGGCGGCAATTGGGCGCACGCGCCTTGCCCTTTGAGCCGCTGCTGCTACCCTTCGCCATGGTTCTGGGGTGGGAGGAGGTGAAAAAGAAAAGTTAGAAGGGAAAAATAAAGTTAGGGGAAGAAGTAGGAGCTTAAAGAAGAAAGTTATATAAAACAGTTGAAAAGTAAAAAACACAGTAAAAAGTAGAAAAAAATACAGAATATAGACTTAGGCAGAGAGAGAGATAGGTAAGAAATAAAGAAAAATTGAAAAACAGTGTAAAAAACTAAGGATTGCAAAATTGAGGGAGGATAGAAAAGCAGGCCCAGAACCATAGCATAGAGTGGTAAAACAAGATGGCCGCGCCCATCGCGACCGCATGGGTAAGTTCGCGCGATATTTCTCCCCGAGCACGCAAAAAACGTCGCAAACACGTACAACGCGTTCCCGAACATGGAATGCGCATCACGAGCACTCTATACGCGACCCGGAACAGGAAATAAGGGATCGCGAACGGGCGGGACAAGTGAAAAACAAAATGGCCGCGCCCATAGGCGACCGCATGGGTAAGTTCGCGCCCCCGAGCACGCAAACAGCGTCCCGAACACGAACAACGCGTTCCCGAGCAAGAAAAACGCATCGCGAACGGGCGCGCCAAGCAGCTACGCATGCTCGCGAAGCTACGCGTAGCTCGCGTAGCGCTCCGACGTCTTCGTGTAGCTTCGCATAGCGCGACTACGCGAACTACGCCCAGGGTTAGTCTGAACTGGGGTGGCGTGGTGAAGCAAAATAACGATGGATTAAACCCAGATCTGTGACTGGGGGTGAATGTTTGCCAATGTGCAGCATTCCGTCCATCATCTTGTGTGTTTTGCATTTCGCCCTAAGTGGGAAGGGTATGCCCAGACGTGGGTCCCATGCTCACTACGCCACTGGAGTCAAGCTATCCTGGCTGATGAAGGCTGATAGCCTGAAACCGGTCCTAGGATGCTTGATTCCGGTCCAGGGAAGACATGGCTTGGCAGTTCGGTCTGGACTGTTCCCATGAGGCACAGGGTCAAGACTGATTTGCATATGGCTATGTCTGAACTGGGGTGGCGTGGTGAAGCAAAATAACGATGGATTAAACCCAGATCTGTGACTGGGGGTGAATGTTTGCCAATGTGCAGCATTCCGTCCATCATCTTGTGTGTTTTGCATTTCGCCCTAAGTGGGAAGGGTATGCCCAGACGTGGGTCCCGTGCTCACTACGCCACTGGAGTCAAGCTATCCTGGCTGATGAAGGCTGATAGCCTGAAACCGGTCCTAGGATGCTTGATTCCGGTCCAGGGAAGACATGGCTTGGCAGTTCGGTCTGGACTGTTCCCATGAGGCACAGGGTCAAGATTGATTTGCATATGGCTATGTCTGAACTGGGGTGGCGTGGTGAAGCAAAATAACGATGGATTAAACCCAGATCTGTGACTGGGGGTGAATGTTTGCCAATGTGCAGCATTCCGTCCATCATCTTGTGTGTTTTGCTCCTATTTGGGCTCCCTGATTGGCCTGCTGTATGTCATTTACACCCATGTGTACAGGGATTTTCCTGCACCATCGTCCCCTTTCTGTGGTCCAACTACATCTGGCCCTCTTACATCTGCTTCAGCTAAGGAAAGGGAGGCCATGCCACAAGAGGCAATACCTGCACCCACCTCAGGCCCTGCAACTGTGGCTCCACCAGCCCCCCCCGCAGGAGCACACGTTCATTCGAACCACCAGGAGAGGATGGCAAGACCCTCACCACCACCAAGAGATGCTGAACCTAATTTCCTCCAGTGTGTGACTACCATTCACTCTGTGGACTATTTACTGGTCACATTTCCCTTTCTGAGCCCAGATGTGTTTTGGACATTGGACTTCAAACAATTATGGCTCAAGAATTATGTTTTCATTCACCATGTCAGACGTTTTCTTATTTTGTTTGTTTTTTGGTTTACAACCACTTTTACTTTATTTGATTTTGTTTAATAAAAGCAAAAAAGCAAAGTCAAAGGCAGGTATTGTAGTTATTTTCTGTCTTCATTCAATTGTTTCTCCTTCCATCATACATTTCAAAATGTAACCAATGCAAGGATTGTTTATTCATAAATGAATTGCAAGTAGGTAATGTTTCTCACTAATTTCTACCATGACAACAAAATACAAACACCAAAAACTAATCAACTAGTATTTCATTAAATTTGAAACAGTGTCCTGTCAAATCTTTATTAAACACAACAAACCATACATAACACATGTACCCTGTGCCATTTTTACATTTCCAGTTCCACACCTTGCCACCATGGAAAAGGAGATAAAATCAAAAGAATCAGATTCAATAGGCAAAATATTATTGTATTACGCCATCAGCTAGAGCCAGATCTTTTGCTTCACAATAGAAATTGCAAAACAATAACACCAATAGTCCTAAATCCTGGCAGTACTCAATTTTGTGGCCACAGGATTAGTCCAATACATTGTTACAGTATCTGGGGGAATGTCGAAACCACCTTTAAGTGGTGTGCTACAAAATGTTCTTTCTACAATCATGAGACACAGCAACATATTCGTACACTTATGACTATGCATTTGGTTGGCTACCACATGTGGTTAGAGCAAATAAAGCAGCACATATTGGTTTGGTGCCACTAGTCAGCAAAAAACAGGTCAAATGGAATCTTAAAAACTTCTATTCAATCACTGTGCAAGTTGTATCAGTACAAGACATGTGCACACAAAGTCTGTGTGTGTCTTCCACAGGAACAACCCATGGCCTCTTTGTATTTTAAAACTGCACCATTTAACTGAAAATGTAACAACTTTAAATGTCAAAATTAAGATTACATGCGCAAGATACCTAAAACAGAATACAACTAAAAGATGAGTAATGAAACATAATTAAATAGACACACTACACAGTCATCTTTTGAGGACACATTTTCAAAAACACAATCATAGATAAACAATAAATATTAACACAAAAGTCAATGTATCAAAATGTTGATCAACAAAATCCTGTCACCTGGATTTCCCCGCACTTGCCCTTCCTAAAAAATGTCCGGCACATACTCTTTTCCTCATAACCTCAATAGTTGGTTTATTAGTTAATGCGATAATGTGTAAATAGATACACTCAGGTGAAAAGGTTGTCAATGACATCCTGACGTAAGGCAACTCCTTTCTCCTCACTACTATCATCTTCATTTGGCATTTCAGGAACCTCACCCGGTGGCTATTCATGGTCTCCATCCTCTGTGATATAAGGGATGTTCCATTGCAGGGCTATGTTGTGCAGCATGCAGCATGCAGCAGGCCATGGTGATTTGGCACACCTTATCGGGTGAGTAGAGGAGGGCTCCACTAGTCTTGTCCAGACAGAAAAATCTGGCCTTTAGGATCCCGAAAGCCTGCTCTACTGGCCTCCATGTTCATCAATGGGCCTCATTGAAGCAGGCTTGCCCTGGCATTGCTGGATTCCTCAGCGGTGCCAACAACCATGGTCAGTTAGGATTAGCTGAGTCTTCTAAATGGAAAAAAAGAGAAGAACCAAGATACGTAACACCATTTCAAATGATTCACCTTGAAATTACGCAAACAATATTATGTCAGATTGTACTTACCAACAAGCCAGCCCCTCTCACGTCCAAGTTGTGACATTTGCAGGTGTATACTGCTTGTCCTTAGATCAAAGAAATCATGAGCTGGTTTGCCGAAATGCACAAAGGCACTTGTGATGTACAAATCTAATAAGCAGTCAACTTGCACATTGATTGAATGGAAGTGCTTCCGATTCCTGTAGACTTGTTACCTGGCATGTGGTGGCACTACGGTAATATGTGCGACATCAATTGCTCCAAACACATGTGGTAGGTGATCCACACCATAGAAATCACCCTTCACATTCACAAAATCCTCATGTTGTAGAAACTGGATGAAGATGTTGATGTGTCTCGTCACTGACGAAATAACCTCTTGTAATATAACACTGAAAGTTGGTTGTGACATTCCACCAGCTACTGCCTCAGTGTATTGGAATGATCTTGCAGCCACAAAATGAAGCACTGCCATGAGTTTGACAATTGATGTAATAGATAAGGGATTTCTGTGGCAGAAGATCTGGCTCCAGCTGATGGCATAAATCCAGTACAGTTTACCTATTCAATCTGAACTTTTTTATAATATCTCGTTCTTCCATGGTGGCAAGGTCTGGAAATAGGCGGTACACTTGAGGCTGTCATCTCCTCACTCTCTAATGTCTGCATTAGAAGAATTGTGAACATTTAAAAAATAAATTCTACATAAATGATGTATGACTATTAACACAAATGTAGATGTATATGGTTTCACAACCTATTTTAATTTAACATTAATTTAACATTTATTTCGGTCATTTTCACTTGACAAATGTCATTTTGTAGCTGTCAATATTTTGAAGGTGAATGATTGTGTAAAAATACATTAGTTATGTATTATTTACACATTCTTTATTTTTTAATGTTTTCACTCAAAATACCGTCAACGTAGGTGTACTGTGCAAATATTGCATTTTACCACAGTCACGCACTACATATAAATATTTTTTTGAATACGAAATTTGAATATTTAAACAAACTAGTCACCAGCAAAAAACACAGGCACACACCCAAACTTACAAACACCACTCTCACACCATACTCACAAGCACCACCACCAGCACACCCAGAGGCACCTCACCCAACTTCATACCCACATGTACCACAAATCCACATGCATTACAACCACACCCAGCACCTCCACAGCATTTCCATCCACATGCACACATACATTAGAAAGCACAGCCACAAAACACATATGCCCACACTCAACCAAACAACAGACACTTAGGAAGCAAGACACAACCAAACTTGCACAAAATACACCAGACCCAAAGCAACTGCCACTCCCTCTACCTCCCAAACCCAGCTCACTGCGGATCAACCTACCCATTCTTCTCATGAGAGTTTCTTGTTTGCCCTTGCCTTACCCCCTTCCAAAGCCCAAACCACCCCTTCCAAATGCAAAGCCACCTATACACACCCCAACCCACCCCTTCCACATCCCATCCCATACCTCCTAATGCAGAAGCCACCCCTACCAAAACCAAAAGTAGACCTCCCAAATGCAAACCTATGCCTCCCAAATCCAAGAGCACCCATTCCAAACCCATACAATAAAGGGCTCCCTCAAGACCTATATCTCTTTTGTCACAACAAGACTAAGTTCAACATTAGAGGTGGGCGGAATTTGCGTAGTCGCGTTACGCAAAGTTCTGCGAAATGGTAAAAAATCTCAGCGAGGACGCAAAAGTTCAGCAAACACGCGGAATTGCTTGTTCCGCCCATTTGCGATGCTTTTTTCCGGTTCGCGAACGCTGTTTGCGAGCTCGGGGGAAATATCTTGCGAACACGCACATTGAAAGAGCGAACAAGCAAAAAATTCCGCGAAGCAGCGGATCGCGGTATTTTTGGCAATTCCGCATTCTCAGCGGAACGCGAAATTACCCAAATTCCGCAAATTCCGCGAGCGGAACGGAATTTACCGCCCAGGCCTATTCAACATGAGCTCGACAAGCAATTAGGTCATATCAACAAGATTAACAAAATTGATTTTATCATCATTGTTTATTTAGCTTCTTTATATATTCAAAAGTAATTCATTTCTTTCTTTTTTTCCTTAAAACTTTTTTTTGTATATATATATATAGATATATATATATGGATAAAAGTCAACAGTATTTCCACATAAAATTCAAGAGTACATACAGTATACTGTTGAAGAAATAACCCCCGGAAAAGAAACATGTACATATACCAAAAAGATAAAATACAAAACTCATCCAGACACATACAAACTCATACAACATTCACAAAAAATGCATCTGGGAAAAGGGGAGACTAAAGATTGCAAGATCTCCGCAACCAAGAGTGATGTATATGTTCAACAGGATCTGAACATTAGGGGGTCGATTCCGATCTCGGTCGGAGGCGCACCCAACACCATTCGGTCGGGAAAAAAGCCATGCGAAAGCCTGTTTCCCGACCGATCCGTACAGCACACCGAACGAGTAAGTACGATGCGCACAACAGCAAAGAATCCGGCCGAGCCATACTCACCCAAACCAGGTCCTGTTCCCCGACCGAGGCGAATCCGGAAACGCTGAATCGAGTCGCACGGAAGGGAAAATGCAGCTCCGTCCGGCCGAATGAGTATGATGCGCTTTCCGTACGTGCCGAACCCGTCGCTATGCACGGCACGTCAAAGCATCCGGGAGAGGCGCACATAAGCTCCGATTCGCGCCACAACACGATCCACGGCTCCGAGACGAACACAGCAGCGACGAGGACGACGCGAAGCGACGAGGACGAGGCGAAGCGACGAGGACGACGTGAAGCAACGAGAAGGACGAACGACACGAACCAACCATGAATCCCTTCGTCCCGATCATACCAATATTCTACATTTACTACCGGAACAGGCACGGACGCGTACGGCGCAGAAGGTAAGCCAGACACCAACCACAAAACACATACAACACGTACACGACACATCACACACACACAGAGGGATGCAGAATATACTTACACCAGCAACAGCAGCACCATAGGGGCAGGATGCCCATCACCAATGCCACATATGCACACAGGGGCCTGAATGCGCACCACCACCCCTACCCAGGGGGGGCTGGATGCCCACCACTACTACCACCCTGAGCCAGGGGGGCTGGATGCCTACCACTACTACCACCCTTACCCAGGGGGTGCCAGATGCCTACCACTACTACCACCCTTAGCCAGGGGGGCAGGATGCCTACCACTACTACCACCCTCACCCAGGGGGCAGGATGCCTACCACTACTACCACCCTTAGCCAGGGGGGCTGGATGCCTACCACCACTACCACCCTCACCCAGGGGGGCAGGATGCCTACCACTACTACCACCCTTAGCCAGGGGGTTGGATGCCTACCACTACTACCACCCTTAGCCAGGGGGGCTGGATGCCTACCACTACTACCACCCTCACCCAGGGGGGCAGGATGCCTACCACTACTACCACCCTCACCCAGGGGGGCTGGATGCCTACCACCACCCTTAGCCAGGGTGGGCTGGATGCCTACCACCACTACCACCCTCACCCAGGGGGGCAGGATGCCTACCACTACTACCACCCTTACCCAGGGGGCAGGATGCCTACCACTACTACCACCCTCACCCAGGGGGCTGGATGCCTACCACTACTACCACCCTTAGCCAGGGGGGCAGGATGCCTACCACTACTACCACCCTCACCCAGGGGGGCAGGATGCCTACCACTACTACCACCCTTACCCAGGGGGCAGGATGCCTACCACTACTACCACCCTCACCCAGGGGGCTGGATGCCTACCACCACCCTTAGCCAGGGTGGGCTGGATGCCTACCACCACTACCACCCTCACCCAGGGGGGCAGGATGCCTACCACTACTACCACCCTTACCCAGGGGGGCAGGATGCCTACCACTACTACCACCCTCACCCAGGGGGGCTGGATGCCTACCACTACTACCACCCTTAGCCAGGGGGGCAGGATGCCTACCACTACTACCACCCTCACCCAGGGGGGCAGGATGCCTACCACTACTACCACCCTTAGCCAGGGGGGCAGGATGCCTACCACTACTACCACCCTCACCCAGGGGGGCAGGATGCCTACCACTACTACCACCCTTAGCCAGGGGGGCTGGATGCCTACCACCACTACCACCCTCACCCAGGGGGCAGGATGCCTACCACTACTACCACCCTTAGCCAGGGGGGCTGGATGCCTACCACTACTACCACCCTTAGCCAGGGGGGCAGGATGCCTACCACTACTACCACCCTTAGCCAGGGGGGCAGGATGCCTACCACTACTACCACCCTCACCCAGGGGGCTGGATGCCTACCACCACCCTTAGCCAGGGTGGGCTGGATGCCTACCACCACTACCACCCTCACCCAGGGGGGCAGGATGCCTACCACTACTACCACCCTTACCCAGGGGGGCTGGATGCCTACCACTACTACCACCCTTAGCCAGGGGGGCAGGATGCCTACCACTACTACCACCCTCACCCAGGGGGGCTGGATGCCTCACCACCACCCTTAGCCAGGGGGGCAGGATGCCTACCACTACTACCACCCTCACCCAGGGGGGCTGGATGCCTACCACTACTACCACCCTTAGCCAGGGGGCTGGATGCCTACCACTACTACCACCCTCACCCAGGGGGCTGGATGCCTACCACTACTACCACCCCCACTCATAGGATGGACAATGCATGACACAACCAGCACACCACAACCTAGGGAATGCAAGAAGAAGACATCCCCCAACACCATGACAAGCGTGTGTAGACTGTGTCAAATGCCTACAACACCGAACATGACTTTGAACATACAATGTGACCCCTAGCACATGTGCCACACATATATGTGTGTGGCACCCACAATGCAAGCAGGCCATGACCATTGTGGCAATGGGGTCCAAACCCCCATCATCACAGTGACCAAAATGTAAGTGTGGGGTCCATAGCTGAAGCACACTTTGAACAATGTGGCAATGGGGTCCAAACCCCCATCATCACAGTGACCAAAAGGTAAGTGTGGGGTCCATAGCTGAAGCACATTTTGAACATTGTGGCAATGGGGTCCAAACCCCCATCATCACAGTGACCAAAATGTAAGTGTGGGGTCCATAGCTGAAGCACATTTCGAACATTGTGGCAATGGGGTCCAAACCCCCATCATCACAGTGACCAAAATGTAAGTGTGTGGGTCCATAGCTGAAGCACATTTTGAACATTGTGGCAATGGGGTCCAAACCCCCATCATCACAGTGACCAAAAGGTAAGTGTTGACAAAGAAAGAGGTGCAACTGCCAAACTGCATGGATGATTCCTGGTCACAGAACAACAAACACATCAGTGGCAAAGTAGTGTATGTGTCCCATTGCAACATAAATTGGGGGAGCCAAATACTGCAGTGCAACTAAGACATACCTTTGGCCATTTGCAGACAAACAACACCCATGGGGGCTGACACCGTCAAGAATCATCAATGACACAATGACAGAAGTGACCATCAGAATGCAGACCCACATATTTGCACCAATGGGCACACACATGCAGATACCCTGTGGAGACTGCAGATGTGAGGTGAACAGATACCATACCATGGCAGCAATGGGACACACAAACCATGATCATTGTGCTGACCGATGACCTAGGAGTCCCAGGGACAGCAGGGGAAACCCACCAAACTACATACAGCCAATGGCACACCCAAGATATGCCAATGCAGTGGTGCAGATGCACAAACACAAACAGGCAGACCCACACTGCACATCATACACAACAGGTGAGGGGGGTGCCAGTGTCCCCAGGCAACCACACAACACATGAGGAGACCTGAATACCAATCATACAGATGTGCATACAGTGCCACACAAAGGTAACTCATGGATCCAAATCCCCTATGTGGGCAAGCAGGCATTGTCAGATGAGAGGGAGCACAAATCACACATGTCACACAGGCACGTAGGGACAGCAACTGACACAGCAAGACACAGTCACACCACAGCACCACCCCCAGGGCCCCCACAATGTGGTGACCCTGGGCTGCATTACAATCCCACTGTGATGACAAAGCCAAATGTGGTTCATCATGTGTACTGAGCAACTAACTACCATCACACCTACACAAGCACAAATCAAACAGCATGGCCAGTAAGCCAAGGCCAACATGGAGGCAGGGGCCTAGCCGGGCAACAACTCTCATCTGCACACACTCAACACCACACCCCTCGACCTCCAACAATGTGCAGCAGTGAAGCACACATGCACTGGTGACATTGCACATGCACCCATGACTATTCCAGGGTGGTGGGTGGGAACCAAGGTGCAGAAACACATCACACATGGACACTCAACAAGACTCCTGAATGTCTGACACACTGCACACTACGCTGTACATGGACATGACGGCAATACCACACCAACCAATGGGATCACAGCCACAGTCACACACCAATGAAGAAGCCAAGGTCACCCACAAAGAACACACATAGACAACAACCAACATTGCAGCCCGGACCCTGAGGAGTGCCAGCAGTCACACACACAACGTGTCACAATCACTGAAAGATAACACAAACTGGAAATCACATGACAGGGGCAAACAACAAGTGCCAAGGGGAAACCTGACTGTGACCCATCTGCGTCTGCACACAAACTCAGCCCTGACAGCAAGCACACCTATGGGTGACACCCTGATGACCAGTAATGTGCCATGCACCCACATCACAGAGAACCCAGGGAGAAGACTTTGGGGGAACATAGCTCAACTCAGCTAGCATCACAAACAGGTACAACACTAGGGATCACAGCATGCACAGCTAAACGGAAGTGAACACTCAGACATGCACATACAACACACACCTTGGGCGCAGGCAATGTCACAGGAGTACACACTGCCATGAGGGGACTCCACTCCTGTGTGAGGAAAGCTGTGCCATATGTTGCCTCAGTAGGGCCCCATCATGTCAGCTGAGCACTTGGTCACACAATCAACAATTAGCACCAAATGAGGGCTCCCGTCACATCAGCCTGGTCATGGAAGTGCCAACGGAATCATCAGCACAGATCCAACACACTTGTATAGCAATGTTGCACTGACAACACAGATGAGTCCTTCCCCATTGATGCCCAAACCTGCATGTCCACTGGAGATGGCCACACGGTCAGGGAAGTAGACAAATTGAACAATGGCAGGCACAACAGATGTGCAGGGGTGGAAGCCACAGATGTGAAATAGCCAATCTAAGTAGGAAATCCCATTGCCAAATACTGAACACATGACACCCTCAGATGCTGCTATAGATGACATGGATACACCACAGGATAGGACACATTCCCCCTGGACCACATGGGTTCCTGCACAGTAACACTTCATTATCATGAGACCAAATATCACCATCACTGCAGCAAGGGCATGGTTAGCATCATCAACATCATGTACATCAGAAGCAAAAGCACTAGAGAACAGAAAGTTGCTTTATTCAGCATATGTGGCATTAAAAGTAGAAGTCCGGTAGAACATAAACAAAGGCCAATGGCCAGCCCATCAACAAAGTCACAAGTGGGTGACAGTGGCAGATGCCACCCTACACATGCCTGCGCAAAACCAGGGACAATCCACTAGGAGGGGCAACCGGGGGGTAGGCCAGGCACTGCAGGGACAGGATCAGGGCTCACCAGGAGGAAGCAGGGAAGGGGTGGTGGGTGCTGGAGAGCCACTGACAACTGCAGTGGAGGTGTCTGACATGGTGTGTGCCGGCACAACTGGGGGGCATGGCTCAGATGTTGTGGGTGCCGGCACGACTGCAGTGGACCCTGCAGAAGGAGTGGACAGGTCCGCCACTGCAGTGCCCAAGTCAGACAGGGTGGTAGTGGACTCCACTGCAGTGCCTACCACCAGGGGAGGAGAATGGGGAACAGGCAAGGTGGGCTGGAGAGAGGGGAGGACACCCTCACCACATCAGTGGCACAGACAAGCGCAGCGGGGGGTGTGGTGCCGGGAGAGCAAGTGGCAGGGGAGAAGGCCGGAGCCTCTTGGGGATGGTATATCTGTGGGTGGGGGAACCTGGGGCAGGGTGTGGTGGGGGCACCTGTGGAGTGGGGGCCTGAGGGATGGAGGAAGGAGACCTGGTGCTTAAGCTGCAGGGCGGCGGCGGGGTCTTGCTCTTAGCACTCTGGGGGGACTTGTGGGTGGGGGCCTCAGTCTGTCTGCACCTGGGGGAGGGTGTCCGGGGGCGAGGGGCACTCTGCTCCGTGTGGGGGGGCTTCCTCTTCACCCTGGATGCTGGAGCAGCTGGATCGGAGGGGAAGAGGCCGAGGTCACTGAGGAAGAGGCACTGGGTCTTTGGGGTTGCAGGTGAGGCAAGGGAGGGTGCTTTGGAGGGAGAGGCAACTGAGGACTGCGCAGTGCCCGTGGATGCGTGTGTGTGTACCAGGGCCCCATCCCCTGTGAGTCTGGTTTCAGTCCCCTGACTGTGCGTGCGTGTGTGTTTTGTTTGTGGCGTGTGTGTCTGTGTGCTGGACGTGTGTGTGCTGGTGTGTGCCTGTGCCGGTGTGTGTGTGCTTGGGACGGGTAAGGTGCTGGGGAGTGTGGATGGAGCAGAGGCAGGAGGGGTGAGGGACTGTCTGAGGAGGGACACTGCTGCCGTCAGGGAGGAGTCCATGGACCTATTGCCCCTCTGTAGGTCAGACATGCCCGATGAGATGCCCTCCATGAACGACACCAGCTGAGTCAACAGTGCGGTGTGCGCATGGAGGACACTCAGCATGGCTGTCTGCCCTACATGGAGCTGGCGAAGGAGGTACACAGACTCCTCACTCAGGGCAGCAGGGGACACAGGGGCAGGGGTGCGGTGCCTGGCCCAAAAGGAGACACGCTCCCGAACATGGGAGCCTCCACGGACCTGGGGAATGGGAGCCGATGGGAGGGCGGTGGTGGTGCTGGTGGTGGCGGGGACAGCAACACTAGCTGGGGTGTGGTGGCTGCTGACACCCGCCTCCACAAGGGAGTCATCCTCCGAGTTGCTCTGGTCCTCAGCTGAGGTGGATGGTGCTGAGGACTCCTCGGTGTGGCTCCCCTCGCCCTCCGTGCCACTGGGTCCCTCCGACCACTCCTCGGCTGCTGACCCAGTCTGGCTCTCTGGCTCCTCCTGGTCCGTGGAGCTGTCCCCTTCCGTGGCCGTGGATGTATCTGCAAACAATGGGGAAACAGACAGACATCAGTCACCTGCACCAAACGCACACACCACTGTGAGCACAGCACATTACAGAGCAAGCCCTGGCATCATTAGTTGTACATTGCTAAAAGTGCCCTAACTGAACAGGAGAAGCCAATTGTCAGTCTGATGCCAAGCATGGCACTCACATCCCACATGGCCTTGCACCCATCTGTCTGGTGTCTGTTGGATTGCAACACCCCAGTGTGGACACATGCACCAAGTACACAGTAGTTGGACAGTGCAGAGGACACGGTGTGGCATGTGGACATGCACACATCACAGCTCTTGCCACTGAGTCAGTACAGGTTTCCGGATGAAAGGGATGCCCAGAGTCAAATAGGAAATGCATGTGATGCATACCAGCGACAGACACCATGATGCACCCATGTCCTGATAGCCATCGCCACAATGGTGTGCATGTAGCACATGTCACTCCCTTGCAGGACCACCAATAAGTTGACACATGCCATGGCAGAGGCATGACTGCTAAGTCATACATCACTGTCTCAGTGATGTATGACTTGGCAGCCAGACAACAACACTATGCACTGTGTCACAATAGTAGGTCATGGGGAATGCAAGTCCTGGAGCTGCACAAGTGCACATGTACATCCCCCACACAACACATCATCTTAACCCTCATCTGTCCAGGTCATACCTATTGGACATATGGGAGACCTGTGACACTACCCTCTGAACCTGAGCCCCTCACAATTTGCTGTGAATGGGGAACAGCTGCCTGAACTTCACATTCGCATACCCCAGTCTGCACGGGCAGCTGATCAAACACCTATGTGACACACAAGTATCGTCTCCTATGGTCACATCTCCAGGGGCATGCTGAGCCCCTACCAAGAAACACCCCAGCAGTCCTGGCAACTAATCCACAGCACACTGACACAGAGGCAGACACCTGAGGGGTCAAATCACTGTGCACAATGTGTCAGCTGATACACGGGAGTGGGAGTACAGAGTGCATTGCATGGCCTGGAGTAGGCATGACTGTCCTGCTCCACATGAATGAGGGATGTGCCCTGGACCTTGGATAGCTGGCTATGTATGTGTGACACACGTAATCTGCACACTCCTGGGGCCCAAACATTGTTCCCACCCACTGCATGGGCGTGTGCCACATACCCCAGGCACATGTGGTGGCTCAGCTCAGCAAGTGGACCGCATATCAAAGCAACACGCAGATCACATGTCCAAACACAGGCGTTGTGTGAACAATGGACCCACCCATGATGCCCACAACAGAGTTAGGGAAACAGATGCTGTCCCCCACCTTTAGTGAAACAAACTGCAAGGACACAGTCCCAAGTGACACAATTCCCTGAATGTAAGGGCCACACATGGGTATCAGATGAGCAGTGGGCAGTGCACAATAGAGGGACATGGCTCCTGGACAACATGACTGCTGCACTGTGGCAGTTGAACCAGGCCAGAGGAGGGCACAAAGCATGTAATACAGAGTTCACAGTGCAGTCTTTGACTCACCCCTCCTTGCTGCTGTCTGGCCTTCAGCTGCCCATCCAGGTCTGGAAACACCACCACCAGGATCTGGAGCATGTGGGGGGTCAGGGTCCGTGTTCCGCCCCTCCTGCGAGGAGGCGACAGCTTCAGCTGGACCCGTGCAATCCTCCGGGTCCAGCCCCGAAGGTCCTGCCACCTCTTCTGGCAGTTGCGGATCCGGCGCTTGTAGACCCCCACGGACCGGACGGCCCGGACGATGTCCTTCCAGATCTCCTGCTTCCGATGGGCATTAACCTGTCAGGATGACAAAGTGAAAAGGCCATTACCACACATGCAACATATCCGTGCATGACACAGTTGTATATACATGTCTCAATCACAGGGGCACATGATGTACACAGGCAGTGCAAAGCTGCCCATGGACAGTTTGCCAGACGTCACTACATTGTATCATTGCATGGGAAGTAAAACCATGTTCAAATGCACTGTCACTGCACTATACCTGTCCAGTGCATGTCACTACACACTATGGGGGGTGACAACTACTCAGTGAGCCTGCTAGCCAGTGGCGTGCAGACTTCCAGCCTTGCTAGTCAGACAAAATGCACATTCAGAAAGGCAGTGCACAGAACACTCACCTGCTCCCCTGGTGTCCCATACAGCTTGCTGTACTGTGGAAGTAGGCTGTCCAGCAGGGCCTGGTTCTCTTCAAGGCTGAAGGCTGGGGCTCTCTCCACAGTACGTGCCATTGCAGGGTCCAGAGGGGCAGAGACAGCAGCAGTGCAGTGGCAGATGTCGTCCTGGAGCATGTAGTGCAGGCAAGTGAGCTCTCAGGGGAACAGCCAGCAATATATATGTGCTGGAGAGGCAGATACTGGCCCTTGTGTCCAAAGTGATAGGTCCAAGTCGTTTGCATCTTCTGAATCTGGCCAATCCATGGAATAGCAGCACCAAAACACGCCCACAGCATCCTTCAAATATTCAACTTCATGACATACATGATTTTGCAACATTGTTGTGGGTGACCAACTGATTTTCCAGCAACCGACTCGCTCGAAATTCGAAAACGCGTCCGTTGCCAGGCAAGCCCATTGTCAATGGGTGCGCACTGATCGGTCCATTGCGGTACAACGCGTACAGGGGTACAACGCGCACCCGCACACATTGAATGCAATGGGCCGGCCGGAGGCACCGATCGGTCCATTGCAGTTCAACGCGTACAGGGGTACAACGCGTACCCGCACACATTGAATGCAATGGGCCGGCCGGAGGCACCGATCGGTCCATTGCAGTTCAACGCGTACAGGGGTACAACGCGTACCCGCACACATTGAATGCAATGGGCCGGCCGGAGGCACCGATCGGTCCATTGCAGTTCAACGCGCACAGGGGTACAACGCGTACCCGCACACATTGAATGCAATGGGCCGGCCGGAGGCACCGATCGGTCCATTGCAGTACAACGCGTACAGGGGTACAACGCGTACCCGCACACATTGAATGCAATGGGCCGGCCGGAGGCACCGATCGGTCCATTGCAGTACAACGCATCACTGTACATGTGACTGGCATATGTCAGCATGCCTGTCTCAGATGGACATATGCCAGCCACAGATAGCTCCCAGGGAGTGAGGGGCACACCTACATCACGACAGCCTGTCCAAACTTTATCATAAGGCATGTAAGGCTGCATTTCCTATTGTGTATATGTTGGTGTACATGTTGTCCTGTGGGTGTCACCTGTGGGCAGCCACCCCCAGGCTGTGCACGTGTTCATGGGGACAGGATCCTGGGTGTTACGTGTACATGACCACTGTGATGTGCAACTGTTCATATCTGTGCATGTGCCATGGTCACATTTCACGGTGGTGTATGTGTATGTCATGTCACATACCCCGTGAGTCCCATGTGGGACGGTATGTTTGAGCCAGGGTGTCCCAGTGGCACAATAGTGATGGTCCTCCACAGTCTTTGTGCATGTAGTGTTTACAATGTCTCTGATTTCATGTGCACAATGGGAGACAGTCTCCACATCCAGGTTGTGTTTGCATGGACTTTGATGTTGTGCGTGTGTGTGTCACAGACGTCCATGTCTGTCCTGCCGTGGCAAGTGGGGCCACTACCTGTGGGGGTCATGGTTGTTTTGCTGTGGTGTATACATGATACTCCATGTAATGCCAGTGTCCATGTGGCAATACAGGGTCCCTGGGAATGTACCTGTCGTTGAGCTGTGGTGCCTGGGGCACATCTGTCCTCACATGTCACTGTGGGGGGTTATTGTGACACGGCAGCAGGAAATGGGAACTGTGACACGGCCTCATGATATCCAATGGGCCAACCTGGGACTAATTGATGCCACCTGTTGGACCGTGTTGACAGATGTTGGCCATGTATGTACCATACATGTCCTTCCGGAACTGCACACTTCATGTAGTTGTGCCTCATAATGATGTATGTTGGGATCTTGAGTGTGTTCAATGCCGCATATGTGGGGTGACTGACAATCTTGCTTACTTCTCCTCTGCACTGCAGGGCTCCTGCTGTCCATCGACCATTCCCAGACCTGGCAACGATGGTGGAACGGGACAGCATCCGACGGTACCGCTTCACCAGGCAGCTGATTGAGGATTTGGTAGTGCAGTTGTCCCCACATTTGCAGCCTGGCCGGCCGTATCCTACAGCGCTGACCCCCAAGGTGAAGGTGTTGGCAGCCCTACACTTCTTTGCCACCGGTACCTTCCAACATACTGTGGCGACTGCTGGTGGGATGTCACAGACCATGTTGAGCCGTGTGCTCCGCGATGTTTTGGCGGCAATGTTGCTATTCCTGAACCGGTACATCTATTTCCCTAGACTGCGACGACTCACTGACGTGAAGAGTGACTTTTATGCCCTGGGGAGGATGCCGCATGTCATTGGCTCCATTGATGGGACACATGTGGCTTTGGTACCACCACAGGCCCAGGAGCAGGCCTACAGGAACCGCAAGCACTACCACTCGGTCAATGCACTGTTGGTGTGTCTTGCAGACATGACCATCACACACGTGTGTGCCCGTTTCCCTGGTTCAGCACACGATGCCTTTGTGATGAGGGAGTAGTCGCATCCCCAGGATGATGGCACAGATGCAGAACCAGCGTGCCTGGCTTGTCGGTGTGTACTGACTTTGTGCCATTGTGTGTGATCTGATCTGTAGTATTCCGCCCATTTTTCCAAGTCAGCTAATGTGCACTTGTCTGTCCGTAGGTGACTCGGGATACCCCAACATGCCGTGGTTGCTGACACCCCTCAGGAACCCTGTGACACCAGCCCAGATGCGCTACAATGAGGCACATGGTCGGACCACGAGAGTGATTGAGCGGACATTTGGTCTCCTGAAGAGCCGCTTCCGCTGCCTGGACAAGACCGGAGGGTCCCTCCCATATGCCCCTGCGAAAGTGTGCAAGATTATCATCGTCTGCTGCATGCTCCACAACCTGGCAGTGCGGAAGGAGTTGCCTCTCATCCAGGATGACAATGACCAACATCCGCCACCTGTGGAGGATCCTGGCCTGGACCACGATGCCAGTGACGATGATGATGATGATGATGATGATGGTGATGTCCGCACACAGCTCATCACCAACTTCTTTAGCTGAATGTGAGTATCCTGAGGTGTCATGTCAATGATGTGAGTTGGCATGATGTGTGGGTGGTGCTCTGGTGCTGTTGGAGTGTGTCCATGGGCTACTTGACTGGATGTGTGTTGCGATGTGTGCTAACAGGTGGGCTGTACTCCCCAACAGTGTTGACATGCTAACTTGGTTCTGGGTGGGTATCTTGTAACATGTATTGTGCATGAGTTTTGCTGTTCTGTCCTGTACTCCATTGCTTTTGACTGTGTGTCATTTCTGTCCTTCACAGGGTACTTTCAGATTCGTTTGGTCAACTGTGTCCACCGACGACGTGATTGCACATCCAGGCTGGTAGCTGTTGTGTCCCTACAGGTGATGTACGCCACACCCATGGACTTCCTTCCGTCTACAGTTGTTGACTGTGTGCCCGCTGCCAGGTGGGATTACCTTGCATCTGTAGTGGTTACGACATGTTGCAACTGTGTAATAAACCTGTGCTTCACTTTGTGATGTGCGTTGTCTGTGGTCACACATTTGACTGCCATTTGCTTACTGCACCTGTGGGCTACTTGACTACAACTGGGAATGGGTGTGGTGTCTGTGCATTGCACCGTCTTCCCTGGCAACATCAGTGTAGGCAATGAGTCAGATGGCCTAGGTGTGTATGTGTTGTATAGCCCTGGTGGTGTGTCTCCCTCATATGTGTCACGTTGCCTTTACTCACATGCCTGTGTTGTCCTTGCTGTTGCAATTCGCATACACAGTGTAATTTTGCAGTTCATCATCCCCATAACAGCACCCACGTTGGAATCACGACAGAGGCAAGTATGGTGTATTAGTGTGTTTATTGTGATACATTTGTGTTAATAGTGCATAGGATGGGTAGTGCTGTACATAAATCTTGCAATCCCAAGTTCCTAGGTGAATTGAAAGTCCTAGTAGACAGGATCCCCAGTATCGGGGCCACAGTTGTCTGACACATTGGTCCAACTTGTACTCCCCATGCAATGTGTGGGAGTAGTGTTGCCGTCAACAGGGTGAACAGTCTGTGCACAAAGGCGAACATCCAAAACAGGTTCAGGCTTCCTGGGAGTTGCGCTTGGCCATCGGCCTCTCACTTTTCCCTCCTCGGACGACCCCTCTTCTTGGGGGGCCCTCAAGTACAGGCTGCTGCGGTGCAGGGGACTCTCCGCCAGAGTCCTCCTCCCTCCCTGTGGCAGTTGCAGTTTGTTCGGCACCAGATGTTGTTGGCACACAGGGAGGTGTGGACTGGTTGCTGTTCATCTGGCAGAGGCATTGTAAAATGTCCCTGTGCACCACCGTCATCTCATGCAGTGCATCCCACTTGGACTCCACGCGGGACATGTGTGAGTCCACGCGGGACATGTGTGACTCCACGTGGGACATGTGGGAGTCCAAGCGGGCATGATGGGCAGCCTGCTGCTGTTTCATGTCTCTGAGGAGCCCCACTACCTGGCTGAGCTCTCCGGTGCTGGACTGGTACGCATCAGCTATGCGTACCAGTTGTGGGTCATCATGCACACCAGCAACGTCTGCAAGCAGCGACCTCTGTCTCCCACCCCTCCCACCACCCCTGCTGACATGTGCAGTGTGTGCAGTGGCACGCACAGATAACCCTGGTCCACCTTGGGGGTTGGTGGTGGTGGTGGTGTCCATGGCCCCAGGTTGGTCCAGGGTCCCTGTGCTGGTGTTGCTCCTTGTTCTGTCCATGTCGGCAGGGATGGTATTTGTGGTGACAGTCGTTGGAGGGGTGGGTGCAGGGGGTGCAGCTGGTGGTCCTGCTGGTGCTGCAGCTGGTGGTCCTGCTGGTGCTGCATGTTGACTTGCACCGGATGTGCCAGGTTGGTCTTCATCGTCCGAGGAGGACAGAGGCTGTACGACGCCAGTGAGCTCCGCATCCTCTTGAGCCTGGGACTGGGACTCCTCAGCGTCTGCTGCTGTGTCCCCATCATCACCTGTTTTTGGGAGACACAAACAATGTATGTTATGTTTCTGCAGGCATCAATGGTTGACACACATGACAGTTGTGACTGTGCCTCTGGGTGCGGGCCTGTACGTTGCATTGTCCTAAGTCGTCACAGTCAGGGGTTGATATTGGTGTGGCACATTGTCCTGCATTATTTGGGCATTTCTATGTATTTTCTGGGGTGTGAACATGGTCTGCATTGGTTGTGTTTGGTTGACAGCCGGCCCTCCTTCCCACCCACCCAGCCAGTCAGTTATCCCACCATGGAACGTGCTTGCGTTGCAGGGAGTGGAAGTTGTCTCTCAGGATGTCAGTCAGTGGTGTCCTGCTGTTTGTTGGTGCACAGTTGCCAGCAGGGCCTTGTGCTCCCCACAGCAGTAGCCAGTGTCAGCCATCTTGTGAGTCCTTCTCCACTCCCTGTGATGTGAGCATGGTTCAGGGTGGTGTTGATGGGACAGTTGTGGGGGTGAGCTATGTCTGTGACTACGACTCCCATCATGCTATTGCCTCCACCCCACTTCCCAGCATTCCCATACTTACTTGCTTTTGTGGGGAGTTCAGTGTGTGTGGGTGTGAGAGCAATGGCAAGATGGCTGACAGTGGTGTCCTGCTGTTGGTTGGTGTGCAGTACCCAGCATGCCCTTGTGCTCCCCACGACACAGCAACAGTGTCAGACATCTTTGATGGGCCTTTCCACTCTCTGTGGGATGTGCATGCGTTAGTGTGAGCTTGCTGGGCCATGTGGTGGGGGATGTAGAGCTGTGACTACGACTCCCATCATGCTATTGCCTCCTCCCCCTTCCCAGCATGCCCATGCTTCCTTCCTTTTGACTCTGCTTCCCTGTGGGGTGGGCTGGCTGTGCTGACAGGATGGCTGGGAGTGTTGTCCTGGCAGTTGTTTGGCTAGAAGTCCCAAGAGTGTCCCTGTGCTTCACACAACATAACCCAGGGTGGTGGTTCTTTGTGGGATCTTGTGTTAGGATGGGGGCATTGCATTCTACCAGGTGGGTTCTGTGGAGTTTGTGTTGGGGTGTGTGTGAGGGGAGGTGCTTGTGACTATGGTCAGTGCTGCAAGTCCTCCTTCCCACCCAGCTAGCCAGATATCCCACCATGGAACGTGCTTGCATTGCAGGGAGTGGAAGTTGTCTCTCAGGATGTCAGTCAGTGGTGTCCTGCTGTTTGTTGGTGTACAGTTGCCAGCAGGGCCTTGTGCTCCCCACAGCAGTAGCCAGTGTCAGCCATCTTGTGAGTCCTTTTCCACTCCCTGTGATGTGAGCATGGTTCAGGGTGGTGTTGATGGGACAGTTGTGGGGGGGGCAATATGTGTGACTGCAACTCCCATGATGCTATTGGCTACACTGACTTGGCCAGCATACACAGAATTCCTTCCTTTGAGTGGTCTTCACTGTGTGTTGGTGTTGTTGTGGTGGCTACATGTCTGGATGTGTTTGTTAGTTCTATTTGTGCCACTGCCTAGCTGTAGTTGTAGTTGTGTTTGTACATGTGTTGGCACAGTTGGATGTGACTTTTTTGATGGCATGTGTTGTGTTTCTCTGACTGACATACACATTTTGGGATGATTCTGTTCTGGTTGCTGTGTAATTGCTATGAGTGCATGGTTTGACTCTCCCTTGACAGTGATGTGTGTGTTTTGTGGCAGTATATTGTGTACATTTGTTGTGTACTCACCAGGCTCTGGGATGTTCTCTAGTCCATATACGCTCACTGGCGGAAGGATGGCCCGCACCTTCTCCTCCCAGGGCCTGAGGTATATTGGCTTGGCAGGAGGGCCACTGCCGGTGTATTGGCTGTTGATGTAGTCTTTCTTGAGCAGGTCCCGTACCCTCCTGCGCACGTCCATACCACCTGTTCTGGATGTCGCTCCTTGTGCGCCGACATGGTGATTGTGCGTTCACCCTGTTGATGATCCTCTCCCACATCTTGGTTTTCTGGGAGATGGGGGTCTGTTGGACCAGTGTGCCAAACAGCTGTGGCTCTACCCTGAGGATCTCGCTCTACCATGACTTCCAATTCACAATCTAGGAACTTGGGATTCTTCTTGGGGGGCATGGTGATGGGTGGTGATGGTGAGTGATGTGTGTGTTGGTGTGCAGGTGAGGGTGTGTGAGTGTGTGTTTTGCTGGGTGTATGTGAGGTAGGTATTTGTTGGTGTGCTGATGGTGTGTGGCTTGTGTGAGGGATGAGCTGTGGGTGTGTGGTTGCTTTCTCTTGGGTGCTGGCAGTGGAATGGCATTTGCAAAGGCTCATGGTTGTGATTTGTGTCCTTTATATAGGTGGAGTTGTGGGTGTGTCTTTGTTCTCTGTCCCCACCCCCCCAGTATTTATTGGCTTGGTAATTGCTTGTTTGGCCTTTTTTGGGTGATTTTTCCTTTGTGCTGTTTGTGTATGTTGGAAACGTTCTCGTGACCGAGTCGGACCCTGCATTTGTCTCGTACGGTCTTCTCCGTTTCGTTCACGCTGTGTTTGTGCAGTTTTCTATGCTGCGTACGCGTCGGTCGCGGTGTTTTGTGTTGCTTCGGCTCGGTTTTGTATGCGTGTCGGTCGTGCGGCTTGGCGTCCGTCCGACTCGTTCGTGGTTTTCGCGCCTTGCATCGTACTTTGCGGTTTGGAGTTCGCGTGTACGTTTCGGTCGGATTTGTTCCGGGTGCGTGTCGGTCCGTTGGATTTGCGTGTTTTTCCGGCCGGATTGCTGTTTTCCGTGCGGCTCGGTCGGTCGACTTGGTTTCGGTACGTGTCGGTCGGATTTTTCACGCCTTGCATCGTACTTGGCGTGTCGGGCGCCACAGGTACGTGTCGGTCGGTATTATTTCCGGATCCGAGTCGGTCGGTGCTTTTTCCGGCCCGAATCGGAATCGACCCCTAGGTCTCCCAAACCCAAGGGCACCCATTCCAAACCCAACCACCCCTTCCCAAACCCAAGAACACCCCTCCCAAACCCAAACCCCCCTGTCAAGTATGAGCTTTGATGTGCCTGCTCTTCCCACTAGGTGCCCCTTCCTGAAGAGGTTCCCCTTGGCAGTGAATTATGAGTCAAGCTTTGTGCTACCTCACAACAATGCAAAAGACTTTGTTGGCACTTTATAGACTGCCATTTGGCTTTTAAAGTATATTGAGAAACATCTCATTGTTTGGAGTAGATTCATAATTTTGATTTCATCAAGTTAGTCCTGGCATTAATTTACCTTTGCAATTGTTTAATTTCTGGCAATATTTATGACTAAAATATGAAGTACTTATTTTTCTTTACCATGATGGCAGGTAATACAACAGTTTTTTTTAATGTCTACTTTGTTAATTGCATATAATGATTAACATAGTATGTAATGGTCATTTGAATGTAGGTGCAGGCATTCATCATAGCAATGACCACTTGCACCAAGTAATTGATCGATTAAACATTTTTGGGGAATTGTTACTACAGGTGTGTTTGTTTCACCTTGATTACTGATCAGTATGAGCGCATATGCATTACACCTTATAAAATATTGTGACTATTGAAATTGGATACAGTACAGGACTTGCCCTGGACAAGGGGAAATGTTGCATGGATGCATATGTTGAATACCTCAAATTTGGGACTGACATTTATTTTACTGGTAATTTATAAGGTGAAGGTGACACCTTGTCTTGTTCAATTTCTACATCATGTTAAATTGCACTTATCTCAATAATGTGTTTTGCATCTGTTTTTAATGTGACATCTTTCTAAATGTATTTAAACACAACTGTGTAGTGACTTTTGGATGTTTGATTGGATATCCTTTTTTGTGCAAGTGCTAATTTTTTTAAAAACAGCTTGCACCAAATGTATACCTACAATGTGATCAAACAGGTGTGTTTCTTTAAATGTATTAAACATCAACAATACAGGGATATACATTTCACATTGGTATGCTATTGCTTGTAAGAGCGATTTAAAAATGCACAAGTCTAGTGCAAATGTTAACAGACTAGTGAAAAGGTAACAGATAAAAGTGGAGCGTCCCCTAGATTTTGTCCACGACGGTGTTGATTTTGTTTGTCATCAAGCAGCACCAATGGCAGGACCTGGAAGATCGGGTCCATGGCGGAAAAGGAAGTGTGAAACTAAAAAAAGGTGAGTTTCTGCTTTATATCCCTTCCAATCTGCCAACTCATGTGTGGAGGTTTTACCCCTACAGTCACGATGGCACAAAGGCACATCGTGATTGGCCCGGCGAACACATTGGTGGTCCTCCCTCCGACAACCGCTTTTGCCTATTGTTCCATTGACGCGGGTGAACATACCTGGCGGGGTCGGAGGCACTCCAACAGTCTTTTATCTATCAAACTGCCAGCATCTCAATAGAATGGGTGGACCACCTAGTAGGCAGGTGGAAAGATTGTTGAAACAGTGGCAGTGTGACCAGGTCTGCCAAGATTTAAATCAGGCCCTAAGTTAAATTCTGAGGACTGGAAGCAGAAGGAAAAATGGACAGCCCAAGAAAGCTATTTTTATCCATATGAGCAAATGCAAATCCCTACAGTAGAGGTAAATGAGAAATTACTGCAGTGGTGCCATTCCTTGCCTCTGGCAGGGCATCCAGTAGCTCAAAAGACTTTACAGAATTGTTTGTATTGGTTCTTGTAGGACACTAAAAGCCTGATTTAGACTTTGTCCGAAGGATTATGTGCTGTTGCCATGTACTTTACTACCACTGATATGCAGAGGGTACTCCACCTGCCAAATGTAGAGCTGTCTGTCCCTTCCAGAGAACACCTCTTGCATTTACAGGCAGTGCCACCAAGGCAGTTCCTGAAAATACTTTGAAGGTTTGAGGGATGGCTCTGTCAGCATGACAGAGGCATCCGTAAAAACATTTAACTTTTTTTTATTTTCAAAAACTAAATTTGAAATTAAAAATGACACCCTTGTCGTGGGAGTTTCCTCCTATGGAGTGGGAGTCATTTTACAGTTTTCGCTGCTCTTTACCACCAGATTTTACCTGGCGGTAATAGACAGTGAAAAGTGACCAATTGTTTGTCCTCTGTAAATAGGGTGTGCAAACACATGGCTGATCCTCAGATGACCCTTTCTCCATCAGGCTGTTGGAGGCAGAGAAGGAATCGTTTCTGCCATCTACACACTGAAGTTCTGACCAACTTTAAATAAGGCAGGATAAACTTAACTTTGATGAATGGGGTACTTGCAATGGAGTACCCTCCCTGCCTAGGTCTGAATCATGCTCTAAGTCAAGAGATAACAGAGCTGTAGTTCAGACATGCCTCACATGTGCCTGTAACAAAAGTATCCACTCTTGCCCCATAAAGTTGCTGCAATCCTTGCAAATTATGCTAGCACACAGGACACCAGAAGTATGGATTTTGTAAGAAATGTACTACCTGTCCAGGGTTTACCAAAATATTCATTGTTGTTCTTACTAAAATGGCCCACTTCATCCTTCTCAAGAAAATATCTGTGAACTGAGAATCGGCAAGGTTGTTTATTCTGTTAGTTGTATGTCTGCAAAGGATACCTTCCATATTATCTCCAACCAAGGACCACAATTTGTTTCCAGTTTTGGTTAGAATTGTATACATCTATTTACATAGATGTATCTCTGTCCTTAGAGTACCATCCATTGACTGATGGACAGACTGAATGAGTTAATTAAGCCATAGACAATAATGAAGCTCCCTGCTTGGTAAATATTCAAGCAATTGAGTAGAAACATTAAGTCTACCTGAATATCCTTATAACAACAACACATGTAGCAACTGGTGTTTCAACCTTTTGCTGTCTCATAGGATCACACCCAAAGCCAAATCCAATTGGAAACCCAACTAGTTAAGTTCATTCAGAAAAAAACACATCATTCACGCATAGCACAGATAAGTAGGGAAGATAAAGTACATTTGCAAGTGTGCACAGATTAATTGAAAAAGCTGTTTTCCTGTGCAAAACTGAACCAAAAAATAAAATTGGAGATTTGGCGTGCTTAGCTACCATGAATTTACATTCAGAAGCACCACGCAAGCTGCAACCGTGTTTTAGAGGACCTTATTCAATTGACAAAGTTATAAACTCAGTGGCACTCAAAATATGGTAGCTGGCAGACTATAAAGTTCATCCAGTTTTCAATGTCTCCTTGTTTAAACCTTGACACACAGACAACCAAAGAAAACCCCCACCCATTCAGATCAAAGGATAACTCAAGTTTGAAGTTAAAAAGAATGTCTATAAAAACAAAAGAAAATCAGGATTTGTATCTCATTGATTAGAAGGGTTAGATTATGGAGGATAGACCCTGGGGACATGATAGTCATATTCATGTCTCATGTATAGCCAGGAATTTTCACACCAGGAACCCTGACAAACCCCACCCAGTAAATCGATGTTGGACTTGGCTCTCTCTGCAGGATCAACCCCAAACTTTTTGCCTTCAACCCTCCTTTTTGTTTGTTGAATTCTTTTTTGTTGGCTCCAGAACTCTGTGCGCTTTACCACTGCTAACCCTTGCTAAAGTGATTGTGCTCTATCCGTTTAACATGGTAAAAGTGGCTTACACCTGTTTGGCATATTTAATCTGCCTATAAGTCCATATTTATGTGGTATAACATATACCTAGGGACTGTAAATGAAATGCTACTAGTGGGACTGCTGCACTCATTGTGTCACCTATCTAAATAGCCCCTTTGACAAATGTCCCAGGTCTGCCATTGCAGCCTAAATGCAGTTTGAAACTGCAAATTCAACTTGGCAATATAACCCCCTTGGCAAGCCTTCAAATCCCCTTTTATTGCATATTAGTCACCCCTAAGGTAGGACCTAGGTAGACCATAGGGCAGGGTGCATTGTAATTAAAAGATTAGGGGGCATATTAGCTAGACCGGCGATAAAATTATCGCCGTTTTAGCGGCAGGAAACTGCCGCTAAAACGGCGATAATGGGCTTGCTAATATGCGTTATAGAATTCCAATAGAAGCCCAGGTTAGATGTCCTGCACATCTAACCTGGGCTTCTATTGGAATTCTATAACGCATATTAGCAAGCCCATTATCGCCGTTTTAGCGGCAGTTTACTGCCGCTAAAACGGCGATAATTTTATCGACGGTCTTGCTAATATGCCCCTAGATGTTTACTTTTATGTTTTATATGTCCTAGTAGTGAAAAACTCCTTACTTTGTTTTTCATTAATGTGAGACCTACCTCTCCAATAGGATAACTTTGAATTGCCTTATTATATTTATTAAATGCTAACTTTTGATTGGGAACAGGTGAGAATTTCATGTTTGGTGTCAGTGAAATTGTAATGAAACATCCTCTTTAATAGTAACTTCAGATTTTAAATTACAATTTTGAAAATGCCACTTTTAGAAAGTTGATATTTTTCTGCTTTCTATTATTTGGTGCCTGTAGCCTGTCTTAGATCACATGAATGGATGTAGCTGGCATTTGGACTTTGTTTATTCAACCCTGACAGCCGCACAAAAGAGGGTTTAGGTGTGCCTGAATGGGCCAACAATTGCCAGCATGGAGGGACAGAGCTGGGAACAGTCCCAGTTGCATCTGAATACGCTGTGCTCTGCCTTCACACAAAGGACTTATCACCAATGCATTGTTCATGCAGCTAGTTTGAAGCCAGGGCAGGGGAATCTGAAAACTTCGAGCACATCATAGGGAATTCTCTAGAAACTCCTCCTACTTCAAAAAAAGTCACTAGGTATAAAAAAAAGGACCCTCTGACCCACTCTTCAGTTCACCTTCTGGACCTGCAGAAAAACCTTCAGAGGCCTGCCCTACTACTTTAACCCTTGTTCATCACTTGAACTCAGGACTGCCAGCATGTCTCCAAGGACTAGTTTGCTGGTCTCCTGATCAGAGCCATAGGTACATAAAAGGCTCCTACCATCTTGACCCTGCACCTGGACCCAGCCTGAGTGAGTCCTGAACCCCAAAGTGGTGCACCACTAGTCCTGGGCCCTTGATTGCTGTGTTAACAGTGCCCAGATAGGCAAAATCGAACGTTTTGGGATTTAGAATATTTGTGGTTATAAACTTCCCTGAAAACCAAGGGAAGACCTGGACTAACCTGCTTGTCTATCCGCCCAAGGTGAATCGCCGGTTGGCCTGACTCCTCAGTAGCTCCTGCTACATTATTTTCTGCAGCAGGCAATCCTGTTCAGTAGTCCTTCAGCTACAGCCTTCTGCTTTGTCCCACTCAGAATTTTTGACTTCCACAAAATAAACTAAGTCCAAATGTAGAAATATTCACTGCAACTTTGTCCAGCGGCTTTATGACGATGATACCTTCTCCTTCAACATTGTCTGCAGCCATACCCCGCTGAACTGTACAATCTCTGAACAATTTCCTAAAAATGTCTTCTAAGTCTGAAGTTAAGCACCAACTGGGCCCTATCCACTTCTTCTATCCGACCCACGCGCCATTGTGGTTGATCATATTTTTCGACTTTGACCTGGTCTTGTGTGACTAGATATCTGTTGTTGGTGGTTTGATCTTTTAGGCAGTAGTTTTCACCATAAAATTAAAAACTGATTGAATTTTTGTTGTTTTGGTGTCAAATACTGTATTAAATTTACGCTAGTTTTCTTAAATTGGTGTGGGATTTTTCATGTGGTGTTTTTCACTTTATTACTGTTTGTGTGCTGCATAAATACTTTACACATTGCTTCTAAGTTAAGCCTGACTGCTTTTGTGCCAAGCTACCAGACATTTAACCGCAGGTTAATTTAGTGACTTTTGTCTTTCACCCTGGCAGGGATTGTGGTTGTTGCTTGACCAGAGTTAACACACCAGTCAACCAATAACCCAATATTCAGTCAACCTTTAAAGGGAGAAATATCATGGCTGTCTCCACTTGTGGTATTCTCCAATCCCTTTGGCTCTGAAAAACATATGACATGTTGCTCACCACTCAACTCCCACATCCTCATCCCACCTCCATCCTGGGTATGGTACTATAATTACTGCGCTCAACCCATGGCAGTTTATTGGTTTCATGTCTTTGGAGTTGAACACACATTGGGGTTTTGGATCATGCAGCTTAACTAAATCCTTGATTTTGGTTCCTAGCCCTGCCTCACCTCATTCTTAGGAACTGTCTCCTGCTCCAGCATTCAACCTTAGGCACCTGCAACTACAAATAAGAAACTAAAAAGAATTGCTTAAAAAGTCTACAAGCCACCCAAGTAGTGATGTGCATTCACAGGAGCAGGAGATATAGACTCCACATTCTGAAAGCAAAAAGGTTAATACAATAACCCTTTTGAATTCTGTTGATGACTGACTGTCTTTTGGCATGAATGTGTGCTGACATTTAAAATCATCAAAGCTTCAGCAGAACACATGTAAAGCCGCTTTCAACTCACCTAGGGGCTTTATATGATTCTTGCATACATGACATTGAGACAAAAAAATGTAAAGTAAAATAAGGGATTACTGTGTAATAAATGACAGAGGTGGTGTTACTAGACAAAGTGCTAATCTAGCATATGCTAGTTGCTGTTAGTTAAGAGATTGTCTTTTGTCTTCAAAATCTAGACAGATTTGGTAAAGTACAAACCATGAGGAGCAGTACTAATTAGTGAAGTCCCACAAGTACCCTAGCTAAAGTCAGAGGTAACCTGCAGTCCAGGCCTGTCTCCCAACAGAGATGCGCCCCATATCCTGAACCCCACACGCCATGGGTAGTAGTTGTCAATACGCAAACTGAGGCACATCTTGAGAGCTAACTTCCAGGAGAGGTGGTAGACCATCTTCACTTCCACAGAAGACCTGGTTTTCTGCTGAGTGGTTTTGACACCAAAGACATCAGATGAAGGCACTTAGAAAAACTCAGGGTGTCAGACAGAGGCCAACAGCAAAGTTAAATCCTAGTCCAGTTGCCACTTCTCAGCTGGGCATTTCCAGGAACATTCCTCTTACAGCCTGTTGGGTCCCTGCAGTCACACAGGAGGTCAGTCAACTGAACCCTGGAGTCCACTTAATTTTCCTAGGTACAAGAGGGACCAAATCCAGTTCTTCAAAACTCCTCTCAGGTCACAGACAGCAGACCCAGTCCTCTTCTGATCTTCCGCAGGTTGAGAATGTGCTCTAAATGAGTGATTTGTGGTGAAATATTTATGCCTAGCACCAACTAGTAGGTGGGGTAAATGTTAAAGGGAGCAAACCTACAACATTTTTCAGCAGTTTTTGTTTGCCCCTCACTCTCAAAATCCAAGCTGGAGAAACTATTCTCCCCTATGCAGCACCTGTGTGCCCATCCAGAGATGTGACCACTTTAATGAGCAGTCCCTTCCGCTGTGGTCACTCAAAACCGTTTCTGAGAGTAGCTTTCCTTCTACTGGGTTTGGTGCCAGCCTGGCTAGGGGGCCAAAAGCTGTAGCTTTTGCTAGTGTCACCTATTATTTACTTGCAATGAATCAGGGCCTTTTGAAGTAAATTAAGTTCTTTAGACCACCCCAACTGGCGTTCCTGCCAAGGGAAGTGAACACCTCCCTAATCCCATGGCATTGTTTCTGCTCTGCACACTCATTCCACACCTAATACAGGCCAAGTACCAGTGGGCAGTTGCTGGAGAGTAAATGCAAATTAGCCTCCATAAGCTTCAGGCAGGGTAAAGGTAACTATGTGAAAATTACATTTCCAATATATATTAATAAGAATCTGACTTCACTGTTACATAAAAATAAGTCTTTGGAGTCTACTTTGACTTTTCCAATTGACCAGTTACAGCCTAACCAATGACATTGTTGTTTTGGGCTTGGTCACAGGGGGACCATGCCATTTCTAATGTCACATATGCTTCACTCTTAAATATTATGCACCCTACCTTGGGGGCAGCAAGGTTTGTTTAGGGTTGACTTATTTAATATTTTGAAATCAGGATTTCCAGCTTGTCAAAAGGGTGATTTTGACAGTTCTGTGAAGCAGGGTTCAATCTACTGTCATCAGGCAACACATGTTAGGCCTGAACTAGGAAAGCTATATTTGACAATCAGTTTTTAAACCAATTTCAACATGTTGTAGTGGCAGAGAACCTACACTGAGCACTAAATAGCAGTGTCTGAGGATTAGATAGCCTGATAACCAGGAGGTGTCGTGTAGTTCCTACAAATCTATATAGGATCTGCACGTTTAGACAACATAAACTAAGGGATTGGTATCCAGATTGAATCCAGACACCCCCAAAGGATATGTTAGCCTTTGGACCAGCTATCTCACAGTGCCACTATAAGCCCCATAACCTTACCAGGGAGCGAATAGTTTCTGGCAACTCTCCAACATGACAACCCTTGATCTTGCAGGGATCATGGAAACAGTGTACTACTTTTCGCTCAGTCACTCGTGCTCACTTGGTCTCAGAGAAATACACAGAATAAACGATTGGGCTATTTTTCAATAAGCATTTATCGAAACAGCATCATTCTAATATAAAATACATGTGCTGCGACAACCATTAGACAGAAACAGATATATACGATTACAAGCACCAAAAGAATAAATAAAGTGTAGAATTCTACCATGGTGCTAAAACAGTGACTATATGCAGGCATATAGATACATGGCAGTAATCATGCTTACTCCTAAAATGCAAACCTAAGCTAAGTGTACCTAAGTGTATCTGGCATGTATGTAGGTGTAAAGTAAAGAATGCCCCTAGCAAAAAGCCCACCCCATTACCTGATGGGAAAGAATGGTCTTGAGTTGGACACCCCGCAAGGGATTTCAGACCACTGCGTGCTGAAGTTCCTGGGGCAGTAATCTCAGCGTTTTGGGTCAGTATGGAAGTTTTTTTCCTCTGGTTTGCCCAGAGAAGATGTGGTGCTTATATACACGAAAAGTACCCCCAAGGGTTCTACCTAGATGTGTCATGGTACTGTGGGCCTGTCGTCCAAGGATGACGATAGCATTGACTTTTGTACAAAGTTATTATACAGAAGATGGTAATCCTGCTGTGTGATAATAAGAATCCTCATGCATAATAAATGAGGCTAGTTTTCAAAGAAAGCCATACAACATTTATTCTGCACCTAACTATGTAAAAGGTCAGTGCCAGAGCTGTTATGTAGAGCAAGGTAGGACAAATATAGTTAAATGTTCGTGCAGCTTCCTAGGCCTCTATTGGGGTACATTGGGGCTCATAACACCCACTCTTCATCCGAAGGACGATAAAGATAAATTAATGATGAAATATGCCTGTCTAAGAAGCATAAAAGCATTTGTTAAAAATGAATGTAAAATGGTAAAAAAGCTCTACAAGTCCTCTAGAAAGTCAATATACTGTTTAGACCAACTGAGCACATCGAAAGCCATGGTGTCCAGTGAGAGCAAGAGAGAAAAATAAAACAAAAATGATGATTTCAAATTCCAATTTGGGTTGTTTTATAGAAAGGCCGAATTGTTCCCATCACAAGGAGAGACAAATGTTTATGAGTCCTGTATGGGAGACGCAACATCACTGTTGCTTGCCTTTGCAGATGACGGTCTGTGTAACACCTCTTGGATCAGGTCAATGGAGCAAAGGTGATCTTCTCCAGTTCCCACAGCCGCTGCTGAGGAAGCACTTGATGCATGTGAGCCTGTTGCAGATCCTGTGTCCATTCTGTGATGGCTCTAAGAATGCCAATATCAACATTGAAATATGCTGAGGACACTGTAATACATGGGACATTAAGGGGTCTAGTAGTACGTCTACATCCGGTGGCGCAATAGATGGAAGGGTTAGACATATGTCCAACATGCATTCGTATCCGCTGAAGAGGCAGCAGAGCACAGGCAAGACACAGTCAAACCAGACTGATCTGAATGATAGGAACCAATGCTCATTTAGCTCCCAGAAGGAGTACCATGCATTTACAGCAACGTCGCACCAGGAGTAAGTCTGGGCAGTGAACTCCGCTCACAGAGTTTGCGGAGATTTTCACACTCCACGTTACGTGGAGCTCGCGGAGTTCCCAAAAACTTCGCTCCACGTAGTGGAGCGGCGTTTTTTTCCTCACCTGCGTTCGTCAATGTCAAGTTGGCACAACTCCTTGAACTCTGCCCAGGCTTAACCAGGCGTGCATTTTCCATCTCTTTGGAAGCTGGGACGTCCATTGCATAGCAGGAAAATTAAAACCAGTTTACCCACTACAAGGAGTAGGACCAGTGGAAGCCCTCCAAAAACGCTTCCTAATACGGAGTGTATAAGTGATGGGATAACTCCGAAGATCATCTGAAAGGTGCTCAATAGTCCAGAACCTATGTTCTTAAATAGGTGCCAGTGTCAGATCTGTTAAAGATACAAAGTACATTTTCCCAAAATACAGCATGAAGTTCGTTCGGACTCATGCCTGTATCTCTGCTGAAGGCCTTGCAACCTGGAGATCAAATGTCTCTCAGGTTGAGGATAAGGCCACATCCTTCTGTAAAAGCATGGCTTTCAGTCTGCTCATAGAATCAAACTGTATAAGGGAAAAATCAATGAAGGCCATAGTAGCGCCTCCCTGACTGTGTGGGTCGGTGGAAACAATACTTGCATACAACAAGTAACCCTGGAACTTACTGTGATCAGATATGGGATTCCTGGCAGCATCCCACAACATCCTTGATCACTCAACATCAAATAACTCCCATTCGAGAGTAGTTTGAACACCAATCACTGCCGCTGGGGATCCTTTCAAGTGACATGATAGGTTTGCAACTGAAGCATTACATGCTCCGTGAAGCATTAATATCCTGACAAATTAGAGACCCACTTAAAGAATTCTCATAGTCTGAACTGCTGAGTAAAACTTCAGTGTCCCCATTCCTGCATCGAAATCTGTACGGTAATTCCCAAGATTAACCCTTGTAGCCCTCTCCCATCGCTTTATATCTGCCTACCTGGTGATACTGTAGACAGTATTAAAATTGGAATGTTGTGACTGGCACTGTAATGTGGTCATGGATTATGGATAAATGTCGCACCCATTCTTTTATGGCATTCAGTATGGTGTAGAGACGCAGTGTCACTAACGCAACAAATAATACAGGATTGCTTATCCCTTGAGCATAAAGAAAAAATGTATGGCTAAAATATGTGAAAGATACTTTATATACTCTTGATCTAGGAAGCCTATTTGTATCCCCAGAAAAATGTGGCTCTGTCCAAAAAAAATATTAAAGTCCCGTTTTATAACCACTGCTAATGAAGGGAGATTGACTGTCTATCGTAAGAAACCCACTGTTAAAGAATATATTGAAGGTCCATTGCAGGTTGAGGGAATATCTTCCTATTTGGAATTTGCAACAATCCTACGGCACAGATTCATTCTGTTAAGATTTTGGCTTAATTTTATTACCTGCATGTTGGGCCATCCTGCTGGTATCTTCTCCTCGAATGAACTCCCGTGTTGCCCATGTGATGACACCTCGCAACAATCTGATTTGCACATTTTCTTCTTTTGTAAATTTTATTGCAATCTACGGAAAAGGTTTTTAATCCCGCTTTTACGTAAGCACAATTTTAGACAATGTCACCTGGCCTTGTATTTTTACGCATGTTGTCTGATCCCTTTACCTGTTATACTGTTGCTTCCTTTTTATGCATGTGTTTAAAAACGAGGAAATTGTGCATTGATTGACATTTATGAACTGCTTCTTTTTAATTTTAATCTGTACATTTTTATTTGTGATGAATACTTGTACTTTTATGATTAACTCTGTTTTAATCGAATATAGTAAGTTTGATGATGATGGCCATGGATTAACCATCCTGTGGAAGTTGACTCAGCCACGGTACAAGATAATTGGTCCAATTTTTCAATGTGCAGCATTGTATATTTCCATCACTCCATGCCATAGTTCTCTGTCTTTCAGTTAGATTGTATGTAGAAAACAGAGACGTACTGTTGATGTACCGCTAGGGCAAGTGACCAGAGCGCAGTGATTGTAGCGTCCAGCTCAATAATAAAATGGACCGCAATTGTCTGCCCATGTTGAAGAATAGGCAAATCCTGTTCCATTATATCTATTGCAGAAGACACAATATTGCCCAGTGAATAAATCCTGGATGTCAGTGTGATCATGCTATTGTCGACCACTGCCAAAGCCTTTTCTAGGTTAACACTGTCAATTTCACACAATCTCTCAGCAGCCTCTTATTGAGAGATTTTTCCATACTTCGTTGTAAATGGCATATAAGATGCGATTTTGATGTGGTTTCTGGGGACCTAACAAAAAATACCTAAAATTCACGTCAGTAAGGACAAGTGTTGTTTCACCTGGGACAGTGTTAAGGTTTTTAGCCACTCCAGGCATAACTTCCCAATACTGTAAGATGTCACAACCCTGAGTGTTCTATTTGTACGTAACGCTGGTCAGGCCTATGGATATTAAACCCTTCGGTGAGGCCCCTGAATCTTGACTGACATTTATTTGTATCTATAGGTCAAACCAACCATCCCTTCCAATTGCGGTCTGATCAATTGTATGAACCATCATGCAGAATGTCATCTAGTGTATCCTCACTATGCTGTGTATAGTTTCACTTGCACTGTATTGTTCAGGAAGATAATTTGCTGTGGCATGAGGCATGCTCTATATAATAAGGCCTCAGTTCCCTGAACTTGCCAATCTTTAGTCCCCCAGACAGATTTTGTGTCAATGGTGACCCTCCAAAAGTCTAAACCCCTTGAAGACAACTGGGAAATAAAGGAAGCAGAGTATATATATTTCGTATTAGTGAGCATATTTTTCTTTGCAGGTGAAGGTGCAAGCTTATAATAATAAGACTTCGGGTCTGAAGTGTTAAACCCAAAAAATAAGCAAACTTTTGTTCAAATGTTGAACTACCTTTTGGTGGTGTTGGGCAATGTTCCCATTGATGGTAAGGAAAAATATTATGTGTGATACTTGCTTTGTGCAAGAAATGATGACCATAGTGTTGGTAACAGTACATGGTGTCGAAATCAGATGTATCATCATACAATTCATTACTGGAAAATGCAACAGATTGTTCTAAATCAGACAGCATAGTATTTCCAGTTTCAAAGTCCCAATCATCAGGGAAAGTACTGGAGGTGATGATATCGTTTAAAGAAATTTTAAACAGGTGTGGTATTTTCAAAAGATCAGTTGGACCATATACATCATAGGAAACCCTATCCCAAACAATTCCTTCTGGAACTAGAACTGCTGTAATGTTCACTAAGGACAGGTCTCTTTGTTAACGGTATGATAATGCATGGGGTTTCAGGACCAAGTTCACATTTTGTACTGCAGTGCATTCTGGGAGGTAATGTCTGTTCAGGAGCAGGAAAAAGACAGTCACTACACCTATCCAAAGGGCCAGAAAAAGTAGACCAATTACAATCCAGAGCTGTAGCCAGGGAGCAACAAATGAAGTCTTTTTCAGCTAAAGGTAGAAATCATGGGGCCGATTTACAAGCCCCGTGCGCTGCCAGTACGTCACTTTTTGTGATGCACTCGCAGTGCATTTCTCTGCCCCATATTTACAAGGACAGGAAAAGCCACCCTGCGTGACTTTTCCTGTCCTTGTAAATACAGCCCCTTTACACGCAGCACTTTGGGTGAAAGGGGCCTTCCATGGGTGTTGCTGTGGGTGTTCCCATGCAACACCTATGGAACCAGACACATTTCCAGATTTACGAGGAATCGTAAACCTGGAAATGCGTCAGTATGCTACGCCACCATGGGGGTGGCGTATTGAGGCGCAACAAAGAGAAATGTTTTCATTTCTCCTTGTTTTTTCTTCTTTCAATGCCTGCTGCATTCTACAGCATGCATCAAAAGAGTAAAATGCCTGTAGTGATTGTTTTCGTGCAGGAAGGTGCCCTATCCTGCACAAAAACAATCTCCCCATGACGAAGGCATCCTTGCACCATGGTGCGAGGGTGCCTGCGCCGGCGCATGGCAGCTGTTTGAGCGCCAGCGCAGGGGAGAGCACAGGAATGTGACATATTATTGTAAATATGTCACATTCCTGTGCTAAGAAAGTGTTGCAGCGTGGCACAGCCAAAGGGCGTGCGGTGCCGCGCTGCAGCACTTTCTTGTAAATCTGCCCCCATGTATTTTTTGTTTGTGGGAAACAGGAGATGGTGGTGACTCGGGTTTACTTGGATCGGATGAAGTAGACAGATGCAGTTCGATCAATCTTTGGTAGCTCAGCAGGTTTTGTAGAACTGGCAGATGACTTGTTTTCAGACATATTCACAAAGATGTCGGTATTAGGCCAAATCGGGATTTGTGTTTCATTTGTATATTTTGCTGTTCAGTTTCAACAGGCACGAGTTCCATTCCATTGTTGGTAACTCCTTCAATTCGTAGAGTAGAATCTTCAAAGGTTATTAATCTTTCTGTCTGAACTTCCTGTATGGTAGCGAGAGGAGATCAGCAGCTACCCAGGAGCCCACACGGCCTACTATTCAGTATTGTCCACATAGTTTGATTTGATCAGATCGATGGAACCAAATCTCTTTTCTTTCTTGCTGGCAAGAGGCGGTAGAAGTACTGTTCTTGTTCGTTCGAAAGCCAGGACTGGTACAGGTGCTCTGTAAGATGGCCCAAATTCATTTTTGTCCACAATCTTTTCTCTGACAAGGTCCATGATATTCGGGACCCAGGAAGGTGCAAGCTTATAATAATAAGACTTCGGGTCTGAAGTGTTAAACCCAAAAATAGGCAAACTTTTGGGCAAATGTTGAACTGCCTTTTGGCGGTGTTGGGCAATGTTTCCATTGATGGTAAGGAAAAATATTATGTGTGATACTTGCTTTGTGCAAGAAATGATGAACATAGTGTTGCTAACAGTACATGGTGTCGAAAATCAGATGTATCATCATACAATTCATTACTGGAAAATGCAGCAGATTGTTCTAAATCAGACAGCATAGTATTTCCAGTTTCAAAGTTCCATTCATCAGGGAAAGTACTGGAGGTGATGATATTGTTTAACCATTTGCATGCGTCGGACGGCCCCCGGCCGTCCAACGTCACGGTGGGCGTGTGCGGAGGGCGGCCGGGGCCGCCCGAACCCCACCCACTCATTAATTCACCCGCACAGCGGGGGAATTCGCACAGCGCGCAAGGGGTTAAAGAAATTTTAAACAGGTGTGGTATTTTCAAAAGATCAGTTGGACCAAATACATCATATGAAACCCTATCACAAACAATTCCTTCTGGAATTAGTACTGCTGTAATGTTCACTAAGGACAGGTCTCTTTGTTTACGGTGTGATGAGGCATGCGGTTTCAGGACCAAGTTCACATTTTGTACTGCAGTGCATTCTGGGAGGTAATGTCTGTTCAGGAGCAGGAAAAAAACAGTCACTACACCTATCCAAAGGGCCAGAAAAAGTAGACCAATTACAATCCAGAGCGGTAGCCAGGGAGCAACAAAGTAAGTCTTTTTCAGCTAAAGGTAGAAATCATGGGGCCGATTTACAAGCCCCGTGCGCTGCCAGTACGTCACTTTTTGTGATGCACTGGCAGTACATTTGTCTGCCCTCTGCCGGAACAGCTTTCACTTCCCCAGTGGTGGTTCGTTTTAATTGGAATTTGCTTTGCAATGCCCGGAATTAATTGAGTTCCTGCAAAACAGCCAAACGATCATTGATGTCAAATGCTTTTTCATCCACCACTGGGCTGCCACATTCCAGATCAGGTACCCACATTCTAGTCCCAAACAGGACTTCATATTGAGTACGGCCTCCTAGGGAACTTCTTGGCATGTTATTAAGTGCCCTCTGGACCCCATATAGGTGATTGACCCAACTATCACCCGAACCTAATACTCTTGCTGTTTAGGATTGCTTCAAGTCCTGGTTTTTCCTCTCTACAATAGAATTACTCCCAGTATGATACAGAGAGGAGTACTGCAAGACCACACCCAAACTTCCCATAACTTCTTTGTAAGCCAGAGAGCTAAACGCAGGGCCACGGTTAGAATGTAATGTGCCAATTGCGTATGTCCCTATAAAGACTCACAAATCCTTAATAACAGTTGGGGCGTCAGCCGAGCGCTGAGGCAAAATCCAGAGGAATCTAGAGCATGAATCCACTGCCACCAAGATGTACTTGTAAGCCCCATCAGATTGCAAGGGGCCACAGTGGTCCAAATAGACACGTGAGAGGTCTGTCTGAAATCGGTACTGGTGTTTGCGGTGGACGTGCTACAGTGGAACCCTTCATCTACTGACAGATGTCACACTTAAGGACAAAGCTCCTGTTCTGTTTGGTAAGACCTGGCCACCAATAACGTTGTTATAATAGTGAAACCGTTGCATTAATACCTGCGTGTGCTGAACACAGATCCTTGTGTGCAGCTAGAATTAAACCTAATCTGCGATCCATGTTTGGTATTACTCTATCTCCCACTCCTGGAATCTGAGAATACAGAATGTTTTGTGCATCTAACTTGTAGGAGTATTCGAGTGGAAAACCTTTTGGCAAGGCTGAGCTTTTGTTGCGTGTAGCGTTAACAGCTATCATTATCTGTCCTTCTATCATTGTACTAGAACGAGTGATTGCAGCAACGGAAGCAGTGCTCACTGTCGCCTTGGTGGCTTCATTAGCCAGTGAATTTCTTGCAACGTGCATGCCAACACACTGAGGACTCCATGTGTGTTTTACATGAGCCCGTGGCAAGCCTTTTTTCAGCTCTGACACTTGTTCCCAAGGCAACTTGTGCGCTATTGTGCAACCTTTGGAATCTCTAAACCCATTATGGCCCCAATAGTGAAGATATTTATTGTATGACTGGACACAGTAAAATGAACCGTACACAATAAGTGTGGGGAATTCCCTATCTGTGCTTTTTAGTGCCAGTATCAGGGCTTTTAGTTCTGTCAGCTGTGCCGTGCAATCTCCTAAATACTGCTTCTGCGTATTGCTAGGAGGAAACTTTCCATCCTGCATACATCCCTTTACAATCGCACGTGCGGTGCTGTATTGCTGTTTACTTCCTATGGCCGGCTGGGCAGCTCTGTTAGTGTAAATGATGTATTCATACTGATCTAGAGGCATTATTTCATTCGGGATAGGGTATTCTTGTATGTACTGCAGGAATGCTTGTGTTTTTAATGTAGAATCAAATTTGCAGTCTGCATCTTTTGCAGTGAGAGAATTAGCCCATTGTATCCATCGTAGATGCAATGCTTTTGTGTTTGGAATGCTTGCTTTTGTAACAGCCTCTAAGGTCGGTACAGGAGCCATGACAATTATTCATTTCCCCTGAACTTGTGCTCTTTATCTCACTACAGCAGTCTGTACTGCTGTCAGTATTTTTTCAGTTGATGCAAAACGCATTTCAGCATTTGTGTAAAAATGTGATTTGTATGCATTGGGTACAGTTTCGCCTTCACTGAAGGTGAGGTAAGTGTACCGTGATTGACTGCGATTAGACGGATCACCAAATTCGTGGTGTTTACACGTGTGTGTAAGTGTTTGGAAGCTATCATGTCAGCTTGTATGGAATTGAGAATTTCTGTGTGTTTTTGTGTCCAATGTCGAACTGAAAAATCAGGTCTAATTAAGTCGTAGAAAGGTTTCACCTTTTCTGCGTAATCCAAAATGTATGTTCTGCCAAAATTTAGGAATCCTAAAATGGATTGTAAGTTTTTCAGAGTCTTTGGAGGTTGGAGCAGCTCACATTTTTCTAAAAAATTAGCAGCTAGGCTTTTCCCTTCACTTGAGAGCTCATATCCCAAAAATAGGACATTGAAGTGGGCAATTTTTGATTTTTTAAAGTTACATTTGTAGCCTCAGAGGTGAACCCCAGAATTATGTTGTTCACTCTGTTTAAATGGTCCAATAGTTCATCATCATTCATCAGTTGAATATCATCTACATAGGACAATGCCTCCTCATCACAATTTTGAAGTAACTCTGATAGTCTTGCTGAGAACAACCCAGGGCTATTCTTATACCTTTAGGGCAGTCTACAGATTTGGCATTGAGAGCCTAGGGCCGAAAATGCTGTCAAGTATCTGCTTTAAGACGCTATATTTTGGCAAAAGAATCCATTTGAGATATCTAATGTTGTTTTGTATTTCTTCCGCACAATGTTATTCATTAATGCGGCACTGTGTGCATTTTGTACTGCAAATGTTTTCGTCCATGTGTTCAAATACCTGTAGTCTAAAACTAGACGGTATGAATTGTCAGGTTTTATTAGGGGAAACATAGGGGGAAAAAAAGGATTGTTCATGGAAGAGGTGCAATTTTCAATAACACCTTGATATTCAAGTTGATCTAAGGTCTTCCTGACTTGCTTTTTTGTGTCATGTTTTATTGGGTACTGTCTCTGTGGAGTTGGAGTAGTTATAACTGGGATTTCATTGTGAAGTGACTCAGCATCCCATCCTACATGATTGCTCTATAATGCAGGAGCAAGTGCTACCGCCCAGTCCTGCTTGTATGTGTGTTTTAGTGATTCTGGAGTGAGGTCGGAGAAAGCCGGTAACATTACCTCTTCCCCCTTTGGGCAATCCATGATGAACTCAGGCGGCCAATCTCTTTCAGCCAAAAGGATGTTGTATCCAAAAGTCAGGTTCTCCCAAAAGAGACCTTTCACTTTCCTGGGTATGTCCCCCTCCATTTGGAGCGTTATTTCTTATAAACGATGTGGGACACTTAGCCTAGTATCAGGTGTTTCCACCGTGATATGTTCATTCAAGGCTGCTGTCACCAGAAAATACATCAGGTTCTGGCGAGCTATTGTTATTTCTGCTGCGTTGTCTAGCATCATCAGAGCCCATTCCCTGTTCAATAGTTGAGTCCTCAGTAGCCTGTGCATTTCTTAATTTAAGGCCAGCTACCTTCCTCTTTTTAAATTGAGGTTTAGATTGTTGTTTATCTTCTTGTTTGATAATGTTGTCTGAAGTGCGATGCATGTCTCTTGGCTTGGCTCCCTCTTCTGGTCTGCGTTCTGACCGTCCTTCCCTCTTAGAGTTTTTTGATTAACCCTAAAAGGAATGAGAGGAATGTGTATCATTATCCTGATACCTGTCAGATTTTTTAATATTGTCAAGGTTTCTAAGGTTATATTTCCTGTCAGAGGGCTCCTGTTGAGGAGGCCCACCCCATGATTGTGATGCATTCTGCTTGTTTTTTGATTGTTTATTATCTCATTTTTTTAGAAGAATTGGGTGCTTGCTTTGATTTATCCTTTTCAGGATTACTCATTAATTGTGGTTTCACTGGTTTAGCTCCCAAAATGATCTCTACCCAGTGAAGCATAGGTATCTTCGATAATTTTAGGTAATTATAAATTATAAATATACCATATGCTCAAATTCCAGGAGTGGGGGATAGAGTAATACCAAACATGGATCACAGATTAATACCAGCTGCACACGAGGGTCTGGGATCAGCACACACAGGTATTATTGCAATGGTTTCACTTCTGAAACAACGTTATTGGTGGCCATGTCTTACCAAGCAGACCAATGGCTTTGTCCTTAAGTGTGACATCTGCCAGCAGATGAAGGGTTCCACCGTAGCACGTCTACTACAGACACCTTTACTGATATCAGACAGACCTCTCGCATGTGTCTATTTGGACCACTGTGGCCCGCTACAATCTGACGGGGCTTACAAGTACATCTTGGTGGCAGTGGAGTCATGCTCTAGATTCCTGTGGGTCTGGCCCCAGCGCTCGGGTGACGCCCAAACTGTTATAAAGGATTTGCGAGTCTTTATAGGGACATACGCAATTTGCACATTACATTCTGACCGTGGCCCCGCGTTCAGCTCTCGGGCTTGCAAGGAAGCCATGGGAAGTTTGGGTGCAGCATTGTGGTACTCCTCTCTGTATCATCCCGAGGGAATTTTGATTGTGGAGAGGAAGAACTGGGACCCAAAGCAATCCTTAACAGCAAGGAAATTAGACTCGGGTGGTAGTTGGGTCAATCACCTATACGGGGTCTTGAGGGCACTAAATAACATGCCAAGAAACTCCCTGGGAGGCCGTACTCCATACGAGGTCCTGTTTGGGACGAGAATGTGGGTACCCGACTTCAATTGTGGCAGCACAGTGGCGGATGAAAAAGCATTTGACATCAATGATCGATTTGCTGTTTTACAGTAACTCAATGAATTCCGGGCACTGCAAAGCAACGTCCAAGTAAAACTCACCACCACTGGGGAAGTTAAAGCAGTTTCTGCAAGACCTGCCTGGGTCCTTAAGATTGGGGATCTGGTCAGAGAAAGGATTGCGGACAAAATCGAATTTTGACCATCTTACAGAACACCTGTACGTGTCCTGGCTGTCGAACAAACAAGAACACTACTTCTTCCCCTTCTTGCCGGCAAAAAACAAAAGAGATTCGTCTCCATAGATCTGATCCTAAATCCACTATGTGGCCAATACTGAATAGCAGGCCACGTGGGTTCCAGGGTAACCACTGATCTCCTCTTGCTACCACACAGGATGTTCAGACAGAAAGACTAATAACATTTGAAGATTCTCCATTACGAAGTAACAGGGTTGCCAACAATGGAATGGTACTCGTACTTATTGAAATTGAACAACAACAAGACACAAATGAAAAATAGATCTCAATTCAGCCTTGTACAGACATCTATGTGAATATGTCTCACAATGAGTCACTTGCCAGTTCAACTAAAGCTGCTGAGCTACCAAAGATAGGTCGAACAACGTCTGGCTACTTCATCAATTTTGATACCTTCTCATTGGATCCAAGTGAAAATGAGACACCGTCAGTTTCTGTTTCCCACAAAGAAAAAATTATAATATCTACCTTTGGCTGAAAAAGACTTACTTTGTTTCTGCCTGGCTACAGATCTGGGTTCCAATTGGTCTACTGTTCCTAGTCCTTTGGATAGGTGTAGTGATTGTCTTTTTCCTGCTCCTGAATGGACATTATCTTCCAGAATGCTCTGCAGTACAACATGTGAACTTGTTCCTGAAACCACATACATCATCTCATCGTCAACATTACAGCAGTTCCAATTCCTGAAGGAATAGTTTGGGATAGGGTTTCATATGATGTATTTGGTCCCACTGAACTTCTGAAAATATTGCACATATTTATAATTTCTTTGAATGATATCATCACCTCCAGTACATTCTCTAATGATTGGGACTTTGAAACTGTGAATAGCATGCTGTTTGATTTAGAGCAATGTGTTGCATTCGCTAAAAACGAATTGTATGATAAAACATCAGATTTTGACACCATGTATTGTTACCAATGCTATGGTCATAATTTCTTGCAAAAGACAAGTGTTCCACGTAATGTTTTTACCTACCATCAATGGGAACATTGCCCAACACCACCGAAAGGTAGTTCACAAACATTTGTAAAGAAGTTTGCATTTTTTTCAGGGTTTAACACTTCAGACCAAACCTCATACTATTATAAGGTTGCACCTACACCTGCAAAGAAAAATATGCTCACTAACACGAAACAGATATACTCTGCTGTCTTTACAGGGTTTTGAATTTTGGCGGGACACCATAGACACTAAATCTGTATGTGGGACTAAAGATTGGCAAGTTCAGGGAAGTGAGGCCTTATTTAGAGCATGCCTCATATCGAAACATATTATCTTCCTGAACAATACAGTGCAACAGACTTCCTGTCTTCGACTAGCCAAGATTAAGGACTTGAACACACCTCAGATTCCCTTGCTTTCACACTTTGAGGGATGGCAAAACCATACACAGGACAGTGAGGATACACTTGATGATATTATACATAAGGTTTCATACAATTCATTAGACCCCGATTGGAAGGGATGGTTAGTTTGGCCTATCGACACAAATATGTGTCAATTAAGATTCAAGGGTACCATTGAGGGGTTTAGTATCCATAGGCCGGACCAACGCCATGTGCAACAAGAACATTCAGGGTTGGTGACATCATACAGTGTTGGGAAGCAATGCCTAGATTGGCTAAAAACCTCAACACTGTCCCAGGTGAAACAACACTTGTCCTTACTCCCGAAGCTCACTTTTCTATTTAATGCTTTACCTCTGCCATTTAAGGAAAGCTAATGAAATTGCAGGGAAAGATTGGTTCATTTATATGGGCAGCTAAAGGCTCACGCATTTCATGGAAGAAACTGCGGAGGAGTAGAGAAAAGGGGGGTCTGACTCTCCCGGATCTGCAATTATATGCATGGGCCTTCCAACTTAAAAATGGCAGGATGCTCTTGGACAAACCTTGGGGATCAGAAATTGGAAGGCTTTTCTCTGGATTGTTAAAAGGAATAGAGGGAGGTGATTCAGGCTTCATGATGAAGTTTTCTGACCCAAAATACTTTAAAAAGGTTACGTTAAAAATTCTTCAGGGTTTGGCGGAGACCTGGTATAAGATAAGAAGGAAACTAAAAATGCTGTATTACAGTAATATGGCCTCTATTTGGGATTCACCAGGGTCGCCGGACTGGGCGAAGGATAAACTGGCGGGAGCTCTAAGGAATGCGGGTATAGATAAATGGGAAGATCTATTAGAGGGAGAGCAATTGATTTCCTGGGAAAGCTTTCAACGCACAACAAGCTATAAAGTTTCAAGATTTAAATATATACAAATTCAGAGTTGGTTCCAGTCTTTGGACAGTAGGGAAGGAGGTTCGAGTGACTTTGAAGAAGTTCTGATTTCTGATGGGCCCAAAAAAAAAGGAGAGATCACAGTGGTATTGGTGAATGATGGAGGAAGTCGAGGGGGAGTTTACGATGCCTCAAGAACTGTGGGGGAGATGCTTGCCGGAACCAACGCTGGAGAAAAATATGGCAAGTATCTTTTTCTATGCTATATCAAGTGATTAAAACTGCCTATTTAAGGAGAAACCATCTTTTCTCTATCTACAGGGTATATTGGACGCCACTTAAGCTGTCAAAATTTGGAGACAGAGGAGAAGTGGCGTGTCCTAAATGCGGACAGAGGATGGCAGATGATTTACACATGTTCTTGAGATGTTCAAAGATTCAGGTATTCTGGGGCGAGGTGAATAAGGCACTGACAGATATTTTGAAGATAAAGCTCCAGGTAAGCCCTATACTTGTCTTCTTTGGTGTAGCCCAGGAAGTGCGCGAACAAGATAAAGATAAGCGAAAGTTAATATTTTATGCAGTGCTGTTGGCACGTAGAGAAATATGCAAAAATTGGACTAACTCGAATCCTCCCATATATACAGAATGGAGAGCATCTTTAGAATATTTTTTCAGGATGGATGCAGCCTCTTTAGATAAGAAAAGATACGCCTTTTGGCTCCCGATGGTGGAATGGATGGAATAGAATAGATAGGGATTAGGAAGTGGATAGGGAGGGAAGGTCCAATGATTAAGCCCAAATTAAACCTCAGTAAAGCACATATCATTCCCATTCCTTTATCGTCCTCCCATCTTCGGTTTCCGCTTTCTACTTGGGTGTGTAGTAGGGAGAGTCGAATATAAGGGAAAATGCGGTGAAGTGCAACTGGAAGGGTTTTGGACAAGGGCGGATCAGACTTTCCTGTCCCGGCACAAGGGAATGGTTTTTCGGATAGAAGTGCTGTGGATAGTGAATCTGAGGCTAATGAGGACAAAAAAAATAAATAAAAAAAAATCACTTGTCCTTACTTTCAGATGACATGGATCTAAGGGATTTTTGCTAGGTCCCTGGAAACCACGTCGTAAACGCTTCTTATATGCTATTTTCAATGAAGTATGGAAGATCTCTCAACAGGAAGCTGTGGAGAGATGGCGTGAAATTGACAGGATTAACCTAGAAAAGGCTTTGGCAGTGGTCGACAATGGCATGACCACACTAACATCCAGGATTTATTCACTGGACAACATTGTGTCTTCTACTATACCATCAACATGGGTAATTGCAATTACGATCCAGTCTGTTATTAAGCTGGGCGCTACATTCATTGCGCTCAGGTCAAATGCCCTGGCGATATATGAACAGTACGTCTCTGTTTTCTGCTTATAATTTAACAACAAGGCAGACAACAATGTCACAGACGATACGAAGTATACAATGCTGCACATTAAAAAATTTGACAAATTACCCTTTACTGTGGCTGAGTCACCTTCCACAGAATGGATAATCCATGGCCATATAACATTGCAAGTGACAACATTCCAATTTCAATATTGTCTACAGTACCACCAAGTAGGCAGATATGAAGCGTTGGGTAGGGAATACATCCATTAATCTTGGGAATAACCTTACAGATCTAGATGCAGGAATGGGGACACTGAAGTCTTTATCAGCGGTTCAGACTGCGAGAATTCGTTAGGTGGGTCTCTAATTTGTCAGGATATTATGCTTCACAGAGCTTGCAAAGCTTTGGTTGCAAACCTATCTTGTCACTTGAAAGGATCCCCAGCTGCCGTGATTCATCCGGTGTTCAAACTACTCTCGAACAGTAGTTATTTGATGTTGAATGATGAAGGTTGTTGCGGGATGCTGCCGGGCATCGCATATCTGGTCACAGTAAGTTCCAGGGTTACTTGTTGTATGCAAGTATTGTTTCACCCGACCCACACAGTAAGGGAGGTGCTGCTGTAGCCTTCATTGAATGTTTCCCTTATACGGTTTGATTCTCTGAGCAGACTGAAAGCCATACATTTACAGAAAGAAGTAGCCTTAACCTCAGCTTGAGAGACTTTTGATCTCCAGGTTACAAGATCTTCAGCTGAGATACAGGCCCTTTTCCGAACTAACTTCCCACTCCATTTCAGAGAAATGGTACCGTATTTTTAACATGTCTGGTACGAGTGGGACAGTACACCTATTTAAGACCATAGGTTCTGGGCTATTAAGCACATTTCAGACGGTCTTCGGAGTTATTCCACCACTTAATACACTCCACGGTGGGAAGCGTTTTTGGAGGGCTTCCGCTGGTCCTACTACTTGTAGTGGGTATCCTGGTTTATATTTTTCTTCTACACAATGGACGTCCCAAATACCAAGGAGATGGAAAAAGCGCTCTTGGAGCAACATTGCTGTGAACGCAAGGTACTCCATTTGGGTACACCTCTGCTTCGGAAGCTAAGCAAGTATTGGTTTCTATTGTTCAGATCTGTCTGGGTAGACTGCGTCTTGCCTGTACTCCGCTGCTTATTCTACGGACACAAATGCATGTTGGACATCTGTCTAACACTTCCATCGGCTGCGCCTCCGGACGTGGATGTACTGCTGGACCTGTTAAAGGCCCATGTAGGGCAGTATCCTCAGCGTATTCAAATCCTGATGTCGGCATTCTTGGTGCTACCACGGAAAGCTTCAGCTCCTGTTGGAATGGACACCGGCTGTGTACCAGGCTTACTGGCATCAAGTGCTTCCTCTGCAACAGCTGTGGGAAGTGGAAACGATCACCTTTGCTCCATTGACCAGATCCAAGAGGTGTTATAGGGACCATCATCTGCGAAAGCAGGAAACAGTGATGTTGCATCTCCCACACAGGACACATAAACATTTGGCTCTCCGCGTGCTGGGAACAATTTGGCCTTTTTCGAAATCAACCTAAATTGGAATTCAAAAACATAATTTTTGTTTTATTTTTTCACTTCTGCTCTCTCTGAGCATTATGGCTTTCGGCATGCTCAGTTGACCTTACAGTATATTGATTTTTTTGAGGGCTTATAGAGCTTTTTTATGGTCAGCTTTTTCACAGTTTTACCATTTTTTATATATACCATGTTTTCAAAAACTCATATTTTAGCAATGTTTTTATGCTTTTTAAACAGACATATTTTAGCATTTATTATTATGTCATCCAGTTGGATGAGGAGTGGATGTTATGAACCCCAATGTACCCCAATATAGGTCTAGGTAGTTGCACAACCGTTTACGTCCTTGTGTCCTACCATTGTTCTAAATAACAGGTCTGGCGCTGACCTTTTACCTAGTTAGGTGCTACATAAATGTCATGTGGTTTTCTCTGAAAGCTAGCCTCATTTATTATGCATGAAGATTCTCAGTATCACAGAAGGATTACCATCTTCTGCATAATAACTCTGTATAGGGGTAACCACTGTGGTCATCCTTGCCCGAAATGCCCATAGTACACTTCTAGGTAGAACCCCTGAGGGTACCTTTTGGGTATATAAGCACAACATCTTCGCTGGGCAAACCAGAGGAGAAAAGACTTCCATGCTGACATGAGATGCTGAGGTCCCTGCATGCAGACACTCCAGAACGCAGTGGTCTGACATCCCTCGTGGGGTGTCTCTCTCTCGAGACCAAGACGGGGTAATGGGGAGCCAGCCCCATCAGGTAATGGGGTTGGCTCTATCCTAAGGGGATTCTTGGCTATATACCTACATACATACTAGGTACACTAAGGTACATCTAGTTAGGGTTTCCATCGTAAGAGTACGCATTATCACAGTCATGCATCTATATGCCTGCATATATTCATTGTTTTAGCACTATGGTAGAATTCTACCTTTTATTTACTCTGCTGATGCTTATAACCGTATATATCTTGTCGTGTGGTTTGTGGCCTCCTGGTCTGCCTTGCTACGTTGACTTAGGCCTGGCTGCCATGATGCTTTTTTGCGCACGTTACTTTGTGCCGTTGTTTTTCCAGCCTCTGCTTCTGCCCGGCTATTTTAGAACTGTCTGCATTTCTGGCTTTCACCTTTTCTCCTGTTCCCTTTGGGCAACGTCTGCACAACATGTACAAGGTCGAAAAACAACGTCCCTTGTTCTTGCTGATCTGGCCAGTCCCTCGCACTTAGACATAACACTAAGAACAGCTGCCCTGGAGAAATTCGTGTGCTTTTAATATTGTGATTTCACGGTTTGAGACACTTGGAGAAAGACCTTTCCAGAGAGAAGAGCTGTGCTTGTCTGATGATGTAAACCTTTCTTCTAGATATTGAGGTACGGGGGTTCGCTTGACAATGCCCAGAGGTCTTCTGTTTTTATAATAAACTAGCTACTGGCACAGGGAGGGTGGTATGGTCATTTAGCCCTATATCCACTGCTTTATGAAATGCTTTCCCCGTTTGTATTCTATGGAATTGTAACTATGCTGATTATATTATCCTTATGCATTATGCTGATAGTACTGGCACGTGTACTGTATCTTAGAGCACGGTAGTTGAAATAAACATTTTAAACTATACAGTGTCTCTTTTTACGCACGTTATGGACAGGTATGAGTTAGTTATGAAAGGGTGTTCTTGCTCCTGCGAGTCCTGAGAGAGAGAGATACCGTGTTCTGGGTTGTCTAATCATTGGTAGCATTGTTGCTAATGAGACGCTAAAGCTAGTCGGATTGGGGTTTTAGGTGCTAAGGTTTATGGTTGGCTCACCACTATATTCCAAGGTCCTATTATCCTGTGCATAGCTCTGTGTATGTGCAGAATCCCTACAACATGGCGCAACCAACGAGTGGGCTGCTTATCTGCGAGACGCTTGAGTAGTACTTGTGCTTGTCCACAACCCCCTTCGCAGACGCTTCCGGAAGCGTGTGTGCGGGTGATACCTCCTATATTGACGTTTTTATAGGTTCTTTCAAGCTTGAAGTTGTTAAAAGGTTTTTAAATAAAACCCTATATTGTGCTGCCTCCCTTAGGTTGTCGAATATTGTTAGCCATAAATGGCTGTCCAAATTGCGGCACATAGCCGCGCAGCGCTCCGGGCTCACTTGACAGTGTATGGAGTGCCTGACGCAGGTGTCGATCTGATCTTTGTGGTACAAGCGGATCCTGCTTACCACTTTGAGGTGTTTTACTCTTGGGTCACCTTACCGGCGGTGGATGGGACTGATAATTTGTTCCATGAATATACAGCCACTGCTTTTCCTATTCACTATAGACCGTATAGGAATCTTGAAGTACCGCTCACGGCATGGCAACACCGTGTTTGGTTTGATGGCGCCCTCACCCAGCCGGTTACCGCAGTTCGTTTAGGCCCCTTATCGATTGAAGGGGCCATTTGGCTTGTTTTGGCCGGGTTCACCCCACATCCGCGTTACATGACGCTTGCAGTCGGTGAACTGCGTAATTTGCATTCGTCTTTGATACGTGTGCATAGAGCTTTAGTACAGTTTGTTACAGGCAATGTCCAGGGAGCCCCACCTGGAGTTGCAGCCCATCCAGCTGGAGCAGGCGGTGTCACCATAAGTCCCGTCATGGTTAATTCGGTGATGGGCAAGCGCCCACAAAATAAGGATGATTTTCCATATTGGCTTGCAGAAAAATTTGACCAGCAGGAGGCAGTTTTTCCAAATACCTCTCCCGTGGAAAAATACAGGATTTTGATGATTTGTTTGCCAAAAGACTTGATCCCCGAGTTGGCAGAATGCAACAACTGGGGTAAGGTATTCGCGGCAGTATATGCGAAGTGTTTCGGCACTCCTTCCATGACGGTTCTCCCCTCTGTAATTAAACGTGTGCAGGATGAGCATGGCCCTGAAGCGGCTGTGGAATTAGGGATGAGACTGGTGGGAGTGTTCGACGTAGTAGCTGATTTGATCCTTGCAAATGTCAAGGGCGATGCAGTTAACTTTCAAGTAGCTAATGCTTTGGCTTTGATCCCAGATCCGGACAAGCTGCGCGAATTGCCGAAAATTATTGCACAGGCTTACAAAACAATTGGCCGCAATAGCCTGGGAGTTAAGCCTTTTGCTAACCCGCAAACACAATCGCAACAACAACCAAAAGCTCAATCTGAGAAGGATGAGAAACCGTTCTTTACTAAAAAGAGCTGGAGTTTGAAAAAACAGGGTAAGCAACAGAAGAAGCCGGGGTCACGAGGCACATCCCCGGTTTCCGTCTCTTCTGAACGCACTTATGATTTGCGCGATAGGGCGAGAATTAAATCTCCAGAGAGATTTCAAGTCCCTTATTCGCGTTCTCCTCGTTCTTCACAGGCACCAACAACTTCACAGGCTGGTGGAGGAGATCGCCAGGATAGAGGAAGGGGTCGAGAGGCTCCACAGGGACGAGACCAACCTCGACAACAAGTCCGAGGGAAACCAGAAGAATTTCAACGTTCTCGCCCACAGTTTCAGAAGAAGAAAGTTGCCGCTGTAACAGCGAGATATGCCACAGACGGTGAGAACGAGACTCCTGAATTGGACGTGGGCAGTGATGCTCCTAGACAGCGCCGCAGAAGTTACCATAGTGCGGGAGGCGCTACGTCCTCATGTGGAGGCGACAGCAACTGAAACATTTATTACTGTCGAGACAGCAGACACCAGAGTGGCACCCCCTGACAGACTATATAATATTGTCATTCAAATTGAAGGTGACATTCAGCGTGTTATTAAAGGGATTTTTGGGGAGAATCTGACCTCTTCGTACGACATTCTGTTGGCGGAGGCGGATTGGCCGCCCCCATTCATACTTGCCGCGCGTAGAGGGGAGGAGGTAATCCTTCCGAGCTTTTCTTGTCATGTCCCAAAGGACAAAGCGGAGGCTCTCGCAGCTGAGTGGGCTGTGTCCCTGGCTCCAGCGTTATACCGCAACCATGTGGGCTGGGATGAAGACTCTCCCCCCCATGATATTCCTTTGCGGTCGCTGCCACAGCCACAACCCCAATATCTCATCAAACGGGAAGCTAAAGGTCCCGTTTCCGAAATTCTGACACAGTTAGAATATCAAGCAGTGATTGAAACCTGCGTGTCACCAATGAATAATCCCCTTTTCGCGGTTTCTAAATCCGATGGATCGTACCGCTTAGTGTTGGATTACCGACATTTGAACTCTCATTGTCGGACCTTTGCGGTGCAAAACACACACAGTTCTGCGCTTGTAGACAGTCTTGTTCGTAAAAAATATAAAACTACACTTGACCTATCCAATGGATTCTACACGCACAACTTGGCCCCGGAGAGTAGCCAATGGAGCGCTTTTACCTCCGGTGGTAAATTATTCAAATTCCGGCGTTTACCTATGGGCTACAAGAACAGTCCAGGCGTATTCCCTGCCCATGTTGTCTCTTTGTTAGACGGCATAAACCCAGATGCATGTTCGTACGTCGATGATATTTATCTGACAGACGACGAATTATACCCGCATCTTTCCCGAGTGGACCGCATTATTCTAGAATTTGCGGTTTTAGGTTACAAGTTTAACTTTGCCAAATCTCACATTGCAGAATTTACCGTTTTGTTTTTGGGCTATGAGCTCAACAATGAAGGTAAGGGCTTAGCCCCCCATTTCCTGGAGAAAAGTGCACTTTTGTGCCCTCCTACCACTCTGAAGAAACTTCAGTCTTTACTGGGTTTTCTAAACTTCGGGCGTACTTACATTCCCGAATATGCCCAGTGTATCAAGCCACTGTATGCCTTGAGACAACCTAGCTTTTCGAAGTCATGCTGGCTTCCGGAGCATTCCTCCATTCTGCAGTCTTTGCAGACAGACCTACTTGAATCTAAATTCTTATTGACTCGTGACAACCACACAAACCTGGTGATTAGAATCATTCCAGGGGCAGTGGGTTTCACGTACTTGACCTTTAACGAAGGTGACACAGAACCGATCGCATACAAGTCACATCTTTACACTTCCGCAGAAATGCGCTTTTCATTTGTGGAGAAAGTTTTGACTGCAGTGCAGATGGCGATTCTAAAGGAACGCGCACTGGCACAGGGAAAACGCATTCTGGTGGTAACACCATATCCTGCCCTAGAGGCAGTGACGAAAGCAAGTGTTCCGAACTCTAAAGCTTTGCACCCCCGTTGGATACAATGGGTAACAACTTTGACGTCTCCGGATGTCACTTTTATCTTTGATTCTTCTCTTCAGACTCAGGAGTTTTTACAGTATGAATTTGTTCATCCTCCTCCTCTGTCCTTGCTACCGCTTGAGGAATACGAATGTATTATCTATACCGATGGTTCGGCACAACCGGCCACGGTTTCCAAGCATGCTTATTCAGCAGCATGTGCTATTGTTGCAGGTACCATGGTGAACGGAAAGTTCAAATCAACTGTAGTGCACACTCAGGCACTAGGAGACAGTACTGCACAATTGGCCGAGCTGCGCTCATTGGTGCTCGCACTTGAGTTCACTAATCCGGATGTGACCACTCTAATTGTATGCGATTCTTACTACTGTGTTCAGTCTTACAATGACAATCTGTTCTTTTGGTCGCAAAACGACTACAGAGACGCCAAAGGTAGCACAATTAAAAAATGCTTTGGGTTCGAGTGGCAGATTTGAAACAACGTCTGCCTCTCACACAGGTGGTTCACACTCTTGGCCACCAGCGTGTGGGCGCACACGCTGTCGGTAACGGTTTGGCGGACGAAGCTGCCAAATCAGCAGTAGTCACGTGCTCAGTCGCAGCAGTTACAAGATCCATGTCTAAAATAGATACTGATATTTTAGCAGCTATTGCTGCGACGAAGGAAGGTGCTAATTACCCTAGGGGTTTCCCTTCAAAGTACTCTTATCAATTAGGTCCCGAACAGGCTCCTTACGTAAGAATTCCAGACGTTGGTGATCGGCTGATTCCCAACGCGGACCGCAGACTTTCCTTGATAACGGCCGCACACAAAGGCATGGCTTCGGCTCATGCTGGCGTGTCTGCGACGGTTTCCATCTTGCAGCAGCGTTACTGGTGGCGTAGTTTATACAAACAAACCCGTGCTTTCTTGTGACGTTTGTCAGCAGATTAAGCCTTCCACGGTTCTACGGCCACCACAGACCCCGCTCTGCATTTCTAACAGACCTTTTGGGTGTGTTTACCTGGATCACTGCGGTCCATTTTCTTCAGACACTGCATATAAATATATCTTATTTGCAGTGGATTCGTGCACACGTTTCATCTGGGTTTGGCCACAACGGAGTGCTGACGCTCGAAATGTCATAAGGGATTTGCGTGTCTTTGTGGGAATTTTCGCCTGTGGCACCTTCTATTCTGACCAAGGTCCGGCGTTCGCCTCTAAGGCTTACAAGGACGCAATGGATTCACTGGGGGTGCGGGTGAAATTTTCGTCTCCATATCGGCCTGAGGGCAACTCGATTGTTGAACGAATGAACCGTGACTTAAAGCAATCCTTGACAGCTAGAGTCTTAGGTACTGGCAGGAACTGGCTGGCCCACTTGTATACCGTACAACGTGCACTTAATAATCTCCCTAGAATACCTCTGGGTGGGCGGACCCCATACGAAATGCTCTTTAGCATATGAATGTTTGTGCCCGACCTTGATGGTCTAGACATGGTGGCGCAATCCGCCATCTTTGATGTAGATAACCATTCTACTAGGGGTGGGAGGAATTTGCGTAGTCGCGCTACGCAAAGCTCCGCGAAACGGTAAAAAATCTCCGCGAGCACGCAAAAGTTCCGCAAACACACGGAATTGCTTGTTCCGCCCATTCGCGATGCTTTTTTCCTGTTCGCGAACGCTGTTTGCGTGCTCGGGGAGAAATATCTCGCAAACATGCATTTTGAAAGCGCGAACAAGCAAAAAATTCCGCGAAGCCGCGGATCGCAGAATTTTTGGTAATTTCGCGTTCTCTGCGGAACGCGAAATTACCCAAATTCCGCAAATTCCACGAGCAGAACGGAATTTACCACCCAGGCCTACATTCTACTATGTTACAGGACTTACAAGAAGCCCGAGACAAACTTGCAATCGCACATTTACCTTCAGCCACAGACGCTGCACTGCAGATTCCGGTTGCCGGCTGGCTTCCGAAGATTGGAGATCTGGTTCGAGAGAAGGTGGAGAACAAAAAAGAATTCGGCCCTTCTTATCGTGCACCAGTTCCAGTCCTTGGCTTGAAGGGAACTCGTACAGTCATCTTACCGCCGCTTCCTGGTCGCTAAGAGAACAGATACATCTCAGTGGAAAATGTTAAGCTACAACATCTGGCCGATCCTGAATAGTGTTACACCAGCGGTCTCTTGTCCTGTCATTTCCCGGACAAATGTTTGTGGCCCGAACGGTCACTGATGTTGCTATCGAGATGGTAGATTTGCCTGATTGCTTACTCGACTACCCGGATTCCCCCTGCAACGAGGAGACTGAGTATACCTACCCAGCCAACGAGTCGGTGGCTCACCTACCAACAACGCCACTGAGCCCAACACGTTATTCCTTTGACTCGGATTCCACTTCATCACTTGTCCCGTCCAAATTCAGTATTTTTGTATCCTGGTTCAGAGACAATTTTTTGATTCCCCCCTGGACATACATCTGGTTGGTACTATTCCTGATTTTTCTGTTCATGTCCATTGGCTTTGTCACAGTGTTTTTTCTACTCATCAATGGTCACTATTTACCAGAACGCTCTGCAGTGAACTGTGTCGCTGGAACTTTGGCTCCACATTCTTCATCTCACATCATAAAGCGTGACCATACATTTGTGAACATTTCAGCTTTTCCAGTCGCTGATGGCATCGTATGGGATGCGGTAAATTTCCAAATTCTTGGACCAACCGAGATTATTAATGTACCAAATGTCCTCCGTGTTTCAATGGGTGATGTCGTTAAAAGTAATATTCATTCGGATGATTGGGATGTGCATGCAGTTGAATCATTATTTACTGATTTGAAATATTATGCTGCTTTTAATGCTGAAGATTTGTACATGAATTCTGCAAGTTATGCTGATTTGTATTGTTACCAGCATTGGGGCAACGACTTTGTCCATAAACCAAGTGCACTGCGTGTTCCTTTTAATTACACCCAATGGGAGCATTGTCCAACCCCTTCGCCAGGTAGCTCCCAGACTCTTAGAAATAAGTTTACTTACTTTACAGACTTTGATAGATCGAACCCTGGGTCCTATTTTTTTTAAATTAAACACTTCCTCCACTCAGAAAATCATGTTGACCCACACCAAATTGCTATATTCGGGTTCCTTTTCGAGCGCCTTAGCTGTGGGTGGTTATGAGTACTGGAAGGACACTGTTGACTTGAAATCAATTTGGGGCTCCAAACCATGGCAGGTGCAAGGCACAGAAGCCTTGCACCGTGCTTGCCTTATCCCGGCCCAAATTTTATTTTTGAATAATACCATCTATCAAACTATGTGTTGGGGTTTGGCTACTTCCAAACAATTGAATGCACCTTCCATTCCTGTATTGTCATCCGCTCCCAACTCAAGCATGCATTTCAATATGTCTCTTGCATCGGTGCAAGCTTTGTTTCAGAACAATTCGTTTAATGTCTCCACGTTTGTTCAGTCACCCTGGTTGGCTTGGCCGACGGCAGCAGACGCATGCCAGCTGTGTTTTCATGACTCAGCTCCTGGGTACAAACAGGATAGAGCCAGACCCGAGGTTTTCTGACTCTCGTACTGTTACAACATATTCTGTTGGTAAATTATGTAAACAGTGGTTGCAGCACTCTTCTTTAGATTCTGTAAAACAGCATTTGTCCCTGCTATCAGGCAACATTGATCTGTCCGATTTTGTTCTGGGGCCTCGTGGCCCTCGACCTAAGAGGTTCATTTATGAGACCTATAATGAACTCTGGAAGCTTTCGCAAATTGAAGCTGCTTCCCGTCTAAGGGAAATAGATCAGGCAAATTTGGAAAAGGTGCTTGCTGTTGTTGACAATAGTATTAATACCCTATCTTCCCGCATTTACACGTTAGAGAATATTGTGTCCTCTGTTGTTGATATTGTACAAGATGATGTTTCTGTGTTATATCATGGTCAGAATCAATTGCGTTCAATTATGCAGTTTGCATGGACTTTGCAAACACTTAAGATGGGTAAAGTTCCTTGGCACTTTTTGAACACCTCTGCCTTATTCCTGCCTTTTAATTTAACTGACAAACAGCAGTTCATGTCCATGAAAGATGCAGCATACACTTTGTTACATATCGAGAAAATAGAGCCCTTACCATTCTCTGTGGCGGAATTGGATTCTGCCGTGTGGCTAGTTCATGGGGTTATTGCCTTGCCTTTTTCTTTGTTTGAATTTAGTTTGTGCATGAAACATTATCCTGTGGGCCGTTTCCAGCCCTTGGGCAGTGCCTTCCTGCATGAACTTTGGTCCCTGCCTTTCATGTATAAATGCCTGAGGGACGAGAAGGAGGTTTTTCTCACAGGGGAGTCATGCGATTCTACTGTGGGTCATTCCCTTATTTGCAAGAACATTCAATTGCACGGAGCTTGTAACGTTTCGGCTCCGAATCTTGCTTGTGTTTTAAAGGGCATTCCTGCTCCTGCTATTTCTCCTACTTTCACTGTGCTTGCAAATGGTAGCTATCTGCTTAATAATCTGAATAATCAAGACTGCTGTGGCATGCTGGCCGGCATACCCTATATTGTTACAGTTTCACACAGGGTTGTCTGCTGCAAAAATGTGCTTTTTCCTCCCCCGCACGACATCATAGATAGTTCCGTTTGGCCTTCCATTCCTACTCTGAAGGCGGATTTCAATAAATTGAGCAGAATAGAGGCGCTATTATTGAACCAGGAGGTTATGCTCACATCCGCCCGGGAGACATTCATTCTCCAGGTGGCGAGTACCCATAGTGAAATACAGGCCCTTTTGAACCCTAACTTCCCACAACATTTCGGTGAACTGATTCACCGTGTTTTTAATGCATCACGCACCGAGGGTCTGGTGCACTTTTTTAAAGTTGTGGGCTCTGGCCTTGTAACCTCCTTTCAGACTATCTTTGGTGTAATACCGGCTTTTATTCATTCCATTTTTTCCAGCGTCTTTGGCGGCTTTCCGTTGATCCTCGCCTTAGCGGCTGGTATACTGCTTTTGGTCTGTTTACTACGCAATGGCTGCACCTCCTTGGGCCCTTCTCAACCCAGGTCGACTCGAGATGCTCCGTGAGCGCATCCTCGCTGGCTTCGGCATCCTGCCATTGGCGACGCTCAGTGTGTCCTATAGACTTTCTTTTCGCTTTGCGTATTTCACTTGCATGCAACCTGTGATGTCTTGCATCAGATGTCCTTTCTCGTGGTCCTTGGATGATTGCCTCTCCAATGCGTCTCTGTCTCGACCGGATTTTGTCCTGCTGGTGGGTCCCTTAGAGGCCCATGAATGGGACTGTTCCGGTCCAGGCTACATGGCGCGTGCGGCTGCACTGGGGATTTTGGCACAATGGGATATCTGGGCGGCTGCTCAGAATCTCCTACACCAAAGTTATATTGAGTACCACGCAAGTTGTCCCGCAATGCTGTTCGCTGCTCCCTCTTGCGAGGAACATGACTGCAGTTTTGATTTATTGGACTGGGTGGCGTCGCTTTTTTCCGACGATTCCAATGATGTCCTTTTGGAAGGTGTGGCGTTTTTCTGCACTTACACTCTGTTGGATTGACTGGGCCTTCGCTTTCTGCGACCATCCTCGCTGGATTTTTTTTTCTTCCTCTACCATTTTTTTTTCTCTCCCATTCGTTGTCCTTCATAGGGACTACTCCAAAACAGACATTTCTGTTCTGCTCAGTATATTTGATCTCTGTCTTCGCCAATGGCCTGCCCAGGGGAGGGTGTTGTGTGGTTTGTGGCCTCCTGGTCTGCCTTGCTACGTTGACTTAGGCCTGGCTGCCATGATGCTTTTTTGCGCACGTTACTTTGTGCCGTTGTTTTTCCAGCCTCTGCTTCTGCCCGGCTATTTTAGAACTGTCTGCATTTCTGGCTTTCACCTTTTCTCCTGTTTCCTTTGGGCAACGTCTGCACAACATGTACAAGGTCAAAAAACAACGTCCCTTGTTCTTGCTGATCTGGCCAGTCCCTCGCACTTAGACATAACACTAAGTACAGCTGCCCTGGAGAAATTCGTGTGCTTTTAATATTGTGATTTCACGGTTAGAGACACTTGGAGAAAGACCTTTCCAGAGAGAAGAGCTGTGCTTGTCTGATGATGTAAACCTTTCATTTAGATATTGAGGTATGGGGGTTCGCTTGACAATGCCCAGAGGTCTTCTGTTTTTATAATAAACTAGCTACTGGCACGGGGAGGGTGGTATGGTCATTTAGCCCTATATCCACTGCTTTATGAAATGCTTTCCCTGTTTGTATTCTATGGAATTGTAACTATGCTGATTATATTATCCTTATGCATTATGCTGATAGTACTGGCACGGTAGTTGAAATAAACATTTTAAACTATACAGTGTCTCTTTTTACGCACGTTGTGGACAGGTATGAGTGAGTTATGAAAGGGTGTTCTTGCTCCTGCGAGTCCTGAGAGAGAGAGATACCGTGTTCTGGGTTGTCTAATCATTGGTAGCATTGTTGCTAATGAGACGCTAAAGCTAGTCGGATTGGGGTTTTAGGTGCTAAGGTTTATGGTTGGCTCACCACTATATTCCGAGGTCCTATTATCCTGTGCATAGCTCTGTGTATGTGCAGAATCCCTACAACAATCTGTTTCTGTCTCATGGTTGTTGCAGCACACGTATTTTATTTATGTCCCCACCATTTATTCTGTGTTTATCTCTGAGACAAAGTGAGCACGAGTGCCTGAGCGAAAAGTACTATACTGTTTCCACGATCCCTGAGGGGTCAGAGTTGTCATGTTCGATAGTTGCCAGAAACTATTCGCTCCTTGGTAAGAGGGGCTCATAGTGGCACTGTGAGTTAGATGGTCTACAGACTAACATCCTTTGAGGGTGTCTGGAATCAGTCTGGGCACCAATCCCTTAGTTTATGTTGCCTAAAACACACAGATCCTATAATAATTTGTAGGAACTACACAATATTTTAAATGTGCTAATGAATGAAAACATAGGCATTTAGAGACTCTTTGATACATTTTAAACTGAGTGATATGCAATTCACATTTTGGGTTATAGAATCTAGTGTTATAAATCTCTGTGTTCTTTGAGACAAAGCATAACAAGTTCTGAGAAGAACAACCATCCAATGTTGGTCCAGGAGTTTATGTCCTTAATAAAACATAATGGACCCCACTTAGAGAATTTTTGTCACTTTTTAAGGTTTCTGGATTAGCATTCAGGGCATGGTGTTTGTGGTATTTAATGGTACATTTAGATGGGGAAGTAGTATTTCTGTGTTGTCGTTACATGTAAGCCTGGGCGTAGTTCGCGAAGTAGCGCTACGCGAGCTACGCAAAGTGCAGCTCGCACTACGCGAGCTACGCGTAGCACTACGCGAACTGCGTAGTGCACTGTTCGCAATGATTGCACAGTGCCGGATGCTTGTCCGCACTGTGCAATCATTGAAAACGGCATCTTGCACAGTGCGAGCTGTCTTTTACTGCCGCTCGAGTAGATTTTTACTCGAGCGGCAGCTTTCTCAACGCGGACTGGTAGTTTCTCAACGCGAGCGGTCGCGAGCATACACGACCACTCGCAATGAGAAACCTGACCTCCCCGCGTTGAAAATCTCGCCGGGAGGTTTATTTTCCACGCTCGCGATCGGCAACTTGATGTTGCTGATCGCGAACGAGAAAAAGTCTCACCGGGATGTCATTTTTGCTTGCTCGCGGTCGCCAACTTGACGTTGAGGACCGCGAGCAAGCAAAATGACCTCTGCACTACGCTACGCTACGCGTGTTTGCACTGTGCTACGTGCAATTCGCGTTGTGCGAAGTAGCGCAAACTTCGCAAACTACGCGAGCGTAGCGTAGTGCTTTGCCCAGGGTTAGTTACATGCATCATGAAGTCTAATCTGATATTAAGCTCTCTCTGTTTTAGATATTGTGGTTGTAATAAAACATGATTCTATTTTATTCTATTCTATTCAGTGGGATTTGTAGAGAACGGGGCCACCCAGAAGGGCCTCCTAGAACTAAATAGCTACGGTAGCATGCTACTTCCAAGAGGTTAGAACAGAACTGATTTCAGCAACTTTCTGTATCTGAGTTCTGACTCAGTTTTCCTTACGTGCTCTGGAAGACAGTTCCACAGCTTAGGGACCAGGAACGCAAAAGAGCATCCCCCACTCCTGGATTCCCTGATTCTGGGGACTTTAAACAACTACTGGCTAGTGGAGAGCAGTGGCCTATTAGGGTTGTTTGGGGTGAGAGATTTCAAATCCATTTAGGAACCCTTTTATACATTACTTGATGGGTCATGCACAGTACTTTAAATTTGATGCTTTTGGTCACTGGTAGCCAATGCAGGTCCACCAACTCTGCTGATATAAAATGATTTCTAGGAATTTTCAACAATTTGTCAGCTGCGGTGTTTTGAATAGCCTGAGGTCTCTTTACGACCGACTTGAGGCTACCCAACTACAAGGAGTTGCCATAGTCTAATTTGGATATGACCAGTCCTTGCACAACAATCCTTCTCAAAGATTCTGACAGCCTTCCCAGTATCTTTCTCAGGGTCCTTAATAGACCAAAGCACTGGATACCAATTGTTTTGCTTGACTTGCCATTGACAGCTTGCTATCAAGTCATGCCCCAGGCTCTTCACTTCTGATTTAGGAGTTGGTTAATTGCCAAGAGAGTCAGGCCAATTCAACTCTAGCCACCTCCCTGGGTTGTTTCCCACCACCATAACCTCGGTTTTCTCCTCATTTAGGTTCAAATTGCTTGCTGTATTCCAAACTACCACCCGCTTAAGAAAGTTGCTGAGATGGTTAGATGTCCTATCCATTTGATTGGAGAGAGAGATGACGATTTGAGTGTTGTCAGCATAGTATATTGTAGAGAAACCATATGTTTGTATGATTTCAGTCAGCAAGCCCACATACAGATTGAACAATGTGGGACCCCACACTTAAAGGTGTAGTCTTCTGACAGTATGCATCCCTCACTTACCCGAAATGTTCTGTTTTTGAGGAACGAAGTAAGCCACTTTAGTGCAGTTCCAGTTGTGCCTGCTGCCTTTAATCTACTGACTAGCACTCGGTGGGAGTCGGTGTCAAAAGCAGCGCTAATATCTAATAAGATCAGGGCTGCAGTCCCTCCCGGGTCAAGAATGGCTTTAGGCTCCTCTGTCAAAGCAAGCAGCACAGTCTCCATGATACTACCTGTCTAAAACCCATCTGGGAAGAATCCAGTATGTCATTTGTCGCCAGGTATAATGAGAGACTTTTGCTGATTAATTTTTTCAAGATTTTACTTGGTCTTGGGAGAAGTAAAATAGGCCTATAATTTTCACATTTTAAGGGATCCACTGATGCTTTTGTAAATAGCGGTTTGAGAATGGTGTGCTTCCAGGATGATGAAACAGTTCCTATGTTAAGGGAGCAGTTAAACATGTCTATCAACATGGTAGTTACTGATTTGTCACCTTTCAACATAATATCAGGGGAGCAGGGCCCTATGCGGAGCCTAATTTCAGAGATTTCAGTGTCCCCTCTGTATCTTCCTCTGTTATTTCTGAGAATGAGCTTAATTTAAATTCATCTGCATGTGGAACAATGAGCCCTTCTTCCCTGCTTCCTAAAGTAAGGAGGATATTATTGACCTTTTCCAAAAAGAAGTTGGCCAACATGTTACACTGCATTTGAGATTGGAGGATGACCTCCATGTGATACATCTCCAAACCATTTATCTTCAGAAGAAGATACTGCATAGGACACATGAAATTTGAAGCTGTGCGGTAGTCATCAGTAAAGAGAGAAAATTAAGTATTACGCCATCACACTAAGGGTCTAATTTGGATGTTGGCTGGCAAGCCTCCGACTGCAGGTCGGAGGCTTTCCGACTAACTTCCAAGATTTCAAATACGACCGCCATAGTACAATGTTGGTGGTTAGATTTGAAACAAGCCAGTCAATCCAACTGGCTTCTGACGGGCAGTCGGAACCACCACATAATCCAGTACGGACGGGTTTCCACTGTCAGGATTATGATGGACATGGAAAGGCTGTCAGAAAGCAACTCTTCTGAGTCCTCCAGTTGGGGGCCGAGGGGACACCTATGGTGCCCCCCTAAAAATCCCTGCACCATGTGGCAGGCACCTCACTCCCATTTCTCTATGGGAGCTTGTGCTGCAGGCAGTTTCCGCCCACAGGACAAGCTCTCATAGGGAAATAGGAGTTTGTGACTGCACCATGATGTGCAGCTGTCTTGAGGCCGCAATATGCAATGCCTTGCCAAGCATATTACAAGTTTCCTCACTGCCACACTTTTCATGGCGGGGCGACCGCCATGAAAAATGTGGCGGTGAGAAAACAAAGGTAGCCATACATGACCCCATTGTGCATCTGCACCATGTGATGCATGCAGGGGGGCACATGTTGTACCCCTTTTTGTGCATGCACCCCAGTAACTGCACGGCATGGACTGCAGAGGTCCAAGCTGTCTTGGTACTGATTTTGATGTTCCCAACTGCGGTCTATTTCATAGGCACTCCAGTGGGAACGCCAAAGAACAGCCCACCAGACAGGAGAAAACTTCTAATCTGGCAGGTGGTTCAAACATGGGTTTGGTGGGCAAGAGCGGAGCGGTCACACACCTGCACCACCAAACTCATAATAAGGCCCTTATTGCCTAAGAATAAATGTCCAGGGAGGACCTTTCCTGGCAGTTCGGGCTGGACTGTTCCCATGGGGAACAGGGTCAAAACTGATTTGCATATAGCTGGGTTTAAACTGGAATGTCATGGGGAGCAAAAAAAAAAAAGGATGGATTCAGGCTCAAATCTCTGTACTGAGGTGAATGTTTGACATTGTTTAAAATTATGTCGGTCAATTGTTCTTTCTGCAAGAATAAAGGTGGCATAGTAGTTCCCAATTCCTACAATGAAGATTTTTAGGAATAAGTGTAAATAACGTTTTACTATACCACAGTGAACTTTATTCACCCAAGTGTGTTGATGGTTAGCAATTATTATCCATATCCTGTGACTTTAGCATTTTACACAACACATTTTAATAATTGCAGTTGTGGTCATCGTGTCCTGAAGACTCCTATGATTTTTAAAAAATCTGGCAGTAGTAGTGCATTCAAACTAGAGATTTGCCCTGGTTGGGTTGGTATAAGAGCCAGCTTTTACTGAACTCTAATTTGTGTTGGATTTTTTCTTACCTTGGCCACAAATTTGATATAAACCACTTTTCTCTCTACTTTCTTAGCACCTGATTACAAGATGCATGGTATTGGGTTAATGGTAAAATTGCTTGAGATATTCCTATTACCATGCCTAAAAATCTAAACCATTACAATAAATACAGTTACAAGTAAAACCCTATGGAATGGGGAATTCCCAGTCGTACAACCCCACAGATTCCCAATTCTATGGGGTTTAACACATATATTTACCACCTGCTCTGAACTGGGACCTGTGGGTCGGGTGGGGACGATGGAGTGGAGTTTGGGGAGTAGGGGAGGAAAGAGGAATGTCTCTTCTGGCAGGAGGGATTATGGTATGCTACTCTCTGTCGAAAAAAGGAAAAAGGGAGGTGGCAATGAGGTTTGGCTCCTGCTGCAGCCAAAACCTTATGCCATTTTCGGGGCCGTACTCTAAACATCTTCATATATATTTGAAGCCCTAGGAGACCCAAGCTCTGGATACTTTACAAAATGTTTCAGTAGGGAATAATTGTTAGACATATTTATACTTCTGTGTTCTCTTTACTGTCATACGTAATTATGCAATTTTCTGAACTGTGTTTTTACATGGTATTTCAGTGGCAATATAGTAACTGACAAAATGTTAAACCAATAGCATTTCCCCGCTCTGAAGCAACGAAGGGGCATATCAGCAACAACCAGCGATAATTATCGCTAAGCGCACTTAGCGCTAGGATAATTATCGCCAGCTATCGCTGGATGTTATCGCTGAGATAGCGCGCTATCAGCGACGCTTATCTCAAAAGTGATAAAAATACCAGCGATAGTGGGAAAATCGCCGTTTGCAGGGAACATCACTGGATTTCCAGCGATGTTCCCTGCAAAGCGGCGATAACCTTGCTGATACGACCCTGTGGTCGATATCAGCATAATCCACCCTATGTTAAGCATAGGTAAGTCAGGATTTTAGCAGACGTTAGTTTTGGCGAAAACCGCCGTTTTCGCCAAAATCTAACGTGTGCTAAAATCCTGTGAGCTGCCTTGTAAATATCGTGATGTGAACATCAGCGATATTTTACAAGGTAGTCCATCCAGGGTACGCCTAGTGACGCCCACTTTGCATCTCATTAGAGATGCAAGGGAGGCGTTAGAGAAAAGGGTGCTAACATGCGATTATGCATGTTAGCACCCTCTTGTTAATAGGAAGATAGTTTTATCTCCGCTTTTTTGGCTTTTTAAGCCAAAAAAGCGGAGATAAAGCCCTTGTTAATATGCCCCAATAGTCGTTGTTCAACACGTTTTGAAAACCTACAATAACATCATAATAACTTTTAAGAATCAGATTTCAAATATATTTTTATCTAAAACTGCGCTCATACTCCCGGAAGCAATAACTACTACTTCCCTCACTTTGAAAGTTGGTTGGGCTCTGCAAAAACTGTGGAAAATCAATTTCGATGTGTTTTGCGTGAAGTATAATATTTACATTTAGACCACCTACCCATCCGCACATGACTGTCATGTTCCCCACGCACAGCTGGGTTCAGAGTGCTTCCATCACTGTGCTTGCATTTATAGCACACTCCATTACCAACACAGCCAGTCATTTCATCTGAAATAGATACCATCTGTCTATACTGGTTAGGCAGCTATTTAATTGCGTCGTAGGCATTTGAAGAGAAAAAAAGTCTGATGAAAACTCCGAGTAATAAGGGAGATTAAAACGATATCAAAGGAGCATACGAAGTTTAAAAAATAAACATCTTAGGCTTTCAGCGGAAATTAAATATAATTTTGATAAGATAATTTGTAAAACAATGTTTAATAAAGTTCAGATTAATGAATATGGGCATGATAAGTAGGCCAAAATGTGTCAGAAAAACTGGCCAAAACAGCAGTATTTTGATTACAATATTTTGCAAAAAATATGGTGTGAATATTTGACATGCCAGAGTCCGTAAGCTTGTTTTCATCCCTAAATTACAGTCGAAGTGTTATTTCTTTGCAACATCTGTTCCACTTTCGAAAGAGGCTTTAAATCTTGGCAAAAGGTTATCCAAAGCTGATAAATTGGCTTGCACTTTCCTCCGCCGTTAGGGTGTCTCTTTAACGAGAGAACATACGAACAGTTACAAGGACCGTGATGAAATCTGAGGGTGGCAGCAATAATTGGTGCTTCAGGAAATACTTATCCAACTGCATCCAACCAGAATGACTACTCGTTAAAACACGTTTGTCATATTTAAAGTGTAGACTGACAGACCCCATGGGACAGTCCCTTTATTCTTTGAAGGCTGAAACTGATTTGAATAGAGAGCACGCGCCTCAATGCTAAAATAAGTAAACCATTGCAAGAGTGCAAAATGCACGCATGCACACAGTCATTATTTTACTTTCCATATTAAATCGAACTACTTTTTAATTACCACAAAAATGCACGTAGCGGGTCTATTTGTGTATATAGTCATTGGAGAATTGTTAAACCTGGTGTATCGGTGATAAATTATACCTAATAAAAATGCACATTCCTTGAATAATACTGATTGTTATATTTAGACATAGCCCACATAATTAAAAACAATAATTTTCTCTAAAATACACATAAAACACCATCAGAAAATGAGGTAGGACCGTTTCCTTGCCTCATTCTTTTCTTAAGCTATATTGATGACAGGCACACAGGCACGTGACAAATGATCACCTTTATCAGATAATTTGCAGGTGGGAATCTCAGCTACATTCCATAAATCAGTAGCTACACTAATGATGTACTGGTTTATAGTCAGCAAAATTATGCATAATAGCCGCAGCTGTGTAATGTTTCTTTCCTTTCAAGACATTCATTTTGCACAGTTAAAAGCCACTTAAATCTGTACCAAGCTTATTTTGTGTTCCTTCATCTTTTCCGAAGTCTCTGCTCTTGGGAGAGACGAGTGTATATTGTAGTTCCTCTACACAGTAAAAAAGAGACCTAAACCTCAGTCGCCTAAGATAGAGAATAAGCAGTAATGTCTTTTGAGTGAAAGTTAAAGGATTTTGCAGTAACATCATTTTGTGCACGACAAAACCCCTCCCAGGGGAGAGTCCTCCTTACCCCCTCCCCCTGCCCATACAAATTGCGTCCTTTTCACCTTTTAATGACTCCACTGACAACGGGATTTGGTGCCTTAAAAGGTCGCAGTTTATTCAAAACATAACATGGTTGTACATTTCGCAAATCATCTGGTCATTCATAAGCCTCCATGTTATTGCATAAATTTGTTGTCTTTGTACATTCATCGTCGTTGTTCGCTCACAGACCGTATATTTTGTGAGGTATCCCTTCTGCTGGGCCTTTCTGTCTGCGGTTCCAGGCTTCACCTTGCTACCGAATTTTGTGGGCATCCGTCAGGACCGGCCCGGGCTGCAAGTGCTGTTCTGCCCTGGACCCTTTGTTGGCCACTCGCCTGCTCCTCGGCTCCTGCCGTGTGGCATCCCAAGGACCCTGTGTGAGCGTTTCATCTACTCTGCCTGTGGCTGTGTCCTGATATTTAGCTCCCTCAGTACCCCTGCCGTGAGGCATCCCAAGGACCCTGTGGGAGCACCATCTACTTTGCCTGCGGCTTTGTGCTGTCATTAGCTCCCTCAGTGCCCCTGCCATGAGGCATCCCAAGGACACTGTGTGAGCCTTCCATCTACCTCTAGTAATTTTTCTGTCATTTGTGTATCTTTCCTGGGTTTCTTCCGCCTCACCTCTGACTTGCGGCTGCAACGCTCGCTTCCTTTTGGTGTGGGTGGGTGGGTTCCATGTTCCCCTTGCAGGGGGGGGTATGTGTTATTTCTGAGCCCTTGTGCCCCTATTTAACCCCCCCGCCTTCTTAACGCCTCTCCCCCTGATTGGGGGAGAGGGGGCTTTGGCTACCCTTAGGCGACCAATCCCGGTCGTCCCCCTTTTCGTGGGCTTCCGCGACAGGGGTGGGGGAGGGCTTCCCACCTCCGGGCGGCATTTGCCCCGGGCCCCCATTGTGTCCGGCTAAGCCTTCCCCAGCCCGGGTTTCTTTGCAATTATGTACGTGCGTGTTTACAAAGGAAACCACTTAGGCAAACGTTACTTCGCACACGGAAACATGCAACAACAAACAATGTAGCCATGGGCTGATGCCCGTGACCAAAAGAGGCAAATTAAAGGCCGTCTGAGTCGCCACTCTGCCTTTTCTTCCTAATGACAGTTGTTTCTCAGCAATAAAAACCATAAGCAAAATGCTCGAATCCCACTGAGCTTGTGGCTATTTCTCTTTTTTTGAATTTTACGCATGGCAAAATCATAAGGCAAATACCTTTGTAGTCTGCGTCTGGGTTTTTCTGTAAAAAAAGAGCTCTAACCCACTCTAAAATATTAACACCCTCCTCCAGTTAAATACTGTTCTGCAGGTGCTAACAGAAGTACTAAAGTGTGAACATTAGGTAAACCTGGAACTAGAGACAACATTTAGATCATAACTATGATGCACTGAATAGGCACACCTTTTATGAAAGAAACGTCCATGTAGGCCTGTTTTCTGGAGAGTGCAACATTATATATGAGATAGAGTAGCCGGTGACATACATTTCAAGGATACTGCAATTCCACGAGGAGCTTTGTGCCCACAGAGAGGAATGGGGCACCAGGCCGAATTCCTTTATAAGGCCATGGAACTCTGACAGTTTTCCAGGAGCACTTTTAGGACTGTCATGTGACTATCCCTAGGGACCCCATTCTTTCTGTATGGAATTCTCCGCACTCCACAGGTTTTCCACAAATCGGAATAGATTTATCCCTGTCAACAATCCATTTCCAATATCAGCAGGCATATAAAAAGTAAATTTTGGTCTTAAACGTTTGTGTATGAGTGAATTTACCTTTCTGAATGGGGCCCAAGGTTTTGCTTTGCTTTGTAAGGAAAAAATAGACGCCCCCTGGGTTGAAGGCGCCATCTGAAACATTCAGAGTAAAGCCACCCGAAAACCACTGTAGAAGATAAGACTATGTAGCACAAACAGTGTTAGAGAGCCTCTTCAGGTCCAAATCCTTCTTAGCAGGCCAGCTTACTAAAATTGTTAGCGCCAGGTTGACATTTCCGAAAAGAGTTATAGAGAGTCAGTAGTTGGTGCTGTATAATAATACTCTCAATAAGGTGACACATCAAGGCCAACCTCTCCAAGGGGATACCGTCAGTTGTAAAGTGACAGCCATAAATGGTAGACTTGTGAATGACAAAGATATTTCTGAGTCGTGAAGAACTGACATAAGTAAAAAGAGGGTAAAAGAAAAGCATGTTCATCCCTCATCAGCCAGGATAGCTTGACTCCTGTGGCATGGAGGGCACAGGACCCATGCCTGGGCATACCCGTCACACTCAGGGTGACAAATGCAAAAAGAGCAATTAATGGACAGAATGCAGAACAATGTCATACATTCACCCCAGAACAGAGATCTGGTAAAAAGGGTATGCCCAGACGTGGGTCCCGTGCTCACTGCACCACTGGATTCAAGCTAGCCCGGCCGATGAGGGGTTAGTCCCCAAAACCGGTCCTAGGATGCTTGTTTCCAGTCCCGGGAGAACCTGGCCTGGCAGTTCGGGCTGGACTGTTCGCATTGGGCGCAGGATCAAGACTGATTTGCATATGGCTGAGTTCAAACTGGAATGGCATGGGGAGCAAAAAAACGATGGATTTAGGCCCAGATCTCTGTACTGGGGTGAATGTATGACATTTTTCTGCATTCCGTCCATCAATTATTCATTTCATAACATCGTCCTCTGTAATCAATAGCATGACATGATCTATTATCCCAGAGAAAACTTTCTTCATTAAAGAAAGATTCTGTACCAGACGTATGTATGCATTCTCCACTAAAAACTGTACAAAAGTTACTTCTATTCTCTAATCTTTTTTCTGGTGTTGCCTCCTCAAGTACAACACCATTTTGTCAAGAGTCTTCATTCTATTTATAATCAAAATAAAAACCTTCACCTTCAAAGCAAAGGTCTTATCAACTACTCTCTCAACTCGTTCTTTCTGTTTCACTGCATGTCTCCTTCTTCTATACTTCTTAATATTTCTCAGTAGATTTATAACTACTCTACTACGAAACATCCTATCTCTGATTTCCTTAAACTGCTTCTGTCTCATGGTTAAGGTGTATGCATCTTTGTTACATTCTTTCCTGTTCTTGCTAAAGAGATTTTGTCCAGTGTTATTCTTTCTCATAGTTAAAATTGTATTTTCATTATGTCATATTCTTTGGAAATGTCCACATATATTTTTAAGAAGTGAGTTTGTCCTCTTACCAATAGCTCTCTTCTCGTTCACCACTTTTTCTTCATTTTGCCACTTTTGAGTCTCAGTTCTGCATAGATACTGTACTTGGTTCTGTCCCTTTTCCCTCTGAGCTTTTGTATGCAATCTATTTATGCAGATATTGTTCTGTAAGAAAAAAAAACTATTTTGATTTGTTTTCTAGCCAATGTACCAGCTACTTTACTACTGGCTTACACATAATACTAAAATAGTTTTTATGTTATGTTGCAGTTTTAAATGTACAAATCAACCTACCTACATAACTACAAGCACTTACTTCAATGCACCAAGCCCAAACCAAAAACACAAAACTTAATTTATTACTTTCCTGTTAATATTATAGCACCCACTCCTACAACACAACTGCACCATATCTCAGTTCTTACTTATACACACTAAAAGACCACTTTATCCCTTATGTACTCAATTTTAAAATAAACATCAACCAAAGTGTAAAAGTACATACAGTGTCTCAATACTGTAAATCTAAAAACACAACAGAAGACCTATTTCTGTGCCTCTCTACAACTGTGTCACCAGTGCATTCAATGGTTCAATACTTTTCTACTTAGATTTCTCAGATATAAATGTTTAGGAAACACTTCATATAAAAATCTGCACATTAATGTGTATCACAGCATATAGCTCACTAATTCTTCGGAGTACATGCGAACAGTGTGTGATAGGTTACATGTATAATTCACCAGATAGTTCTAAATGAGTGCATATTCCTCAGTAAAACTTGCATGTTTTTTTGGATGAGTACAACAATAGTCCCTGGATGATTGGATGAGTGCATAGATAATGCCTACGTAATTCCCTCAGAATATAGGTAGAGCCACATGATTCCCAGAGTATAAAGGAACTACTTCAGTGGTTCCATATCTGCATAGTTAGTGCCTGTGTATTCACATAACTATATTGCTACTATCTGGGTGATTGGATGAACCGCATGCGTGTTGGCTGCATAGTTCAATGAGCACATAATTAGTGCCTGTGTGATTGGAAGAGTGCATGTGTAGTACCTGGGTGATTGAATAAGTCTAGATATCACACTTGATATATAATTGCATATATGGATCTCTAGGAGTATACATTGCTCTGTTACTCAGCGTCCACATGCATCAATCAGTTTCTAAAACTGAAATCAATTTACACCTTTTGAAAGCACCAAACCTTTTCCTAATGGCATACCTACATAATTTCGCACATATTTCTTGTGTCTTTAAAACATATATTCAAAATTTCTCAAACAAAAGTTACATGCCAAGTGAAGCTAGTACACAAACCCACAAAGTCATTCTTCACTATTACCCATCCAATTTTAAATGGAGCATGTGAAAGAAATACACCACCCTCACTATATAAATGACATTTTTAACAGCCTTGAAGAACATGGATCACCATGTCAACAATGTGATTGAATAAAAGATATACACCTTCAGGCCATCTTTCCAAAAATATATAGTTCTCTGCATCTTTAAGTAAACTCAGCAGTCTCATTGTACATATAACTGCAAGCAGAACAACCATTTCTCACCATCGTAACATATGCAAACCAATCGTATAAGTTAAAAACCACATTGACAAACACTTCCTGATACATACCTTACAAGTATCACTACTTTATAATTTATATACAGGCACAGCACATTTTCTTATGTTTTATTCATGACTACAGTACTCCTGTTTAATAATGTGACTAAAACTACCACAACTCTCAGAATGCAAATAATATAGATGCATCTATTCTGCACATAATGCTCAACATTTAAAACATTGTGATGGTTGAAGGCATTGCTCATGGTAATTTTGAACAGTACTAACATCTTAAACACATACCCTCTGCCAGATACAGTTCATCTGATATATTTTTTTTCACTGTGATAGTCTTTTTAATCAAACTCCCATATACATCTTCACTTCTAATGTGCATTTTTATATAATTAAAAGGTTATATACATACCAGTGAATTGAGCTCATAGATTATATTGTTCTTTTAGCTCTTTCGGGATAGTTTTGACATTGTTAAGATTTGTAAGAACTAAGCATAAGAATGATACACCACTCTCATAGAAAGCAACTATAAAATGGCAACCTCTTCAACTATCCACTCTATGATCATGAGAAAGGCAGCAAATAAAATCATGTTTTTCATTTTAGAATACTCTAGCTCCACTTGTGAATGAGTAGCATCTATTAACCATTTCCTTCTCTTTTAAAATGAGGTTCCTCTCAGAGCGTTTTCACTGCGAAAAAGCTTGCCATTACTTTAATTGTGTCATCACTCCTCAACTTTTTTAAAAAGGTTCTGTCTCTTTAACACCCTTCCCCCAATACACTCTTAGCTCAGTGTACCTAGCAACCCAGTGGAACCAGTAGGTCTCAACTTCACAGCACATTCTAGAAGAAACATGCTGCTTCCAAATGAGATACAGCAGGCGTGGTTCACTCCACAGATTCAAAAGCATATCCATGTTTGTATTACATTTCTGTTTTTTAAACAACAGCCAATAATAATACTTCTTCCTAAGGCATCCAACACACTACCTAATTGTATTCACTTTCATGCTGACAGTATGCAATGAAATGTATATAAGTTTTTTAAAAAACAACTCCATTTTAACTGCTTTTCTTCGCGAATGCGTACGCCAACGGGAAAGCTGTGATTGGCTGTACGCAACCTGAACAGAAAGTTGCGGCCATCATTTTATCGATCGGGAATAGTTCCCGGAGCTGAAACTTTCTGTGAAAGCTAACATAAGGGGTCAGGGTCGAGGTACCCTGACCCCATGTTTGAGAAATGGGTTGTTAGTGACACAAGTTATGTGCTAAAAATATATTTTGTTTAATCACACGTGATATTAGCGATTACGCTGCAACTGCCAGTGTGGCTACCCCATGTACTGCAGACTAACGCGGCAAGATCACGAATACACCCACTCACATACCCACTCAGACACTAATGCACCCACTCACAGACTCACTCTGAGACCCAGGAGTATACTCACATAAGCATTTAGTGGCTCATGTACCCACTCACAGATGCACTCACTCATGCGCCACCTCACATACATAGACAGAGACTTATACACCCAGTCACAGACCCACTTAAAGACTCATAAACCCACTCATAGGCCCACTCATTCACGCACCCATTCACAGACCCACTGAGAGACTTATGCTTCTACTCACACACCCACTGAGAGATTGATGCACCCACTCACAAGCCCACTCAGAGACCCAGTCACAGATCTACTCAGACACTAAACGCACTAACTCCCAGACCCACTGAGAGACTTTTACTTCCACTGACATACCTACTGATAAACAGACCCACTGAAACACTTCTGCACCCACTCATAGATCCAGTCACAGACTGATGTACCCATTAACATACCCACTCAGAGACTCATACACCCACTCACAGACCCACTCAGACACTCACGCACATACTCACAGACCCACTCAGACACTCACACACCCAGTCATAGACCCACTCAGACACTCACGCACCGACTCACAGACTCACTGAGAGACTTATGGTTCCACTCACACACCCACTGAGAGATTGATGCACCTACTCACAGACCCACTCAGACACTTACACACCGACTCACAGATCCACTGAGAGACTTATGCTTCCACTCACACACCCACTGATAGCCCCACTCCAATAATTATGCACCGACTCACTCAAAGACTCATGAGTCTACTCACATACCTGCTCACAATACTTATATACCCAGTCACAGACCCACTCAGAGACATATGCCCCCACTCACATAACCCAGTGATTCATTAATACACACTGTTATATAGATTTTGAGAGACTGATAAATGTTTTTATAGAGTTATTTAGAAAGTGATTTATCTAGTGTGATGGTTCGAATCAATTATATAGCTATACATTTTGAATGTGGTGGTGGTGGCTATTGAATTCCTGCTGTTGCTTTGCGTTTTTGTGAAGTATCTGCAATGGTCATGGATACCGACATCATCACAACTGAGAAAACTGAAAATAGGTTTTAAATATGGTTTTTATAGAAATTCACTCGATAAACATGATTTTTGAGAGTACAGTAATAAACCCCTAGTGTGTAAAATACCTTAATATGTGCGCATATATGTGTTTTACAATTTATAAAAAAGGCACGATCATCGCGATTAACGACATCGTTCCGACGCCCTGAATAACCGCAAAAACGGAAAATAGGTTTAGAGATGATTTTCAAACATATTAAGTACAAAAACATGAGTTTAAATAGGTTTTTTAAAGAACCATGTATATAGTAATATGTGTAGTGCAATGTTTAGAATGGATTTTTTTTGTTATTATTTTTGCATGGGCTGGTGGCCATTGAATTTCTGTTTTTGTTTTGCGATTTCGTGACTTATTCACGAACATCGCAACGTTAACGCGAACATTGCCTGAAATTGAAAAAAAGGGATCCTTATTAAGAAAACTAACAATATTTCGGGTACTGGGGTGGCTTTGATAAGAGCCTTTGTGTTGATTGTGTGCATATGACAGCTACAAATAAGACTGGATGCAGAGTTTCGGGTTACTTAGAAACACTCTGTCGCCTTCATCTTTAAAGTGCACTCCATCATTTTCATAAATTCCATGCATGTAAAAACACAGGTTGTTATTATAAATTCAGCCCATGTTGTGGTCTCTGAGGAATGCAGAAACAGTTTTATTAACATGTTTCCTGGCTTTGTCAATTTGTGGACAGAACTGATTAGCACACTTCCGTTTTGCCTTGGCATATGTTAGAGTACACCAAGACAGTGTGAGGGAAAAGCGTCCTCAATTAAGTAAAGGTATCCTTCATTAGGATTTACACTCCTACCCTAGTCAATCTGCCTAGGTCATTGCCACCACAGTGCACAATCATGAGGTGAAGAGCTCGGCAATCCACAATGGTTTTAACCAAAGACAGCAACTGATAAAACTTTAACCCTCTCTGGCCAAACCAAGTAATCTCCACGTTTGGCAAGCCAAAGTCCCTGTCAATAACTCTCTCTGTTGCAGCCTCTTCAGCACAGTAGACATAGCTGTGGCCAATAGTCCACACTGTAAGCATCCTGAAGTGAAGGAGGAATAACAGTCAGGAGAAGGCTGGAGGCTGAGTAAGGCAGTTTTCCAAATGAAAGCAGTTAAAATGGAGGTGTTTTTAAAAAATACAATTACAAGTTATATTTTATTGGATGCTGTCAGCATGTAAGTGAATAAAATTAGGTAGTGTGTTGGATGCATTAGCAAAAGGTCCTATTATTGGCTGATGTTTAAAAAAAGGAATGTAATACAGACATGGATATGCTTTTGAATCTGTGGGGTAAACCACACCTGCTGCTCCTCATTTGGAAGTAGCATGTTCCTTCTAGAATTTCCTGTGGACTTGTGACCTAGTGGTTCCACTGGGTTGCTACACACACTCAGCTAAGAACGTATTGGGGGGAAGGGTCTTAAAGAGGCAGAACATTTTTTTAAAAGTAGAGGAGCTGTGACAAAATGTAACTAATTATACACTTTACTTTCCTATCCAGGAATATGTGATAAACTGTTCTGCAGTGTTTAAATTAAAAGAAAACTAAAGGTTTGGACTCCCGTTTTTCTTGCGATTACTCCGCGATGATCGTGAAAACTTAACGAACACACATAAACAGGAATCTCTTTTTGAAATAGAGGGAAAGGCGTAACATATGCTAACCATTCACAAGTGGAGATAGAGTAGTCTAAAATGAAAGACATGATTTCATTTGCTGCCTTTTGCATGATCACAGATTACAAAGTTGAAGAGGTTGCCATTTTATGGTTGCTTTGTATGTCAAAACAATAGTCAAAACAATCCAAAAAGAGCTAAAACAACAATTTAATCTATGAACTCAGTTCACTGGTATGTACATAACTTTTTAGTCATTTAAAAAATTACATTAGAAATGATGACATATATGGGAGTTTGATAAACAAACATGTATTACAGTGATATCAAACAAAAATATGACATGAACTGCATCTGTCAGAGGGTATGTGTTTAAGATGTTAGTACCGAATGTTTTGCGAAATAAGAGGAAAATTAATTAGTGCCCCTTTATTCCATTGTGTACTTTATAGAAAAACAATGGTATAGTATTGTTGAAAGTTACAATGAGGAATGCATTTAAAACTAAGAATGTTTTAAATGTCTAAGCATCATGTGCAGAATAGATACATCTATGCTATTTGCATTCTGGGAGTTGTAGTACTTTTAGTCACATTATTAAACAGGAGTACTGTATTCACAAATAAAAGATAAGAAAATGTGCTGCACCTGTATATGAATTATAAAGTAGTAATACTTGTTAGGTATCTATTAGGAAGTGTTTGTCAATGGGGTTTTTAACTTGTATGACCGGATTGCATATGCTTAGATGGTGAGATATGGTTTTTGTGGTTGCAGAAAGTTATATGTACGATGAGACTCTTGACTTTTCTTAAAGTTGCAGGGAAATATATGTTTTTGGAAAAATGGCCTGAAGGTATATATCTATTATGAAATAACGTATATGTTTACATGGTGATCTATGTTCTTTAAGGCTGTTGAAAACTGTATGTGTATGGTGAGGGTGGTGCATTTCTGTAAACATGCTCTGTTTAAAATTGAAGAGGTTTTAACAGTGCAGAATGTCTCTTTTAGTGTTCTTGTGCTAGCATCACATAGTGTGCCACTTTTCTTTGAGAAATGCTGAATATATTGTTTAAACACAATATAAATATTTAAGAAACTATGTAGGTATGCCATTAAGAAAAGGTTTTGATCTTTGAAAAATGGAGAATTGCTGTTTTCAGTTTTAGAAACTTACTGATGCATGTGCACGCTAAGTAACAGAGCAAGGTATGCTCCTAGAGAGGCATGTATCCAATTACATTTCAAGTGTGATATCTAGACTTCACTCACACTTAGCTCAGTAGAAAAGGATAGAAACACTAAAACAGGTCGTTTGATATTGACAGAAGAAACAATGAGTTACAGATATAGTCACAACTGTTATGTATCTAACAGCAATGGAGGTACTTTACAGTCACCCAAGCACTACTCAGGCACTCATCAAATCACTCAGCCACTACTCAGGCATTCATCAAATGAGTCACGTGCTATCCACACACTTATTCAATCACCTAGGCACTACACATGCACTCTTCCAATCACACAGGCACTAATTATGTACTTATTGAACTACGCGGGCACTACCCATGCATTTATCCAATCACCCAGGCACTAAGTATTCACTTATACAATCACCAAGGCTGGACCTATGCTGTCATCCAAACACCCAGGCACAACCAATGCACTCATCCAAACACCCACTTACAACCCATGCACCCATTCAATTACTGAGGCAATACTCTTGCACTAATACAATCACCCCAGCAGTACACTTGCTTTCATCTAATCACTCAAGCTTTAACAATGGACTCATACAATCACTCAGACACTAGTCATGCACTCATCTAATCAGCCAGGCACTACTGATGCACTCATTCAATTATTCAGGCACTACCCATGCACTTATCTAATCACCCAGGTACTACCTGTTCACTCAATCAAAAACACATGGGCAGCAGCCATGTACTCATCCAATCACTGAAACACTACTCATGCACTCATCCAATCTGCTATGTGCTACACTACACTTAAGCAATCATGTACGCACTATCCATGCACTCAATATATCACCTATATAGTATGCATGCACTCCTGCAATCATCCAGGCACTAAAGCTGCACTCATCATATCATTCAACCACTATCTATGCACATATTGAATCATTGAGTCATTAGTCATGAACTTATCTAATCATTCAGGCATTACTCATGCACTCATTCAAACATCTAGATAGTAGCGATATGCTCATGCAAATACGCAGACAGTAACTATGCAGATATGGAACAACCCACTTAGTTCCCACATACTCAGGGAATCATCCAGGCACTACCTATAGCCTCAGGAACTCACCTAGGCACTACCTATGCACTCATCCAATCATCCACAGAGTATTGATGTATTCAACCACAAACACATATATTTACAAGCTTTAGTGAGGAACATGTAGTCTTTTAGAAATATCTGGTGAATTATATATGCAACCTGTCACAAACTGTTTGCATGTACTCAGAAGAATTAGTGAGCTATATTTTCTGATAGAGATTAATGTGCAGATTTGTATATGCATTGTTTCCCAAAATTTAAATATGATGCATCTAAGTAGAAATGTACTGAAACACTAAATCCACCAGTGACAAAGTGTAAGAGAGGCGCACAAATATGTTGTGTTTTCAGATTTACAGTATTGAGACAGTGTATGTCCTTTTACACTTTGGTAGATGTTCATTTTAATATTGACTACAGAAGGGATAAATTGGTCTTTTACCATGTATTTGTGAGAACTGAGATTTGGTGCAGCTGTGTTGTCGAATAGGGTGGTATTATGTTAAAAGGTAACTAATAAATTACGTTTTGTGTTTTGCTTCGGGTTTGGCATATTGAAGTTAGTGCGTGTAGTTATATAGCTAGGTTTATAAGTAGATTTAAAACTGGAACAGAACATAAACACTGTTTTTGTTATGTGTCAGTAGTAAAGTAGTTGGTACATTGGCTAGAGTGAAAATTAAAATATACTTTTTTTTTTACAGAACAATATTTAAATAACTACAGACAGTTAGAATGCCTACAAAAGCTTGGAGGAAAAGGCAACAGTAGCAACTACAGTATCTATGCAGAAAAGAGACACAAAAGGGGCAAAATGCAGAAAAAGTGGTGAAAGAAAAAAGAGCTACTGGTAAGAGGACAAAGTCATTTCTTAAACATATATGTGGACACCAGCAAAGATTACACAATGATGAAAATAAAAACCTAACTTTGAGAAAGAATAAGAGTGGACAAATGAAAATTACAAGAACAGGAAAGAATGTAACAAAAATCGACGCACCTTAACCAGGAGACAGAAGCAGTTTAAGGAAATCAGAGTCAGGATATTTCATAGTAGAGTGGTTGTAAATCTACTGAGAAATATGAAGAAGTATAGATGAAGGAGAGAGGCACTGAAACAGACAGAATGAGTTGAGGGTGTAGTTGATAAAGCCTTTGCTTTGAAGCGGAAGCTTTCCATTTTGATTACACATAGAATGAAGACTTTTGACAAAATGGTGTTGTGCATGAGGAGACAAAAAAAGAAGAAAAGATTAGTGAATTGAAATATTTTTGGCACAATTTCTAGTGGAGAATGGATACATACTTCTAGTACAGAGCCTTTCCTTAATCAAGAAAGCTATCTCCAGGATAACACATCAGTTCATGCTATTGATGAAAGAGGACGATGTTATGAAATGAAGAATGGCACTCCTATTGCGGAAGAGGTGATGGTACCTAGAAATGTAGAAGAAGTTATTGCAGAAGAGCTACAGGGAAGGCATAGTCAGGCCCCTGTATACAAATGGGATTGTAGTAGTGTTTGTAGTATTCAGCAACAATCCATTGATATATTAAGAAACGTTCTACGTTATCTTTCCAAGGCAAAGTTTAAAACACAAAATAAGTACTTTACAAGGATTGTATCCTTGCAAGATTAGAAAGCTTACAAATTTACAGGGACACACATTAGCTTGTTTATCAAAGAAAGTGTGCTAAATCACCTTTCATCATTTCAGGATATTAGTTGTAAACCACTCAACAATGCAAACTTTAGTTAGGAGGCTGTACTTTATGAAAACTCCTGCTTTATGTTTAGGAGAAATTAATGGAGCACTTTTGCATGGTACTGTGGCAGAGGTAGAAACGGTTTGTGATGATGTGCAATTTCGTTTCTTTGGCCCAGAACGGGACTCTAGGGAAAATGAAGAGTTGATAACAGGAGGAGTTACAGAGCAGGATACATGTATTACAGTTGATAGTTTTGAAAAAGTGATTACAACATTTAACACAGTGTACTCTGAAAAACCAGAGTATGTTTGTATATGTTGTCGACACACTCACTACAAGGTTCAAACTTGGACTGTTGACTTGAATTTAAAAAGTGAAAAAGAAAATAAGGATACCTGGCAAAAGTTTGCTGTGTACTTATTTGTAGAGGAAAGCTTTGACATGTCCACACGGGAAGTTAAATGTAAGTACTGTTACAATAATTTAGTGGATAATAAAATGCCTGCTAGGGCTGTGCATAACAAGTTGGAACTGGTTCCTATTCCAGAACCACTTCAAGGTTTAAATATTTATAAGTCCATTCTTATCAAAGTATACATCCATTTCAGGTTATAGTCTGTATGGAGTGAAAGACAGGCAAGTTACTGCCAACAGAGCTGCAGAAATGTCTAAAGGTAGAGTAGTGTATTTGCCATTAGATTTCAAGAAAAATATTTAAACTGTAGGGATAGATAGAGATTTAGAAGAAGGACTTGTAATTCTTTTAAATGGTGTACCTACCAATAACAAGAAGATATGGCAGGAGTTAGTAGAAAGCCTGCAAGATATCACACATATGGAGGATCAGACATTTCCATCAACAGGTCAGATTGAGAAGGTGGATCGGTCCAGAATGGAAGAAATGTATGAACATTATAGCATCCACCCTATGCATTCTAAAGAGGTTATTGGTGATGCCATTGATCTGTTTCAAATGAAAGAGGCGAAAGGAGCTCCATTAAGTGTGTGCAAGAAAAGTTTAGAAGCTCGGTGTTTCAAACATTTTTTTCCTACTGGAGTAGGTGGCAGGTATGATGAGCGGCCTGAGCAAATTCCTGCAGCTGAGTATAGATCTACTAGACTTTGTTCAGAAGATCCTAGATTTTGTCAGTGTATTCTGTTTATTTTTAACCTCTTCGACGCTTATGACGAGCTCAGCTCGTCATGAGGCACAGTGGAGCTGTGCTCATGGACGAGCTGAGCTCGTCACTAACTACCGCGAGCGCCCACGCGGGACTAATTCCCCTGCTGTGCTGGGCGTTCCACTGAGTGGGCGGAGCTGTGACGAGCCCAGCTCGTCATGAGCACAGCTCCACTGTGCAGCATGACGAGCTGGGCTCGTCCGAGCACCCGGCGCGCGCGCGGCCCTCCCGCACCTCTGGGGAATTAGCCCCGCGTGGAAGGGGTTAATCCTACTATATGAGAGTGACTTGTCAGGCCTCTCATATGCTGTGAATCACATTTTAAAAATAGGAGTTATTTTGCAGAATATATCAGCAAGAGAATTTCTGGAGAAAGTTCAAGGAAAAGATAAATCCCTTGGAATACAATTTAATAAACCTATTGGCATGTTAACTTGGGACTAATGAATATTGGTATCGGCGTCATGGTGAACTCAAGTGCATGTTGAGGAACCTTGGAGAACCTACTTGGTTTCTGACACTCAGCTGTGCTGAGTATGCATGGGAGGACATGTTAGAATATTTATATGAGGCAAATTCAACTATAAAAGACATTCATCTGAACATGCCTGAAGAACTGTGCTCACTAGACACTGCAAATGTTTGCAGATATTTTAATCACAGATTTCAAGCAATGAAGGTGTTCATCTTGAACAAAGCTAAACCTCTTTATGGTGAAGTGACTGATTTCTTTTTGCGCAAAGAGTACCAAGCCAGAAGTGCTCCCCATATTCACATGCTGATGTGGTAAAAGATGCCCCAAAGTTTGGAATAAACAGTGATGAGTCTGTGTTGTCTTTTATTGAGCAGAATGTTACTTGATCCATCCCAAAGGAAAGTGATGGCAAAATATTAAGACAACAACTTCTATGATTCCAAAATCATAGATACGGAAAATACTGTCAGCGAAAATACAGAGCAAAAGGGAAATTTTATACAAGATGTCATTTAGGATTTCCACGACCTGTCCTCTCACAAGGAATAGTTAACAGCTTCTTGTCTGCCGTCAGAGAAACACTTACAAGGAAATCCCTGAAAAATGCATACAACCTAAGAAGAACAGAGGCCTCCAAGTACATTAACGACTACAACCCTGTGATTCTGAAGATGTGGAATGAAATGGTTGTACCGTTTGTTGCAGACAACTCAATTGCTGTTGCTCGGTATGTCACCTCTTATATAACAAAGTCAGAGAAAACTGAGATGAAGGAGATGTGTGACAAAATATTTAGCAGAAAAGAGTCTTACAAACAAATTTTACAGTTTTAGTTTGAAAATGCTTTCTCGCAGAGAGATAGGCTGTTATGAATGTGAAGACTGGATAAGCTCAGCTAGTTTGTTTTCTAAATCTAGAGAAGTTCTATGGGTGAGTTTAGGATTTGCTAACACGCATAACATAGTACTGACGTATTTTCCTGAAATCTGATATCTTGCGGAATTTGAGCCACACATTACAGATATTATGAAGACTTACAAAGCCGGATACATACTATCCAAGAAGGAGTCCTCATCTGGAAAGGATGTGTCTCTATTAAATACTTCAACATTATACATTCAGAAATAATGTCAGTGAAAACATAGACGAAGGAACAGTTGCTGTCATTGGATGTAAAGGATGTTTGGTCAGACATTATAAAATAAATTTAATCAACCATCAAAAGCTAAGTTGCCAAACTCCAGACAAAGGGAGTTTTTCCATGCAGCCGTGTTGCAGTTGTTCAAGCCATGGCAAACTGAAAGCGAACTACTTGTAGAATTTGACTGTTATGAAGGCTCATTCATTGCTGTGAAAGACAACATTGAGCGCTCTGAGTTTCCAGTGCATCTTCAAATATTGAGAGATGAGATTGAACAAGAAGAAACAATTGCTGCTGAGATAGCAAGAGAGAGTTCTCAGAGCATTCAAAGTTCAGCACCTGGAAGTCAAGATTCTCTTGGACCATCAATCATTCAAAATGAAGCTGCAATAGCCATGAGTGAGGTGGAGAATACAATGCAGCAAGCAAGACAGGAAACTCTGGATCTAGACAAATTAATACATCAATTGAATACAGATCAGAACATTTTGAAGACATAAAAGGTAAAGTAAAATATGGATTTCTGCATGAGAAAAAAGAGTGTGCATGTCCTACATATAAACTTGTTCTATTGTACATAAGTGGTCGAGCTGGAACTGAAAAAGAATCTTGATTAAAGTACTGACAAGTTATCTACAGAAGACAACAGATTCCATTTTGTTGTGTGTAGATATTGCACCAACAGGCTTAGCTGTACATAATATTAAAGGAGTTACCCTTCATTGATTATTAATGCTGCCTGTTGAACATGACAACAAATTAGAATACAACAAATTATCTGGTGATGCTTGCCACGAGGTAGCAATAGTATTAAAGAAATTAAAGCTGCTAATCATTGATGAAGTCAGCATGGCGTCTAACCTGATGCTAGCTTTTATACATGTAAGAATGCAGCAGATATTAAAAAATGACTATGCCATGCTTTTTGGAGGAAAACACCCTGATTTTGCCTGAGCGGTGGCGTGGCAGTGCAAACCACCGAGCCATCGCTCCACCAAAGCTTGCGCCGCCCACAAGTTTATGACTTTTTTGGAGTCTGGCCGGCAGGCTGCTCGGCAGTACCATGGCAGTGCCTCTTTTAAAGGTGGCGGTGCCATTAAAAAAGGCACCACAATGGGTCCCCACTACAAGGTTCCTGCATGGCATAGACTCGAAAGGAACTTATGTGCATGCACACAGTGGGGCATATGTTATGCCACCCTGCGTTCATCGACATATGTTTGAGGCATAAGGGGGTCCTGTAGGGCCCCCTATGTTTCCTCTCAGCCAGGCTTTTTATGGCGGTGAAATCGCATAAAAAGCCTGGCTGAGAGGAAACTCATAATATGGTTGTCCATATGGTGGTCCAGCCAAGCATATTGCGCCCTCTGACTGCTGCTCCTACTCCAGGGAACTACGGTTCCCTGGTGGAGCCAGAGGTCCCAGGGCGATCCAACTTCCCAAGTCAGAATCGGGTGGTTGGACCACCAGTGCTGCGGTAGCTGGATCCGCCACCGCCGTGCCACCACAAGTCTGGCGGCCCTCCGACCACCAAAATTGTAATAGGGCCCTTAGTAGTCTTTGGACACCTGCTACAGCTAACTCCAGTAAAGGACAACTTGTATTCAAGAAGCTACTGCATAATGAAACAAGGAATTCACTGGGAAGTTTTGAAACTGTAAACATTTGCGAAAACTTTCAATACAAAGAGTTAATCAAAAATATGCGCCAAGCATCAGATATGCAATATGGAGATATATTAAAGGACATAAGGGTGGGAGTTCTCACAAAAAGAAGGAGGGAGAGCATTACAAACCCGTCTCATCAAAAATCTGTTTCCAACTAATGTTTCAGCTGCAGAAGTAATATATAATTTTGTTTAGGAAGAGAAGTCTATTGTTTGTTTGATGTCAACCCTTGAGGAGTGTAGTAAATTCAATGAACAATTACAGCAACTGGAAAAAGAAGAGCTCATCGTAAATAGAGCAAATGATAAAATGGAACATCAAGGAGTTACTGTGATTCCAGCAGAAAAATGCAATTAAAATTGGATAGATTCGAAAAATCAGTTTTGAAAACTGCAGAATTAGAAAAACAATTACACATCTGTAAAAATTGTCGTGTAATCTTACGTCGCAATGTAAATGTTGAAGAAGGGCACGTGAATGGCGCATGGGTAAAGTTAGTAAATTTATTAATTATTCAAACAGAAATGACGTGGAATACTTAGCCATAAAATTTGTTGATGTTGGTGAAGTTAGGTAGATTGGTAGATGCGTTGTACGTTTCTTACTCGTGAAAGACTTGTGTGTCCAGCGAAAGCAGTTCCCAGTGTTTAGGGGATGCAGTAACTATCCACAAATCGCAAGGTTTAAGTGTAGATACAGCTCTTGTTAATATTGGTAGTAGTGTATTCAAAAAAGGAATGTCATATGTAGCTTTGTCATGAATTAGAACATTGCCTGGTTTATTTCTGATAGATTTTGATGAGAAAAAATGAAGTGCTGATGTCAACTGTGTAAGGGAGTATAATCGGTTAAGAGGTAAATATGCTCCTCATTTAGGCAAGTATCCTGTGTTTGAAAAACTGATAATGTGTCCAAAGTGGAAAATATGCAACCATTCTATCAGAGCTGAACAGAAAGACGAACAAAAAGAAAAACGACAAGGACCTAGGAAAATAAAACAGCAACACAATGAAGAAATGGATGGCTATCACTTTGATAATAAATATGGAGTGAACTGTAATGCAACTGTAGTGTTAAATGACTGTATCATTTGCCTCATTTTACAAATTCTATTAAAGAAAAAGTAAATAAAAGAATGTCTTCACAACTATGCAGTTTACTTGAAGAATTAAGAAGTGACATACTGTTATACATTCTGCTTTTGGAACCAAGAAAACCTACAAATGACTGTACTGCATCAGTAGTGTTTTCTCAAAATCTTCAGCAGGATGCTCAAGAATTTTTAATGGTAATTCTAGGGCTATTAGAGGAAGAAGGTGTGAATATCAATGAATTACTTGGTTTAACTTATAAATGGAACCATAACTGTGAACACTGTGAATTCACCTCTAGCCCTGAAATAAATTGGGATAGATTCCTCTACTTGACGTTACCAGATTGTAAAGCTGTGGCCTTTGATAATTTAACCAAAAATGCCCATCAAGATATGACCTGTCCAAACTGCAGATCAGAGCTTAGGTTTACGTTGTTACTACAAAGGTATGGAATGATGTCATAGTCATGCCACAACGATGCAGTATTAATGGTACCAAAATTGAAACTGAAATTACAAACTTTGTGGCTGGACAAATTTCCATTTCAAAAAGAACTTTCACAACTATAGCAATCATATTTCGTGAATGATTTAATATAATCTCTGGACACCACACAATATATTTAAGATGTCAAACTGGATTGACAGAGTGCAATGACATACAAATGACATTCAAATCACGACTACCTAAAAAGTTACCAAGCTCATATCTGCAATTTCTAGAACCGAAGTTCTAGGGAGAATTTAAGATAACAAAATGTGGTATTGTGTTGACATATATATGGATTATGTGTTTCTGAGACATTATTCGGCCTATTAGGGGTATTACCTACAGCAAGCTGTTAGAAATGAAAGACTGTTTCTAACTGCGGGAAAGGAATTTATAAAACATTAGAGGACTTCATTCTGTTACTACAGATAAAAACTAAATGGAGGTATATATTGTGTCTAAGAAGTCTCTTCACCACAGAAAAAAGGACCCCTTTTGATTCTGCTACAGCAACTTCTACGTAGTACTGTGTGTTATGTTTTTGAACATGGCCTAAGAACATTTTAGACATCATTTGGCCTAACAGGGATGATGTTTACAAAAGCATATCCAAAAATGAAAACTGCTTCAAAATTGTTGGGCATTTTGTACCAGATATAAAAATATAATAAAGAGTTTTAATATATAGCTTCTTTCATTAAGGTAGTAACCTATCAACAAGCCACTAACACACTTGTAGTGAGCGGAATGCCCAGTATCACATATTTGTAATGATGTACTGTGCACAATTGGGGGCTTTTTTACAATCCATTTGCTGGTTTTTTTCCCACTGCTTGATGATGATGCTTCATACAGGCCACTGTTGAAAGTGAAGAAGTATGAAAGCTGAAAACATTAAAAGAAAATTGTAAAACATTCTACTGTATTGTATTCAACTTTTGGAGAAAAATATTAAATCTTGTTTTGGTTGCCTAATGTTGAAAATGAAATCCTAATACATTTTTCTTTGTTTATATTTTTCACAGTGGTTTCAGATTAGGATATATTACGTGTGTCAAATCACTAATCTAGTGGTGGATTAATAGAGTCACTACTCTTATACTAATCTCATCATCCAGAAACAGCACTTGCACTCATGCAATGACCCAGGAAGTACCCATTTACTAAACCAATCACACACACACTACCTTTGTACTCATCCAATCACCCAGGCACTACCCATGCACTCATCTAATCGCCCAGGCACTGCCCATGCACTCATCCAATTCACTAGGCACTACTCATGCAGTGATCCAATCACCCAGGCACTACTTATGCACTCATCCAGTCACCTAGGCACTACTCAAGCACTCATCCAATCACCCAGGCACTGTCCATGCAGTCATCCAATCACCCAAGGGCTACACATGCACTCATCCAATCACCCTGGCACTGCCCACTCACTCATCCAATCACCCTGGCCCTACCCATGCACTCATGCAATCACCCAGACTCTAACCATGCATTTATGTAATCACCTGGCACTACTGATGCACTCATGCAGTCACCTAGGCACTAGTCACGGACTCATTCAGTCACCCAGGCACTACCCATACACTCATGCAATCACTCAGGCACTACCCATCAATCATCCAATCAACCAGGAACTACCCATGCAGTCACACAATTACTCACGCGCAACCCAAGCAGGCATCCAATCACCCAGGTACTATTTAAGCACCCATCCAATCACTTTGGCACTATCCATCACTCATCCAATCACCCAGGTACTACCCATTCTCTAATCCACTCAACCATGCACTATTCATACAGTCATAGAATTACCTAGGCACTACCCATACACTCATACAATCACCCAGGCAGTCCTTCAATCACCCAAGCATTAGCCATGCACTCGTAGAATCACCCAGGCACTACCCTTGCTTTCATCCAATCACTCAGACACTAACCCATGCACTCATGCAATCACCCTGTCACTACCCATACACTCATCCAATCACCCAGGTACTACTCAGGCACTCATCCAATAGTGTACACACAACATTACACAGAAAAGGTTAGTTTGTGTTCCTCCAGAGCCATGGTGGGAACGAAAACCCTATAGGAAGCAGGTAATGCAGGGAATATATGTTAAATAATTACTGGTGAGTAACCCACCATGCCCTAGGACCTATGGGGAATCTATGGGAGGCAAGCAAAAAAAAATCAATAATTGCTGGTGAGTGACCCATTTGGCTTACAGCCCATGGGAACTTTATGGGACGCAGTGGGGGGTGCAGTAAACAAATAAAAAAATGAGTAAAAAAACAACAGACTGTACTACTATCAGTCACAAGCAGAAACAAATATATCAGAAAAAATGAACAAAAATATCATAGGCATCTTCTTTCATTGGACCTAGGAAATAGCTTTTAAAAGTGGACTAAAGTGATTGAAGCATGCACTGGCTGTGCAAAATGGTGACAGCTAGTTCATCCACTTCATGGCCACTGAAGAAGAAGGCATGAATGACAAAGGCAAAATGGCAATCAAATACACACACTAACTGGCTCCACAAAATGGTGGTTGCCACATGGCCAGAAAATCAGGAGGGATAGAGAACAAAGACAAAAGGGCCACCATGACCACACAAACACACACACACTGGCTACACAAAATACCCACAACCGAATGGCCAGCAAAGAAAGGGTACAGAGAAAAAAAGACCAAATGGCACTCTATGGCAAACATGTCAAAGGCATGGTCCTAGGGAATGGCTTTTAAAAGTGGATTAAAGGGATTGAAGCAGACGCTGGCTGCACAAAATGATGGAAGCTAGCTCATCTACCACATGGCTACTGAAGAAGAAGCCATGGAGAACAAAGGCAAAATTGCCATCTTGCCCACAAGAGCTACACAAGATGGCCACTGCCACATGGCCTGCAAAGAAGGGCCATAGAGAACAAACAATATTTGGCAGCTTATGGCAAACATACATACTGGCTACACAAAATGGCCACAGCTGCATGGCCTGCAAAGAGAGGGCATGGAGAACAAAGAATACATTTACCCTCTCCTGCCAGGTGCACCTTCCACCCTCAGAAAAAGGGGGGGGGGTGCAGCATTGCAAGCACAGGATTGCAAAGATGTTATCAGCAACAGGCACATGGAGACAAAAAATAAAATAAGCTACTTTTGTATTTAAACCACAGACATCCACAACCTCCCAAAAGTTTTTAAAAGCATATAGCACCACAGCAGTGAGAATGTGAAACCTAACACACATCAAAAATACACACAAGGCCTAGAGCAGGGCAGACTTGGCCAAAAACAGTAAAACAATATCACTGTAAAATGGCAAAAAAATGAGTATAAAATAAAAAAAACTACAAAAGATGTAGAAAATGTATATTTAATATAGGCTTAGGCGTCCACCATCAAAAAAGTACAAACATTTCTATTTCCCCATAAAGCAAAGTTAAACTTATCCCACATGGACCCCCTTACCCCAGCCAAAACCACAGACCACCCGCCCAAAAAAATATTTAAAAAACACAAATATTGTATCATGCGCTCCCTCAAACAGTAAACCTTTTTCCAAAGTGCAGCATTGAACCTACTTGATTTCTCCCAAAAAGTTAAGATTCCAATGGTATGTATACTACAGGTATTGCAGACAGAGAGAGTGATGCTTTCCCTCCAAAATATTAATCAAAAGGGACCAAGTGCTGAACAAAGGCAGAGGAAGGAGTCTTCAGGAAGAGGAAGTTGCTACTGTCTGTGCAGTAGCCTCCCAGTCTCTATAGAACATTCTTCCTGTTTAAAAAAGTGCATTTTGCACAGACAAAATACCCAAACAGTCCATTCAGGTAGAATTTCAACTCGAAAATGCATTTTGAATTTATTTTCCGACCACTTGAGTAGAACATCAACTCGAAAGGCTGCTCTGTGGCAGCTCTTGTTAAAGTCCTGCCACTTGTGTTCTCGAATGCCACTGAATGTTTGTGTTTGCCAGCGAACTCAATTGTTCACGCTCTTGCATTGTTTCAGTGCATCTCGCTGTCTGGTTTTCCCTGCACAGGAGAATCAGCCATGCTGTGTGGCATCATGGCATTACAATCTGTAATTGCGCATCACAACAGTAACGTGAAATTACCATTATGCCAATTACACTGAGGAATTAAAATTACACACATGCCTGGCAAAAGTACGTACATGTTGTTAGCAGCCTGGGCATTACTTACCTATGTCTATGCTGTCACTCAACATCCTCACAAGTCCATTTTAACATGCAATAGGTGGACAGTATATTTTATCTGTGAAGAATAACCACAAGCCAGTCAGAACATCATCATAATTCACAACGGAATAGGCCACGTTACATCGCATGCGTTTACAACGCATGCCATTACAACGCAGTAATTAGAATGACCGCATTGTTACATCGCATACCATTACAACACAGGTCATTACAAGGACTTGCTGTGGGGGGGCGCTGGATTTTGGAATAGTATAATGTACTATTCCAACTCCAGTCTGTGCAACAGTAGGGAAGGTGTTCGATTTTATATCAAACACTTTCTGCCCCCTACAGCAAGTCATTGTAACGACTTGCATTCTAATGGCATGCGATGTAACAACGCGGTTGTTGTAATGACCACGTTGTAATGGCATGCGTTGTATTGCATGCGTGATAAGCAATGTTTACCTTCACAAGGTAATGTGCAAGGCCCTCACTCAGATCTTTCATCACAGTGCCATTCTCCCCTCCAGCACTGTGCACAAGCTCCTAGTAGGACCTATGTGTGTCTTCTATATCCCCCGGTACAGTGTCACATACACCATGTGATGAGAACACTCACACTGCTACTGTATTTGGGTAGTACACTATGGATGTTGTATATGGCTCCCCATATCTCATCCAACTAACCACTTATTAGGCACATACGGTTTTCCCTTATGCAGGATTGCATGTGAAATTGCATGCTTACACAAATTTGAGGTTTCATTAGCCTTAATAATCTGAAAACATTTCACACTACTAACGAACCAAGTGGAGTGTGAAAAAAACTCACTGAAAATTCTTTTACATGGCTGTGTATTAAACACAACATATTTTCTTTCCCTTCCTCATGTTCGCCTGCTACAAGGGATATTTACTATTGTGTACCCTTGGCAGACCTGCCCTCAATATGAAAAAAGTTACAGACAACAATATGTCAACAGTAAGCCCTCTCTTCTAACATTTGCTAACATCTCCACACACTGCCTGTCCAAATCATTAAATGTATGAGCCTCTGTACAACATCCATCACTGTACTATGAAGATGTGAATGAAGGGATGCAGTTTTGAACCTTGCTCAAAAGATGCACACCACACCTAGGTGTTCTCTAATAGGTGCTAGTGGAATTTTGTCATAATCCACTATATATATATATATTCACTGAAAAAAACATAGGTTTCAGGGACCTTATAGTTAGAAATTAGCATTTAAAAAACTTTAGAAATTCACTGAAAAAACCACAGGTTTCAGGGACGTTATAGTTAGTTGGACATTTCACTCGTACAAAACCAGAGAAATTCGGCCGTTATAGTTAGTTCAGCTAACTATAACTCGTGCCACCGCAAGGCACTGCTGATGACGTCACATATTACATCATTCATGACACAGTCAGTGACATCACTGATGCCATCACTGATGACATCTCAAATGACATCACTGATGACATCATCCAGTGACTGTGTGTTTCTGTAAAGTTTAAATATGTTTTATATATATATAGGCCAAGGTGTATTGAAGAATGAGTGGGTGTATGACTGTCCGAATGGATGATTTAATAGGTGTGTGACCGACTGTATAAGTCAGTGATTAAACGTGTCTTACTGAATGCATGGGTTAGTGACTAAACTGTGTGAATATCTGTATCAGTCTGTTGGTGTGTAAGCGGTTGCATGGGTTGGTGAGTAGCTACATAAGTATCTATATGGGTTATTGATTGCTTTTCTGAGTATCTGTATGGGTGCCTGAGTGTCTGTGTGGGTGGGTGGGGTGTGTGTGACTCACTGCATGGATGTGTGAGTGGGTGATTCACTGGGTGTATGGGTTCAAGAGTGCATCTGTGAGGGGCTGTATGGGTGGGTGAGTGTGTGTATGGGTGTGTTGGTGAGTGAATGGATGTCTCAGTGGTACATGTGTGAATAACTACATATGTGAAAGGCAGTATATGTGAGTGTTGGAGTATATAAATGACTATATGTGAGAGTGAGTGATTGTGAGAGTGGCTGTATGGATGAGTGTGTGCTTGTATCAGTGATTGTAAAAGAGAGTAAGTATGTGTTAGTATCTGTATGAATAAGTGAGGTGGTGTGTGTATAACTGTATAGGTGAGTAAATGGGAGTGTGAAAGATTCTTTGCATGATTGACTAGGTGTGTGAGTAATTCTATGGATGAATGGCGATGTGTGAGTGTCTGTATAGGTGTATGAGTGCAAATGATAGTGCTGTATTGATAAGTGACTGCATGTATAGGGGTGGGTGGAATTTGCGTAGTCGCGCTACGCAAAGCTCTGCGAAACGGTAAAAAATCTCCGCAAGCACGCAAAAGTTCTGCGAACACGCAGAATTGCTTGTTCCGCCCGTTCGCGATGCTTTTTTCCTGTTCGCGAACGCTGTTTGCGTGCTCAGGGAGAAATATCTTGCAAACACGCATTTTCAAAGCGTGAACAAGTAAAAAATTCCGCGAAGCCGCGGATCGTGGAATTTTTGGCAATTTCGCGTTCTCCGCAGAACGCAAAATTACCCAAATTCCGCAAATTCCACGAGCGGAACGGAATTTACCGCCCAGGCCTAGTATGAATGACTGTAAGGGTGAATGAGTGGACGTGTGTGTAGACCTAGAAATCAGTGAGTGGGTATGTAGTAACTGGTATTGGTGTGTCTATGGTTTCGAAAATGGTAGTCTGTATTTTAGAGTGGGTGTATTAAAGGATATATTAGGGTGTGAGGAGGTGCATCAGATTATCACATGGATGATGTCATCAGTGATGTCATTTGAGATGTCATCAGTGATGTCATCAGTGATGTCACTGACCATGTCATGAATGATGTAATATGTGACATCATCAGCAGTGCATTGCGGGGGCGCGAGTTATAGTTAGATGAACTAACTATAACGGACAAATTTGTCTGGTTTTGTCAGTGAATTTCTAAGGTTTTTTAAATGCTAATTGCCAACTATAAAATCCCTTAAACCTGTGGTTTTTTCAGTGAATTTCAAAGGTTTTTAAATGCTAATTTCTAACTATGCCTACAGAGGTAGGACATGTGCAGAAAGAGGAAGAAAGGCGCAGAAAGAAGCAAGAGAAATGCAGAAAGAGGCAACAGAAGTCCAGAAAGACGAAGAAAGGTGCAGAAAGAACCAAGAGATGTACACAAAGAACCAACAGAGGAGCAGAAAGAGGCCTTGTTGCAAAGTCATCCTGTGCCCCCAACTTTTTGCTGACGGGTACTGGAGGTAACTGACTCTGACTAACCAGGCCTAGAGCCAGTGCTATGCTTAAAGACACTTAGAATACAGTGAAAACACCTACATACACTAGGGAACACTATGCGTTGGGGTACCCCTGTGATTGGCATGATCTCCTGTGTAAGGCCCTAGTACATAATAGGGCAGGGGGATTAAAACTACCTCTAAGTCAGAGGTGCAGAAAGATGCTTCTTTAAGTAGTAGTCACGTTTGCAGAGTGATGGAGAAAGGGTGCTGGGCCTCTGACCAGCGCTCAAGAATTCCGCTGCATAGGACTTAGAGGAGGTACCAAGAGGGCTTCTTGGCCCCCAAAGTCCCTCAGGAGGAAATTGGACTTCATCCCCCATCCTGTAGCCTGCCAGGAGGCGTGTTTGCAGAGTGGTGGAGAAAGGGGGGCATGTCCTTAGACGTCTTAGCAATCCTACTGTGTGGGACTTACTACAGGTAACAAGAGGGGTAGTTGGCCCCCAACGACAACCTTGGGGGCCAACTACCCCTCCTATTACCTCCAGTAAGTCCCACACAGCAGGATTGCTAAGTTCTCATAACAGGCCACGCCCCCTTTGCCCAGCACTCTGCAAACGCGCTCCCTGGCACACTCTTGGATGGAGATTAAAGTCCCCTTCACTGCTGGGGGTCCTTTAGTGACCAACTAGCCTACCTCTTACCTCCAGTAAGCACCACACAGTGAGATTGCTGAGAGGTGGACACAGGCCACGCCCCCTTTCTCCACCACTCTGCAAACGCACCCCTGGCGCATTCTAAGTTGGGGATTAGTCCCTTGAATACTGAGGGTCCCTGGGGCCAACTAGTCCACCAGGTACCTCCAGTAAGCGCCACATAGCTGGATTGCAGAGAGGTGGTCTGAGGCCACGCCCCCTTTTTACACCACTCTGCAAATGCAGCTCCTGGCACACTGCTGCTCGGTGGATGAAGTCCACTTGTGTCCTGAGGTCCCCAGGACACAAGAGGACCTCATCGCCCCACCACCAGTGCACCAAGAGGTGCGTTTGCAAAGTGGTGTAAAAAGGGGCGTGGCCTCGGACCGCCTCTCTGCAACACAGCTCTGTGGTGCATACTGGAGTTACCTGGTGGGCTAGTTGGCCCCCAGGGACCCTCAGTATTCAAGGGGAATTAATTCCCCAACTAACAGCGCGCCAGGGGGCGCGTTTGCAGAGGGGTGGAGAAAGGAGGCGTGGCCTCCGGCTACATGCCGGCTTTTTTTAAATATATTTTTTTACAAGGGGGCTGTGTGGCCCCCCTTCTTTTACATTTTTGGGGCCCTGGGGACCCCATCCCCCAGGGCCTGACCCCTTTTTATATATATATATATTTTTTTTAAATCGGGAAAGGGGCCGCGTGGCCCCCCTCCTCATGCCAATTATGGCCCTGGGGACCCCATCCCCCGGGGCCGGCCTCTCCGTTGGGGACCGTGGGGGGAGCCCCAATGCCCCCACGATCCCGCCTGCTCTTCACCTCCTGCGGGAGCCGGCATTGCTTTTGCACAAGGGGAGCTGCAGACATGGGCATGTGGGGGGCTCAAGCCAGCCCACACACATCTTTTTTTTTTTTAAAACAGAGCCCCGGGGAGGTGGCAGTCCCCGGGGCTGCGGGGGGCCGTGTGCCCCCGTGTTTAAATTGCAAAAGCCCCGGGGAGATGGTGGTCCCCGGGGTGTGTGGGCACACATTTAAAATTTAACACAAATGAAAGCCCCGGGGAGGTGGTGGTCCCCAGGGCGGCGGGGGGGCTGCGTGCCCCCCGCAAATCATCAATGAAGCTCCGGGGAGGTGGCGGTCCCCGGGGCTGCGGGGGCCCCCACGGCCCCTGCTATATTATTTGGAATTGCCCCAGGGACCTGGCCCACCCGGGGGCTTAACAATAACAAAGCAGCAGGCCTAGGGGGTCAGGGTGTTTCTACCCTGACCCCTTTTCTTGTTTTTTTGTTTTTTTCACTGTTTTCTTGTGACTCGGTTACCGAGTCACAAGAATGCTCCCAACACTTCCTGGTTTGGAGTGTTAACAGCCAATCAGAGTGAAGCTCGTGCCCGGGAGGGTTTGCGAACCCTCCTTGGTGCTCAGATATCAAAACTTTTCTTTTTCTAATTTCTCTGGAACTACTGAACGGATTTACACCATATAAAGAAAAGGGCTCATCTGAACCAAGACCTACCTTTTTTGCCAAATGTGGTCTGATTCTGTTCAGCAGTTCGAGCTGTAGCTTTGTCTAAAGTTCCTACGGAAATTAACATGGGGAAAATGCGTTTTGGGACCCCCTTTTTTCTCAGCCCCCGCTTGACGAATAACCCCGAATCTTCCAAGACAGGAGCTGACCGGAGCGCCCCATTAGTTTTGAAAATTTCACGAAGATTCGTCAACCGGCGCCAAAGATATTGGCAAAAGAAAAACCGCTTTTTGAATAGAAATGAGGTCCTAACTATAACTACCTACTGGTGACCCCCAGTAGGTAATATATGTATATATATATATATATATATATATATATATATATATATATATATATATATATATATATATATGTTCCAACACATGATGAATACACGCCACACACCTCGGTAGGTTTCAGCTCTTTATTCGGACAAAAAGCTCTCCTCCTCCCTACGCGTTTCGAACTTCACGTTCTTGGTCACGGTGGTTGAGTAGCGTGGAGGGACTCCAAGTCCCAGAGAGACCTGCATTAGTGCCTGGAGGCGTTGACATCATCTTTGCCCTGCCCCTGACTACATAACGACTCGCGGCACCCGCTTCGCAGGAGCCGCTTCGCCGGTGGTTGAGTAGCGTGGAGGGACTCCAAGTCCCAGAGAGACCTGCATTAGTGCCTGGAGGTGCTGACATCATCTTTGCCCTGCCCCTGCCTACATAACGACTCGCGGCACCCGCTTCGCGGGAGCCGCTTCACCGGTGGTTAAGTAGCGTGGAGGGACTCCAAGTCCCAGAGAGACCTGCATTAGTGCCTGGAGGCGCTGACATCATCTTTGCCCTGCCCCTGCCTACATAACGACTCGCGGCACCCGCTTCGCGGGAGCCGCTTCGCCGGTGGTTGAGTAGCGTGGAGGGACTCCAAGTCCCAGAGAGACCTGCATTAGTGCCTGGAGGCGCTGACATCATCTTTGCCCTGCCCCTGCCTACATAACGATTCGCGGCACCCGCTTCGCGGGAGCCGCTTCGCCGGTGGTTGAGTAGCGTGGAGGGACTCCAAGTCCCAGAGAGACCTGCATTAGTGCCTGGAGGCGCTGACATCATCTTTGCCCTGCCCCTGCCTACATAACGACTCGCGGCACCCGCTTCGCGGGAGCCGCTTCGCCGGTGGTTAAGTAGCGTGGAGGGACTCCAAGTCCCAGAGAGACCTGCATTAGTGCCTGGAGGCGCTGACATCATCTTTGCCCTGCCCCTGCCTACATAACGACTCGCGGGAGCCGCTTCGCGGGAGCCGCTTCGCCGGTGGTTGAGTAGCGTGGAGGGACTCCAAGTCCCAGAGAGACCTGCATTAGTGCCTGGAGGCGCTGACATCATCTTTGCCCTGCCCCTGCCTACATAACGATTCGCGGCACCCGCTTCGCGGGAGCCGCTTCGCCGGTGGTTGAGTAGCGTGGAGGGGCTCCAAGTCCCAGAGAGACCTGCATTAGTGCCTGGAGGCGCTGACATCATCTTTGCCCTGCCCCTTCCTACATAACGACTCGCGGCACCCGCTTCGCGGGACGCGCGCGGGCGTGCGCCGGGCGAAGCCCGGGCCAAGGGCTGGCCCGTTTGAGCGAGATCGGCAGAGGTCGGGTCGGGCCCCCCCCTTTTTTCCTGGCTGGAGTAAGAATTCTCCAATGAGAAGTGGGTAAGCAGAACGTTTTTATCGCCGTGAGAAAATAGCGGTGTCATTTGGAAATGGGGAAGAGGAAATTGGCCACAAGTAAAGGAAATGCCGTGGAAAAAACAGCACCAATTACTAATTATCTAAAAAGTGCTATGGGCATTATAAACAATGAGATTGTGCAAGTGGAGGAACAGTTGGCAGCTGCTAAGACTGCCTTAGATGCCGTTCAAAAGGGGGCTAAGATTGTGGTGGAAGTGCATGGGGAAAGTGACATTTCTAATCTTGACATCATCCCCCAGGAGCTGTCATATAGCAGCACTGTACATGATATCGTCAACAGCACTAAATCTGAACAATCGATTAAACTAGGGCCCTGCATGTCAACTACCCCTCTTGATATTGTTAATGTTTCAGAATTACCAGATTCCGATTCACCTCCAGCAAAAAAATGCAAACAAACCTTAACATTAAGAAGGTCTAGCCCACAAAGAGCAGCACAAAAGAAGGGGAAATCAAAAAAATCACCAGGGAATGGACAAGGAGCTAAGCCTGTAGAATTACTGATTGACAATAATGCCATAAATACACAACTTAAAAAACTGCATGGGAAAATAGATACCATAGAGAGGCGCGTCATGAATGAAATAAAATCAGTACAAAAGGATATTGTAAAGCTTTTGGAAATGGTTACTGCTCTTCATCCGTCACCTGCATTAAATACGCCACCAACTGCAAACTTAACTGACAGTAGCAATACATATGTTGGTGCAATTAATTCGAACAGCACGAATAACCTACAACGGGCTGGTGCCTTGCCATCTAGTAATGTCCATGGAAAGGAAGTACCAGTTTTACCTATACAAAACTCAGGGGGATCCACAGGGAATGGTTATAAGAAGAAGGGAGGGCAATTTCAACAGGGGAGGAAACGGGACGTCACTTTAAATCTGCCCCCAGAGGCAACGCCATATGTGATTGTACTAAAAAACGTACCTAAATTGGTTGAAAATACTATTGAAACATGGGACTCTTTGAAAAATAGGGTGATTCAATGGTTCACCAGGAATACGACTTGTAGTCTTGAGTGCTTATTTCATGAAGTGATTATGATAAGGAGAGTTAGCTGGGTGGGTAAAACCATTAAAACATGCGAGGGGGATTGTGTAGTTGTAAATTTTCGCAGACCCTTTGTGGTGGGTTTACTGCTGGAAGAGATTATGGGGAACCAGGATCGACATTTTACTGATATAGAAGGTAGAATCGTCGCTTTACCCCTGGGATATTTTTATGGTTTTAGAATGGTTTCACCCTTTAGTCGAGCCCAGGTTAGCACTAGTACCAGTCATGAAACACAGTATATGATTCCGAATATGGCAAATAGGTTTGAACCACTAAGTAGGTGTAGTGAGGTGGATTGACTGGAACGTAATATAGTATCGACAAAAATGGCTGTACAAGATGGTCATGATGTAAGAGCTCATGTTAATAGTATGAAGGAAATGGTTCATGTGGATCAGGATCAACTGCGAGAAGGTACTGTTAATATAATTAGCAATACTGAAAGTGAACTCCTCGCAGAATTTGAAATGCAAACATCCAGGAACGAAATCACCCCACTCTCTATTGTGGCTGAATGTAACCCACCTAGTCATTCAATGCAGGAATTATTGCACATTATGACATGGAATGTCGCAGGGGTTAGGAGTAAATTGAGTGATACCTCTTGGATTGATACTATACAAAAGTGCGATTTGGTATTAATACAAGAAACATGGCTCACAAATAATTTTTTTATTAATGGGTTTAAAACGATCTGTACTAATGGGATCCCATCAAAGGCAGGGAGAGCGAGCGGTGGCTTGGAAGTACTAATATCAGTATCCTCTCCTTTGACTGTAAGAAGAATATATACTAATTCACAACATTTTCAGTTTTTACTCCTTTCAGTGGGAGGAAATCAGGATATAATAGTGATCAATTTTTATAATAATATTTTTAATAGCTCAAGGCATGAGATAATTACATTATTAGACAGCGAATTGGCCAATTTTTTAAGGAGTACAGGGCCTGATTATTTTTTAATTTGGGCGGGGATTTTAATACTGAACTTTGTAAATTTATACCAGGGATCCAATGCGGATGCGAGGATGAACTGGGAGATAACCCTTTACACTTCCCACATAACAACTATGGGGAAACTTTAAATTGTGTTATGTTCAAGTATAATCTGGAAATTATAGAGATAGATGCAAAAAGAATACGCAAGAGGGAGTGGGTATTACTTATACATTTGAAGGAGCTAGGTCATCCTCATGTATCGACCACTTTATAATTTCAAGAAATTGTAATCCTCTTGTTCATTTTTGTAAAGTATGCCCCAGCCTATTAAGTGACCATCACCCTGTATCATTAACATTAAAATCTCCACTTTTTAAAGTAGATGAACCAAGTATTTTTGCTGCTGAGGTAAAGACTCAGGGTGAAAATGGGATTTCTATTAAATGGGCAGGGGTTGATCCTATTGCCTTCTCGGAAAAGATTATCCAACAAAATAATCATCATATTACAACTGTTTTAGATAATTTCTCTACTAATATAGATATAGTGATGGCTTTCCAAAATATTTCGGTTGCAATAGCAGGAAATTTGAAACGTAAGCCTAGGACAAATAGGGTATATTGCCCAAGATGGTTTAATCAGCAATGTTCGCGATTAAATAGGGATCTAAAAGAAGCTTTAAAAGCTAGCCCCGGAATAGGGAAGACATTAGTTCTCTGCGGAAATTATATAAGCAAGCATTGATCCGTAGAAAAATGGAGATTAGAGATAATGCCTGGGATAACCTGATTAAAGCTGCAGAAACTAAAGATTCTATACTTTTTGGAAAACTCTGGATCAGCCACTTTTAAAGATGTCCAGTCTGTTAAAGTTGATGTAGTAGTGACCCCGGAAGATTGGTTGGCTCACTTTGAAGCCATTTTTAATGAGACACGTCAGCCCATCACTTTAGCAGAGAATAATAGTATTATTCGTTTAAATAATATTAAACCGGAAAGTATCAGTTTTGAGGAGATTAGATTAGCTCTTTTGAATAGTGCTAGTGGGAAAGCGGCAGGTCCGGATGGGGTCCCAATTGATGTTTTTAAATATAACATGGATTTTTGGGTGCCCATCCTATATACATTTTTTAATGCTACACTTAATGGGGTGATACCAGCAACTTGGGCTGAGAGCGTGATAGTCCCTATTTTTAAAAAAGGCGATAGAAGCAGCGCGAGCTGCTATCGCCCAATATCTTTACTCGATTCAACATCTAAGGTAATGGGTAGAATAATGCTGGCCAGATTGGAATACTGGGTAAAGGAAAATAATATATTATCTGTAGTACAGTATGGCTTTAGAAGGGGCATTGGAACGATTGAGCAGTGTTTGAATCTTGATTTGTTGATAGGAAAATATACACTTGCACGGGATGGCGCTCTTTACCTCTGTTTTGTTGACTTGTCAAGCGCTTTCGATTTGGTAAATCACTCAAAATTATGGCAGACACTTGAAGGGATGGGCGCCCCACAGGATATTATTAGTTTTTTATCGCAAATATATGTACATTTGTCCTCTAGAATACGCTTTGGGGAAAATGGAGAATGCACTAAGCACTTTAGCATCACCCGTGGGATAAGACAGGGTTGTACTCTTGCCCCACTTTTATTTTCGTTATATATAAACGGGGTTGACCCGTTATTACAGAACTTGAATGCTGATGCCCCAAAGGTAGGCAAGCGGGTCACCCCTTTATTAATGTATGATGATGATGCTGTCTTAATCTCCAGGACAGCAAACGGCCTACAATTATTGATGGATAACTTTTCTAGCTATATGACGGAAAAGGTTTTAAAAATAAATTTGAGTAAAACCCTGGTTATGTCTTGTGGGAAACGGAACATTAAGAATAAAACACATTACATCGATGGTATACGGATAGAGAGGACTTTTTCCTTTTCATATTTGGGAATTCTTTTTAATAGTAAGGGCACGTGGAGCGCACATATTAACCTATGTAAACTGAAATTCGTAAAATCGGTTGAGGCCATTTTTAGATTTTCCCAAAAATTGGTAAAAAACCAGTGCGGGAAATTCTTAAATTATATGGGGCAAAATTCATTACAGGGAGCTGTTATGGGGGAGCCCTGTGGGGTGTGGCAGATACTTCTCAGCTACAAATCCTGGAAAATAACTTCTTAAAAGACTATTAGCCGTACCAGTTTCCACTGCCACTTTTATAATACATAGGAGACCAATACCCCTTATATCCTTGATTTGATCAGTATAGCTGCCCTTACTTTGTGGCACCGCATTTGGACTCGGGAAGAGACACATTTTACGAGGGACATTATATCGGATTGTTTGAATCAAGATCACTACAAGAAAATAACATGGTTAAGTTACATTTGTAGCCTCTTAAAGGAATGTGAGATGGATGTGAATCTAAAAATCCAGAGGACATACAGAATATGAGTAAAAAGGAATTAAAATTGAGGCTCTGTAAAGTGAGGTCCTCAGCAAGGGACGTTGCTACGAGTAACAAATCATGTATATCTTTTTATCTTGAAGGGCCGATAGCAACGGGTATTCAGCCATATCTCATTTTTATAACTAATATACAACACAGATTTTATTTAACTAGATTACGGTTGAACACTCTCCATTATCTTTTAGCATTTCCCAAAAGGGCCAAGTGGTGCGCCAACTTACCAAAATGTCCGTGTGATGGCAGGTCCCCACAGAGTACTCTTCATTTTTTACTTTTTTGTAAATTTTATAATGAAATTAGGAAAACATTTTTACGACCTTTTTTTAAAGCAAGTAGCCTGTAATCTTTTAAAGCTGCTTTTAATTGTATTCGAAAATTGGAGAACGTTTTAATTTGTAATGCGGTAATTTGTTTCATATCCTTGGCTATCAAACAAAGGAAGGACCTTGTTTACTTGGAAATATTGAATTATGAAATTGATTAGTTTTTGTTTGTTAATTGATTTGTTGAATTATAAAATGAACTAGATTTTAATTGTTAGTAGATTTATTCTAAAAATCAAAAAAGTATTTTCTTCTGAGACTTTTTGTATATAAAATGCACTTTTCATTTCATATTGTAATAACTGTATATAATTTTGTTCTTATTGATATTATAGTATGCTTTTATGGACATTTTTTGTATGTGCCGAATAAAGCTTGATTTGATTTGATTTGACTAAATTGTTGGATAATATATATATATATTCATTGAAAAAACCATAGGTTTCAGGGACGTTATAGTTAGTCAGACATTTCACTCGTACAAAACCAGAGAAATTCGGCCGTTATAGCTAACTCTCGCCCCTGCAATGCACTGCTGATGACATCACTTATTACATCACTCATGACATGGCCAGTGACATCACTGATGACATCAATGATGACATCTCAAAAGACATCACTGATGACATCATCCAGTGACTATGAGTGTTTCTAAAATGTTGACGAATGTTATATATATATATATATATATATTGCATGGTGTATTGAAGAATGAGTGGGTGTATGAGTGTCTGAATGGATGATTTAGTGGGTGTGTGACTGACTGTATAAGTGAGTGATTAAACGTATCTTAGTCAATGCATGGGTGAATGACTAATCTGTGTGAATGTCTGTATCAGTTTGTCAGTTGGTGTGTAAGGGGCTACATAGGTTGGTGAGTAGCTACATGAGTGTCTATATGAGTTAATGATTGGTTGTCTGATTACCTGTATGGGTGCCTGAGTATCTGTGTGGTTGTGTGGGGTGGTGTGTGACTCCCTGCATGGATGTGTGAGATAGTGATTTACTGGGTGTATGAGTTCATGAGTGCATGTGTTAGGGGCTATATGGATGAGTGAGTGTGCGTATAGCTGTGTTGGTGAGTGAATGGATGTCTCAGTGGTATATGTGTAAGTAACTACATATGTGAAAGGCAGTATATGTGAGTGTTGGAGTATATAAGTGACTAAATGCGACAGTGAGTGATTGTGACAGTGGCTGCATGGATAAGTGTGTGCTTATGTCAGTGATTGTAGTAGAGAGTAAGTATATGGTACTATCTGTATGAATAAGTGAGGTGGTGTGTGTGTATAACTGTATAGGTGAGTAAATGTCAGTGTGATTGATTCTATGGGTGACTGACTAGGTGTTTGAATAACTCTTTGGGTGAGTGGCGGTGTGTGAGTGTATGGGTGTATGAGTGGATAGATCATCGGCTGTATTGATGAATGACTGTTTGTATGAGTGACTGTATGGGTTAGTGAGTGGATGTGGGTGTAGACGTATGAATCAGTGAGCGGGTATGTACTAACTGGTATTGGTCTGTCAATGGTTTCGAGATTGGTAGTCTGTATTTGGGAGTGGGTGTATCATAGGTTATATTAGGGTGTGAGGAGGTGCATCAGATGATCATGTGGATGATGTCATCAGTGATGTCATCAGTGATGTCATTTGAGATGTCATCAGTGATGTCACTGACCATGTCATGAGTGATGTAATATGTGACATCATCAGCAGTGCATTGCGGGGGCGTGAGTTATAGTTAGCTCAGCTAACTATAACAGCTACATTTCTCTGGTTTTCTACGAGTGAAATCTCTGACTAACTATAAAGTCCCTGAAACCTATGGTTTTTTCAATGAATTTCTAAGGTTTTTTAAATGCTAATCTCTAACTATAACGTCCCTGGAACCTGTGGTTTTTTTCAGTGAATTTCCAAGTTTTTTTTAAAATGCTAATCCCTAACTATAATGTCCCTGAAACCTTCGGTTTTTTCAGTGAATTTCTAAGGTTTTTTAAATGCTAATTTCTAACTATGCCTACTTAGGTAGGACATGTGCAGAAAGAGGAAGAAAGGCGCAGAAAGAAGCAAGAGAAGTGCAGAAAGAGGCAAGAGAGGTGCAGACAGAGGAAGAAAGGTGCATAAAGAAGCAAAAGAAATGCAGAACGAGGCAACAGAAGTCCAGAAAGAGGAAGAAAGGTGCAGAAAGAAGCAAGAGATGTGCAGAAAGAACCAACAGAGGTGCATAAAGAGGCCTACTATGACTGCAGGACCACGGCGAGGAAGAGGAGGGCAGCCCGGGACGCTGCGATAAAGGTAAGTGCGCTTTTATTTACTTTAATTGTAATTTTTATTTGAAAAATATTTATTGTGGGGGTGTGGGAGGAGCAGAACGGAGCGGAGCTTCACAGAGTTTTTGCCCAACTCCGTAGAGCTCCGCGTAGAGCAACTCCGCCTGCTCCGCCCGGGGTTAGCTTTTACCTAGTGACATGTTAAATGAAAATAAACATACAAACACTTGAATACCTGTGTTTCAAACAGCATACTCTGTAAATTTGTGTAAAAAAAGGTGTATGTATTTCTTTCTGCTCACAATACAGGGCATTTGGGTATTCAATAGTATATTTGAGGGGCTCTATAACACATATAAACATAAGACATGTCTGCCTGTGCAACCGAATGACAGAGCAGAACTGAGAAGATTTGACCACCTTCAGATGCATAACACATGTAAGAATACATATACAAGTAGAAATATACCTCAGTCATGAGAGCACGCAGACCTTTAAACTTGAAAGCTTGCACTTCTCATTTGAGTACAGAAAGAGGCGAGAGAAGTTCAGAAAGAAGCAAGAGAGTTGCAAAAACAGGCAAAAGAGGTGCAGAAAGAGGGAACAGGGGTGCAGACAGAAACAATAGAGGTGCAGAAAGATGGAAGAAGGGTGCACAAAGAGGCAAGAGGAGTGAAGAAAGAGTCACCAGAAGTGCAGAAAGAAGCAAGAGAAGTATAGAAAGAAGCAACAGAGGTGCAGAAAGAGGCACGAGGGGTGCAGAAAGAGGTAAGAGAAGTGCTGAAAGAAGCAACAGAGGTGCAGAGAGAGGCAAGAGAGGTGCAGAAAGAGGGAAGATGGGCACCGAAAGAGGCAAGAGGGGTGCAGAAAGAAGCAAGAGAGGTGCAGAAAGAAGCAAGAGAAGTGCAGAAAGAATCAACAGAGGTGCAGAAAGAGGCAGGAGGGGTACAGAAAAAGGCAAGAGAAGTGTAGAAAGAAGCAACAGAGGTGCAGATGGAGGCAAGAGAAGTGCAGAAAGAGGCAAGAGAGGTGCAGAAAGAAGCAAGAGAAGTACTGAGAGAAGCAACAGTGGTGCAGAAAGAGGCAAGAGGGGTGCAGCAAGAGGCAAGAGTAGTGCAGACAGAAGCAACAGAGGTGCAGAAGGAGGCAAGAGAAGTGCAGAAACCAGCAAAAGAGGTGCAGTAAGAAACAAGAGCAGTGCATAAAGAACCAACAGAGGTGCAGAAGGAGGCAAGAGGGGTGCGTAAAGATGCAAGAGGGGTGCAGAAATTTGCAAGAGAGGTGCAGAAAGAAGCAACAGAGGTGCAGAAGGAGACAAGAGAACTGCAGAAAGAGGCAAGAGAGTTGCAGAAACAGGCAAGAGAGGTGCAGGAAAAGGGAACAGGGGTGCAGAAAGAGGCAAGAGGGGTACAGAAAGAGGGAAGAAGGGTGCAGAAAGAAGCAATAGAAGTGCAGAAAGAAGAAAGAGAAGTGCAGAAAGAAGCAACAGAGGTGCAGAAAGAGGCAAGAGTGGTGCAGAAAGAGGCAAGAGAAGTGCAGAAAGAAGCAGCAGAGGTGCTGAAGGAGGCAAGAGAAGTGTAGAATGTGGCAAGAGAGTTGCAGAAACAGGCAAAAGAGGTACAGAAAGAAGCAAGAGCAGTCCAGAAAGAACCAACAGAGGTGCAGAAGGAGGCAAGAGGGGTGCAGAAAGAGGCAAGAGAGTTGCAGAAACAGGCAAGAGAGGTGCTGGAAAAGGGAACAGGGGTGCAGAAAGAGGCAAGAGAGGTACAGAAAGAGGGAAGAAGGGTGCAGAAAGAGGCAAGAGGGGTGCAGAAAGAAGCAACAGAAGTGCAGAAAGAAGAAAGAGAAGTGCAGAAAGAAGCAACAGAGATGCAGAAAGAGGCAAGAGGGGTGAAAAAAGAGGCAAGAGAAGTGCAGAAAGAAGCAGCAGAGGTGCTGAAGGAGGCAAGAGAAGTGTAGAATGTGGCAAGAGAGTTGCAGAAACAGGCAAAAGAGTTACAGAAAGAAGCAAGAAAAGTCCAGAAAGAACCAACAGAGGTGCAGAAGGAGGCAAGAGGGGTGCAGAAAGAGGCACGAGGGTTGCAGAAATTTGCAAGAAAGGTGCAGATAGAAGCAAGAGCAGTGCAGAAAGAAACAACAGAGGTGCAGAAGGAGGCAAGAGGGGGTACAGAAAGAGCCAAAACAAGTGCAGAAACAAGCAAAAGAGGTGCAGAAAGAGGCAAGAGGGGTGCACAAAGAGGCAAGAGAGGTGCACAAAGAGGGAAGAAGGGTGCAGAAAGAGGCAAGGGGATGCAGAAAGAAGCAAGAGAGGTCAATCAATCAATCAATCAATCATGTCACTTATAAAGCGCACTACATACCCGCGAGGGTCTCAAGGTGCTGGGGGAAGAGGGGGGTGGTGCTGCTACTGATCGAAGAGCCAGGTCTTGAGGAGTCTTCTGAAGGCCAGTAGGTCTTGGGTCTGTCGGAGGTTGGTGGGGAGGGTGTTCCAGGTCTTGGCGGCGAGGTGGGAGAAGGATCTGCCGCCGGCGGTCGTTTTCTGGATGCGGGGGACTGTGGCGAGGGCGAGGCTGGTCGAGCGGAGCTGGCGGGTGGGGGTGTAGAAGCTGAGTCGTCTGTTGAGGTAGGCTGGTCCGGAGTTGTGGAGTGCTTTGTGTGCGTGGGTGAGGAGCTTGAAGGTTATCCTCTTGTTGACAGAGAGCCAGTGCAGGTCTCTCAGGTGGGGTGTGATGTGGCTGCGTCGGGGATGTCGAGGATAAGACGTGCAGAGGCGTTCTGGATGCGTTGCAGCCGTCTCAGGAGCTTAGCCGTCGTTCCTGCGTAGAGGGCGTTTCCGTAGTCCAGCCTGCTGGTGACGAGGGCCTGGGTGACTGTTTTTCTTGTTTCGGTGGGGATCCACTTGAAGATCCTGCGGAGCATTCGGAGGATGTTGAAGCAGGATGAGGAAACGGCGTTGACCTGCTTAGTCATGGAGAGGGTGGGGTCGAGGATGACCCCTAGGTTGCGTACGTGGTCGGTGGGTGGCGGGGCTGTTCCCAGTGATGTTGGCCACCAGGAGTCGTCCCAGGCTGAAGGGTTGGAACCAAGGATGAGGACCTCCGTCTTGTCCGAGTTCAGCTTCAGGTGGCTGGTCCTCATCCATTCGGCGACGGCCTTCATTCCTTCGTGGAGGTGGGCTTTGGCGGTGTGAGGGTCTTTGGTGAGGGAGAGGATCAGCTGGGTGTCGTCGGCGTAGGAGATGATGTTGAGGTTGTGCTGTCGGGCGACGTGGGCAAGGGGTGCCATGTAGATGTTGAACAGCGTTGGGCTGAGGGAGGAGCCTTGGGGTACGCCGCAGATGATCTTGGTGGCCTTGGATCGGAAGGGGGCGAGGCGGACGCTTTGTGTTCTGCCGGAAAGGAAGGATGTGGTCCAGTCCAGGGCCTTCTCTTGGATCCCAGCGTCGTGAAGGCGTGTTCGTAGTGTGTGGTGGCAGACCGTGTCGAAGGCGGCTGATAGGTCCAGGAGGATGAGGGCTGCTGTTTCTCCGTTGTCTAGCAGGGTCCTGATGTCATTGGTGGCGGCAATGAGGGCGGTTTCGGTGCTGTGGTTGCTGCGGAAGCCGGACTGGGAAGGGTCCAGGATGTTGTTCTCCTCGAGGTAGCGGGTCAGTTGTTTGTTGACGATTTTCTCGGTGACCTTCGCGGGGAACAGGAGCAGAGAGATGGGTCGGAAGTTCTTGAGGTCCTTGGGGTCTACCTTGGGTTTCTTGAGTAAGGCGGTGATCTCGGCGTGCTTCCAGCTTTCCGGGAAGGTTGCTGTCTCGAAGGAGATGTTGATTATTTTCCGGAGATGGGGCGCGATGGCTGTACTGGCTTTGTTGAAGATGTGGTGAGGGCACGGGTCTAGCGGTGAACCGGAGTGGATGGTGTTCATGATCTCGCTGGTGTCCTCGTCGTTGATGTTGGTCCAGGAGAGCAGGCGGTTGGTGGTTGTGGGGGCAGTGGTCTCGGTGGTTGCCGGGGCGGTCGTGGTGTTGAAGCTGTCGTGGATGTCGGCGATTTTGCGGTGGAAGAAGGTGGCCAGTGAGTCGCACAGGTCTCGCGACGGCTGGATGTCGTTGGTGTTGGAGCTGGGGTTGGAGAGTTCCTTCACGATGTTGAAGAGCTCTTTGCTGTTGTGTGCGTTGTTGTCTAGGCGGTCTTTGAGTGAGGCCCTTTTGGCGGATCTGATGAGGTGATGGTGACTGCGGGTGGCGTTCTTGTGGGCGGCGTAGCTGTCCGCTGTCCGTTCGTGGAGCCAGATCTTCTCCAGTTTTCGGCATGTTCGTTTGGAGGCCTGGAGGTCTTCGGTGAACCAGGTGGCTTTCTTGCTGGTGTGGCTGTTGGGCGGATTCTTGAGCGGGGCGAGGGTGTTGGCGCAGTCGTCGATCCACTGTCTGAGGTTGCGGGCGGCGGTGTCGGGGTCGGAGGGTTCGGCGGGTGGGCTCAGGGTGAGGGTTGTGGTTAGCTGGTCTTCCGTGACTCTGCTCCAGCAGCGGCGAGGCATTTGTTCGGTGCGGTGGTGCGTGGTGGGCTTCCTGTAGGTGAAGTGGATGCAGTGGTGGTCAGTCCAGTGGGGTTCGGAGGTGTGGTTGAAGGAGACGTGTGGGCTTGCGGAAAAGATGGAGTCGAGCGTGTGGCCGGCGGCGTGGGTGGGTGTAGTCATGAGCTGTCTGAGTCCGAGGGTGGCGAGGTTGTCGATCAGGGTGGTGGAGTTGGTGTCCTTGTTGTTCTCGAGGTGGAAGTTCAGGTCCCCGAGGAGGATGTAGTCCGTGGAGGCGATGGCGTGTGTGCTGACGAAGTCAGCGATGGAATCGCTGAACTGTGGTCGGGGTCCGGGGGGTCTGTAGATGAGGGTTCCTCTGAGGGTGGTGTTGGGATCGGTGTGGATCTGGAAGTGCATGTGTTCGGCGGTGCTGAGGGTGTCGTCGGTGTTGGTTGAGACTCTGAGGGTGTTCCTGTGGACGATGGCGATGCCTCCTCCGACTCCGTTGGTGCGGTCCCTGCGGGTGATCTTGTATCCGTCCGGGATGACAATGGCGATGTCGGGGGCTGAAGCGGGATTCAGCCAGGTCTCCGTCAGGAATGCGACGTCTGGGGAGGTTGAGTCGAGAAGGTCCCAGAGTTCGATGGCGTGTTTGCAGGCGGAGCGGGTGTTGAGGAGGATGCATCTGAGGTAGTTGGGTTCTTTCCTGGGCGGTGGTTTGGCGGGGCGGGTGCTGGCGAAGCTGCAGTTCCGGCAGGTGAAGGGCCCTTGGGTGCGCTTCGGGGTGGCCTGGTAGCAGGCGTGATCTTTTCCGGGGTTGAGTGCGTGGAGGGTGCTGGCGTCGTATCGGCGTCTGTTGATGTGGCGGGCGCGGGGGATACCCGGACCAGGGGGTCTGGCGCTGGGCGCGGTCACGGCGTGGACGGGCGCAGACGGGCTTGCCTTAGGCGCGCCTTTGACGCGCCAGCGGCGCGCCCGCTGCGCACGTCCGCTGCGCGGCCGCACAGCGGCCGCCATAAATGGGGAGGTGGGAGGGAGGAGCAGGGAATGGGGCAGCGAATGGGCAGTGAGGGGCGGGGCCGCAGGGCGCAGCGGCGGGAAACAGGCACAGAAGGGAAAACGAGCACAATCAGGGCATCAAGGGGGCACAGAAAGGAAAAAACGAGCACAATGAGGGGCAGCAAGTGGGCACAGAAAGGAAAAACTAGCACAATGAGGGGCAGCAAGGGGGCACAGAAAGGAAAACGAGCACAATCAGGGGCAGCAAGGGGGCACAGAAAGGGAAAAAAACTAGCACAATCAGGGGCAGCAAGGGGGCACAGAAAGGAAAAACTAGCACAATGAGGGGCAGCAAGGGGCACAGAAAGGAAAAATGAGCACAATCAGGCGCAGCAAGGGGGGCACAGAAAGGAAAAAACAAGCACAATCAGGGGCAGCAAGGGGGCACAGAAAGGAAAAACAAGCACAATCAGGGGCAGCAAGGGGGGCACATAAAGGAAAAACGAGCACAATCAGGGGCAGCAAGGGGGCACAGAAAGGAAAAACGAGCACAATCAGGGGCAGCAAGGGGGGCACAGAAAGGAAAAAACTAGCACAATCAGGGGCAGCAAGGGGTGCACAGAAAGGAAAAAACGAGCACAATCAGGGGCAGCAAGGGGGCACAGAAAGGAAAAAACGAGCACAATCAGGGGCAGCAAGGGGGCACAGAAAGGAAAAACGAGCACAATCAGGGGCAGCAGCAGGGCACACAGACGGAGCTGTGTGGTGGGGGAGCGACCTACCAGTCAAGGTCAGGGGTCGCTCTCTTCACCACGCAGCGGCCGCCATAAATGGGGAGGTGGGAGGGAGGAGCAGGGAATGGGGCAGCGAATGGGTAGTGAGGGGGCGGGGCCGCAGGGGCGCAGCGGCAGGAAACAGGCACAGAAGGGAAAACGAGCAACATCAGGGCATCAAGGGGGCACAGAAAGGAAAAAAACGAGCACAATGAGGGGCAGCAAGGGGGCACAGAAAGGAAAAAACTAGCACAATGAGGGGCAGCAAGGGGGCACAGAAAGGAAAAACGAGCACAATCAGGGGCAGCAAGGGGGCACAGAAAGGAAACAACGAGCACAATCAGGGGCAGCAAGGGGGCAAAGAAAGGGAAAAAAAAAACGAGCACAATCAGGGGCAGCAAGGGGGCACAGAAAGGAAAAAACTAGCACAATGAGGGGCAGCAAGGGGGCACAGAAAGGAAAAACGAGCACAATCAGGGGCAGCAAGGGGGCACAGAAAGGAAAAAACGAGCACAATCAGGGGCAGCAAGGTGGCACAGAAAGGAAAAACAAGCACAATCAGGGGCAGCAAGGGGGGCACAGAAAGGAAAAAACGAGCACAATCAGGGGCAGCAAGGGGGCACAGAAAGGAAAAAACTAGCACAATCAGGGGCAGCAAGGGGGGCACAGAAAGGAAAAAACGAGCACAATCAGGGGCAGCAAGGGGGCACAGAAAGGAAAAACGAGCACAATCAGGGGCAGCAGTAGGGCACACAGACGGAGCTGTGTGGTGGGGGAGCGACCTACCAGTCAAGGTCAGGTGTAGAAAGAATCAAGAGAAGTGCAGAAAGAAGCAACATAGGTGCAGAAAGAGGCAAGAGGGGTGCAGAAAGAGGCAAGAGAAGTGTATAAGGAAGCAACTGAGGAGCAGAAAGAGGCAAGAGAGGTACAGAAAGAGGGAAGAGGCGTAAAGAAATAGGCAACAGGGGTGCAGAAAGAAGCAAGAGCAGTGCAGAAGGAACAACAGAGGTGCAGAAGGAGGCAAGAGGGGTGCCGAAAGAGGCAAGAGGGGTGCCAAAATTTGCAAGAGAGGTGCAGAAGGAAGCAAGAGAACTGCAGAAAGAGGCAAGAAAGTTGCAGAAACAGGTAAGAGAGGTGCCGGAAAAGGGAACAGGGGTGCAGAAAGAGGCAAGAGAGGTACAGAAAGAGGGAAGAAGGGTGCAGAAAGAGGCAAGAGGGGTGCAGAAAGAAGCAACAGAAATGCAGAAAGAAGAAGGAAGAAAGAGAAGTGCAGAAAGAGGCAAGAGGGGTACAGAAAGAGGCAAGAGAAGTGAAGAAAGAAGCAACAGAGGTGCTGAAGGAGGCAAGAGAAGTGTAGAAAGAGGCAAGAGAGTTGCAGAAACAGGCAAAAGAGGTACAGGAAGAAGCAAGAGCAGTCCAGAAAGAACCAACAGAGGTGCAGAAGGAGGCAAGAGGGGTGCAGAAAGAGGCAAGAGGGTTGCAGAAATTTGCAAGAGAGGTACAGAAAGAAGCAAGAGCAGTGCAGAAAGAAACATCAGAGGTGCAGAAGGAGGCAAGAGGGGTACAGAAAGACCCAAAAGAAGTGCAGAAACAAGCAAAAGAGGTGTGGAAAGAGGCAAGAGGGGTGCACAAATAGGCAAGAGAGGTGCGGAAAGAGGGAAGAGGGGTGCAGAAAGAAGCAAGAGAGGTGTAGAAAGAAGCAAGAGAAGTGCAGAAAGAAGCAACAGAGGTGCAGAAAGAGGCAAGAGGGGTGCAGAAAGAGGCAAGAGAGTTGCAGAAACAGGCAAACGAGGTGCACAAAGAAGGAACAGGGGTGCACACAGAGGCAAGAGAGGTACAGAAAAATCCAACAGAGGAGTGGAAAAAGGCAAGAGGGATGCAGAAATGTACAGGAGCGTACCAGACAGAAGCAAGAACAGTGCAGAAAGAGGCAAGAGAGTTGCAGAAACAGGCAAAAGAGGTGCACAAAGAAGGAAAAGGGGTGCACACAGAGGCAAGAGAGGTACAGAAAAATCCAACAGAGGAGTGGAAAGAGGCAAGAGGGATGCAGAAATGTACAGGAGCGTACCAGACAGAAGCAAGAACAGTGCAGAAAGAACCAACAGAGGTGCAGAAAGAGGTAAGATGGGTGCAGAAAGAGGCAAGAGAGGAGCAGAAAGAGGCAAGAGATATGCACACAGAGGCACGAGGTGTGCATAAATTTGCAAGAGAGGTGCAGAAAGAAGCAATAGAAGTGCAGAAAGAAGCAACAGAGGTGCAGAAAGAGGCAAGAGGAGTGCAGAAAGAGGCAAGAGAGGTGCAGAAAGAGGCAAGATATATGCACACAGAGGCACGAGGTGTGCAGAAATTTGCAAAAGAGGTGCAGAAAGAAGCAATAGAAGTGCAGAAAGAAGCAACAGAGGTGCAGAAAGAGGCAAGAGGGGTGCAGAAAGAAGCAAGAGAAATGTAGAAAGAATGAACAGAGGTGCAAAAAGAGGGAAGAGGGGTGCAGAAAGAGGCAAGAGGGGTATAGACATTTGCAAGACAGGTGCAGAAAGAAACAAGAGCAGCACAGAAACAACCAAGAGAGGTGCAGAAGGTGGCAAGAGGGGTGCAAAAGAGGCAAGAGAAATTCAGAAAGAAGCAACAGAGGTGCATAAAGAGACAAGAGAACTGTAGAAAGAGACAAGATAGTTACAGAAACAGGCAAGAGAGGTGCGGAAAAAGGGAACAGGGGTGCAGAAACAGGCAAGAGAGGTGCAGAAATAGGGAAGAAGGGTGCAGAAATAGGCAAGAGGGGAGCAGAAAGAAGCAACAGAAGTGCACAAAGAAGCAAGAGAAGTGGAGAAAGAAGCAACAGAGATGCGGAAAGAGGCAAAAGGGGTACAGAAAGAGGCAGGAGAAGTGCAGAAAGAAGCAACAGAGGTGCAGAAGGAGGCAAGAGGGGTGCATAAAGACGCAAGAGGGGTGCAGAAAGAAGCAAGAGCAGTGCAGAAAGAACCAACAGGGGTGCAGAAGGAGGAAAGAGGGGTGCCGAAAGAGGCAAGAGGGGTGCCAAAATTTGCAAGAGAGGTGCAGAAAGAAGCAAGAGCAGTGTAGAAAGAATCAACAGAGGTGCATAAACAGACAAGAGGGGTGCGGAAAGAGGCAGGAGAAGTTCAGAAAGAAGCAAGAGAGGTACAGAAGGAGGCAAGAGAACTGAAGAAAGAGGCAAGAGAGTTGCAGAAACAGGCAAGAGAGGTCCAGAAATAAGCAAGAGCAGTGCAGAAAGAACCAACAGAGGTGCAGAACAGACAAGAGAGGTGCAGAAAGAGGCAAGAGAAGTGCATAAAGAAGCAACAGAGGTGCAGAAGGAAGTTAGAGAACTGCAGAAAGAGGCAAGAGAGTTGTAGAAACAGGCAAGAGAGGTACAGGAAGAAGCAGGAGCAGTCCAGAAAGAACAAACAGAGGTGCACAAGGAGGAAAGAGGAGTGCAGAAAGAGGCAAGAGGGTTGCAGAAATTTGCAAGAGAGGTGCAGAAAGAAGCAAGAGCAGTGCAGAAAGAAGCAACAGAGGTGCAGAAGGAGGCAAGAGGGGTACATAAAGACCCAAAAGAAGTGCAGAAACAAGCAAAAGGGGTGCAGAAAGAGGCAAGAGAGGTGCAGAAATTGGCAAGAGAGGTGCGGAAAGAGGGAAGAAGGGTGCAGAAAGAGGCAAGAGTGGTGCAGAAAGAAGCAAGAGAGGTGTAGAAAGAAGCAAGAGAAGTGCAGAAAGAAGCAACGGAGGTGCAGAAAGAGGCAAGAGAGGTGCAGAAAGAGGCAGGAGAAGTGCCTAAGGAAGCAACAGAGGTGCAGAAAGAGGCAGGAAAAGTGCAGAAAGAGGCAAGAGAGTTGCAGAAACAGGCAAAAGAGGTGCACAAAGACGGAACAGGCCTACACACAGAGGCAAGAGAGTTGCAGAAACAGGCAAAAGAGGTGCACAAAGACGGAACAGGCCTACACACAGAGGCAAGAGAGGTGCAGAAAAAACCAACAGAGGTGTAGAAAGAGGCAAGAGGGTTGCAGAAATGTACAGGAGCATAGCAGACAGAAGCAAGAACAGTGCAGAAAGAACCAACAGAGGTGCAGAAAGAGGCAAGAGGGCTGCAGAAAGAGGCAAGAGAGGAGCAGAAAGAGGCAAGAGATATGCACACAGAGGCACAAGGCGTGCATAAATTTGCAAGAGAGGTGCAGAAAGAAGCAATAGAAGTGCAGAAAGAAGCAAGAGAGGTGCAGAAAGAGGCAAGAGGAGTGCAGAAAGAGGCAAGAGAGCTGCAGAAAGAGGCAAGACATATGCACACAGAGGCACGAGGTGTGCAGAAATTTGCAAAAGAGGTGCAGAAAGAAGCAATAGAAGTGCAGAAAGAAGCAACAGAGGTGCAGAAAGAGGCAAGAGGGGTGCAGAAAGAAGCAAGAGAAATTTAGAAAGAAGGAACAGAGGTGCAGAAAGAGGCAAGAGGGGTGCAGACAGAGGCAAGAGAGGTGCAGAAAGAGGGAAGAGGGGTGCAGAAAGAGGCAAGAGGGGTACAGACATTTGCAAGACAGGTGCAGAAAGAAACAAGAGCAGCACAGAAACAACCAAGAGAGGTGCAGAAAGAGGCAAGAGCGGTGCAAAAGAGGCAAGATAAATTCAGAAAGAAGCAACAGAGGTGCATAAAGAGACAAGAGAACTGTAGAAAGAGGCAAGATAGTTACAGAAACAGGCAAGAGAGGTGCGGAAAAAGGGAACAGAGGTGCAGAAACAGGCAAGAGAGGTGCAGAAATAGGCAAGAGAAGTGCATAAAGAAGCAACAGAGGTGCAGAAGGAAGTTAGAGAACTGCAGAAAGAGGCAAGAGAGTTGTAGAAACAGGCAAGAGAGGTCCAGAAAGAAGCAAGAGCAGTGCAGAAAGAACCAACAGAGGTGCAGAAACAGACAAGAGAGGTGCAGAAAGAGGCAAGAGAAGTGCATAAAGAAGCAACAGAGGTGCAGAAGGAAGTTAGAGAACTGCAGAAAGAGGCAAGAGAGTTGTAGAAACAGGCAAGAGAGGTACAGGAAGAAGCAAGAACAGTCCAGAAAGAACAAACAGAGGTGCAGAAGGAGGAAAGAGGGGTGCAGAAAGAGGCAAGAGGGTTGCAGAAATTTGCAAGAGAGGTGCAGAAAGAAGCAAGAGCAGTGCAGAAAGAAGCAACAGAGGTGCAGAAGGAGGCAAGAGGGGTACATAAAGACCCAAAAGAAGTGCAGAAAGAAGCAACAGAGGTGCAGAAAGAGGCAAGAGAGGTGCAGAAAGAGGCAGGAGAAGTGCCTAATGAAGCAACAGAGGTGCAGAAAGAGGCAGTAAAAGTGCAGAAAGAGGCAAGAGAGTTGCAGAAACAGGCAAAAGAGGTGCACAAAGAAGGAACAGGGGTACACACAGAGGCAAGAGAGGTGCAGAAAAAACCAACAGGGGTGTAGAAAGAGGCAAGAGGGGTGCAGAAATGTACAGGAGCGTAGCAGACAGAAGCAAGAACAGTGCAGAAAGAACCAACAGAGGTGCAGAAAGAGGCAAGAGGGGTGCAGAAAGAGACAAGAGAGGAGCAGAAAGAGGCAAGAGATATGCACACAGAAGCACGAGGCGTGCAGAAATTTGCAAGAGAGGTGCTGAAAGAAGCAATAGAAGTGCAGAAAGAAGCAACAGAGGTGCAGAAAGAGGCAAGAGGGGTGCAAAAAGAGGCAAGAGAGGAGCAGAAAGAGGCAAGAGATGTGCACACAGAGGCACGAGGTGTGCAGAAATTTGCAAGAGAGGTGCAGAAAGAAGCAATAGAAGTGCAGAAAGAAGCAACAGAGGTGCAGAAAGAGGCAAGAGGGGTGCTGAAAGAAGCAAGAGAAATGTATAAAGAATGAACAGAGGTGCAGAAAGAGGAAAGAGGGGTGCAGAAAGAGGCAAGAGAGGTACAGAAAGAGGGAAGAGGGGTGCAGTAAGAGGCAAGAGGGGTACAGACATTTGCAAGACAGGTGCAGAAAGAAACAAGAGCAGCACAGAAACAAACAAGAGAGATGCAGAAAGAGGCAAGAGGGGTGCAGAAAGAGGCAAGAGAAATGCAGAAAGAAGCAACAGAGGTGCAGAAAGAGGCAAGAGAACTGTAGAAAGAGGCAAGAGAGTTGCAGAAACAGGCAAGAGAGGTGCAGAGAAAGGGAACAGGGGTGCAGAAACAGGCAAGAGAGGTGCAGAAATAGGGAAGAGGGGAGCAGAAAGAAGCAACAGAAGTGCACAAAGAAGCAAGAGAAGTGCAGAAAGAAGCAACAGAGATGCAGAAAGAGGCAAAAGGGATAAATAAAGAGGCAGGAGAAGTGCAGAAAGAAGCAGCAGAGGTGCAGAAGGAGGCAAGAGGGGTGCAGAAATAGGCAAGAGCAGTGCAGAAAGAACCAACAGAGGTGCAGAAGGAGGCAAGAGGGGTGCCGAAAGAGGCAAGAGGGGTGCCAAAATTTGCAAGAGAGGTGAGGAAAGAAGCAAGAGCAGTGTAGAAAGAATCAACAGAGGTGCATAAACAGACAAGAGGGGTGCCGAAAGAGGCAAGGGAAGTTCAGAAAGAAGCAACAGAGGTACAGAAGGAGGCAAGAGAACTGAAGAAAGAGGCAAGAGAGTTGCAGAAACAGGCAAGAGAGGTCCAGAAAGAAGCAAGAGCAGTGCAGAAAGAACCAACAGAGGTGCAGAAACAGACAAGAGAGGTGCAGAAAGAGGCAAGAGAAGTGCAGTAAGAAGCAACAGAGGTGCAGAAGGATGCCAGAGAACTGCAGAAAGAGGTAAGAGTGTTTTAGAAACAGGCAAGAGAGGTGCCGGAAAAGGGAACAGGGGTGCAGAAAGAGGCAAGAGAGGTACAGAAAGAGGGAAGAAAGGTGCAGAAAGAGGCAAGAGGGGTGCAGAAAGAAGCAACAGAAGTGCAGAAAGAAGAAAGAGAAGTGCAGAAAGAAGCAACAGAGATGCAGAAAGAGGCAAGAGGGGTGCAGAAAGAGGCAAGAGAAGTGCAGAAAAAAGCAACAGAGGTGCAGAAGGAGGCAAGAGGGGTGCAGAAAGAGGCAAGAGGGTTATAGGAATTTGCAAGGGTGGTGCAAAAAGAAGCAAGAGCAGTGCAGACAGAAACAACAGAGGTGCAGAAGGAGGCAAGAGGGGTACAGAAAGAGCCAAAGGAAGCGCAGAAACAAGCAAATGAGGTGCGGAAAGAGGCAAGAGGGGTGCAGAAAGAGGCAAGAGAGGTGCACAAAGAGGGAAGAAGGGTGCAGAAAGAGGCAAGAGGGGTGCAGAAAGTAGCAAGTGAGGTGTAGAAAGAAGCAAGATAAGTGCAGAAAGAAGCAACAGAGGTGCAGAAAGAGGTAAGAGGGGTGCAGAAAGAGGCAAGAGAAGTGCCTAAGGAAGCAACAGAGGTGCAGAAAGAGGCAATAAAAGTACAGAAAGAGGCAAGAGAGTTGCAGAAACAGGCAAAAGAGGTGCACAAAGAAGGAACAGGGGTGCACACAGAGGCAAGAGAGGTGCAGAAAGAACCAACAGTGGAGTAGTAAGAGTCAAGAGGGATGCAGAAATGTGACAGAGAGTAGCAGGCAGACGCTAGAACAGTGTAGAAAGAACCAACAGAGGTGCAGAAAGAGGCAAGAGGGGGCAGAAAGAGGCAAGGGAAGTGCAGAAAAAAACAAAAGAGGTGCAGAAAGAGGCAAGAGGGGTGCAGAAAGAGGCAAGAGAGGAGCAGAAAGAGGCAAGAGAGGTGCACACAGAGGCAAGAGCGGTACAGAAATTTGCAAGAGAGGTTCAGAAAGAAGCAATAGAAGTGCAGAAAGAAGCAACAGAGGTGCTGAAAGAGGCAAGAGGGGTGCAGAAAGAAGCAAGAGAAATGTAGAAAGAAGGAACAGAGGTGCAGAAAGAGGCAAGAGGGGTGCAGACAGAGGCAAGAGAAGTGCAGAAAGAGGGAAGAGGGGTGCAGAAAGAGGTAAGAGGGGTATAGAAATTTGCAAGACAGGTACAGAGAGAAACAAGAGCAGCACAGAAAAGGAGCAGAGCAGAGGTTGGTATACACTAATTTGGCTTGTGGACTCCTGTATAATGCACAAACCCATTTGCTGTATCGACCGTCTAACCCGTTAGCAGTTAATATGGCCCATAGCCCTTCCCATACCACTCGGTTGAATGCTTTCTCAGCATCTAGTAAAACCATCCCTACCTTAAGTGCAGTCTTATTAGCGACATCAAAGGCAGTAATAGCGGTGTTTACATGGGCAGTAGTATCTCTACCTAGTATAAAACCATGTTGCTTGTCCGAAACTAACCCGGGCATGAGAGGGGCTAGCCGATTAGCCAGGACCTTGGAAAAAGTTTTAGCATCAGAGTTAATAAGAGAGATGGGACAATATGATCCACACTCATCTGCTGGCTTTCCCTTTTTAAAAAAAAGACAATGTTTGTCATATCCCAGGAGTTAGGGGCCTCCATTCGGATCCCAATCTGATGCATAACCTCTCCTATCAATGATAAAACAAGATTCTTAAAGGTTTTATAGAGCTCAATGGGCAAAGTATCATCCCCTGGAGCTTTGCCCGAGGGGAGAGCAGCCAAACCTGTCAGAATCTCTTTGTTAGTAATTTCGCTATGAAGAAGAGCAGCTTCTTCCTCCCTCAGGCATGGAAGATTGCACTTTTTTAGGTAATTATCGAGTTCTATTTTATCAGGCGAGCCGAACACAGTATAGAGTCTATGATAGAATTGAAAAAATTGGTCTATTATCAGATGAGGAGATGTATACCTTCTTCCATCCTCTCCCCTGATGGCTTTTATCTGCACTTTAGATCTCCTATCTGCTATTTGGTATGCCAGTACTTTACCCACAGGATCCCCATATTCATATTGCATAGATCGATTTTTATTAAAAGCAGCTCTAGCCCTTTCTAAGCGTTTATCTACCAATGATATGTATATCTGCTCCTGATTTAGGCCCCCAAGCCTAATCTCCTCAGCATGGGAGGTTTCTAACTGTGTTAATGCCTGGGAAACTACCTTCAGATCATTATTGTTTTTTTTATTTTGGCGATAAATGTACTGCTGGGTAATCCCCCGTACGTAGGCCTTCATTGTATTCCAGACCACAAAGGGAGAGGCAGAGCCTGTGTTAGAGTGAAAAAACTCAATTAAAGAACTTTGTATAAATGAAATAAACCCCTCATCAGTCAGCAAATGCCTAGGAAACGTAAAAGGGCGTTTGCTCTTATCTATCATCGCTGGTTGAAAGCTAAGCAATATAGGGTTGTGATCTGATGCAATCCGGGGGCATATCTCAATTTTAACCGCCATTAAGATATTGCTATTGACAAAAGCCAAATCTATTCTGGAGTATTGCTTGTGCGGGGCAGACTAATAGGTATACCCGGGTATTTTAGGATGGAGTGTCCTCCATACATCAACTAGGCAGTGCAACCGGACCATCTCCAGAATTCAACTTCTAACTTTTACCATTCTTGGAAAAGCTGTCCTGTTAGTAGAATTGATACCATAGTTCATAGTACAATTGAAATCCCCCATGATTATTAATTCGCCCCGCCAGTCTAATAATTCCAACATTAAAGTATTAAAAAGAGTAGGATCATCAGCATTGGGCCCATACAAGGCGCAAAATACATATCTTATGTTGCTAATTTCAATTTGTGAGATTACCCATCTGCCACATGGATCAGAAGAAACCTTAAGAACATTACATCTTAGCTGTTTGTCCTTTAAAATAGCTACCCCTCTAATTTAGGCGCCCTGGGGTGTACAATCCACGATCTCAAGACCCAGTTATTTAAACAGACCCCTATCTTTGTAAGCCAGGTGCGTTTCCATAAGCAGCACAATATGCGGCTTATATAGTTTAAGCTCCTCCCTTACTAGTTACCGCTTAGTTGCTGCGTTCAACCCAGCTACGTTCCAGCTCATACATTTAATAGCCCCCATCAGTAAACACTCATTAGTTTCAAAAAGATACAGAAGATATGGTAGATCATCGTCCAGACCCTCATACAGTTCTCTGTAGTAGTACTCTACAGAGAAATCTAGAAAAGAAAAGTGCCCCATATCCCAACTAGCGATTTGTGTATTATTTGTATCATATTTACTTAGTACCCTTTGGCTCCCCCCCCCCCAATTTTGGGATGACGGCCTGAAGGGAAGGGAAGATGGCGGATTGACTCCGCTGGGAGGAGCACGCTCACCGAGCACTCTCTCAAGCGACACCGAGCTACTATTGAATAGGACTAAATGGACTAAATGGGAAAATAATTGAACTCCTTGAAACCCCATTTCTACTCAGCGACAGAAACTCCTTAAGGGGAAAAAATATGTTTTTTTTTTTTTAAACTTTCGTAGCAGCAAACTACCTAACTTGCAGCAAACAAACTGGCTTAGTGCAATACCTGTCTGCTCAGCCTCCGCACCGCTTCTGGAGACTCTTTCTAAAACCATGCCAGCTGTGCTGTGTCGGTGCCGGTTTTTCCACGTTCTTTCTGCCCCCGGTCCTGGATATGGCTCCTCCTAAGACCGGCTCTCTGAGGGGTGGGCGCAATGCTCAGAACTCGGTTACTGCCTCTGCTGGCACCGGGACAACGACGCTGATGAGACCGGCCGAGTGCACCAGGATTTGCCCTCTGGCGATACAGGCTAAAAAGAACTTGTCCCGCCTGGGGAGATCTGCTGCGAGGCTGCTTCAGTTTGGTGAGGCGGCTGACTTGCTCTCAGCGGTTCCTCGGGCGGGAGTGGCAGATGCTTCACTAGAGGTGAGTCATCCAGGTGCAGAGAGGAACTTTGGTGAACAGTGCAGTGAAAGCTCAGATTGCTTAAACGACCGGCCATCTTCGGTGCACTTGGACTCAAAGCTTAGTTGTTCTGAAATTGCTCTACACGAGGGACAACAGGGACAACAGCTATACTTACCACCTCAGCTGCCGCCAGTACTCTCAAAGGCTACTCTTCAACACGTTCCCAATGAAGAGGTTAGTCGCGATGTTTCTATTCTTTGCTCTGATATTGCCAGTACTACATTGTTGCAACAAAGCTCTCTTTCACTATTGCCAGCCTCTACAGAAGGGCTGGGCAATTTGGTAAAATGCCATGCTTTAAGTGCTGATACTGAGACTACTGAGTCTACTGCTTTAATTGATTGGATAGATGAGCCGGCAACAGCTGCTAGCTGGGAGTCGACTGGGGGTCTGACATCTCCTTTAAAATGAGCAGAGCAGTCGCACAATACAAGTACTATTCCATCCAATGATGTGCTGTGCCTTTATCATTACAGAGTGAGCATTGTCTAATGTCAGAAGTATTGGAGGATTCTAATGACCTGATTAGCGTTTCTCCTAACAAAAGAAAACACACTTTTAAGCTTGCCAAACCTGTACGTAGCTGCAAGATAAATATAGCTTCTCAAAGCCAATCACGATTACATGGTACTATAGCAGCACGCGGGAAGGGAGCGGCAGAGGGGAGTCCTCTGCGCAAATGGGTTACCTCTAAGGGGGAGGTTAAAGCAATAATTTTGAGACTTTCAAACTCTGGCCTAGAAGGCAAACCTAATGCTAGTTGGAACCCTATTCCTATCCCTTCCCCTGATGCAGGTAGCAACAATATTTACTATGCATTGCAAAATTCTGTGCCAACTTCCAATGCTCCTTTATCGGCAACTAACCAAGGTACTAAGTTTTTGACATCTGATGACCCGCAAGAGCTACACGAACCATCACTTCGGTCTATTTTTCAGGCCTTGCGGGAGCAAAGAGCAGAGGCACAGGAGCATTACACGAAGCTCAGGGCAGATAATTTGTTGAACCAGCAATCACTCTCAGAAGTGACCTGCAAGGTGGCCCCTCTCGCCAACGACATTGTAGAAATACAGCAACGTCTGGCAGATAATGAAGAAGCCGTAACAGCCACTACTAATTTAGCACGCTCTCATGATGACCAGCTAGCTGTCATACAGGCAAAAATTAAGAACATGAAAAACCGACAGTGTCTGAACAACTTAAGGCTGTTCAGAGTGCCTGAGGGAAAGGAGGGCTCAGATCTAAGAGCATTCGTCGTACAGCTGTTTCAGAAGGCCTTCCCAGACTTGGCAGACTGGGACTGGGACTCCCAAATACAAGGGGTGCATAGACTGCCTATCTTTCTGAACCAACAGGACCAGGCTAATTCTAACTTATGGAAACCACGTCCAATCCTCCTCTTCTTTGGCAACTTCCTTTTGCGACAGGCAGTCTCTATTAAAGCCCGACCTTCTACACCAGTGGTGGCTAATTCAATCTCTTTTACGGTGAGGTCAGACTTGTGCAAGGGAGCAATGGAAAAAAGATGGAGGATGCGACAGCTTATTGATCCCTTGAAGGCTACTGGTGCACAGGTGTTTTTGCAAGAACCAGCCCGTCTGAAGGTTATTAAAGACGGACAGACCCAGATTTTTCATTCGGACTTGGACGTTAGGCTAGCTTTAACCTGCTGGCAAACATATTACGTTTGCTGTAACAAAGGTCCTTTTAGGAGGACACAATCGGGGGGGTGGAAAGGAAAAACAAAGGGCAGGGAAAAGAATTAAAGGGGGGAAGGGGGAAGAAATGGGGGTGGGGCAGATTAGATAGTATCGAATAGTATTAATTACCTTAAAATCATCTAAAAATGTCCCTCCTTTCTCTCTCTCTGCTTATAAAAAAAAGTTTTTAAAGTGTGCATGGTACTGATGTTGCTTGAGGGGCGGCTCGTGATGCTGGGCTCCTTGGTGGCTGCCATCCATCGACAGCCATAAAGGGGGTGAATCATTTCCTAGAAAACTGGGAGGGAGGGTTCGGGCTAGGGAGGGGGTGGGTCTAAGGAAGGTCTGTGCTCAGGCCAGAGGTGGGGACCATTAGTACCAATCTAACACCCACATTTAGCAATAAGTAAGAGGTGACCATTCTAGGTTTGAAAAGGGCCTTCCACCACGCTATACCTCTTGTTGCTGCATTTATGGTAACGTTTGAGCCATTTGAGCTAGATACAAGGGTTTTTTTATTCAAATCTGCAGATTATGCAGCAGATGATGGATTATGTGGCAAATGCGGAAAATGTATAATAGTGCGAAAGTTGGTGCAGCCAAACAGTCGCATAATTCCAGTGGCCCTGCTCATAGGTCTGACTAGGTCCATAAGTGCTCATCAGTGGTTCTTTCTTTTTTTTGTCTCATTGAGTTTATAGTTTAGCTTCTATGGAAACGAGGAAGACTAAACCTGAGGTTACCACTGCACAACACAGACTACCATACCACATAATTACTCTCCATAACACATAATCCCACTCTCCATAATTCCTATACACTAAATACCACATACTTTCTATCCACATAATTTCACTGCACAACATACCACATAATTTCACTACACACAACATACGTCATACATCCACTCCACTCCCAAAACAATTAGTAAAAATCTTTTACATTTACAACGCCAATAGCAAATGCGAGATCTATTACATTGCAAATGCTTCTTTAACTGGTAGTCGCGTTTGCAGAGTGGTACAGAAAGGGGTCTGGGCCCAGGAATTCTGCTGCATAGAAATTACAGGAGGTACCAGGAGGGCTCCTTGGCACCCAAAGTCCCTCAAAAGTAAAGTGGACTTCATCCCCCAACCCATAGTGTGCCAGGAGGTGCATTTGCAGAGTGGTGGAGAAAGAGGGCGTGGCCTCCGCAGAACTCTTAGCAATACCACTGTGTGGGACTTACTGGACATAACAGGAGGGGTAGTTGGCCCCCAAGGACGTCCTTGGGGGCCAACTACCTCCTATTACCTCCAGTAAGTCCCACACAGCAGCATTGGTAAGTTCTCATAGCAGGTGACGCCCCCTTTGCCCACCATTCTGCAAACGTGCTCCCTGGCGTGCTCTTGTATGAGGATTAAAGTCCCCTTCAATGTTTGGGGTCCATAGGGGCCAACTAGCCTACCTGACACCTCCAGTAAGCCCCAGATAGTGGGATTGCTGAGAGCTGCACACCGGCCACACCCCCTTTCTGCACCACTCTGCAAACACGCCTCCTGGTGCACTCTTGGTTGGGGAATGAAGTCCCCTTGCCTCCTGAGGTCCTCAGGACACATGTGGACCTCATCGCCCCACCAGCAGTGCGCCAAGAGGCGCATTTGCGGAGTGGTGTAAAAAGGGTCGTGGCCTCAGACCACCTCTCAGCAATCCCACTGTGTGGGGCTTACTGGAGATACCTGGTGGGCTAGTCGGCCCCTAAGGACCCTTAAGGATCTAGGGGACTTAATCCCCCAACCCACAACGTGCCAGGAGGTGCGTTTGCAGAGTGCTGCAGGGAGGGGGCATGGCCTCTGGCAAGATGTCAGCTTTTTTTACTTTTTTGGGGGGCTAGAAGGGGAGCTGTGTGGCCCCCCTTCTCTCAATATTTTCTGGACCCATCCCCCAGGGCCTGCCACTATTCATTTTTTTTAAAAACGTGAATGGGGCCACTCGGGCGCCTCCCGAGGCCGATTTCAACCCCGGGGACCCCATCCCCCAGGGTATGACCACATTTTTTTTTTTTAAGGAGGGTGGCCACGAGGCCCCCTTCCTGAGGCTTTTTTCGGCCCTGGGGACCCCATCCACCCAGGGCATTGCCTCGTTTCTTTTAAAAAAAATGTTTTTGGGAGGGGGGCCGCGTGGCCCCCCTTCCCTGGGTCACTTTTGGCCTGGGGACCCCATCCCCTGGGGCCTGGCCTCACGTTGGGGACTGCGGGGGGAGCCCCAATGCCCCTGTGGTCCCTGCTGGCTCCCCGCCTCCTGCAGGAGCCAGCATTGCTTTTGGAGAAGGGGAGCTGCTGACATACAGCTCCCCTTTTCCAAAAGCAATTCTGCTTTTCTTCGTGGAAGCGAGAGCAGGTTTCCTGCTCTTGCTTCCACAAAGCAAAGCAGAAGTTTGCAATTACAGGGCGGGAGCAGCGCTCCCGCCCTCTCATTGCAAACTGCAATGTCCTGGGGGTGGGCACCCCTGGATATTGTTGGAGCCAGCCCTGGGGGTGGTGGTCCCCAGGGCCATAGAGGGCTCCAGGAGGGGAGCCGTGCGGCCCCCCTCCCAACGTGAAAATAGCCCCGGGGAGGTGGTGGTCCCCGGGGCCGGGGGTCCGCAATGGACCCCTGCCCTTAATTAAAAATGCCCCGGGGAGGTGGTGGTCCCCGGGGCAGTGTGGGGAGGGGCAGGAGCCCCCAACACTTAATAGTTCTAATTTAAGCCCCGGGGAGGTGGTGGTCCCCGGGGCTTGGGGGGGCCCACAAGGCCCCCCGCCCATTATCATAAATGCCCCGGCCCTGCCCCTTTTCTTATTTTTTAACCATTTTCAACCCTTTTTTTTTGGTTTGGAATGTTGGCAGCCAATCAAAATGAAGCTCGTGATCGGGAGGGTTCGCGAATCCACCGCGGTCACCAGATATATACTTTTTTTAAATATGAATATTTCAGGAACTACTGAACGGATTTACACCATTTAACAATAAGCACGCTTTCTGAACCAAGAGCTACCTTTTTGCCAAATTTGGTGTAATTCTGTTTAGCAGTTCGGGTTGTAGCTTTGTCTAAAGTTTCCTATGGAAATTAACATGGAGAAAATGCGTTTTGGGACCCCCCTTTTTTCTCAGCCCCCGCTTGATGAATTACCCCGAAACTTTCAACACAGGAGCTAACCGGAGCGGGCCATTAGTTTTGAAAATTTCACGAAGATTCATCAAATGGCGCCAAAGATATTGGCAAATCAAAAAACGCTTTTCCTATGGAAACTAGGTCCTAACTATAACTACCTACTGGCGACCGCCAGTAGGTAATATATGTATATATATATATACACATATAAATATGTATAATTATATATATACATATATATATATCACTCATGACATGGTCAGTGACATCACTGATGACATCATCCACAGCATCTCTGACACACTCACTCACACCCCTATAGAATCTTTTATACACCCACTGCCACTCCCACACAATCAATCACAAACTCATTGACAGAGCCATACCAGTACTTACACACCCATTCACTGATTCATAGATCTACACACAGATCCACTCGCTCGCCCATACAGCTACTCATACACCCACTCACACACTAATACAGCCATTGACATATCCACTTATACACCAATACAAATGCTCACACACTGAGTGAGTCACCCATAGAACTACACACACACCTAAACACTCATCCATACAGTCAATCACACAGCCACTTACTCACCCGAACAGTTACACACACACCCACTTACTTACTCATACAAATAGTAACACGCAGTCTCTCACCTATATGGTCACTGACAGAAGCACGCAGTCCTGAATATAGCCACTCTCACATTCACTCACTCATGCATACAGTCACTCATATACCCTGTCACTCACATATACTGCCTTTCACATACCCAGTTACTCACTCATACTGACATATGCACTCAGTCTCCGACACACGCATACAGACACTCACTCACTCATACAGCTTCTCATACACGCACTAAGTACCCCATACGGCCACTGACTCACCCACTCACTCATCCATACAGGCAGTCACACACCACCTCACTCACACATACAGACACCCAGACAACCATGGAGGTAGTCAGACAACCAATCAATCACCCATATTGCCATTCACGTACCCACTAACACAGTCATACACCAACTTAGACAACTGACAGATAGATACACACATTTACACAACCAGTCACAAACCCATACATTCACTGAGACACCTAATCACTCAATTATGGAGTCAGCCATGCACCCACTGAGTCATCCGTACTGACACTCATACACCTAATCCAGGGAACAACGGTTCCCTGGTGGGGCCACCCATTGAGTCCTTAATACACCTTGGTATATATATTTAACACTCATGAACTTTTTAAAAACACTCACAGTCACTGGATGATGTCATTACTGATTTCATCAATGATGTAATTTGAGATGTCATCAGTGATGTCATCAGTGATGTCACTGACCATCATGAGTGATGTATTATGTGAGGTCATTAGCAGGGCATTTCGGGGGCGCAAGTTATAGTTAACTCAGGTAACTCTAACGGCTGAATTGCTCTGGTTTTGTCAACTACCCTCCCCCTCTTACCTCCAGTAATTCCACACAGCAGATTTGCTGAGACCTGGTAGGAGGCCACGCCCCAGCTTTACCAGCTGCAGCAGTGGTTGAGTTACTATGGCCTCTTCTATCTGCAACTCACCAAATGCTCACATAATGAGTGTTGATGGCTTGAGGGAAACGTGAAAGAATGGAAGGTGAAAAGAAAGGGAAATGGTATATGAGTGGAAGGGTGGGTGTGTAAAGGGAAGAATGGGTGAACGGATGGTTGGAATAAAGGGTGGATATTGAATGGATGGCTAATGGATTGGTAATTATGGTGAAAGACTGGATGAGGAAACGTAAAGCTTAATCATGTGGCTATGGGCGAATTAGAATGAAAGGATGAATGAATATTTGGAATATTTTGATGCATAAAAAAGACAGCTCTTCTCATGGAGAGGGGCATGCTGGTCAACTACTTCACTTACGCTGTTTATGAAGGGTTATTAAAGCTATGGTTCGAATTGGGAGGTATTTTTGATTTTTTGTTCTACTTCTTTGACTCACTGTATTTGTTAAGTGAGCCAGATGTATCCCACGCATCATTCATCACCCCCCCTTCCCATGGCATTTTGCCACCTATGATTGAAGTGCAGTATGATTCAATTTGTGATGTCAAATGACTGCAGTGTTGGCTGTGCAATGTACATCTCCTTCAGTTAATGCAGCATTTACAAAGTTTCCAATGCATTGCAAACTGAACACATAAGATGTGCTTCCCTTTCCCCACTCAGTCCCCTCTTACTACATCATTCCTTTATTTTTTCCTCAGTTCATCCAGCCTAGCCTACCAACAAATTGGAAAACACATTCTTGGCATGTGGCACATTTCATTTTATAACCATGTGAAGTGAAGGGATTCCAGAATATAATTAATGGTTTCCCATAACAGATTCATTTTATACTTGTTCAGATTTTTCACTTTTGACTTCTGTCGACTAGTACAGTGACTGAATAAGCCAAAGATGAAGAATCAATGATCAGTGTAGTGACCCGTCTATTCTATATCAAATGTTCTACCCTACCCACTTAATCCCTCTACCCTACCTTGCAGTAGAGTAAGTCAAGCTTCCTTTTCTTATTTACTGCCCAGTGAAAGTATTTGTTGGAAATAATATGCAGTGATGGGCGAGGCCAGTGAGTAAAGTGGGAGTAAGTGCATGATTTGATGTCAGGTTTGGTGTATAGGATACACTGTGACGAATGTGCCAAATAAAATCTACATAGCCCGTTCCTTTCCCTGTAGTGCAGTCCATCATTTCCCCCAACATCTACTTATGGTAGACAGGATATCGCATTTCATATGTAAGCTGTATGACGTAGTATCTTATTTATCATTCATAAGCCTCTTTCGGGTCAGGGTAGAAAGAGAAATACATTTGGTGAAGGGCAGGGCCATTGAAATTTAAAAAAAATAGAATTGTCAACTACAGCTGCACCAGCTGCAGACAGTAGCAAAATACCTGACGTGCTGGCTAGCAATGAGCATGGCTCCATTATTTTAGCACAACACACAACTTATACTCCATAGTGCATAATGCCATACTCATTAATGAGAGGTACGTTTTTTTCCACTCTAAGTGTCTGTTTGTAGTTACTTTGAAAAGCCTTTAGAAGAAAAAATAAATCCAATCACTGATTTTTTATCCGGGTGTTATTCTGCCTTAATACTTTTCTGCCACACAGTCAGTGCTTTTTATGGAAGGCATGAATGGGTAAAACAAAAATGGCCTAGTGACTCTCCTAATCATAATCATATCATATTCCAATGGCCCTAGGGCACTGGCAATATACTGCTACTGTGCCACCCACTAATTTAAGCAAATTGTTTGCACAGAGAATTATTTACAATTTGTCTTTTTCTTTTTGTTTTTCTCAATATAGCTACTCCTGCTGATCCACCTGTAGGACCCAAGAGGCAGGAGGCCTGTCTGCGGCAGCAGAGGCTGAAGCGTATCCAGAAAGAATATCGGCATCTGGTGGTCCTGGAAGAGTAGGAGGAGGTAACGAATGCCTCTCAGCTGGGCTCCAGTACAGTTGGCCCCCCTCAGCCTCCAGCCTACTGGCCATGCCATCGCTAGCACTGCTGCCAGCTGACATCAACTGCTGCCACTCCCTCCCACACTGAAAACACAAGACCATTGCTGTGGCATATCCTGCAGCAGCTGGACTCTACAGAGAGCCAGCTCATCACAATGAAGCAGAACCTGGAGCAGCTCTGGACCCATATCCAGAATGCCCTCTTTTAGCACTTTTTTAATTTTTTGTTTTGATGGGAGGGACTTGTTGTGATTGGGTGCAAAGAGCGGGAACAGAGTTGGGACCGGTTTTCTTTGGACATTTCAGATTTTGGGACATTAGGGCTTGGGTCAGTTTGTTTGGGAAGAGGGGTGGGCCTGTTATGTGGTTAGAGAGGGTGGGTTTCTTTGTAAAAAAATAAAGGGGAAACTATATTTTATCAAAAATTATGCCTGGAGTAGTTTGTTTTGCTTTGCACTGCTGCCTTCAGTCTTTACGCAGTCTGTTTATGTGCTTGTAAGAGAGAGTGTACCACTTTGTTATAGAGTTATGCCTCTCTAACGATCTTGATCATTGGGGGGATGCTGCATGATCTATATTGCCTACAACAACCTAGATAAACAATTTCATATGCAGTAGCAGTTACTTGCTTACTTACTAACTTAATTAGTTCACGTCACTCCATAGTTCTCTTATCTGAATATAGATGAATCAATAACAGGGAAGGCATCGCAACTTCACAAGCAAGGTCCCACTTGCACCCAGGTGGGCACCAACTGTAGGATTAATCAGAAGGATTATCCATCGTGGGAAACTAAATGGAAATAAAAACACTGAGTTAGTGGGTCTTATCAAAGCCTTACAAAGAATTGATACCAGGCAGACTACTACATACTGACACAACAATCATTCCTAATGGTGATAAAATAACAAAACGTAGCAATAGTGGTAATTTGGCTGATGCAGAGGTACTAGTAACTTACGAAATCCTTGAGTCATAAAAAATTGATTAAAAGTCTGGAGTGGACAAGCTTAGGTTAGGCGTTTACAGCTATGCAACACAAGGCCTGAATGATGATGCTGACGGCTGATGTTCTTCATTCTATATCTAAAATATGGGTCCATTGTTATGCATGGGTGGGTAAATGGGGCCAGTCTGGGTTATTTATTTGAACTTGGATCCTGCAGTGAGTTCTTGTTTCTTTCACCACATCTGCCCCACCAAGTGTGTGATCCATTGATGGTGTAAATTAAGCCACATCTCAATAAATCACACAGCCCGGGGAAGAAGATAAGGGGTTTGATGAATGGATGGGAAAGGGCATTTGGGGAAAGGTTTGATAAAGACAAGCACTACTCAAGGACAACAGTCATCTGGGAAATGAGCAGTACATCATTCGTCATCAATCTGTTGAAGTAGGAAACAAAGGAATGAGTATGACAGAGTACAGTGAAATGCTTTGCAAACAGTCCTTCTGCCCCCGAGACTCAAGTTATCAGATTTCTAAATGTTCTGTCTTCTAGTTTGGGAGTAAACACATGCACCTAGTTCCCCAAATATGATTGTTAAAAGAAAAATGATACTGTTTTGCAAAATTAGGTGGTGCATCTGCATTTTCTTCGGGAATGCCCATCACTCTTGGGTGCTTGTCTGGACTGGTCAGGTAGGTAAGCAGGAGTAATGAGCTCAGCTTTCACCTTTCATTCGTGCAGGATACAAGAAGGCCTGTGGATTGTAAAACCGAAACTGTATTTTAGAGTCAAGGAGAAGGACAGAAGGAAGGTAAGCTTCACGAGGAGTGTATCAACTTAAGAAGACTCAAAGGCAGAGCAAAAAAACAAGAGGGGCACTTTTGCCACAAGTGCTACACACACACACATGGACACATACACATAAGCGTATTTCACAAATAAACGCACCTCTCTACCTTCAACATAGCTTAGTAATAGGCCTCAGACTCTTAGTTTACCTTTGAACTGAAGTTGATGCCTTCTTGCTTCTAGCTGTTGATGAGGTAGTCCCGCAGTTCCCACCCTGAGTTCTTCCATCCTCCTCCTGACTCTGAGTTACTCCATCCCATACCAGTCATCATGACCAGAGCTAGATAGACGTGTAGTGCACTGCTGTTAAAGAACAAGTAGAGAAACCGAATTGCAGTATCTTGCATAGGTTTTTGTTTGTTAACTAAAGTGACTGTTCTGGTTTCTGAAGTACCAGAAAATAGAAGAGCACCCAGAAAGTAAATCTGTATAAGTGTGAAAGGGCCAATCACCCCCAGGGAAAAAATGATCCCCCATCACTCAGGCACAAAACATTGCAAATCAATCATTTCAGGCAAGTTCCCACATTACAATTCAACACCCTCCCTCACTGTCTGCCACCACATGATTCATCACTCACAATCACTCGACAACCAGATCATTCATTGGTGCAATGGTTAGCTGTTTCATTCCAAGCACAGTAATAGGTACACTATCTCCCTTTGATGCAAGCAACAGAATGGAATTTGGAAGTCTTGTAAATCAAACAATTGCCTGAGGCAGCCATCCTAGATGATGGAAAAAAAGAAGGATTATAGGAGTGGACCGTACAGGTTAATTCATTTTTGCTAAGTAAGTTGGTAAAGGCTAATCACATTCAGGGAAAAAATGATCACTCATCACTCATGCCCCAAACATTGCAAATCAATCATCTGAAGAAAGTTCCCACATTACAGTTCAACACCCTCCCTCTCTGTCTGCCACCACATGAATCATCAATTATCATCACTCACACAATCTCTCTCTCACCATAGCAATTGTTGTAGTTACCTCTTCCAAACCAAGCAGAAGTAGTTTAGGTATTCTTCTTTGATGCAGGCAACAAATTGAAATTTGGTATTGGCACTCTTGTAAATCCACGATCTTCTGGAGCAGACCTGCTAGTGCTAAGTGATGCAAAAAGAGATAGGCAATAGGCATGCAAGGGTGGCAGGCATTGTCTCCAATGTCATCAATGATTTATGGAGGCTTCTTTAATGCACACTGGTCCAACTGCATTCTGGAAATATATGTAACAAAAAATGGTGAGGCAGCATAAATCTGACAAAAATAATAATGTTCCACTAGCTACTTTTTTTTTGTTGCAAGGACATAAGTTCAACAAGAAATTATGAAAAAGTTCTTTGGGAGCACTGGCATACTTAGTCTGGGAAGTAGACTTCGTCCTCAAACTCAGGTGGTTCATTCAGAAGTTGGTCATCTAACACACTTAATTCAATTTCTGACTAATCCTGTGCTGTTTCAGGAACGGTGCATTTGTATGCTATAAAACTTTGGTTCATTTTGATCATAGTCAATCTCTCCACGTTTTGAGACAAGAGACTGGTCTTTCTCACTATAACAACTGCAGCAGCTGCACTGAACCCACGCTCAGCAGACACACTGGTACAGGACAGGCCCGATACATTATTGCCAGCCTGATGAGTTCTGGCCATTAGTCCATCCTCCCATACCAATAAATCAATGGAGTTTGATCCATATAGCCCTCTTTTGGATCATCCAGATACTCCTGGAACTGCCTGTGGATGGTCATTGGTGCTGCCACTTGCTCAATCTCTTTTGCCATCGCCTCTGCACTAGACTTAATCCCTGCCGATTGAAACCAATACAATGCAGACGTTGGGCCTGGTCCTTCTGTTGCTGTTGTTGCTGGGGTTCTGGTTGATGGTGTTGCTGGCTGCTGTGAAACAAGACTCTCCTCTCTGGAAGTTAAAGGCGGCACCCCAGCTCTACAATCCACCTCTTGTATTTTGAAACATCCCCTTCAGAAAAAGGAATGAAAGTGGGCAGTATTTTTTGTACTGTGGATCAAATAGTTGAATGAGATGATGTCATGTTGCAGACTTGTATTACAAGCCAAGCAAAGGATTAAGCTCTCAACCAAGGCATGCGCTTCTGTGTTTTCGTTCATACCTGTGGGGTGAACCTTTCAGACACCTTCTTTGCCTCGTCCTGTAGGAGATGCAACAATGGGATAGCTAGGCCCATCGTACTCCCCTCCTTGCTAACTTCGAGTGTAAAAACCTCAAAAGGGAATAGCATCTGTGTAAGGCATTTGACTAGGCTGCATTTGTCCACATCCATGGTAATAGCTTTCCCAACTGCATCCCCTTCTCTTTGAATGACATACTAATTGATCTGTTTGTACTGCTCAAACAGATGTTGCAACATGTAAAAGGTTGAGTTCCAACATGTGAGCACCTCCTGTATCAAGGTTTTAACTGGTGTCCCAATAGCACTCTGAATAATCCGCAGCTGCTTCCGGGCTTTAAAAGAATGGCTGAATTGTGTGCAAATTCATCTGCCGGTGGTCAGTATGTTGCTGACTATGTCTTCTTTTTTTAGAAAGTCTTGCACCACCAGGTTGATGCAATGGGCCAAACACAAGACCCTGAAATAGCCTCCGTCTGACCTATCCTTGACTATGTTACTGCCAATGTTCTGTGGCAACAAATCCAATTATAACACCTCTGGGTCACAGGCATTCATACACCTTGCTGCTAAATTCATCCAAGATGTTTACAGCTGTATGTGGTTTCTCCACAGCGAACATGGGCATTGTTGCATGCCGCCGAACGCTCATAAAACTTTCTTCAGGGCCAAGACCTTCAGTTATCTTTATCTTTACCCCCGCAAAAGAGATCCAGTGTGCAGTGATGCACATGTAATCAGTCGCCTGACAACTGTTCCACATGTCTGTCGTCAGGTGGATAGTACGCACAACACTTTGCTACAAAGCTTGTCCAACCAACTGCACCACATCGTGATGCCACTCTGGGACAGAAACTCTGGCAAAATTGGTCCGACTTGGTACGTCCCATTTCAGGCAGATGGCTGCCTCAACTTCTAAGAATGCCGCTCCTTCCACAAAAGAAAAAGGGAGAAGGTCCAGCGCTAACATTTTTGCCAGTTTCCCATTGCACAAACTTGTGGTTGGGTGGTTCTGTTCGTAGTGTCCCTTCTGCCTACACATGCCATAATAGTAGCCTGAATTTTCTTCTTTTCTGGGCCACTGACACAGGCGTCTTTCGACAAGTAGATGGTGGGGGTAGACTCAATGTGTATCGTGGTGGGGTAGTCACTGTATGCCGCGGTGTCTCCATCTCACTCCGAGTCTTACGCTTTGTGAAGTCTCCTAAGTGGGTGATTCTGCTGGTGCACTACTGGGGACAGAGCTGCTTTGCATGAAGTTGTCACACTTCTTCCTCATCATCACCTCCTACCGTGATTGGACTTGTAGTTGTAGATGATGTTCCCCAGCTCTCCTCACCACTACGACCACTTCAGCAATTTGTTTAAGGTGCTCCTCGCACAAGATTGCTTGGTATTTTTACATATTGGTTGTTTGGCCACCAGTACAATAATGTGAACCAGGCTTGCCTCGATGAACATGTGTGTTGCAAATGCTGCATACTGCATTTTGCTCCCCCTGTGTACTAACTGTAAAAAAGTTCCAAACTTGGGAGAGGTACTTTTTTGCTGTGCCAATGCCTGAAGAAGAATTGGAGATAGCTGGGTGTGTCATCGATTACCTTTCTGCAGTGAATACTTCTCCCGGGGTAGGGGTTGGTGCATATCTCAGCATGGGCTTTGCAAATATTGGAGTTGGCAGTGCTACCTGTGCCACATTCCTTGGAGCAAGTTGAATATCAAAGTCAGACTCCTCTGTGTCACCTTCGACAATGATTGTCTTGTCGTCATCCTCTTCCATAAGTCTAAGTCTGTCAGGAACTTTTCTTTTCTCTTGCCTCTCCTGGACTCTGCCTGGGTCCACTCCATGTCCCGATTATCATCATCAGAAGTGGTGCTTGGAGAAGATGGTGGAATAGTAACCTTCCTTTTCCTTGCTGGAGATCCGGAAGCCAATGACTCTAAAAAAGGTGGAAGGAAGCTCAACCTCCTGTTCTACTCCAACATCAGGAAGATGTACTTTTGCTGGCTGCAGCTGGTGTCCACTTTGGTCTGTCTCCTGAAACGATTGGGTACAAATTTGCGAAAGGGACAAATCAAATTCAGTTTCACTGCTTGTCGGCGCCGCCATGATTGCAGTGGCTGCCTCCCTGACAGACATGGTCTTGGGCTTAGGTTGGGGTGCTGCTGTTGATGCGGAAGTGCTGCTCTCAGCTTGCTCCCCGGAAGCCAGTGCGGCAGGCACACTTTGTGGTCCAAAAAAGGTGTAGGCTGGCACGCCACTAATGGGAAGCTGCTTCTTCTCACTGACCACTTTCTTGGAAGCATCTTTCTTTGGAGCCATCTTAAAGCTCTCAGTTGGCAGTTGAGCTAAGCTGCACAAGTGGAAGAGATTGGAGGACTGACATGTGATGTCACTGCACAGGTCTTCTGTTTGGCAGTACTGTGGGTGATGTCTCTTCTTGTGCACCTACAAGCAGACAAGCAAGAAAAACATTTAGTGTGAAATGTGGCATTGTTTGTACTTTGAATTAATACAGGCAAAGGCAATATTAGTGTGGTTGTTTTGTTTACTTAGGTAATAAATTAATAACCACTTTAAAGTCAAGCCACACCACCACCATACCATAATTCCTAGAATAAAAAACAGTATACAGAATGATAGCGCTCTAACATTTATGTCCATATATTCTAAAGGAGACTTTTGTGGCACTCAGTGAACTGAATGGGTAAATGAAATAGTAATTCTAAAATATGAAGGTTAGTACAAGCGGCTATAGCAGGCAAGGTGGTCCAGGTGAAAATGGAATAATCATCATCATCATCACACAAATGAATGCTGCTGATATGTCTACTCTAAAGTGCATGGCATCCAGGGTGTCCAGGTGGAAATGGATTTATATACCTAAAAAACTGAATGTTGTTGCACGGTTGTGTGCCTATGGTGGATGGATGGATGATGGATCGACCGAGACAAAACGGCAAAAAATAATTTAGAATATAAAAATGAAAAAAAAAAAATTGCAAAGCAAACAACATTGAAAAAAAGATCAAATTAAAAAAAATTGAATAGAAATTTAAATAAACAAGTTAAATAAAAAAATTAAAATTAAAAAACGTACAATTAATTTTTTTTTAATTGAAAACAATTAAATACAAAAATGTAATATTCTTAAATAAACTACAATGATCCACAAGCATATGAATAAACTGATATCTCATACATCTATGCAAGCCTATGGCAAAGACACACTGGCTGGAGGAACAAAATGGCCAGTGCCACATGGTCAACAACAACACTGAGCAAGAAGGCATGGGGAACAAAGAGACATGAAGGCCTATGGCAAAAGCACATTGTCTGGCTACATACAAAGGTTGCCAGCACTTGGTCACAACAGCAAGCAGCAAGGAGGCATGTCCACTACAAAGAACACATGCAGGCCTATAGCAAAAGCACACTGGCTGGCTACACAAAATGGCTGCCAGCCACATGGTGAACAACAACCAGCAATGAGGCATGGCCACAGCAAAGAACACATGCAGGCCTATGGCAAAAACACACTGGCTAGCTACACAAAATGGCCACCAGCCACATGGCAAATAACAAGTTGGAGGCATGGAAAACAAAAAACACATGCAGGCAGGCTACACAAAATGGTTACCAGCCGCATGGTCAAACAACAACAAGCAGGAGGCATTGAAAATAAAGAACACACAGGCCTATGGAAACTCACTGAATATAAAAAGAATGTCCCAGGTCACATGTCAGGGGGAACAAAGACAAATGGTGGCCTATGGCAAACACACTCACACACTCACACACTGGGCAAACCAAGAAAGGAGGCATGGTATTGGTAACAAAAGAGAAAACAGCATTAATTCAGCAATGCCAAAAATGAAAATTAGCTGGGCTAATTTTTTTTTCAACAACCTACATCCTCCAAAGCCATAAAATCTATTACCCCAGCTACACACTGTTTGCAGAAAAAAAAGACTGAAATACTCCCCAAGAAAAACACATTTTGGGCCTCATTACGATGTCCGTTGGGTTAGGCGAGTCCGACCCACCGATTACGATGTTTCCGAACACCATTCGGTCGGACTCCCATTGACTCCAAAGGGAGCCTGTGTTCCGACCAACAACACAGCTCCCATTGAAAAATGGGGTGGTTGGGGAAAACCTTCCACCCTGTCGCAGGCACCCCATGGTGCCTGCCACACTGTGCATGGTTGGAAAGAGGGTACCGCCACGAGCCCCAGCCAGAGGCCTCTGGGTGAAGGGGGGCCTGCTACAGGCTGCAAGGTCAGTTTCCGACAGCTGTTTCGTGTCGGACAGACCGATTCGGAAAGGCTGTCCGAATCGGACATCGTAATGCGTCAGTTGGAAACGCGGTCCATAGACCTGTACGATTTGGCTCTGACTGACTCGGGGTCTCTGAATGCCGGTCGGAACTGAGTCGTAAAGACTGAACAGTTACCTTCTATCGTAATCGGTCTGTCAGAAATGTTTCCGAGTCTGTTGGAAACATGCGTTCCGACACGGGTTAGGAAAATCTGAATGCCGTTTGGAGCCTTGCCAACCGACATCGTAATGAGGCCCTTTGTTATTCAATCCAATGTCATCTGTGGCCTAAATTATGTTTTAATTCAACAGACACCACAGAAACAGTTGTTTCATGCACCCATGACTAGTACTGGGCCTGCTGGCTGGAATTAATATTGCAAATTTCAACATTTTCCCTTTACAAAAGAAGAAAAATGACATGCAAAAAAATAACTAGGCCCCTACTGAAACTGCAGCCCACCCACCACAATACATTTAAAAAATTGAATAAAAGTTCAAAGAAATCCTGGCGCATGCCCCCAATCAAACAAACAACACCCTCATACAATAGTTTTTTAACTTACTTGTGACTTACTTGTGAAATCTGAAAAACAAAGTTCTTCAATCAAATGGTATTTATGGAGCAGACAAGGAGAGTGATCCTTCCAGCTCCAAATCCAAATGATGAGTGACCAGGATATGGGCAAAGCACTGGGAGGAGCATGCTGGGCAGGAACAGGAAGTTGGAGTCTCTGGGCACTTTCTTCCTGTTGATAAACAAAAGTAAAGAAAAAAGCACAAGAGCTGCCTGAGCAGTACGTATGCAGTCGCGATCAGCACTACAATGGCCCCGTTGTGACAGAATCCATGCAAGCAAGCAAGCATGAAGTATCATGCGAGCTCGCTAGCGGCTCAAGATTCTAAGTCTTGAGCGCATGAATGGAAAAAATACTCCACTTCACTCCTGGGAAGGTGGAATTCGGGATCTCTGCGGAGTGCTAAAATTCTGCAAACTCCGCAAGCGGAACGGAATTTTACACCCGGGCCAGGTTAGGAGAAGCTTTCTAAACTGCTGAGGCACTACCACTCTCCAAGTGACACCAAGTTTGGGGTCTCTGGCCTCAGTGTATGGGAACCACTGACACTTCCCTTTTCCAGATCAGCAGCTTGCTGCCTCAGGCTTTCAAGAGTGGGACAGGTTCTCTGCCCCTGGCACAGATCTTCCCTAGAGGGTCTCCCTGGGCCTAAGAGCTCTGCCATGTAAGGCCCAAGCCCCTGAGGCACAGTTCACTCTACGGCTGACAAGTGTTCTCCCTGAAGAGAGGGGACTTGGTCTGGTGTCTATTTTGAAGCTGGTTTTCCAGACCTCCTGCCCTTTCTCTTGGAAGGTTAGTCCATAATTTCAGGCTCCAGCATTTCTTTTTCACCCTGAGTTTTGCTTAGAGCTCAGGGTTTTACACACACCCATTCAGGTATTTCCAGCATGGCTGCATGGGATTTCTTCTCTACCTCAGCCCATGCTGAGTACTCCAAATCCTTTCCAAGCAGACACTGTACAGAGATAGCAAAAGACACCACTGCCCTTTGGAGGCCACTAACCCCTCCCCAATCTAAGCTCACCAAGGCCATCGGATGTCCCTGAGCCTGCGTGGAGGAGTGTATAGGTCTGTCCAAGGAGATATTGATTTTTAGGACACCAGAGCCTCAGTCACCATGGTGATGTTGGCACCAGTGTCCCCCAGGGCGTCTACCCTAATCCCATTGATATTTAGCGCTTGCCTGTATCTCTTCAGGTTACTAGGCCGGACAGCCAGGGTAGCTACATCCACCCCTCCCTTTGAGATGAGTTGCCTCACTGAGCACCTTGACGTGGGCAGGGCTCACCTGCGATCCAATCTGGAGACTCGCAGCTGCATTTGCTGCAGGTGGATTATAGGTTTTCTTTTTGTTTTTACAGCTAGGGTCTCCAGTTTGGTGTCCAAGTAACTTACAGTCATGACACCAAGCCTTTTTGGGATCCCAGTTCTTACCCTGGTAACCACTCTAGGGCTGTGAAGAGTTTCTGGGCCCACCCTCCTGAACAGGTTTTTCAGGGCCTGAAGAAGACTCAATTTTGGTTTTGTATTTTTGTGCAGCATCTTTCCCTTGGTGGGTCTTTTTGGCCTCTTTCATTTGGTCACCCCCACCAGTGGTAGTTTTAGTCACCCTTATTTTTACCCAATGGTCTGTCCCAACTCTAGAGGAGAAAGTGGACGTAGGTCTACCAAATGCTGATGTAGCTTCTCATTGTAACAATTACTTAAAGTCAACAAATTCCAACCAGGACTGACTCTGGGGTTTTTGAGTCTCAGTGGTGAGTCCAAAGCCCTCAATCAGGGTACCCTTCATGAGGTCATAAGACTAAGCAACTTTTTCATTCAATGTCAGGAGTCTCATGCCTGAATTGTAAATGGTGTAGTTTGACACAGTCAGAGCGGCCATCCAGAGAAAAGGATGATCTGTACAAACTTAGATGCATCTACTTCAATGCCCGCTCTGTACCCAAACACTCCCTCAATATCTGGGACACCATAAACGAAATGCGCCCTGATCTGGTTTTCATAACGGAAACATGTCTGGATGAAAGTAACTCTCCTGACATTGCTACCGCCCTACCTACAGATTACAAAATTTTAAAACAAGATAGGCAGGGACGGAAAGGAGGGGGTCTGGCTATACTTTTTAAAGACTACCTCACTTGCCTCCACGTTGCAGTGGCACAAGTAGGGAAGCACGAGGTACTATCATTCCAAGTGGCCAGAGAGGGTCATATATTGCTCGGAGGAGCCATAATTTACAACCCCCCGGGTCATCAATCTGAACTCAGCGCCCATTTACTAACTCAATTATTTCCCCCCTGCCTGAAATATAAACATTATTTAGTCATAGGGAATTTTAATATCCATTTTGAGAAAACCAACAACTCTGCAGCCTGTCACCTGGAGAACGATATGCAGATTCTTCAACTAAAGCAGTGGGTCACAGGGCCCACGCATATTGCAGGGCACACTCTGGATCTGCTTTTTTCAAACTTTGACTCAATTTTCATACAGGAGATCAAACCCCTCTCCTGGACAGATCACTCACTTATATCTTTCGTACTCACGCTCCCAGCAAATCAAACTAAGCACTCGAGGTGCTTACAGGGGATAAGGAGAGCATGGAGGTTAGTCACCGAAGATTCCTTTCGGTCCCATTTTCACCCCAGGAACCCAGAGGCCTTAAGTATGCTCCAAGCCAATAGGGAAACAACGTATCTCGAAAAAGAAATCATTAACACCTTAGATTTATTTGCACCTAACCTGCCATTAAAGGAGTCGAACAAATCTCAACCAGGAAAGTGGTATACACATGAACTCAAGGCACTTAAAAGAAAGTGCCAAATCACAGAGCATCACTGTAGGCTATCTAAACTACAAACAGACAGACAGACATACAAGACAGAGCTGAGGAATTATAATAATGCCATTAAGAAAGCTAAGAAGTCCTATTTTGCTGGAAGAATTAATGAGAATTGCAACTCAAGTAAGGAGCTGTATAAAATAGTAAGGGAGCTATGCAACCCAGTGAGCCTATCCCAAACTCTGCCACCCTCAGAGGAAGGTTGTGAAGAAATCAGCGAGTTTTTCCCAGACAAAATTAGTAAAATATATTCCACATTTAACACTAACACCCCACTGCCAGCAATCAATCGTGAAACTTCAACCCCCCCCTCCGATGCATCTGCCTGCATGGGCAGTTTCTCCCCATTCACAGAGGTAGAAGTTGCAAAAACAATGGGGGAAGTTAAGTCGGGGTCTCCCCTTGACCCCTGTCCTCACTTTTTCTTCGCCCAGATCATACCTATAATCTGCCCATACGTTACCCAGCTATTTAATAACCTGCTGGATACCGCAGTATTCCCAGAAACATGGAAACAGGCTGTAGTGACCCCCCTTCTGAAGAAAGCAGGAACAGACGTGCGCAATTCGGCAAATTACCGACCTATTTCCCAACTGCCGTACCTCTCCAAAGTCATGGAAAAATTGGTTAATAGACAGCTGTCGAACTATCTCGAGTCAAATGATCTACTAGACCCCTCCCAAACTGGCTTTAGAGCCACCAACAGCACGGAAGCAACTATCTTAGCCATGTCAGACAATATAAGATCCCTGGTCAACCAAGGGAAAGCCACCGCCTTGATTTTATTAGCTCTATCGGCGGCGTTCGACACTGTCTCGCACAATCGCCTATTGGAGATTCTTCATGAAAAAGGAGTTTATGCTAAAGCCTTTCAATGGCTGAGCTCTTTTTTAAATAATAGAACACAGAGAGTACAAATAGGGGAGTTTTCATCTAAACCAAAACCCACCAGCTATGGTGTTCCACAGGGGGCATCGCTGAGCCCCACACTTTTTAATGTCTATGTGTCATCTCAGGAAAAATCAGTGAGAAGTGGGGCTTTGGTATCTGCTCCTATGCAGATGATACTCAACTGCTGATAACCATTGAAGAACAGCATGAGAACACAAGACTAAAACTGAATAACTGTCTCTCGGAGATGGCAACCTGGATGGCAGAACACTATGTTAAATTAAATGCAGGAAAATCTGAAATTTTACTCTTTGGAGGAGCTAAACTTGTCTGGAATACCACTTGGTGGCCCCAGACACTGGGGGATGTCCCAGCTCCAAAGCAATGCGCAAAAAATCTGGGGGTCCTCATGGACAATACCCTATCCATGCAGGACCATGTGCGGGTTCTATGTGGAAGAAGCTTCGCGATACTGAAGCTTCTAAGAAGGTTATTTCCTTGGATCCCGCAAGATTGTAGGAGAACTGTCACACAGGCATTACTTACCAGCAGACTGGATTATGGTAATGCATTGTTTGTGGGCATGGCAGACTACCTTTTTACACGACTACAAGTGGTGCAAAATGCCGCCGCCAAACTGGTATGTAACAAAGACAGACTCAGTTCATCGTCTGAGTGCCTGAAACTACTTCATTGGCTGCCAATGCTCCAAAGGGCGAAATTTAAGCTGCTCAGCTACACACACAAGGCCCTGCACCAACGGGGGCCTCTTATCCTACAGAGGAAAGTTGAATTTTATGTACCCACCAGGTGCTTAAGATCACGGTCCCTAGCTCAAGCCAGAACAAAACGCATTAAGAAAGCAAGAACAGGGGGTCGTAGCTTTTCATACTTGGCAGCAAAACACTGGAATGATCTACCACAAGAACTCCATCTTACAGAGGACTATCTTGTCTTCAGGAAAAAACTTAAGACTCACCTGTTCTATAGAAAATAATACTGGCCAAACTAATGAGTTACTCAGTTGCACACCAGGAGTCCTAGCACAGCGCCGTGATATCCTCTGGATGAATGTTGCGCTTTATAAATAAAAATACAAATAAAAATACAAATTTTTCTGAGAATAGTTCCCTCAAGAGAGAAGCCCAATTTTTTCAAGCTACTTTTCTTGCTATACAGGCTCTCTCAAATGCAGTGAACCATTTGCTGATATCATCACATTCTAAATATTTCGGGACAATACCTTTCAGGAGTTTTTTTGTCATAAGTACCTTCACTTTCCCTAGTTATTTGTATGCTGCCACCAGAGTTAGGTCCTAGCCCCATCTCTTTTCTTTGCCTTTCTATGTCTAGGAGCTAAGCTTCTAAATTCAGACTCCTAGTCAATCTTTCTAGCATGAGGTCCTCATTTGAGGAGGCCTCAGCTGGGTCTGAGGGGACTGACTCATGGCCATTCTTAGCATCATCTTCATTAGTATTTTCATCATCCTCAGACTGAGCTACCAGTTCTGGGTGATGTTGCTCAAACTGAGCTAACAGTTGTCTGAGATATTCCTTCTTGGGACTTTTGCCTGGTTTGATACCTTAGCCCTTACAGAGGGCCTTACATTGAGCATGGCTCGGGTCCATGTTAGGGTTTAGGTTGAGCTACTGAGCTTGGCTATTGGTATCAGGCATTATGTTACTAAAGTTAGGACCTTTTTATGAAGTTATGAAAAAATAACTACACACTAAGGGTCAGATGTACAACCCTTCCAATTTGCGAGTCGCAAATTGTGTCATTTTGCGACTCGCAAATTGGAATTTACAACAGTGTCTCAGACACTGTTTGCATTTCCTAATGGTCTCCCAAATTGCCTGCCACAATATTATTCATGAGGCAGGTGCAATTTGCCACCCCATTGGGAATGGCTAGCACTCCTAGGGATGGTGGCCTGCTGGGGTCAGCAGACCACCATGTCTGTGACTGCTTTTTAAATAAAGCAGGTTTTTTTTAAATGCAGCCCATTTTCCTTAAAGGAAAATGGGCTGCATTTAAAAAAGAAAAATTAAATGTTGCTGTCTCATTTTTTAAGAGTAGGCAGTAGTCCGTGGGACCACTGCCTGCTCTTAAAAAATATTTTCAATGCCAGTTGCCAACTCCCGTTTGCAAATGGCTTTCCGTCCATTTGAAATGGGTTGTAAACTCCGAGTGTTTTGCGGCCGCAATTGTGGCTGCAAAACAATCTTACATTGAAGTGCGAATCGCTGTTAGGAAGAGACGACCTTGACACACCCCTTCCTAATAGCGAGTAGCAAACCCTATTTTGCGAGTCGGTAATAGTTTACTGACTCGCAAAATATGGTTTGAAAATAGGGCAGACCTATTTTGCAGTCGCAAACGGGCCTATTTACTGTTTGCAACCACAAAAAATGGTCGTACATCTGACCCTAAACACTTTGTCCTAACAAATGTATATATTTTTACATTTCTAATCAGTTAGCGTCAGGGACTTAACCAAGGCCCTAGCACTTAATATTTAGAAATTTGGAAAAAATCAACCAATCAAAAAAACTGACTATCTAAAGAAAAATTTTGGATTTACTCATGTGGTCACTTATTGAAAAAGTGGTTCCAGCAAATGCAACGTCTTCTATCCCACAGCTGAACCACCAAATGTACGAAACTGTCTCTCTATATAGTGTACTAAAAAGAAGTACACTGTCCAGACAGTCCCCAAATGGTACACAGAGATAAAAGAAGATAATTCTAATGCTCTTTTTGTGGTAGTGTGGGCGAGCAGTTAGGCTTATCAGAGGGTGGTGTTAATCATTTTTTGTACTCCACATAGGAAATAAATGAGACACACACTCAAGAATATATCCAAGACCAATTTATCAACATAATATTGAGTTTTATGTCATTTTTAAGAAAAACACAGTTCTAATGTCAGTAGTTTTGGAGTTAAGATTTTGCAAATTTAGAAAAATATATAACTTTTATGTGCAATTATGCACAATAGGAAACAATGGAGAAAAAGTAGAAAATTGCATCTAAAATTCGGCAATGCTTTCACAAAGTTCACATTCTCGTTTTATGTCGATGTTAGGACCAGGTCCAAAGTTCTAGTAGGAGAAGCTCGGCAGAGTCCCAAATCGGCCGGTAGCAGAGTACTGAGGGTCTTGGAAGCTGATGCACAAAGACGATGGGGGCCACCTGAAAGTACACTGCTCATGAGGACTTTCAGGTAAGTTTAAAGGGGCTCCTCTGAGGGAAAAGGTCGCAAAGGCTTGGGGACCATGGTAGAACAGCTGTTTAGTCAGTGCTGGGGCTAGTGGGGCTGGGTGGAGAATGAACAGGTCAGCCAGGCGTCATGCGTCTTGAGGTCCTTGGGGTCTGGAGCAGGCAACTTGGAGAGGAGATCTTGGGATAGCTGGGCCACTCAGGAAGTGGATTTTGGAAGTCTCGAAGTTCCTCAACGGATGCTTGTTTCTGGTGCTTCGGGAGTCCAGTGTGGACTTTTCTTCTTGGTGTTTGCTGTTAGGGGTCCGGTAACCTGGATATTGTTACGCCTCAGCTCCGGTAGTTCCTGGTGCCTCCAAACTTGGTGAGGAGACAGATCTGACCCTCTGGAGCTGTTTTTCCGTTTCTTGCTTTGGTGCTCCATGGAAATTGTGTGGGAGCCGCAAGTCGACAAACTGGACTTCAGAGAATCAGTGACTGTGGAGTGCAGGGGAGTGATACCTTCACTCCAACTGAGCTTATTTGTGATTTCCATTCAGGTTCAGGACAACACCGCAGGCAGGGATTATCAAGTTCTTGAAGCAGCAGGCAAGGTTTGGCACCTTTTTCTTCTGCAGCAGGAGGCGTCAGTTCTCGTGTAGCGGGTCTTCTTTGTCCTGGTCATCTCTTGTCCATTAAATCTGATGTTCTGGACTTGGGTGCCACCTAAATACTGAATTTAGAAGCTTTACAAGGGGAGACAGGTAGTAAACAAGGGGCTGCTAAAATTTAGGGTGTTTACACCCTCTAGTGACCACTTCCTGTGTGAAAGCGCACTACCCTAGCCTTGATAGGTTGTTTCTCAACCATCTCGAGAATATCAGGAGAGGAGTTCACATCGCCTGTCCCACCCTAGGAGGGGGTGCAGGCTAAGTGGCGAGCCTCCTCCTAATCTAACTAATTTTCCCACCTTTCCTCACTCTAAAGGTGGAGCAGGAAAGGGGGCTAGGTTTCCCCCCCTATCTGGAGGTTCCTGCGTTGGATTTCAAAGGTGGCAGTGCCTTTGAAGCTTCCCGCTCAGGAAGGCGATTCTGTCCCGGAGGATGGCTCTATCTCTGTCATCTGAGAGAGCTGGCTCTCACCCCGTGATGTTAGAAACATGTCTGGTGGTGGCAGGCTGGTGCAAACAAGTCAGGGACCACACCAGTGCTTGGTAGATTTTCAGGGAACTCTCTAAAATGGCCTCATGTGTGAATATATTGATAAATCCACCACTGGCATCAGTGAGGATTTATTAAGAGAAGATGTTTGGTACCAAACATCTTAGAAATCAGTGAAGCCATCATGGAGCTCGGAAACTCATGTTGACAAGTATCCAGACCATGTACTCTTTATGGTTTCCCTGTGCATGTACAACATCTCAGAGTAGACTGGACATTGTAGGGGCATATCTGCTCATGCTACTATGCCGTCACATATAATATAGTGCACCCGGCCTTAGGGCTAAAGGAATGCAGTAGGGTTGACTTACCTATCTCTTATGCAGTTTCGGTTGGCATGGCACACAGTGCTGTGTACCATGTTGACTCTTTGGATTTCTCTACACCAAGACACACAGCCTGCAATGGCAGAGTGCATAGCCTTGGTGAGGAGTCCCTGGGGTGGCACAACCATTGCTGCAACCCCAGAGGATCCTCTTCAGTACCCATGCCCATGTATCGGAGGTACCATTTACTAAGGACTTAAAGGGGTAGCTGAAGTGGTGCCAATCATGGTACAGTGCTTGGGAAAGAGATCTGGCACTGGGAACCTGGCTAGCAGGGACACAGTGCACTTACAGTTCGAAATCACATCAAGCATTAGGCAAAAAGTGGAGGCTAACCATGCAAAAAGAGGCACTTTCCTACAGCTTCCCATCCACACACATTTCTGAAGATAACACACACAGACTCACAGATTTCCTTTCCAAACATGTCTTATATTTACCATTCTTCACACCACAGAGATGCATCTTGAGGGATGCTAGCCAGTAAATACCTTTTGGGGAAAATAGTGCTAACTGAAGCTCAATACACTTTCCTGCACTCTAGCACTAAATGTCACATTGATTCCCTACACTAGTTTTAAGATTCAATCTGATTGAACTTTTTAAACAACATTGAGAGCAATTTTACATAAAAATGCATAGGGAACCTCCTTCATGTTTATGTTTTTGAGGTGATTTGAGAGGCCATGCTTCCTCCCTTTCCATCTATGAAACTTTCATGTCATTATGATGGTAGCCATGGCAGGCAGTATGTTTGATTTTTCAAGCACACCAATACATGTGCCATTGTGGACATGCAACATTAATTAAAGTATTGAAGTGTTTTGTGTCATGAGTGGAATAAACCAAAGCCATCTATGGGATCTTACTATCATGACCTCTGTGTATGTTTGATTCATGTGGCATTTGTGAATGTATAGCACAATCCTGCACAAACACACAAGCCTGCAGTGCAGGTAACCTTGGAATTTGAGGGATGTGTGTAAGATGTGGATCTAGGCAGCACAAAATGCACCACAGCTAACTGATTATGGATTGTGTGCCTGTCTCATATATTTTTTAATACAATTGTACACACATTCTCTTACTGCCCACCACTCCAAGCTGCTTTGCAGCCCTACTTTACAGGCCTATGTTTGTGTGAAGTAAGAGTTGTGTGCTTCACAGATGACCTGGTGGTATGTGAAAATGTTACAAAGACAATTTTCCTGTGTGTTACAGTATATCTCTACACATACAGACATCTTTATTCATGATGGCAATTTTACAGTTAGTTCCAGGAACTTCTGCAGGAGCTGCACTATCTGAATATGTGGCATCAATTAGGTATCTCACACAATTGCCCTATGTGTTATTTTAATATGTTTGTGAATATGCAAATTGGCAAACTTGATTTATATTTTACATGCACTATGTTATGACTCACCCTGTACATCTTGTTGATCCTTAATGTCAATACTGTCCAAGCCTGGACTCTGGCAACCAACTCATTTGGAATGAGTGATGCCACCTGCTCCTACAATGGGTTCAACCCCTTCTGGACATCTGGCTCTCCTCCATTCCTAATTGCAGCCTTCAAGTTCCTGAAACAATTTTCTTTTGTCTTGCGTTTGTAATCATGCCACCTTCATGTTTGTGCAGATACTATTAATTTGAAGCACACGCCATTCAAATCAATTACAGTTTTGTTATGTAACAAACAGAATTAGTGATGAACATAGGAGATTTCTTTTCTTTTCTTCAATGTTATATTTATTTTTCCTCCAGATGACCTTCTTTTAGCCAACACATGTTTTGTCGTTTGATGGGAGATATCCCCACAACTTCATCAGGCCTGGTCTGTTTCAAAGTTCGGTGGTCAGACCTCCTGCCTGTGTTATTCAGTTGGGGGGTCGGTAAAACTGGAAATCGTAAGTATATCAAGATCCAAAGTGTGAAAAAGGGCCACAATATCCAAAGGTTTGGCAGCATTCGGAGCTGCGTTCACACAGCTTCATGGACTACTTTGCTATCCGAGCCCTGAACTAGGGGCAGATTACACTCCTGCCACCAAATATACAATCTTAAGTGCTTTACTAGCCGCATTTACAGAGGGAATACCGTCCCGTGGCTTTAAACCTTTGGATATTGTGGCCCTTTTTCACACTTTGGATCTTGATATACTAACAATTTCCAGTTTTACCGACCTCCCAAGCTGAATTGTTACATAAAAAATCTATAATTGAATGGCGAGTGCTTCAAATTAATAGTATCTGTTCACCAATCTTAGGATTGCATCAGGGGAGTAGGGTGTTTCTCCACCACCATTGAATGCACCGCGGGCAAAAACCCTGTTGTATGAATACTCATGTAATTACTCTATGAGCGCTCAACACCTTACAAACACCTAGTTCTTGTTTGTGCATGCAGTTGATCTTGTCTGCTATAACTTGCCACAAAGCATCTTCTTGGCTGATCTTAATTTGAGGAAACAAACAAAAAGTGCTTATTTTTTGTCACCTCTTTGATCACAATTTGGCTTTCCTCCCATGTAGCATCCTGCTTTCAGTTTTTATTTATGGGCATATCAGACTCATGTTCAGTGCTGGTGCTCTCCTGCCTTCCTGACGCTCCTTACATGCCTCCAAAATGGTGGTGTGTTAGTTAGAACAAACAATTGTTTGGGGCTGCATGACTTTTTGAACTTTTGCGCCATGCATTGGACACCTGCGTGACGCAAATCGGACTTGCAATAAGTAAAGGTGATTTGTGGCACGCAAGTCAGCTTTTTGTCATGAAGATAGCAGTTGCATTATGGTGCGTCGCACTGAAACTGCAACCTTGCATCAGATTGCCCTCAAGACCCTCAAGACCTGGCTCTTCGGCTAAACAGATCTGCGGCCCCCCTAAGGGCCTTGAGACCCTCACGGGTGAGTAGCTTGCTTACAATTCCCTGATTGATTAATTGATTGCATGATGCATCACTCGCCTGTGAGTCATGGTGTGCTGTATAGTAAATATGGTGCAACCATGATACAAGAAAGGGTGTAAAGCAGCCCAAATCATTCTCACGTAAATCTACGTAACTCAGCTCTGTGTGAATGTTAGTAAATCTGTCCCTAAATGTTCTGCATCAAAATGTCTGCATTCTAATCAAACCTCTTTCTTTTTATGACTATCAGGAAAGGAAGGTGCAGTTGTGATGCTGATAAAACAGCTAAGTTTGTGGAGTGCATAAAGCATGGATCGACGTGTAACCATCCAATCAAAAACGTTTTACTTTGTAAGGTCCGACTGAGGTCCGTAAAATCGATAAAAAAACAGATGTGTAATAATACCACCTATTCATTAAAGTACCGAGTACTATTCATTAAAGTACCAAGATATTTTGTTTGTTCTGTCACTCTAACTATTGTGCTTGGTTTAATAAAGTCGACAAGTGCTTACTGGGAGCAGAGCTGAAACTTTCAAGTCATTAAACCTTGTCTCCAGGGAGAGGGATTCGTTAGTGGATTCTGCTGGTTTATGCAGTGCCTCATATTGTGAGGCAGGGATTCGATTGCACAAGAAACAGAATGAGAATGAATACAACTATTTTATCTCCGGAGAATATCTTCGTGATTTCCAGTACACTCCTATTTGAAGAAAATAAAAGTAGAACGAATTGAAGATAGACACCATCTATTTCACGGTAAATTCAGAGAATCCAAAGAGATCTACTTTTTCGAAAATCAGTCATCTTCTTTCAAAATGTCAAGAAGCAAAAATGTTCACAAATAGTCATTTGAGATTTCTCTTGTGCGTTTGAAATGAAACAAGCACCTATTCTTATGAGAAATGTTCTATTGAGCCTCTTTGTGAAGCAGTCTATACAATTAAGCACTTGTGAGCACTGTCTGTAGCTCAACGCGTTTCTAGAGAGAAGAATACAGTGCCTGATGGTGGACAGGCATAAATATTCCTGTGAAGTGCTGAAGAAGAATGGACCCGGAGATCACACTGAGCTTGGGAGACAGGTTAGTAATGCAATCAAACATCAAACAACCTTCATGCAGTTCGAGTTATTGACACTGAATGATAACATGGAACGTGTTCTATAAATATTCATTATTAAATATATCAGGTTATCTTGTCGACAAATTGTAACATTTTGTAAACAAATATGTTCCTGATTTAGAGTTCGGGTTACTCCGTCAGAACCGTGATGGTTATGACGCTCACCTAATTACAGGTGTGTTACATCCTATAGCACTTGTAATAAAGCTGATGGGATATCCATCACATTGTGAAAACTTAACCCATCCGCCAAACTCAAAATCAGGCCCTAAGTTTCTATAAACAGCTATCTATATCAAACATTGTTACATTGTTTGTACACTAGTTGACAGTGCTCCAAACAAGTTATTGACACAGTTTAAATGGCAAAACAGTCCTTACTCCTTCTGACGATTCAGCACTATTAAAGTTGCGAAGTCCTCAAAAATGTATACATGACAGCGGTCACTGATCCATGAAAATGCACATACATGGACATCAATTAGGTGTACACAGCTATATCTGTCTTGCCTTTCAGACCTTTCACGGCCACTGCTAACCTTGGTATTTGAGGGAAAGGAGGTAAATTCGGGACGAGAAAATAGGCAGGCACTAGGGTGCTTGATGTTTGTTCTTCTATCACTGGGATTTTGTTGAATCAGTGTCTAGGTCCGGGTGGAAAACTCTGCTCATGGAGTGTGGGGAATTCGGGCACTCCGCGCTCTGTGCTCCACGGAGGAGTGTGGAGTTCCTGAATTCCGCCTTCCCTGGCGCGAAGCGGAGTATTTTTCCGCTCATGCCCGAGATATGTTTTGGTGCTCAACTGGGAGCGCCACAATAATCTCAGGCCGCTAGCGAGCTTGCTCAATACGTTGCACTTGTTTGCACGGCTTCCATCCACCGATGGAGCCAATGTAGTTCCGATCGCAATCGCACTGCTTGAGCAGCTTTTGTGCTCGAGTAGCATCAAAGAGGCTTTTTGAGTAAATGTTCGTCTCCAAAGGGCCGTTAGAGTTGTTTTTTTGTGCAAGAAGCCTTTTTTTAAAAACTTTTTTACAACAGGAAGGAATTGCGCCAGAGACTCCAACTTCCTGTACCTGTACAGCAGGCTCCTCCCAGTGCTTTGTCCATCTCCTGGTCACTTTTAATTGAGATTTGGAGCTGGAAGGATCACTCTCCTTGTCTGCTGCATACATACCATTGGATTTCGGGACTTTGTATTTGAGATTTCACAAGTAAGTTTAAAAACTGTTGTATAAGGGTGCTTTTTTTGATTGGAGGCATGCAGCAGTATTTATTGGTACTTTTACTCAATTTTTTAAATTTGTTGTGGAGGGTGACCTGCAGTTTCAATAGGGGCCTAGTTAATTTTTTTAATGTAATTTTTCTTCTTTTGTAAAGGAAAAATGTTGTACAGTTTAGAATGTTTTCTCCATGTTTTTTAATAAATTTGCTAAATTCATTTAATTCAGTATGTGGCCTAGTCTGCCAATGGGCCTTCTAGCCAGTAGGCCCAGTAATAGTAATGGGTGCATGAAACAACTCTTTCTGTGGTGTATGTTGAATTGAAACATCATTTAGGCCATGGATGGCATTGGATTAAATTACAAAATGTGTTTTTTGCGGTATTTAATTTTTTTCTGCAACTAGTGTATGAGTGAGGTAATATATTTGATGCTTTTGGAGGATGTGTGTTGTTGTAAAAATGTTTAGCCCTGTTAGGTTTTGCTTTTTGGCATTGCTGAATTAATGCTGTTTTCTCCTGTGTTACCAATTACCATGAGTGTGTTTGCCATAGGCCACCGTTTGTCTTTGCACCCCATGCCATGTGGCCAGGGGGCATTTTTTTGTGTAGTCAGTGTCCATACGCCTGTATGTGTTCTTTATTTTCCATGCCTCCTGCTTCTTGTTGTTTTACCATGTGGCTGTAGGCCATTTTGTGTAGGCAGCCAGTGTGCTTTTGCAATTGGCCTGCATGTGTTCTTTGTTGTGGCCATACCTCATTGCTGGTTGTTGTTGTTGTGAGCATGTGGCTGGCAGCCATTTTGTGTAGCTAGCCAGTGTGCCTATGCCATTGGCCTGCATGTGTTCTCTTTTTTCCAGGCCTCCTGCTTGTTGTTGTGACAATGTGGCCGGCAGCCCTTTAGTGTAGGCAGCCAGTGTGCTTTTCCCAGAGGCCTGCATATGTTCTTTGCTTCCCAGGCCCCCTGCTTGTTGTTGTGACCATGTGGCCTGCAGCCATTTTGTGTAGGCAGCCAGTGTGCTTTTGCCCTAGGCCTGCATGTACTTTTTATTCCCCATGCTTTCCTGCTCAGTGTTGATGTTGACCATGTGGTACTGGCTGGCACTCATTTTGTGCGTCCAGCCAGTGAGCCCTTGACTTAGGCTTCCATGGAAAGATGAGATATCAGTTTAATAATATGCTTGAGGATAATTTCACTTGTTGTTAATGTTTTTATTTGTAATTTAATATTTTATTGTTTTTTTATGTCATGCTTTTTAATTTTAATTTTAGCAAATAAAAATTTCTGTTAATTGTAATTCTTTTTTGTTTATTATTTTTCATCTAATTTTTTTTATTTTTTGTTCAATTATAATTTTATGTATTGGAAATAATCTTTTCCCATTTTGCCTCAGTCGATCCATCATCCATCAATCCATCTACCATAGACGCACAGCTGCTCAACAGCATTTAGTTTTTTGGGTATCTAATAATTAAATTTCCTCCTGGACACTCCACCATCTACTTCTCGAAAGATGACTGTGTCAGTGGCCCCAGGAAAGAAGAAAATGTAGGCTACTATTTAAGGCATCTTTAGGCAGGAGGGGATCTACGAGTGGAACCACCCAACCGTACAATGGGAAGCTGGCAAAAATGTTAGCGCTGGACCTCCTTCCTTTTTCTTTAGTGGAAGGAGTGAGATTCTTAGAATTTGTGGCAGAAATCTGCCCAAAATGGAAGGTACCAATTCAGACCTATTTGGCCAGATTTACTGATCCAGTGCTGCATCACGATGTGCTGCAGTTGGTTGGACAAGCTTTGTAGCAAAGTGTTGTTCACACTATCCACCTGACAACAGACATTTGGACTAAGGGTGGGCGGAGCTCACGGAGTTACACTATGCGGAATTCCACGGAATTGCAAAAAAACTCAGTGGAATTCCACGGAACTCCGCTCCGCCCCCGACCAGAGACTGAGAGACGTTTCCCTATGCATCTCTCCATTCACTCGTTTCACAGCCCTGCTCTTGCATTCCTTCCCCCGCATTGTGTGTTTTATGCAGACCATGTTTGCTGCATTACCAGACATAGCTAATGAGCCAGCTTACAGAGGGCCTTGTTATCCATCATGTACATCTGCACTGCTGATGTGTAAGCGATTCTCATCTGTCTGCTCTACAATCAGCACATCTTTACTCCTGCTGATAAGGCCCCTGTGCATTCAGATGTGCTGTTGGAGGCTCCATCATGGCTGCCTAACATGTAGGACTGAACTGTGAATGCAGATTCTGCCAGCATCAGTTATTGATATCTGCAGAACACATACTGAACTCCAGGACTACAGATATGGCATCAGTCAGCTGACACCATCCGAGGAGGGCACGTGCATGATGAATGAGCAGCAGCATGTGTGACCACCAACAGTCCCTGCATGAGGAAGCCATGTCCTGTGGGTACACTGTGCACGCTGGAGGGTCCATCCATGCACAGCACAATGGATCATTCCGGCGGAAGATGGCGTCCATGCACTCATGTGATACCATAAAAACACATTTCATTTTACCTTGTTTTTCATTCAAGAATCTTTAAACAATGGAAACAATGAACAGACCCAGTGTGTAACTGTGGGTGAGTGCAGTAAAGCTTTGGTAAACAAAAAAAACCATAGAGCACTGTACCTTTCAGTCATCTTCCCCTCCAGCTATGGTGAAGTTGCCTTTGCCAATGGTGTGACTCCGCTGATTTGTGCGGGTGCGGGGGAAGCCACCACAGCCATGACTGTCAATGTGGGGGCTTAGGGTAGCATAGGCGGCTGACATCTCGGCAGAGGCTGAAGGCGCTGTGGCTCTGTCCTGTCAGACTGGGTCTCTAGCAGTGTCCCTTGGCTCCCCCCCAACACTGGGATGCCCCTCACCCCATTCTCCCTAGTAGTCTTCTTCCCCCATGCCCCCATGGTGCTGGAGAGCAGAGTAGGAGAGGCTGGATCTTGGTGAGCTGGGAGGGTTTGGAGGGGTTTTGACTTGAGGCGTGGGTGCTGATGTCAGACGTCCAAGAGAGGCTGGTGTGAGACTCCTTCAGAGTTCAGGGGCTTCTCCCACCCATTTCTGATCCAGCTGCTGGTGTTAGGCAGCCTTTGATTAAAAACTTGAACCAAGAGGGAGGGCCGACGTCGGTAAACTCTGCTACGGAGCGGTGTGAGGCAGAGTTTTTGCAAAACTCCGTGCTCCAAGAGGGGCGCTGAGTAGGCAAAACTTTGCAAGGTCACGGTGGAGCGGAGTTCACCACCCCCGTTACTGGGGACCAGTTGTCAGTAAACTGATTAAATGTGCATCACTACACAATGGAACTTTTTTGGGGAGGTAAAGCAAAAGATAGCTGCAGATCCTGGCCTTAATGAAAGTTTTACGAGAGTTCGGCGACATGCAACAGTGGCCATGTTTGCTTTGGAGAAATCACATACAACTGTAAATATCTTGGACAAATTTAACAGCAAGGTGTATGAATGCCTGTGACCCAGCAGTCTCAGAATTGGATTTATTGCCATGGACAATAGCAGTAACATAGTCAATGCCATGGCAGTTGGAGGCTATTCCAGGGTCCTGTGTTTGACCCATTTAATCAACCTGGTGGTGCAAGACTTTCTCAAAAAAGAAGACATAGTCAGCAACATACTGACCACCTGCAGAAGAGCCTGCAATCATTTCAGCCATTCGTTTAAAGCCCGGAAGCAGTTGTGGATTATTCCACATAATAATAGAGCGTCAGTTAAAGCCCTGATACAGGAGGTGCCAACGCATTGGAATTCGACATATTATATGTTGCAACGTCTCTTTGAGCAGTACAAACAGATCAATGACTATGTCATTCTAAGAGGAGGAGATGCAGTTGCGAAAGCTATGACCATGGATGTGGGAAAATGGGGCCTAGTCAAAAGTGCCTGACACAGATGCTACTCCCTTTTGAGGTTTTTAGATGGGAAGTTAGCAAGGAGGACATTACCATGGGCCTAGCTATCACCTTGCTGCATCTGCTGCAGGTCCAGACAAAGAAGGTGTATGAAAGGTTTGCCCCGCAGGTGTGAATGAAAAAACAGAAGAGCATGCCTTGGTTGAGAGCTGAATCCTTCACTTGGCTTTTAATACAAGGCTGTAACATGACATCATCACATTATAAGTGTGCATCGGTTCCAAAATGCTTAAGCCTTAAGCCACAGAACAAAAAAATTCTGCCCACTTTCATTCCTTTTTCTGAAGGGGATGTTTAAAAATACAAGAGGTAGATTGTTAAGCAAGCCAGAGACCTGAAAGAAGAATGGCTGGAACTTAGATTCTCACCCTGCAGTTCTGGGGTACCGCCTTCAACTCCCAGAGAGGGCAGTCTTGTCTCACTGCAGCCAACAACACCATCAACTAGAACACCGGCAACAACAGCAACAGAAGAACCAGGCCCAACTTCTGCATTGTATTGGTTTCAATCAGAGGGCTTAAGTCCGGTGCATAGGCAGTGACAAAAGAGTTTGAGCAACTGGCAACACTAATGACCATCCACAGGATGTTGCAGGAGTATCCGGATGATCCAAAAGAGGTCTACTGTGGATCAAAATCCATTGATGTATTTGTATGCGAAGATGTGCTTATGAACAGAGCTCAGCACTATGGCGAAAATATATATCTGTCCTGTTGCCAGTGTGTCTGCTTAGGGTGTGTTCAGTGCAGTTGGTGCAGTTGTTACAGTGAGAAGGGCCAGTCTCTCACCTCAAAATGTGGGGAGATTGACTATGATCAAAATGAACCAAGATTTCTTACCACACATTTATACCATTCCTGAAACAGCAGCACAGGAGGAGGAGGAGGGTTATTGGTCCGAAATTGAATCAAATGTGTTAGCTGACCAACTTCTAGGTAAACCACCTGAGTTTGAGGACAAACTGTATGCCAGTGCCCCTATAGAACTGCTTAATTAATTCTCATTGAACTTAGTTCTACCTTCGCAAAAAAAATGTAGCTAGTGGAACATTATTATTTTTGTGTCAGATTTTTGCTGGCCCACTTTTTTTATAGGTAACATATATTGGTGGATTGCAGTTGGACCAGTGTGCATTGAAGAAGCCTCCACAATTCCTTCATGACATTGGAGACAATGCCTGCCCCCCTCGCATGCCTATTGCCTATACCTTTTGCATCACTTAGCACTAGAAAGTCTGCCCAAGAAGGTCATTTCTTATCAACAAGTCTGCTTGCCTACAATAACACATTCCAATATGTTGCCTGCATCAAAGATGATTGAATACCTAATAACTAAACTACCCGTGCTTGGATTGGAAGAGGTAACTTCAACTATTGCAACAGTGAGTGACTGATTGTGTGAGTGATGATGATGATTGATCATTCATGTGGTGGCAGACATTCAGAGAGGGTATTGAAATGTAATGTGGGAACTTGCCTAAGATGACTGATTTGCAATGTTCCCAATGTTTGGGTTTGAGTAATGGGTCATTTTCTCCCTTGATGTGACTGGCCTTCAAAAATGTACTTAGTGAGAATGAATTAACCTGTATGATCCACTCATATGATCCTTCTGTTTTTTTCATCATCTACGATGGCTGCCCCAGACAATCATTTAATTGTCAAATAGCCAAATTCCAATCTGCTGCTTACATTAAAGGGGAGATAGTGTACCTATCACCATGCTTGGATTGGAACAGCTAACCATTGCACCAATAAGTGATCAGATTATCGAGTGACTGTGACTGATGACTGATGTAGAGGCTGACAGTGAGGGAGTGTGTTGAACTGTAATACATGAAATTGCTTGATGATTATTGATTTAAGTGTTTGCGCCCTGAGTGAGGGCGATCATTTGTTTCTCTGGAGGTTTTCGGCCCTTTCAAACTTAGCCAGATTTCATTGCAGGGTCCTCTCCTTTGTTCTGGTTCTTCAGAGACCAGAACAGTCACTTTAGTTAACAAACAAAAACCTATGCAAAATACTGCAATTCTGTTTCTTCTTCAACAGCAATGCACTAAAGTTCTATCTTGCTCGGGTCATGATGATGACTGGTCTGGGTCGGAGTTACTCAGAGTCAGGACTCAGGCGGAGGATGGAAGAACTCAGGGCAGGAGCTCAGACAATTCATCTCCCCAGGAGCACCCGAGCCACGGTGATATACACCCAGGTCAGCCTTTTTTAGTGAGGGGCTGCAGAGGAAGAGGGAGGAACAGGCCTTGGTACCAATCCCCTGGAGAGAGACATACCAGGATGAAATGCTACAGATGGGGGCTACAGTGACCTTAGACACATCCCTTACTTTTGATGACAATGCCATACAGAAAATCTCTATTTTCAATCTATCTCAGCATACTCTTTCCTCCACAGAGATTAGTTTGCTGAGTGGAGGTTTCTCTTTTGTAATCACAAAAAGGACAAATTTCTTCACTTTGAAGGCAGAGTGCCTGATTTAGATCTTGGTGAAGGATATCCCATCACCTGGATACCTAGCTTGCCACTTGCCTGTGGCGTCAAGTTCCTGCTTGTTCTAGACTGATCCAGTGACACCACAGCTGCCCGGCCCGCTGGGGTTTCTTCCAACCGGGTTTTCATACTCATCGTTCTTCCCACCAACAGAACTCCGCCCACCCCAGGACCTACTTAAATGCACGCCCCAGCATGACCAAATCAGTAGGCACCTGGATACCTAGATTGCCTCTTCCCTGTTGCCTCCAGTTCCTGCTTGTTCCAGACTGATCCACTGACTCCACAGCTGCCCGGGTTTTCTCTCTGGGGTTTTTCTGACCAGGTTTTCCCACTCACTGTTCTTCCTTCCTGCAGAAGACCCGCCCACCCAAGGACCTACTTAATGCAGACCACAGCGCAAACTGCGGTGCGGGCGTGTGCAACAGGTGCTCCGCTGGCCCACCAAAGGCAAGCCCATCTGTGCCCCTCCATGCTTGGACCATGCCCAGTGCCATGATCACAGGCCCTACTGACTCCTGAAGATACACCATCACCAAGCTTTACACCCTTGACCCAAGACACAGTAAAAACAAACTGCCCCCGTGCTACCCATGCTCCACGGTAGGACCTTTCGCCAGCACCCACTGCCATTTCACCTGCCACTGCACACACACCAGCCTATTGACCAGCCCTGCCCCTAACACTCAACAGAAACCACCTGAACACAAAAAATAACTCACTTGTGCCCTTCTCAACACACGCTCACTGTACAAGCATTCTACTGAATTATGGGATACCCATCACCACCCTTGCACCCAACATTGCCACAGCAATCCCCAATGGATATATAATCACTCACCAGGACTGCACCAGCAAGTCAGGAGGAGGATCAGCCATCATGCATAAAGAGACCATACCGTGTGCCACCACTACATACAATACCACCAACCCCACTAAACATCTCAACTTCAAGCTCCACACAGACGACAAGATACCCATCAGAGGCACCCTTGCATACCAACCGCCAGGTCTGCACTCCAGCTTCTACAATACCATCACAGACTTCATTATGCCCCTAACCTTAGACTCTAAGGACAACATCTTCTTCAGCAACCTAAATTTCCAAATTGACGACCCCAATGACAAAAACATCGCACACCTCCTCAACAGTATGAGCAGCCTCAGATTGACCCAAATCTCCAAGACCCTACACACACTGCAGGACACACGTTGAATCCAATTTTCACCTCCCACAACTGTGTCAAATACAGCCATGTCACAGAACTCACATGGACCGATTTCTTATTATCCACTGCAGCATCTCCATCCCCAACAGCGCCATGCCCATGATGACCAACACCCCCCACCGAGGTGGAACAAAATCTCGGAGAACAGCTGAGTGCTACATGATTGAACAAATACATGTATATAGCCATTTGGATCTTCTGACAGAACTCATTTTACTTCTATGGTATAAGCTTAGGAATATTGTGCAGTGAGGGACTTCTTGTTCCTTTATAAATAATTGTACCCACAGTCCCGTTTATACCCTTGGTTTCCCTTGTTTGATATAAATACAGACCATCTGGGCAGCATGGAAGACGTACATGACAGGTGAGCTAATGAAAGAGTTGGCTCTACAGTTTGTGGACTGAGAGCACCAGTTAGAGAAACAAGTAGACTTAATTAATTTCCAGCTTATGACTCAAGCTAAAATAGATTTAAAATCATTGTTTATATTCATAGCTGAGAAAGCTCTATCAGGATTACAATTTTAACACTATGAACAAGGTGAAAAAGCTGGATGGCTCATAGCTGAACAATTGAAACAAATGGAAGCTATCCATTCTTTTCCAGCAGTCCAAATCCCATCTGGGATAGTTACCAATATGACCCATTCCACATGGGAAATTAAAAGATTTTACAAGGAAATATATTGCTCAGGAACCAGTGACAATTTATTGTAGCCAAAACTGGCATTCTTTAAACATCTTACTTTCCCATGTCTGCGAGGTGAGGCCACAGATGAACTTCAAGTTGACATTTCTAAAGAGGAAATAATGGAGACAATAAGAAATATTCCATTAGGGAAAGTCCCAGGAGATGACAGGTTTCCAAATTAGTTTTATAAAGTTAATGCCCAGATTCTAGTGCCATTGTTGAGCAACGTTTGCAAGGTGATGAGTGAAAAGGCTGATACCCTTCTGGTCTCAATCTCCCTTCCTTTAAAACTCGATAAAGACCCACTATGATGCAGTAGCTACAGGCCTATTTTTTTGCTAAATTCTAACATTAAAATATTGGTAAAAGTTCTTCCATTATGTCTGTGGAAGTATACTCCTCTTCTTGTTTCACAAAAAACAATTTGGCTTTATGCTGAAATTTACATCTGCTGATTACATGTGGGTACTTTCACACAGAATACTGCAAGTGTCATGTAAACAGGATAACAGACTGGCTGTACCTTAGGAAGCAGAAAAAAATGTTTTATGGGGTTGAATGGCTTTATCTGGTCAGTGTTTTGACAGAATATTGGATGAAAAATATCGTGGTACAGAAATATTGTTTCAAGAATATCAGGACTTTAAATATATTGTGGACAGGAATATCGAAAGAAAATGATTGTTTTTAGTGTTGTTTCAAATGTTATTATCAAAAATATTGATGTAGTAAATGTTGCATATATCATTTTTTGTGTTAATTAGTATGTAATGTATTTTTTTATTCTTTGTTTTTAATTTTATAAATTAGTTTTTATTTTTGATAACTATTTAATTTATTTCATTTTTAAATGTATATTTTAAATTGTATTAATGTTTTCAAATAATTATTGAATTATTTCTTTAGTAGAGGGATGTTGGGTTATATTGGAATATGGGTGATGAGTTTTTAAAAAGTATGTATTTAAATTTACAATTTAAATTAATTATTTGAAAGATATATAAATTCATTCTTTTGAATTTTGAAATGTGTTTTTATTCTAATAGCATTGCTAATATTTCAAAATGTTATATTAAATAATATATATTTTAATGGATATTTTAAAAGTAATTTTATTATAAATATCAATTTATTTTTTAAAATGTGTATTGAGTAGTATATTTGGTTTTGTTTGAGTGTTTGAATTAAAAATATTACATTCTTTTTATGTAAGTGTTATTTTATAATAACAAATGAAACATTAAAAATAATTTCTGAATGACATATAATGTATTTAAAATGTAAAGATATAGGAACATTTTAGGAAAAATACTATTGTTAATTTTGTTACTCAAAATATATGTAATTATATTTTTCAAGGTGTGTGAATGGTAGGTAATATTTATAAAAAATATTGTGATTTTTATTCAAATGTAAATATAAATATGTAATTTTTAAGTTCAAAATTTTACATGTTATGTTATGTTATAGTGCTTGTAAAGCGCATGGCTACCCTGAATAGGTTTCCCAGCACTGACCTCCTCACCAAAGTACTAAATCTATTATGTCATAATTTGCAGAAGGAAGAAGCTTAATTATCAAGTTCTTCTGAAAACATAATTTTATGTAGGTGGAAAGAGCCAAGTCCTTAGTTTCTTTTTTTTTTTTAATTGTTAAATTCTTTTTATTGAGTTTCAAAGGAGGCAATTACCATTACCGCCATGCAGGGCAGAGTCAGTTAAACAATGAAAACAAAACAGAACAAAAACATCATAACAATCGTGATTGACCTTTTACATATTAGTCCTGCACATATAGACCAATTTGCACATTGACGAGCATTTGTCGCGGAAAAGTACATTCACAGATCAACATCCCCCAGTATCAAGGTTCAATTCGCCCTGAGTCTGTGTCGTGAGGTATTGACGTAAGGGTTCCCATATGTCCTTGGGTTTAGAAGACGCGGGGAGTTCTTCTGCGTAGAGCTCAAGATTTTCTTTGCAATATACCATATCCCTAACCCAGTGGTTATCACTGGAGGCCAGAGTACCCTCCCAGGTGAGTGCTATGCGTAGCTTTGCTAGTAATAAGGCAATTCTCACAAATTTACCTAGCGTCCCTTTCAACTGAGGTACATAGTTTAATAAGCAGATCAAAGGTGTGCACCCCAATGGGATATGCCTGAGATGTTCTGTATACATTTCGTCACTTCCTCCCAAAACTTAGCTACCGGCGAGCAATTCCATGCAAGATGCCAGAAGTCCGCATCAGAATGACCACATCGCCTACAATTGCTCTTGTCTCTGAGGCCAAATGTATATATTTTGAGAGGTGTGTGGTATACCTGGTGAATATACTTAAAATGTATGATTCTCAGATTGCCATTGGGAGTGAGTTTTCCAGTGAGTGCGCGGATATGTTCCCATTCCAATTGTGTCAGAGGGGGGTTGAGTCTTTCATTCCAGCGACTCAGGCTTCTGTCAGTGTCCCTCACTTTCTCATCTCTCACTGCTCTATACAACTTAGTGACCATCTAGCGCCGTGTGGGTGCTACTAGGAGGAGCTGTAAGGAATTTAGTGAGGACGGTTCAGCAGGAAATGTCGTGCAATGTGTTTTAACTGCTTGTTTCAAGCAATGCACCGTGAACTGAAATAGCGGGGATTGGTTAGTAATGTGTTGCAAATCTTCAGATGTAATAAAATATCCGTCATGGTAAAGGTCCTGCATATGGTCTATGCCGGCCTCTATAAGCAAACGCATCGAGCCCCGTTCCAGCGTCACAGTGAGTGCCGCGTGATACGCCAGTGGTAGGGCCGGAGCATATAGGGGAAGCTTGTCTGTGAGTCTCCCGATTGCCTGCCAGGCACCGATAGTAGCATCTAAGGTATTGATTTCAGACCTTGGCGTGCCTCTGTGCGTGTGAGTGAGTATTCCGGCTAGTGGAATTGGGTGTGCATCGCCGTCTTCCACTGCAACGTGGGGTGTGAAGGCATGTGGATGATACCAGTGATACGCATATTGCGCCTGAGCGCACAAGTAGTAGATGTATAGATCTGGGGCGTTGAACCCACCCCTGTCATAATCCAATGTAAGTGTTTTCCAGCCCACTCAAGCTTGCTTGCTACCCCAAATCAATCTGAGCAGTAGGGTTCGCACAGTCTTAAAAAATTGGGTGGTTAGCTTTATAGGAATATTACAGAACAGATATAAAAACCGTGGCAGGATGATCATCTTTATAAGAGCAATTCGGTCCGCTAGGGACAATGTTAATGTCAACCACCTGTCTATTTGTTGTTCCAATGCTATGAAAACATTTCCGTAATTCTCCCTTATGACCACTTCAGGGTCACAGTGCACCCACACGCCCAAGTACTTAACCGGCTCTGTAGAGCATACCAATGGATATTCCATAGTCGGGGGAGCAGTTATCGTAGTCAAGGGTATTATTACCGATTTGTCCCAATTGATGGTGAGGCCCGAAAACAGGCCGAAGCGAATGTATTCTCGCAAAACAGGGGCAAGGTATTTTTTTGGTTCACGAATAAAAAGTACCATGTCATCGGCATAAAGAGATATGCCAACTGGGCGATGCCTAAAGTTCAGCGCTGATTCTCTGTGACACTGTCGAATCATGCATGCCAGGGTTTCGAGCATAATGGCAAATAATAGTGGCGATAAAGGACAGCCCTGGTGGGTGCCTCGCTCGATCCGGAAAGGCTTGGAGGTAAGTCCTCCAACGCGCACCATCGCCGATGGGTCCGAGTATAGCAGGCGCACCCAACCCAAAAAGACGCGCGGAAATCCCATACGATTTAAAATGTGAAACATGTACTTCCATTCAATCAAGTCGAATGCTTTAGCCGCGTCAAGCATGACTGTTATGTTATGTTATGTTAAAGAAATTTATCAAGCGCACATTCACCAGACGGTTTCTTGGCGCTGGAGTGAGAGTTAGGCAGCAGCAGAGGAAAGAGCCTAGTTGTCATATGCCTGGGAAAACAACCAGGTCTTCAACTGTTTTCTGAATAATGCACAAGAGGTGACCAACCTCAGCTCCACAGGAAGCGAGTTCCAGAACTGAGGGGCTAAGACTGCAAATCGAGAGCCACCATGTTTCTTGCGTTTAAAGGTGGGAGTGACTAACAGATTCAAATAAGAAGATCGTAGGTTTTGAGTGGGAACATAGCGTAGAATCTTAGAAGAAATAAAGGCTGTGGCTGTGAAATGTTGCCATGAAGAGCTTTAAAAATAGTGCATCCCAACTTAAATAAACAACGCATAGCCACTGGGAGCCAATGAAGGCTTTTCATCAGTGGTCTGACGTGATGCCATCTAGGTTGGCAAAAGATCAGTCTAGCAGCCTGATTCTGGACTAGCTGGAGGCGTCTGAGTTGATAAGCCGGGATGCCTACATAAAGTGAATTGGCATAGTCCAGTCAGGAAATGACCAAGGCCAAGATCACTAAGATCAGGGCTTCCCGAGACAGAAATCTGCTGATCTTCTTAATTCTACGCAGTTGAAAAAACCCAGCAGAAACCACTGAGCTGATCTGAGCCTTTAAAGACAGGTCATTGCTTATCACTATACCTAAACTTTTGGCGGAGCTAGCTGGAAGGGAGCATTGCCCAGGATAGCAGGCCAAAAGTTAGAGTTCCATGGATTTGCAAGCCCGCCGGTAAGGATCAGCTCAGTTTTATCCGGGTTGAGCTTCAATTGATTTTCGTTCATCCATTCACTTATGAAAATCATGGTGTCTTGAAAATGAGACACAGAGGATGGAGAGAGATTAATGTCGAAGACCAATTGAAGATCATCAGCATAATTATATGTCCCAACTTTTCTTTCTCGAAGGGAGGAGATTAAGGGAAGGAGGTACAAATTAAAAAGAAGCGGGGAAAGAGAGGAGCCCTGGGGGACCCCACAGGTCAATTCCTTTTTCTTAGAAGAGAAGTTGGCAAGGCGTACCGATTGAGACCGGTTACTGAGGAAGGAGGAAAGCCACTTCAGAGCCAGGCCCTGGATCCCGGCATTGCTGACACGGTCAATAAGGATGTTATGATCGACCGTGTCAAACGCTGCCCGACAAATCCAGGAGAACCAGGGCCTGGGTGAGACCTCTATCCGCCCCCCCTCTAAGATCATCCATAACTGTCAAGATGACTGACTCTGTAGAGTGGGTGGGTCGAAACCCAGCCTGGTGAGAGTCCAAAACATGGGACTGTTCGACAAAAGAGCTGAATTGAGTCGAAACGTATGCCTCTAAAACCTTACCAAGATAGGGTAATAAGGAGATCGGGCGGTAGTTACTAAGAATGGAAGGATCCGCGCCTGGCTTCTTTAAAATGGGGATCATTTCCGCACTTTTAAAGAGGTCAGGAACAATACCAGACTTAAGTGAATTGTTAAGGAGAGAAAGTGGGGGATCCAGGCATTTAGCAAAAACTTCCTGAAGGACGTGAGGGGGACAGCAATCCGTAGGGGAACCAGAGCCAACTTTTTTAAGTAAGCCTAGAAAGGTCTCCTGAGAAATGGGGGAATCAAGATCAACTGAGATGGGGATCTATAAATATTGAAAACGTCTATGAAGGAGACGGAGGTCGGAATACTAGCCTTAATGGCAGTGATTTTCTCCATAAAATATGAGTTGAGGGAATCACAGAGGGCCTGTGAGGGGGTTGGTTTCAGTGTAACTCTGTCTGGTTTAGAAAGCTCATTTACTATAGAAAAAATGTCTTTAGACTTGTTTGCTGAACTTAAAACCTTCTTAGAGAAATAGTCTGCCTTAGTTTGAAGAATAGAATTTTTATATTCTTTCATCAGGTTAGTATAGGTGGTCCTATCTTTTACAAGATAATGAAGTCTCCATCTACGTTCTGCTTGTCTCAACGCCAGCTTCTTAGTCTTTAGATCATTAGAGAACCACCGCTGTGCGTCATGGGGTCTCAGAATCTTAATTGGCTTAAGAGGGGCGACACAGTCGCATGCGGACTCAAGCCATACCTTGAGGTTCACTGCCTGTGTTTGAACCGATTCCGATACAGACGGGGCCGTAGCGGTTAAAAGTGAACAGAGGTGATCAGTATTAGCACTTCTCCAGTTTCTGGACATGCAGTTCTTTATCAATTGAGTTTTTGTGGACCGAACATCAGAGAGGGTAAAAGAAATAAAATGATGATCCGACCAAGTACAAGGGAAAATCCGGGGAGTCGAGATCGCCAGGTTAGCCGTCCAGACTTGGTCTAGCGTGTGCACCTTTATGTGAGTAGTTTTGCGCACATGTTGGGTGCAATTCATTCCGGACAGAAGATCTGTCAGCTCTATTGAGCTGGCACTCTCCTGGTCGTCATGGGGCCAATAATTAAAGTCACCAATAATAAGGAGTCGGGCATGATTAATGGCTAAGTAAGAAATCATTTCGCTCAGTGCTTGGGGAAAAGTAGGCATATAGTGAGGAGGCCTATAAAAAAGGGCGTAGGTGAAAGATGCCTGGGAGGATTGAAATTTAAGAACTAAACTATCAACAGAAGGAAAACCAGTGACCCCTAATGACTTAAACTGGTGATCCTTATGGATGATAGCTGCAACCCCGCCCCCCATTTTCCCTGGGGGACGATTAGTTTGCAGGATATAGTAATTATCTGGTACTGCCGCTAAAATGTCAGGGGCAGACTCTTCAGTAAGCCATGTCTCAGTAAGAAGAAGTATGTCCGGCTTTTCAGACTGTAAAAGTTGATAAATTTCGAGTTGGTGTTTCACCATAGACCGTGTATTCAAATACATGACTGAAAGACCTAGTATTTCCCTACTCTGGGAGGTATCGGGGCATGCAATATTGTGGGGGAAGAGGGAACAGAATTGTGCAAGATATCCGGGTAAATGAGTCTCTGCTCAAAAATACCCGATTCATATAAACTGAAACGGATATTATCAGCTAATGCATACTTTCCATACATCTCTTTCAGCTCCATAGCTGAGTAACTCACAAAATAAGCATAGTGGCTAGCCCCTGGACCCGTACGGCCGCGGACGGGCGAAGACGGGCTTGCCTTAGGCGCGCCAGCGGCGCGCCCGCTGCGCGGCCGAGCCCCCATCTGCCTAAATACACGTCAGAGCCAACAGGCAGGAAGTGAGGGAATACAGGGGAGGAGTCGCGTCCCCTCCGTTCAATCGGCACTAATGAGCCGTGACGGACCGGGGGATGGCAAACACAAGGAGCCAAGAGTAAGTAGATCGCCAAAATACACAGATTACAATTTTTAAAAACAATAAAGAAGGAGCACAGTTTAAAAATGCAGCTGCGAGGAGATCAGGGTTCAACACATGAAACATAGCAAAGATGGTTCTTGAGTTATGGGACGTGGATCTTTCAGGTATAAAGCCAGACTGATCCGGCAGTACCAGGCGCGGCATTAATGGTTGGAGTTTGGTAGCCAAAATTTTAGCAAGTATTTTCGCATCTAAATTGATCAACAAGAGAGGGCGATACGAACCACAATGGGAAGGAGGTTTGTCTTTTTTGAGTAATGTTATGATCAGGGCCTGCCGAAGGGAGGGAGGCAATCTGCCGGTCTCATGCGCCTCCGCATACATTTCAAGCAGGTAGGGCGTCAACAGATCAACATAAGTTTTATAAAATTCAGCCGTGAGGTCGTCCGGCCCCGGGGCTTTTTTGTTCGGCAAGGAGAGAATTGCAGCCCTCACATCGATCTCGTCAATAGGTTGACTGAGATACTCGTGGTGACCATCTCCCAGCCACGCACAGGCAATATCAGAGAGATAGTCATCCAGGGCGTCGTCATTCATGCTCCCATGAGATGTATACATAGATGCGTAGCAGTCCCTAAATTGGTTTACTATATCCTGAGGCACGAAGTGTTCTTCCCCCTGCGCATCTACTATTTTGGTGATGTGATGATGTTCGGCCCGAAACTTAAGCTTGATAGCCAACTGTCTGCCTGGTCTGCCCCCCTCATCATATGCCCTGGCGACATGTCTGCGTGATATATAATTTGTCTCCTTTTGCGCTAGTGAGTCATATTCCAGGAGTTGCTCATGTATGCGAGCAAGTGTGGAGGCGCATGGTTGGGACGTGTACTCTTTTTCCAACTCCCCTAATGCAGTCTCTATCTTGTCCAGTTGTCCTCTGATATCGCGCAAGATGCCTGCTGTGGTGCTAATGCAGACCCCTCTCACAGTCACTTTAAAAGCTTCCCACAAAGTGGCCACACTATTGACCGTGCCTACATTCAATTCAAAGTACTGCACTATCGCTTTCTGAATAGTGTCTACATAGATAGGGTCTAACAGGGCCTCAGCGTAAAACCGCCATTCTTGATACATTGGGCCACCTTTAGTGTGCGAGATACATGGGGACTGGATTTATCTTTACTGGGGTCCAAATGTGTGTTAAGATTGCCACCCCACAGAATGGGCGCATCCGGCCAGGTACGCAACATATTGAGCATGCGATGAAAAACTTGTGGTTCATCCACTACAGGGCCGTACACATTAACAATAGTAATAAGTGATATGCCCAACTTGCCATGCACCAGAGCACAACGTACCCCGTCGTCAATGTATGTTTTGATAGGCGTGAATGGTGTACCTTTTTTTATCAGGATAAGGACCCCTCTAGCGTATGATGAGTAAGAAGAAGCAAGTTTGTATCCAGCCCACTTGCATGCAATTCCGGTCTCTGCTTTTTTGGTCAGGTGCGTCTCCTGTAGGAGAGCAATCTGAATTCCATGTCTATCCAAATAGGCAAATACTCGTCTGATCTTTTGGGGGGAGTTGAGCCCACGAATGTTCCATGTCAAGCATGTGCATCTATCACCCATGTCCAGAGTAGTCCATGTTATGCAGCAGCATGTTATGAGTCAGGGTGTACATAATCAGAACAGCGCATGAAAATCGTAACCAGTATATCGGTGCAATCACAGAAAAACAGTCCCAATGAAAAACAGAAAAGCCTCCCACCCCCACCCACTTTAGCAGTCCCAATTTGCCAAAGCCATCCCCTAAAACAAGAACATATACCCCGGGAAACATTACCCGAAGGAAGAACATATTATCCCAACAATTGAGGGGAACACCCATGAGGGAGCACCGGGGCACAGTCACCCTCCCAGAGTGGACAGGAGGTGGACGGAGAAGTATATGACCATCATTCCCGCTCAGTCATCACTTATATTAATCAACAGACATTTATGACAGTTCTCATAAATAGTATCAAACTCTTACCAGTGTCCAGTTGCAGAAGACAGGAGGGTACGAGACAAAGTGCAAGACCAGTGTTCACGACCCAAACATGGGCGACTGGGTTGTCATTCCAAGCCTTGCTGTGAGGTGTCATCCCCGTCATCATGTGGTGTGTTAGCAAACTCATGTCTATGCGGAGACGTGCTGGATACAGCATCGCATATGGAATTTTTTCTGCCATGAGAAGTTTTTGGGTCGGTTGATATTCCTTCCGTGCTGCCTGCACCGCAAACGTAAAATCCGGGTAGAAGGCCAGAGAGTTTCCTTCATGAATTATGTTAGTAAGTAAGTAAGTCCGTTTTTATATAGTGCAGCTACTCACCCTTACGGGTCTCAAGGCGCTGGGGGCCGGAGTGGAAATTAAGTGAGCTATTGCCCAGAGTCACATGGTGCTGAGCTGAGCTGCCGCCGGAGCCGGGGATCGAACCGTGAACCCTGTGCTCCGAAGTCAGCTGCCCTGGCCACTGCACCACACCTCTCATGTTGCCTTTCTCCCTCGCCAAGCGCAAAACCGTGTCCCGGTCTCTATAGTTCAACAATCGCGCGATGATGGGGCGCGGCGGAGCGCCCGGTGGCGGTCGAGCAGCCAGCGATCGATGCTCTCTTTCCACGATCAGCATCCGTGAGAAACTCTCCGCTCCAAAGATCATCTGCAGCATGGCTTCAATGTAGGTTTCAAGGCGGCCCGTGTTGGTGGATTCCGGCAAGCCTGAAATGCGCACATTGTTACGCCTCGATCTGGCCTCTAAATCTTCATTCTTGGCCTGTATGACGGCTAAAACCTTCTCCATGGTGAGAGTTTTTGCAGATGTTTGCTGTAGTCCATCCTCGGCCTCAGATATACAAGTTTCTGCTTCACCCAAGCGTAGTGCATGCTTGTCCAATTTAGTGGACATGTGGTCCATTCTGAGGTTTAGGCTGTCTATTTTGCCGTCAATAGATTGCAAACTATTCTGTACAGCTAAAAGTGTCTTTTCGATGGCAGAGAGGCTGTCTGAAGGGGCATCAATCTCTGAATCAGAGGCGGCTTGTTGCCGCGATTTGCTGGATTTGCGGGGCTCAAATGTCAAACGGGGTAGGTTTCGCTCAGATTTCCCCATCTTTATACCTGTTATCACGTTTTGGGGGTATAGGCGTTAGGGCGGGCTGATATCAGGAAAGTGTTGTGCACTTGTCCCTGTTCCACGGTCCCCGCAACAGTGCGCTACCCCAACCAGCGAGAACGCGAGTGTCAGAACCAGCACAGGCAGCTAATGGGCCTGCTTTAGTCACAAGTCTGCGCCCAATCGCGTGGGCCCTCCTCGTTTGAGACCGCCTGGTATCAGTGCACCCAGGCCCTGCAGATAGGCCCAAGACACAAAGCAGCACAGCAGGGGGGGCACAGCAGGTGAATATTGGCAGTAGTGGGTACTCCTGGAGTCAATGCAGCCCCCCAATGCAGCGACCCCACGCGATTCCCAGCCGTGAGTGTTGGTGCTGCCCTGTCTCGCAGCAGAAGACAGACACGGCCTACCTCAGTTCGCCAGTTGCACACGCTACACTAGATAGCAATCACCGGACCAGGAGCATTTGCGATCTGTAGTGCCCTATAGGCAGTGTCACAATAAGCTGAATGCAATCGTGACCTGAGTCTCAGGTCGCGCCAGCAACGTGTTCACTCCTTGTGGTGCCGTTCAACGTTATATCGTGGTGGTCGCTTGCACGGTGTTCAGTAGGCTGCCACCGGTCGCCGAGATCCCAGCATCAGTTATGGGGGAGTAGTGGGCCTTGGCCCGGATGCCAGCAACAGTACAATCCTACTGCTTGTGTGTGTCCTTCCCGGGCCTGCAATCCGTGTGTCGCCCTTCCAGCAGCAGCAATGGGAAAAGTGCACTCGCCTGGTGAATGTGCGTCCCAGGTCCACGCCGGCCACAACGCTCTTCAGCCCGCGCCCCACTCCGGCGCTTTTCTATGCGACTGTGGGCCTGCTATGCCACAATCGCGAATCCCTCACCGGAGCCACACAGGAGCGGGCAACGCTCGCCCATGCCGCTAACCTGCAGCTCCCCTCAGGTGCCAGCGTCAGTATGACTCCGCCGGCTCTGGCAAGAGGACGTCTCCGTTGCGCGTACCTTCTATACCTGGGCCCAGGCGATCAGCGCCGCCATCTTGGGATCGTGGGTCCACACCGTAAAACTCGATTTTTCACTCGGTCCCGGCAGCCGCCAGCAACGTTGTCAGTCCCACAACAGCTGGGAGCAGTCAGCACCCTGGCACGTAGTTTTTATTCCATTTTTGCAGCGGGAGCAGCAGGATTATTACACGTTATGGGCTCCGTCCGGCGGAGCTGCGCTACAACGCAGCCATCTCGCTGTGCACCCTCTAGCACCCCCCAAGTCCTTAGTTTCTTCTGACATACTGCAAGGGAAATACAAACTCACAGCGAGTGTAGCAGGTCATTCCATAATTTAGGGCCAAGATGCACAAAAGATCGACCACCCTTCCGGGTCTTCCTGATCCTAGGAATCAGGGCCAAATCTAAGTGGCTTGAAAGCAGAGCATGATTTTTAGTGTAAGCACACACCAAAGGTCTTAAATACAATGGCCCAGTATTAGCAACACACTTATGCCCATAGCATAAGGTCTTAAATTGAACCATAAGGGTTAGAAGTTTAATTTAGTGTGTTTTATTATAATATGTTTGGCAATTTTCTAAAATGTTAGAATGAGTAGTATTAAGCTTGTCTTTTATAATTTTATTTTATAATATTTTAGAAAAAAATTATTTTTATTTGAACTGGATTTATATTTTTGGACATTATTAGTGTCCAATGCTTTTTCTCAAATTAGTATGGATTGGAGTGGGACTAGTAAATGCCACCCCTTTAGTGTCCAACAATTTCCTCAAGTTGGTTTAGATTGAAGTGGGAATAGTAAATGTCCCTCCCTTAGTGTCCAACACTTTCCTCAAATTGGTTTCAATTGTAATGGGAATAGTAAATGTCACCCCTTTAGTGAGAAACACTTTCCCCAAGTTGGTTTAGATTGGAGTGGAATCAGTAAATGTCACCCCTTTAGTGTCAGACACTTTTCTTAATTTGGTTTAGATTGGAGTGGGACTAGTAAATGTCACCCCTTTAGTGTCCAACAATTTCCTCAAGTTGATTCAGATTGAAGTGGGAATAGTAAATGTCACGCCTTTAGTGTCCAACACTTTCCTCAAGTTGGTTTCGATTGCAATGGGAATAGTGATTTTAACCCCTTCAGTGAGCAACGCTTTCCCCAAGTTGGTTTAGATTGGAGTGGAAATAGTAAATGTCGCCCCTTTCGTGACCAACACTTTTATGTAGTTGGTTTAGATTGGAGTAAGAATAGTAAATGTCACCCCTATAGTGTACAACACTTTTCTGAAGTTGGTTTATATTGGAGTGGGGATAGTAATTGTTACCCCTTTATTATCCTTCCTAAAGTTTGTGTAGATTAAAATCATAATAGTAAATGTCACTCTTTTAGGGCCTGATTAGGATGACGGGCGTACTGTTGTCCGCCCGCCACCCTGTCGCAGAACGTACTGCCTGACAGGCTGTCGGCAGTCCCGCAGTAGGTATTAGGATGCAATGGCCACCACGGCGGTCGCAAAGCCTATATTTTGCATTGCGGCGGTTGCTGCTGGCTGCAGCACCCGACGCAATACAAAAAAGTGACACTATAGGCCCAGTGCCCACAGCAAAGGGCCAGGGTGAAAGGGGGGACCATTACGGGCCCCCAAATTCCCTTTCTGCCTGCCTGTTCATGACAGGTCAACCGACATGTACAGGTGGAGCGGAAAGGTACATCGTAATCCCTACAGCAGTGCCTGGTAGGCACCGCCACCATTGGGGGGAATGTGAGGCCCTCCACTGCACCGGTGAGCTCAAGGAGCCCATCGTATGCGTGTCGGTTGGGCTTTCCGACCACCATCCTTCTGCCCGCCATTATAATATGGCGGGTGGAAAACATGCAAACGATGGCAGTGAGACCGTCACCTACAGGCTGTCGGTGGCAGTCTCACCATAATTGTAATCGGCCCCTTAGAGTTGAACACCTTTCCCAGGTTCATTTAGGTTGGAGTGGGAATAGTAAATATCACCCCTTTAGTGTCCAACACCTTCCTCAAGTTGGTTTAGATTGGAGTGGGAATAGTAAATGTTACTCTTTCGATGTCCAGCACCTTCCCCAAGTTGCTTTAGGTTGAAGTGGGAATAGTAAATGTCAACTCTTTTGTGTATAAGATTTGTGTTACATTTTTGTATTATAAAATGATGTCACACATATTTTTTAAACATTTAAATTTATTGCAAATTTTATATTTTAATAAATATATTTTTAAAGTAAAAATAAAATCAATTACAAAGTGAAGTAACTACAATATTTTTGATAATTTGTCATTGTTAAAAATAGAAGTAAATCACACTTAATATATTTGTATAATGTACATTTTCAATTGTTATTTTTCATTGATTGCAATTTTTAAACATTTATTAACTTTACTTAAATGCATTTTAAATTATTATTTTGACATATTTTCATTAGTATATATTAAATATTTTACATATGTGATACTATTATTTAATTTATACTTTACCATTTTTTAAACATTTTTACAACATTGCTTGACATGTTTAATATTTTAAAAAATGTATTACTTTTTTCACATTTATTAAACATTTTGACCAAGGTTCCCATTGATTTCTATTTTTTTGTTTCATTTGTCAAACATTTTTTTTAATTGCTACCTTCCATTTTGTAGTCTATTGGTGTTATTATGGCTCATTTTTACAGGAACCAAGTTGCGGCAAAAATGATTTTTTAAGAGTTTTGAGGGTGGGGGGGTTTTAGAATGCATGTTTAAACTCTGGGTATATTGTTGTTTGTGTTTTTTAGTGTATTTAGATGTGTATTTGATAGTGTTTTGCACTATTTTGTCATTTTGCATTGTTTCAAAATGTGATATAAATTTGTGAATGTTTTATGTTAGATTATGTGATTTTATGTACATGATGATGAAATCTTATGTTTTTGTATATTTGGGGCTGTAATGTATTAGGCTGATGGGTCTTTAACATTTCTTTTGCAGGTTTTTGTTTCTGAACGATTTCTATGAGAGTTTGGAGTTTATATTTTTTTTAAGGAAATCAGTTTTTTGATTTAATATAAACTGATGTTATATTTCCTTTTTGTATTGGGTTTCCTGAAGTGGTTCTTTTTTCTAATTACCTTTTTGTTTTTTGTTATGGAACCTACAAACTTTGGATTGCTTCAAGGGATTTTGATAGGATTGTTTATATATTTGCATTTTTTGGGGGGCTTTTTGGAATAGGATTCTTATCTTTTTTGTGGATTACAATTTTTTGGTATGTGGAGATCGAGAAAGATCTGCAGCTACAAAACAGTTAGGACCTTATTACGAGTTTGGTGGTCCTCCTGCTGCACCGCCACCGTGCCATCCACAGGAGGACTGCTGAATGTGTGGTGCGCCCGCCCGCCACATTACGATTGTAATCAATTCAATTCAGTTTTCAATTGTCAAATCTTTATTCGGTCTGATGAGGCAAAAAAAGTGCATTAAAAATATGATACAAATTCATCACAGCACTAAAGAGTTAAAACTATTAAGCAGTCGATTAAAACGGTTTAAAATAAAAATGCTATTTAAAACTCCATGATACAGCAGATGGCGGTGTACAACGAGGCAGTTCATATTCAGGAATTTGAGGTGCCAAAAACTCATATCATATCCAGTAAGGGCCAGAAAAAAGAGAAACAAAAACCTCAAAAAAGGGTCCGCTATGTACTCCCCTTTGTCACGGTAATTGAAAGAGGCACCTCTACTTTACGCCAACTACTAAAAGTCGGTGCAGCACAGATATCTTCCTGAACGTAGTGTAAAACAAACAGTTAATCTCCTCTAAAGCATAACAGCTCGTGTTTGGTCATTTTAAAACGTACAACATGCTTATAACAAGTAAATGTGCTTGAGAAGTGTAAAACAGTGCAGTGGGCTCAGGGCAATTATCCTATCAAAGTTTTTCTAGCCCGAATGACTGCTTTCAAGAAGGCACAAACATGATAGCAAATTTCAAGTGAACCTAGAAACTGTAAATGAAGCAAGGCTACTCTGCACTGCTGAAAACCTAGTGTGCATAACAAGGGTTTTAGAAAGTGCTTACGTGGTAAACTGTACAAATTGCAGAAACATATATAGTGCTGAATTGATTGTACAGATCGATTGTCACAGGACACAAGGATACCATGTGACCTTCTAGGTCAATAAAACTTTTAAAACACAAGTATATATATGGAACCCGCCCTGAAGCAAAGAAGGAGTGCACGCTCCCATTGTGTAAGATCTAAGGATAGATACATGGGGGATTCACCTGTGGCTAAAGATCTATAGTAATTCAAAACTGAGTGTTTTGCTAGCTCGATTTTAAATCTTTGCAGTGCGCAAGGAATATTGATTTCATCTTTATTTGTCAGCTTTAGTTATGCTACAAGGTTCAGGCGTAAGGGAAGAAAGGTCCAAGAATGCAAAAGTATCCCAGATATATCTCAGCCATGGAATAGAAAAAGCCTTGTCCAGGCTAAGACAATCGAGGATGATATCCCTTCATAGCGTTGTGGCTGGATTCGTCCAGATGCTAACCCATTGTAATCCATGGAGGGTGGGCAGTGTGCTGTTAGGTTCATAGAAGAGCCTACCATGCAGCCCACTGCCATGACAGCACCTGCAGCGATTTCCTGCACAGTGAGGAATCCATGCCATACCATGTAGGAACAGGGGTGCAATTCCAGGGGGGCACAGCATGCACCCCCAGGCTAGGAAGGGGCATGGTAGCCCTGTCAGGGCCCGCTTAGTTGCTCCTCCACCACCCTTTCCATTGTGGACTCAATGCCATGAAAAGGGCGGTGGACAGGCAACTCACAATATACTCAGCAGTGCTGCAGCGGCACCACCAGCATATTCCTGCTACTGACTGCTGTGTGACCGCCATGGAATCCTGGATCCCGAGCTGACGCAGTGGTCCTGTGGCGGTCTGACCGCCAGACTTGTAATACTGCGGGCAGGCCCGCAGTGTGAGGGTGGTCAGACCTTAACCGTGAGTCTGGAGTTCCTATGGATTGCTTTACTCGTAATAAGACCCTAGGTTTTATTTTTTACTTTCTTTTGTGGATGGGAAATGTAATCTTTTATTGTTTATGCTATGTATTTAGTATTAATATGTGACATTGTTTGGATAATGTGTCGTATTTATTCAATGTTATGTATTGAATTTGTTTCTAAGTTGGCTGGTCGATTATTGTTAATTTTTTTTTACAATATATATTTTATTATAACAGCATTTATTAACTTTGCGATATTAGATAATTATTTCAGTAATGTATTAAAAATTGTATATTAATATTTATTCAAGGAGAAGGATTTAATTTGTGGGTTTAGAGTTTGTTGTAGTTTTTGAGGATATTGGTTACTTTATATTTATTTATAATATGCTTTTGGCTCTCATTTCTAAGTAATGTAGTCCTTTGTGATTTTGCAAAGAGTTTGACTTTAAATTGCAGCATGTCATATATTTTTTTAGTTTGTTTGCTAAGTTTAGGGACAATTTGGGTAACAGATGGCTCTATTCTTAGTTCCTGGTAGCTTTGCTCTTTTTGTAATGCTTTAACAAATTTGTATAATGTAGGTTGAATTCTGCCTAGTGTGGATTGGAAAGCATTGTGCCATCCTTCCACTGCATTGTTTGATTGGGCTCCCTGTGCCAAGGTGCTGTTATAGACATTCCACAATGGTACCTGGTATTTGGCTTCGCTTCTGTATGCACCGATGCAGTCTGCCAAATGAAGTATCTTCGAAATAGTGCGTTAGGGGACTAAGGGGCTGATTACGATGGCAGACGGACTGAAGTCCGTCCGCCATGGTGGTGGCGACCGGGACCGTCTGCAATACCTGTGGCGGTTCCGCACACCAAATCAGGATGCGACCGCCACCGTGGCGGTCGCATCCTGCACCTTCAACATTGCGGTGGGTGCTGCTGACCCCTGCACCGCCGCGGTGTTAAAAAATGCACATGGTGCATTTCACTGCACTACGTGGCAGGCACCACACAGTGCCTGCCACTCTGTGCAGTGAATTGTAGGGGGGGTACCGTGGGTACCCCCCAGTGCACATACACCCCCCCAACACATTGGGGGCCCGCAACAGGCCCCCGAAACCAATCTCCACCAGCCTTTCAATGGCGGTTTACCCACCGCAGAAAGGCTGGCTGGAGACCTCATCGTAATTTGGAGGACGGTGCCTGCTAGGCACCGCCACCAATTTCTGGATGCAGACCGCTCCGCCAGGCAATCGGAATGATTGCCTGTGATGGTTCCATGACGGTCGGTGTTTGCGTCCGCCGCGGTCGCGGTCTGGATCCCTCCACCATCGTAATCTGGCGGTGGGAAAATCACAGTCCAATGTGGGAAAGACCGCCACCGCCGGGCTGGCGGTGACGGTCCTTCTGCCATCGTAATCGACCCCTAAGTTTGTCTTCATTTTGTTGGTAGAAAGGGCTTTCTAGTAGTGAGTTATAGTGGTTGACTCCCTCTGGGACAGGGATCTAGGCTAGTGTTATAATTATTTTTTTATTTTGAAAGTGAATTGCCTGTTAATGGAGTATTCAACACTTAGGGCCTGATTACAATGTCGGTGGGACCGCCACCGACAGGTCATCGGTGGCGTTCCCACCAACATACAGGCCATCGGTCCAACTGCCACACTACAATGCAGGCAGTTGGTAAGCAGAGGTTGGGAAAGACCGCCGCCTCATACAGGATACAAGATCCTGTCGGGCGGCAGATGGAATTCCTATCCCTTCCATGGAGGCACCACTATAGGGATTAGGCTGTCCCTTTTTGACTGCCTTTTCATGGCAGTCCAACTACCACAAAAAGCAGCCAGAAAGAGGCTTTGAGGGCCACAAACAGGGCCCCCAGGCCCCATGGGCCACTGCAAAGTAGCCCTGGGGGCACATGTAGTGCCCCCCACATATCCATGCACCGCGTGCCAGGTGTCACATGTTGTAATTGGGCGGTAGATATGGGGCTGCTTTTAGCAAAGCGGGATATCACCATGCACTGGAAGGCGAAGAAGGGCCCAAGTGTCACAAGGTGGAAAGCAGAGCTACTCAAATGGGCTGAGTATGAAGGTGTACTCCGGCTGCAGATAGCTAACAGGACAGGAAGCGAGAGGTCGCTAGAGGCGGCAAGAGCTTGGGAAAGGCTAGTTGCAGAACTTAAATTAAATCTCCCACGAACAATGAGGACGAGGACGGGGCAAGAGCCTCCCCAGAGGTACTAGGCTAAGTTATAAAGAGCCGTGGGCAACTTGGAGGCCAGTGAGCGGACACCAGGAATGATGCCCTGCAGCCTGGTAGAATTGGGATCCCCTGTGGTGCTACCGAGATCACCCCAGCACACACACTAAAGACCTGCACTACTATAGATTAATGTCTAGACGGTATGTGAAACGCCTGGGGGGGTTGGGAGGGTACAGGGGGAGGGTAGTTGTGGGAAGGGAGTTCTATACCTGGGACTGCATACCCGCAAGGGAATAGCACTGTGCGTCACTACAGAGCCACCGGAATACACCGACTGCTCATTGTTATATATGACACTTGTGATTTTAATAGTACTTTGAGCTGACTAATGATTATGATACTGCTCAACAGCGGGATGGCATAATGCCCCCATGTAACATCTATGAAAATTAATAAAGTTTGTTTAAAAAAAAAAAGAAATGTTGTAATTGGGCAGTGGAACCGCTGACTGATTGTTGGGCAGTCTCCTGCCCAATGTGATGGCGGTCGGTGGTCTGACAGACTGCCATCATAATAAGGGCCTTAGTGTAAATTGTTTGACGTGCCACCATTTACTTTGATTAAAGTGATATTAAGGTCCTTGTATGGCTGTGTGGGGGTATATTTTTAGAATTGTTTGAATCATGGCTCATTCAAAGTTTATGATTATGTTTTGGGGTAGTAGTTATTTGTTTGTTGTGAGAAGTTGGCCTGGTATATGCTGTCCACTAATTAAAGTGGGCACCCTGTACCAGTCCAAACAACTCTTATCGTGATATAAGAGGTCAAAGATAACCTTAGAAAGCTATCCAAGTGGTAGCTGTGAAGAGCAGCCTTCAGGCTTAGTCTTGAAGGAATGTTAAGCAGCTTGTTTTACCAGAATGCAACCTTATAGTATTGATTAAACGAAAGGAGAACCACACAGTAGTTATAAAAATATGTATTTATTAATATAACACACTAAAGGTATGACAAAGTATCTTTTACACGAAGATACTCACAAACCACACAATACTGTAGCATAGAAACAATTGTAAATAGCACTAATACAAGGTGGGCTCCAGAGGGAGACCAAACCATATACTAAAATAGTGGTATGAGAACCACGATTCGAGTCAAGACAGTGTCTAGAGGATGTAGAATCGCTGGTACCCCAAGGAATGACCCAAAGTGAGTAAGTAGGGACCCCATGGAGGACGGGTGCAGTGTGGGAACAGGACCGCGTTGGCTGTACAATTCTATGGGAGAGTCGCAATTGCAGTTTTAAAGTTTAAGGACCCTTCTGAGTGGACTTCGAAGAAACCCTGTGGAACTTAGGAAGTTGGAGAGCCACTCCACCCTTGCATACCGTAGTACCAGAGTTACCTATCCCAGGAAAGTCGGGTGCATAGGTCTGAAGTGGTGTCGGAAACCGCCGCTGATCTCTATGGAGGACTTCGAAGAAGAGCCACTGCTGGGAAAAAGAAAAGTGTCCGTCGGAGTCCAAAGGTGGATTCTTGATGAAGAGTACCTGAAAGCAGAGGGAACGGAGTCTGGTTTACTCAGGAGTGACCAGGGGCTCGGGAGACGAATGCCCACCGATGTTGGGTGCTTCAGGTGTGTTGAGGGGGTTCTTGCCTCTGCAGCCACCGGGACCAGGAGATATAGAGGACACCCAGGACCTGGATACGAGCTGTCCCACAAAGGATTTCAAGTACTGAGGGGTAGATGTCCAGCTGGAGCACCAACAAGCCTTGGCAACAGCAACCCATGAAGAAGGTTGAAGAAGATTACGGTTCAGACCAGCAAGGTACAGGAGACTCACCAAACACAGGGATGTCAGGGCAAGCCTGGAGCAATCAGGGGAGCCCAAGAAAGCAAAGATGGCCCTCAAGAGGACCCACAGGCCGGAAGCACAGGAGTCACAAGGGGACCTCAAGCAGTTTCACAAAGCAACAGCCCACGGAAAACTCGGTGCAAGGAGGCCAAAGTTCTTTGGTGGAAATGGTGCCAGAGGTTAAGGCTACTCAGAGCCCAGTGCACTTGTTTTGGGAACGCCAACAAGCATATGCACTTGCAAAAGTACACAGTGCACAGGGGTACAGGTATTGCAGCCCCCACGAGGGACTCTGACCTCAAAAGTAGTGAGAGGGCAGCTCAAACCTCAAGGGACTTGGAAACCTACCTCCCGTGTTGCTGAAGCCTTTGAAGTCCGTAGGAACTCAGGAGCAGCAGACTGGTCAATCGTGTTGTGATGCCTGCAGTTGCAGGGGAGTGACTCCTTCACTCCAAGGGAGATATCTTCAGTTGTCCTTAATGCTCCACAGGTCCTGCATGGAACCTGTATGGTGCACAGGCACAGACGATGCTTTGGACGGAGTGGGAGATGAAGTCGGGCCCAAACGAAGTCCAGCGAAGTTCAGAGTGTCCGGACAGTTGAAGGTCAGTAGTTTCTTGATCAGAGTCTTGTCCACATTGAATCTAGGGACCTTCAGCCAGGTAAACCCTATTGTACCAACGGGAGAGGGTTGAACAGATTCAGGAGACCATCCCAGGGGAGGGTCAGGACTAACCCTGGGCGTAGTCCGCGAATTAGTGCTACGCAAAGCTACGCGAAGTGCACCTCGCACTACGCGAGCTACGCGTAGCACTACGCGAACTGCGTAGTGCGCTGTTCGCTTGATTGCACAGTGCCGGATGCTTGTCCGCACTGTGCAATCATTGAAAACGGCATCTTGCACAGTGCGAGCTGTCTTTTACTGCCGCTCGAGTAGATTTTTACTCGAGCGGCAGCTTTCTCAACGCGGACTGGTAGTTTCTCATCGCGAGCGGTCACGAGCATACGCGACCACTCGCAATGAGAAACCTGACCTCCCGCGTTGAGAATCTCGCCGGAGGTTTATTTTCCACGCTCGCGATCCGCAACTTGATGTTGCTGATCGCGAACGAGAAAAAGTCTCGCCGGGATGTCATTTTGCTTGCTCGCGGTCGCCAACTTGACGTTGAGGACCGCGAGCAAGCAAAAAATGACCGCTGCACTACGCTACGCTACGCATGTTTACACTGTGCTACGTGCAATTCGCGTAGTGCGAAGTAGCGCAAACTGCGCAAACTACGCGAGCGTAGCGTAGTGCTTTGCCCAGGGTTAGTCAGGACAGTGGGGAGGTTACTCCCATGTCCTTTGTCCAGTTTCACGCCAGAGCAGGAGCCAACGGCTCCCAGGACTGGTTTGAACTGGACTATGCACAGGGACACCAAATGTGCCCCTCATGCAGCCTTTCGGTCACTGGCAAGCGCACCCACCCAGGCCTAAAACACTAAATTCTATCTGGGAGGTGGTCACAACTTAATGCAATCGTTAGCAACCAGCAAGTTTTATCAGCAGAAGGTTGACGCCCAGAGAGAAATGTTGGTCAGCTAGAGGGGGAGGCCTTTGCTGTGGTCTGGGCCCTGAAGAAGCTGAGGCCTTACTTGTTTGGCACTCACTTCATTTTTCAGACAGACCATAAGCCCCTTCTATGGCTAAAACAGATGAAGGGTGAAAACCCCAAACTTTTGAGGTGGTCCATTTCCCTACAGGGGATGGACTATATAGTGGAACATAGACCTGGGAGTAACTATGCCAATGCAGATGGACTCTCCAAATATTTCCACTTAGAAAATGAAGACTCAACTGGGCAAGGTTAGTCTCATCTCCTTACGTTTGGGGGTCCTTATAGTCCTTATAGGCCTAGAAGCCTAGAGTGCAGCATATTTTGATGATATAGCTGTCTTTAGCTCTACCTGGGACCATCACTGGTCCACCTGAAGAATGTTTTGGAGGTTCTGCAGAGAGCAGGCCTCACTATCAAGGCTACTAAGTGCCAGATAGGGCAGAGCAAGGTTGTCTACTTGGGCCAACTTGTGGGTGGAGGCCAGGTTCAACTACTACAGAGCAAAATCCAGACCATCATGGACTGGGTTGCTCCAACTACCCAGACTCAGGTCAGAGCTTTCTTGGGCCTGACTGGGTATTACAGGAGATTTGTTAAAGGATATGGGTCTATAGTGACTCCCTTGAATGATCTCACATCAAAAAGAATTCCCAAGAAAGTTCAGTTTACAGTTAGCTGTCAGGAGGCATTTGATGATCTCAAGCAGGCCATGTGCACTGCTCTCATTCTGCAAAGTCCTGACTACTTCAAGCAATTTATTGTCCAAACAGATACATCTGAGTGTGAGGGAGTTGTACCGGAGTGAGGATCGATCCAGTTCAAACGAGATGGTCTGGACTTGGCGCTTCACAGCTTTAGCCCAGGCAGAGTAAGGAATTTCATGAAGGGGCATACTCTTTGCCTCGATTTTCAGTTGATCTATTGCTTGATCCAACTTAGAGTGCCAGGGGGAACCCTCGGCCCTGAAAATTAGTTTTAGAAAATATTTAAGATTGTTATCAGGGGCTTTCAGTACTCTGATGTAATATTTTATTAGGTCCCCCTGTAGTGCCAGGTCCGGTCTGTTCAGTCCTATTTCCAGCCTTAGCCTGGTGTTCCTTGCTTGTCTGGGAGCTTGTAGCACGGTCTTGTAAGCTTTTATCTGGGCTGCATTGATGACTTTCTCAAGTGCTCCTGGGAAGGCTAAGTGACCATAAGTAATTTCTGGGATTAGTTTTGCCCTAAGTACAGTCAACATGGGCTCTATAGATGGACTTACTAGGCGATGGCTTAGGCGTCAGAGTGACAGAATTATTTTGTTAATTCTTGGTGTTAACTCCTTTATATGTTTGGCTGCTGTGGCCCTCTCTGTCACCCATACCCCCAAGTAATTGTAGGATGTAGCTGTCCTGATTCGATGCTCACCCAAATACCATGTTGCTTGTTTTTTGTGAAGGTATTCACCAAAGATTACTATCTTGGTCTTGCTCTCATTGATCTGCAGGCTGTTTTCCCAGTTGTACACTGCAAGACTATTTAATGCTCTTTGGAGCCCCACCCTGGTGTGGTCCATGACCACAGTATCGTCCGCATACTGGAGGGTTCCCAGGGTCATCTTGCCCAATCTCGGTGGTACTAGGCTGGCGTCTTTCAAGGCTGGCCCCAGGTCTGCCGTGTATAAGTTAAATAATAGCGGGGCCAAAACACATCCCTGCTTTAGCCCAGTGTTAGTTTCGATTCTTGGGGTTACAGTTGTTGGACTTAGTTTAACCCGGACCCACGTCCCCTCGTAGAGGGCTTTTATTGCTTTTAACAGGGTTTCCGGGTTTCCCCAAGATTCGAGTTTTGCCCATAACCGTCTTCGATTAACTCTGTCGAAGGCCGTGGAGTAGTCTATGAAGCAGCAAAACAGGGGGGGCTTGTTACTCGATGCAGCTTGCTTCGAGAGGTAAGAGAGCGCTAAGATGTTGTCCATGGTGGAACTATTTGCCCTGAAGCCAGTCTGAAAGGGCGAGAGGATACCATTCTTGTCCACCCAAACCTCTAGGTCCCTTAATAATAGGCGGGCATAAACCTTTGCTTCAATATCGAGCAGGGCTATGAGCCTATAATTGCCAGGGTTCGAAAGGTTTTTACTAGCCTTCTTCATGTACTCAGCCATCCTGGAGCGGAGGCCAAGTACATAGTCCACTTTGTCTGGTTAAGGAGGCTTAAGAGGTAACTCCCATCCTTCCTTAACCAAACACAGGGGACCCCTAACTGGATGCCCAAACAAAATTTCAAAAGGGCTGTAGCCAACCCCCTTTTGTGGGACCTCTCTGTAGGCAAAGAGAAGGCAGGGCAACAGGACATCCCATTTTCGCCTAAGCTTTTCTGGGAAGCCCATGCTCATGCCATTGAGGGTTTTGTTGAACCTTTCAACTAACCCATTGCATTGTGGGTGATAGGGTGTGGTGAACTTATAGTTACTCCACACTCCTTCCACATTGCAGTGATATAACTTGACATGAAGTTGGTACCTCTGTCAGTTAAGACCTCCTTAGGGAAACCCACTCTGGAAAAAATTCCCAGGAGGGCCCTGGCCACCACAGGAGCTGTGGTGGTTCTAAGGGATATAGCCTCTGGATACCTAGTGGCATGGTCCACCACCACTAGAATGTAACTGTGTCCAGATGCAGTAGGAGGGTTCATGGGACCAATGATATCAATACCAACCCACTCAAAGGGAACCCCCACCACAGGTAGTGGTATGAGGCGGGCCTTTGTGGTACCACCTGACTTACCACTGGCTTGACAGGTGGTACATGAGCGACAAAACTCCTTTGTGTCTTCTGACATGTGAGGCCAGTGAAAGTGAGGGACAAGCCTGTCTCAAGTCTTACTTTGGCCTAGGTGTCCTGCTAAGGGAATGTCATGTGCCAACGTGAGTAGGAAGCCCCTAAACTTCAGAGGTATGACCAACCTCCTGCTGGCGCCAGGCTTGGGGTCTCTACCCTCTGAGTATAGGAGTCCCTCATCCCAATAGATCTTGTGATATCCACTGACACTCCCAGCAGCCTCAGCAGCAGCTTGCTGTCTGAGGTGTTCAAGAGAGGTGCAGGTTTGCTGCTCCAACCTCAAGTCTGCCCTGGAAGGGCCCCAAGTCCCCAAGAACTCAGCCTGCTCAGGTTCCAGTTCATCTGAGACAGTTCCTTCACAGGGACTAAGAACATCTCCCTCAAGATATTGATCCTCACACTGAGTCTGGGGGGAAGAGACAGTCTTACCCCTCCTGCTCCTTCTCTTGGAAGGTCCTTGGTCCATTGTTCCAGGATCCAAGGCCTGTTCAGTGTTAGCCAGCTGGCCTGTGACCTGGTCACATCAAACATATCTGCAGTGATGCCCATCATTGCTGCATGAGTCTTTAACTCTACCTCAGCCCAAGTTGAAGTTTCCAAATCATTGCCCAACAAACACTCCACTGGAAGGTCTGAGCTAACCACAACTTTCTTAGGGCCAGGTACCCCTCCCCAGCTGAAATTAACAACTGCCAAGGAATGATCAGTCCTGACATTGTTAGCATTGGTCACTTGGTACATTTCTCTAAGTATGATTTGGTCAGGGCCCACAAGATTCTCTGTCACCATAGTGACACTTGCACCTGTGTCCCTGTATGCCATGGCCTCCTTACCATTGATCAAAGGCTGTTGTCTGTATTTGCCCAGGTTACTGGGACTGACAAATAAGGTGGAAAGATCCATGCCACCATCACAGACTAGCACAGCCTGAGCTGGAGTTTTGACTAGGCCAGAACCCATCTCAGAGCCCAAGGTTAACCCTACTAATCCCTTGTTCCCTGTACCACCACCTGTACTAGTGCTAGGGGGCGCAGTTGCCTTAGGGGCAGTGGTGGTAGGAGGATTGTCCTTGGCTTTTGGACAGTCAGCATCTCTTGTCCAGTGTGTCTTCTGTTTACAGAGATAACACCAAGGTTTCTTTTTGCCTTTACCTTTGTTAGATTGTGACTCCCCCCACATGCAGGTTTTTGGGGCCCTGATGAAGACTTCTGATCTTTACCCTTGTCCCCACCCTTATCTGAAGTTTTAGCATCTTGCTTCTTTTGGTCACCATCATTGTTCTGTTTTTTTTGCTTCACCCTGGTTCTGACCCACTGATCTGCCTTCTTTCCCAATTCTTGGGGAGAAGTCATATCAGAGTCAACCAGGTACTGATGCAATAACTGATTTTGGCAACTATTAAGGATCTGCTGCCTCATAATCAAATTGTACAATCCCTTGAAATCATTCACTTTGCTTCCAAGCAACCAGCCTTCCAGAGCTTTAATTGCACTATCCACAAAGTCTACCCAATCCTGATTCTTTGTCTTCTGGGTGTCTTTGAACTTAAGCCTGTACTGTTCAGTGGTTAAGCAAAACCCATTAATGAGAGCACTCTTCAAGATTGAATAGTTGTCAGCATCCTCTTCTCTAACTGTGAGGAGCTTATCTCTTCCTTTGTCAGCAAAGGAGAGCCACAAGATAGCTGCCCACTGCTCTTGAGGGACCCTCTGAACTTTACAGGCCCTCTCCAAAGCAGTTATCTACTTATGGATGTCATCCCCAACATGGTAGGGAGGGACAATCTTGCTCAGGTTCCTATTGTCAAATGAATGTTCTTTACCTCTAGGGACACTGTTGCTGCCACCATGGGACTCTAGTCCCAACTTTTTTCTAGCTCTCTGGACTTCTAGAGATTCTTTATCAAGGGCCAATTGCTCTTGCCTGAGCCTAAGCCTAGCTTTCTCAAGTTCAAGAAATTGGTATTCCCTATCAAAAGAGTGGTCCCTCTGGCTGGATAGAGAGGTCCCTACAGACTGTCCTGAGTGATCTGACTCTGCAGAGGGTGATCTAGATCTCCTTGGTAAGATCTGCACTCTGCCAGGAGGGGTGAAGAGGGGGCCATTCTGACCTTCTCCACTACCTTCTGGAAGATCTGAGTTATCCAGGTGGGACCCATCTTTGTCCCCCTGGTCAGCGTTAGATTCCAGGTCATAAAAGGTGTCAATTCCTGACCTATCTTCATTCCCTGTTCCACCCACTCTGTCCTGTTCATCTGACCCAGGAGTCTTCCTTAGGTCATCTAACAGTAACATCTCTATAGGACGTTGAGTGTTAGCCCTTCTCCCTGTCTTCAGCTTTCTAGAGGCACACAGGGCTTCCACTTCTTGGAATGAAAGCTCACTGTATCAAGAGGGCAGAGAGCCACTGGCATCTCCTTTAGTAGACATAATAAGTGTGGTGAGGTGTTGCACCTACCTAACCTACTGGGAACTAAACTCTCTGAGGTTGGAGAAAGGGTATGCTAGGCCCTTGACTTACCCAACCTTAAGTTCAGTAGAACTTACTTATTCTAAGCTAGTATTATATGTACCTAGTACTTAGTGGTTTTCAGTTAATCAATACAAAGATTTATCTGGTAAAACAATGCAGGCTTGAATCCCAACCGCTGCACACCAATGTGAGAAGTTGGCCTGGTATATGCTGTCCACTAATTAAAATGGGCACCCTTTACCAGTCCAAAGAACCCTTATGGTGATTTAAGAGGTCAGAGATAACCTTAGAAAGCTATCCAAGTGGTAGCTGTGGAGAGCAGCCTTCGGGCTTAGTCTTGAAGGAATGTTAAGCAGCTTGTTTTACCAGAATGCAACCTTATAGTGTAGATTAAATGAAAGGAGAACCACACAGTAGTTATAAAAATATGTATGTATTAATATAACACACTAAAAGTACGACATAGTATATTCTACACAAAGAAACTCACAAAGCATACAATACTGTAGCATAGAAACAATCGTAAATAGCACTAATACACAGTGGGCTCCAGGGGGACACCAAACCATATACTAAAATAGTGGTATAAGAACCACGACTCGAGTCAAGACAGTGTCTAGAGGATGTAGAATCGCTGAGATGCCAAGGAACGTCCCAAGGTGAGTAAGTAGGGACCCCACGGAGGATGGGTGCAGTGTGGGAACACGACCGCGTACGCCATTCAATTCTGTGGGAGAGTCGCGGTTGCAGTTTTAAAGTTTAAGGTCCCTTCTGAGTGGACTTCGAAGAAACCCTGTGGAACTTAGGAGGTTGGAGAGCCACCCCACCCGTGAATACAGTAGTACCAGATTTACCTATCCCAGGGAAGCCGGGTGCATAGGTCTGAAGTGGTGTCGGAAACCGCAGTCGATCTTTATGGAGGACTTCGAAGAAGAGCCACTGCTGGGAAGAAGAAAAGTGTCTGTTGGAATCCAAAAGTGATTCTTGATGAAGAGTACCTGAAAGTAGTGGGGACAGAGTCTGGTTCACCCAGGAGTGACCAGGGGCTCGGTAGATGAATGCCCACCGATGTTAGGTCCTTCAGGTGTGTTGAGGGGGTTCTTGACTCTGCAGCCACTGGGACCAGGAGATGTCGAGGGCAACCAGGAGCTGGATGTGAGCTGTCCCATGAAGGATGTCGAGTACTGAGGGGTTGGTGTCCAGCTGGAGCACCAACTAGCCTTGGCAACGGCAACCCATGCAGAAGGTCAAAGAAGGTTACCGTTCAAACCAGCAAGGTCCAGGAGACTCACCAAACACAGGGAAGTCAGGAAAAGCCTGGAGCAACCAGAGGAGCCCAAGAAAAGCAAAGATGACCCTCAAGAGGACCCACAGGCCGGAGGCACAGGAGTCGCAAGGGGACCTCAAGCAGTTTCACAAAGCAACAGCCCACGGAAAACTCGGTGCAAGGAGGCCAAAGTTCTTTGGTGAAAATGGTGCAAGAGGTTGGGGCTACTCGGAGCCCAGTGCACTTGTTTTGGGAATGCCAACAAGCAAATGCACTTGCAAAAGTATGCGGTGCACAGGGGTATGGGTATTTCATCCCCCACTAGGGATTCTGACCTCAAACTTGGTGAGAAGGCAGCTCGGACCGCGAGGGCCAAGGAAACCTACCTCCTGTGTTGCTGAAGTTAGAGCCCGTAGGAGCTCAGGAGCAGTCAATCATGATGTGGTGCCCGCGGTTGCAGGGGAGTGACTCCTTCACTCCAAGGGAGATATCTTCAGCTGTCCTTGATGCTCCACAGGTCCTGGATGTAGCCTGTATGGTGCACGGGCACAGACGATACTTTGGACGGAGTGGGAGACGAAGTCGGGCCCAAATGAAGTCCAGCGAAGTCCAGAGTCGCCAGACGGTCGAAGGTCAGTGGTTTCTTGATCAGAATCTTGTCCACATCGAATCTAGGGTCCTACAGCAAGGTAATCCCTTTTGTACCCACGGGAGAGCGTTGGACAGATTCAGGGGACCCTCCCAGGGGAGGGCCTGGACAGTGGGGAGGTTACTCCCATGTCCTTTGTCCAGTTTCGTACCAGAGCAGGAGCCAACGGCTCCCAGGACTGGTTTGAACTGGACTATGCACAGGGACACCAAATGTGCCCTTCATGCAGACTTTCGGTTGCTGGCAAGCGCACCCACCCAGGTCTAATACACTAAATCCTGTCTGGGAGGTGGTCACACCTCCCTGTGACAGGATGCCTATTGTTCTGCCTTCCCCTGGTCGAGCTTGGCTCAGCAGCAGGAGGGCAGAAATGTGTCTCTGGTTGGCAGCAGCAATTTTGGGCTGCCCAGGACTAAAAGGCTGGTACTCGGAACACCAAGGACCTCACAAAGCTGGTTTCTGAGGGGTGGAATCATACCTCCCACACCGGTTACCAGTGTGGGAAGTATGATTCCACAATGTTTGACACCAAACATGATAGGGTTACTTTCAGCCATTTTAGAGTTGGTCATCATGCGGTCGCATAATGCCACTCTATATGTCGTAAATGGCTGTAGCACTAACAACCCTGGAGAATGGACTCCGTAAGCTGCAGGGGTGTTCTGCTCATGCAGTGGCACCCTCTCACTTAGAACCCTCGCACCCTGCCTTCAGGATTGTCAAGGCCTGCTATAGAGGTGACTTATAGGTTTTAAGTGTAGTGACCCTTAGATATAGTAAACCTATATCTTAAGTAAGTGGTGCATGAACCAACTTACACAGACTGCAATGGCAGGCCTGTAGATCTATTTTGCATGGCCTCTTGTGGGTGGCATAATACATGCTTCAGCCCATGGGAGACCTCTTGGGTACCTATGCCCTGGGTACATGGGTACCATATACTCGGGACTGACAAGGGCTCCCCAGTATCCAATCTGGAGTGTACCTAAGTACATAACATAACAGTTTAGGGAGAAAGCAGATAGACTGGAGTCCTGATTAGCAGGATCCCAGTCAGACTAGTCAAAAACAGTATAACATGAAGCAAAAGTGGGGGTAACCATAAGAAGCAGATCCTACTTTCCTACATTTGTTGTTTTGTATAATTTAGGAGCTCCCAATAGGTGCTGCTCTGTTAGTTTGGCAGTAAAGCATACATGAAAGTGATATTGGTGTTTTCATATTTACTATGTATGTAGTATATCTGAGTGAATGGTTGGGACACATTTTGAAGGTCCCACCCATCATCCAGATTTGCCATTGGATAAGATTCATTAAGGTGTTTGCTGTAGAGAAAATTAGGATTAGTGTTTCATTATTTAGATTGACATGTAAAGGCAAGGGTTCTTCATTTAAATGGTCAGGTATGTGTTGTTGCTTCAACATGAAATACCTTTGAAAAAAAAAAAGACTAGAGGCGTTTTGCAAAACAGGAACAATTTGTTTAATTAAACATTACAGGCATAGGGTCTGAGGACTGTCTCAACTTACAATTGATCCTTGTTTGGTAAGGAATGTGAACCGCTGCCTTTGGAGTCGTAAATTTATTCAATGGTTAATCCAAGTGTGCTAGAATTGTCTGGCCATGGTAGCCTGTTAGTTTCTCAAGCTTGGGCCTAACTGATCATCATTCAGTACGGGGCCCGCCAGCTCCTACTGTTGGTGGATTGGAATATCCTAATGCGGGGGAATTGGCATGAGCACCTCAATACCTGCAGATGGGAAGGGAGGTATTGAAGCTTTGCTTGCTATCTATGGTGTAGGATTATCGATCTGGACCTCCTAGAAGATGGCCCATAGTTCTAATAATGCCTCTCTCCTGTCTTTCTTTTGACTTGTGTATTTGATTTGCATGTGTCATGATACTGTGTCCTCGTTCCATGACGCTGTTCCCCCGTGCCACGGCACACTTAGATTCATCATAAAGTGGCCCCTCTCCCCAGGGATATCATGTGATGTTCACTGTTATGCAGTCTTATGGTTCATCATAAAGTGGTCCCCTCTCCGGGGATATCATGTGATGTTCACTGTTATGCAGACTTGTTCTGTGCATAGCCATGATGTTACACTCTGTACATACCCATGATGTTACACACTAACAAACAAAACAGCATCTCCCTGTTTGCAAGTGATAGGCAGAATGTATTTCTGTATTGTGCATATTGCCATATGACATTTCCTTCCATGTGCAGCTCAAGTGCAATAAACTGCCTTTCTCACAAGAAGGCTGTATTCTGCACACTTGCTTCACAACGGCAGACGTGAGCACCTGCAGCCAGAGGCCGCACTTTCCACATGCCTTTCTAGTGTGTTCCTGGAAAAGACTATTTAAGGACTCCTGTTCCAACACTGGGTGCTTGGCCTCAGTTCTCCTAGTTATTCACCTGGACTCCAGTCTCATTTCTCACAGCAGCAGCAGTGTTCCTGCAGCTCTCCTTCTGGCTTCCAGCAACTCCGGCCTCCCGGCCATGCCCACAATCTCCATGGCAGGTGCCTCAGGGTTTTCAGGTGCATTCACTCTGCATACTTCCTAGAAGAAAAAAAGTTAAAGTAGGTATTCCTCGGTTCCTGCGTCTTGCGGGTATCGAACGACAAACAAGGTAATTACTTTCTTTTGATCAGAGCACAAATTGAACAAAGACTTGGCTGGAAAGACTCTGTAGTTGAAACCTCTGGCCATAAATATTTGTGGAAACTTATCTTTGCAAAATCCTTATAAAGCAATCACCGAACTGTGTTGCAGACTGTGTCATTGCACTTTTCTTTAGAACAATCATCGAACTGTGTTTCAATTGGTGTAGAAGCATTTATGAACGATAGTGTATCAAACTATTTATAAAAACTGCATGAACCATTTATGAACATAGTGTTATTGATCTGTGTTACAGACTGTGCAGAACTATTTAAGAACAAGAGTGGTACAGAAATTGAGATAGCCTTGGAGATAATGTCAAAATAGATAAGGTAAGTAGTTATACCAACTACCTGATCTCTCCTAAGGAAAGCAGTTGAGTCATTGCGCATTTCCTTCGTTATGATTGTGTACCATCCATCATACGTATAGGCCATCTGACCTACTATTGTAGCACACCAAATTTCTGTTATTTCCTACAGATTGCACTAGTGTCTTCCTCACCCAAATGTGACCAGAACCATTGATCAACGACGCAGCACATTCCAGTGTCCTGACGCATCCACCTGATGACCAGACGTCCCATGGCCAGGCGTGGTTTGCTTTTCTCTCTTTGTTCCTCCTTCTCCCCTTTTTCTTGGGCCCTTCCTTAGTGGAGTGCTGTCACTACTATCATTGCTACCAGGTCAGGTCCCAAGGGGCGTTGGGTCTTATCGTCTGCCCGGAGGAACAGTCTGGAGTTCAGGTGAGTGGGTTGTGACAGTATGTGTGTTCTCATATGTTCAATTGTGTTAATGTCGAAATTCCCTCCTTTGGGCAGGGAAATGTGTGTGCCATTCTTGGCAAAACTTATTAAATTTTTTAGCCTGTGTGGGAATCCTGGTTTGCCTGTATTTTAATGGGGAATCCCAAGTCTGTTAATTTTAGTGGACAAAGTACATCTTAGCTCCATTTTAGGGACACTTTAGTTTTGATTTAATCATGAGGAAAAATGTACATGGTGTACTTCTTGTAATTACGTTCTACGAGCTAAGTGCTACCTGAATGATGCATCAAACAATTCGATATGAACATTTCATCAACACATATAGCAATGCATGTGAAGGGTTGCAACACAGGTAAAAAAGTGCAATTGTAAAAAAAAACAGTATCTGAACGATATTAACTTTTGGCATCAAATACAGTTTGCGACAAATAGCAACACCCTCATAGGAAACATTGAGTCATTGATTAAAAAAATACTACATTTAGGACAAACTTTGATCAACTTTGTACAAAATACAGTTTGCAATATTTAACTGCTCCTTAACATCACATATACGTTACATCAATCTCAACAAAAACTGACAGAGAAAAAATGATGACTTTGTCAAAAAATGTCTTAGCACTGCTCCTAGTGCATGGTATCCTGTGACAAGAGGAAAGTCTGCGTGGTACACAGAACTAAATGAACCTGATAGTCTGCAAATATCGGCTCCAGGGCAAAGGTAATAGCAATCGTTTGAAGAAAAAAGAGGGAATAACTCGAGAACCACAGGCCCCTCATGGCCACACACTAGTTCCACCTATTTACCCAGGTCCAAATCTTTTTCTCTAAATGTCCTAATCGCACCTTGTATCACAACCAGGGGGCCAAGAGTACCATCTGTGTCACATCCAGCAATCAAAGCAACCAACAGATCTCGCGCCTTTCAGATACCAACAGTGTTAAGAAACTGGTGGTAATGAGAAACACTTTTAGACTAAATAATAATATTGAGGTGCCAACTCCACCCAATCAGAATAGCTTTATCACAAAAATCGTAGCATGCTGACTATTGAAAAAAGTTGTCCAATGGTGGCTCACAAAAATGTTGCTTGAACATGAAATACCTAGAAAAAAAAGTGATAAGAGGTGTTTTGCAAAACAGGAGCAGTTCATTTAATTAAGCATTGCAGCCGGTAGAACAAATACAGACATAGGGTATGAGGACTGTCTCAACTTACAATTGATCTCAGATGGGTTTATATACAATTCATTGAGTGCCATAAACATTTTCGGCAATCCTTGTTTGGTAAGGAATTTGAACCACTGTCTTTAGTGTTGTAAATTTATTCAATGGGGAATCCAGGTGGGCCTCAACTTTGCGTGGACACAGTGCAGCAAGTGGGTAGCATGTCCAGATGTCTGGCATGGGGACCACGTGATCACTGCATACACTGAGGGGTATATTCACAAGAACGTGTGCTAAACAGCTCCAAAAAATGTTAACGCAACTTTACACATCGCAGTCTATCGCGGGAAAATAACCCTGTGTTAACGTGGAATTCACAACACAGTAGTACCATGCGATAGTTTGCCGAAAACGCGGCCAATGTCCGCGATACAACCACCGCAATGGAGATAAAAACACAAACCCCATAGCAAAAAATCGTGCGATGGGCCAAACCGCGATGAGGAAATCAGCGATAAGCAGTACCAGGCCTGCAATACACACACGGCAGGCGGGAAAATCACTACAAAAGTAGAAAAAACACACAAACACAAAATAACCAACACCGAAGCACCATGGAGGCAGCCGGAGCAGGCGCAGAGGACGAGCGGAACCACACAAGCACCCCGGATGACCAGCCTGGGACCTCGGGGACAGGGAAGGGCAAGGACAAGAAGAAGAGGAAGAGGCTGTTCGGTCCGCAGGAGAATAGGATCCTGGTCACGGAGGTGATGGAACACCATCAAGAACTGTTCGTCACCTCCAACGTGTCATTGGGCACCAAAAATGGAATATGGCGGTCCATCGTGGACAAGGTGAATGCCGTCGGAGAGCACAAGAGGTCAATGGACGAGGTCAAGAGGCGATGGATTGACATCAAGCGCAAAACCAAGGAGAAACTCGCAATCAACCAGAAGGCAGCAATGCAGACTGGAGGTGGGAGCCCAGCGCCACAGCTGGAGCTGGATGACATGGAGGAGCTGGTGTCGACAGTCATCAGTGTGGAGACCGTGGCAGGAGTCGGGGGAGTGGAAACTGCTCGACATGACACAACACAACAGCAACAGGGTGAGTAACCACCAGGTACTGGGGGGACAGGGGGAGATGGCCACAATGGCACACATGCACAATCAAGCAGAACACAGTGCACACCCACAATGACTCTGGATCATGGCCCTGATCTACAGACTGTCACAATGTACATTGCCATGCTGTCAGAATGTGAACATGTACCATGCGGCTACATACATGTGGACTCGTAATACAACATCTCCCCTTCACATTGCAGAGGCACCGTCAACACGTCCTGTAGAGCAGTCCCAGCCCCTCTTCACTGATGACAAGGAGGACACCCCCAGCATCGACACCCAAGCCCTCCAAGACATCATTGAACTCATCCGCCAATCACCTCCAGGATCAGGGCAGCCCAGCTTCATCGAGGAGACCCCACCCACTCCACAAACCACCCAGCAGGAGGCACCCACAACCCCGGCTGTCTCCCAGGACCCCCACGAACAAAACATGGCCTTCAAATGCCGTGTGTTGGAGGGCCAGAGGGAGATGGCTGAGCAGGTGCGGGTGGGGTTCGACCTCATGGCTACCAAACTTGACGCCATCCATGGGTATCCAAGTCCCATCAGGGACCACCTCCAGTCCCTAACGGACACCCACAGGCCGCTCCATGGTCTCCAACGAGCCCTGGCTGACATCGCTGGAGTCATGACTCGGAGACAAGAACACCTGTCCGCTCAGAGTGGCTCTGGCGATCTCAGCCGTGAGCTGGCACACATGCGGAGGCTCATGGAGGACATGGTGCGGATGGAGGCGGAAAAGATGGCAGCCACCGCTGCACATCAGCAAAATGTAGCTGGGATCTACCATGCCCTGCAGATCCTCATCATGGCATTGCTGCCACAAGGTGTGGCGCAGATGAATGCTGCTGCTCCTACACCATCCACATCTCCGCCCCCTGGTGTGACAGTGCCTCACAGTGCGGCAGACATTTCCACTCCGGCACCTGATGTGTCACTGCCACACAGTGCGGCCGACAATCCACCTCCGGCCCCTGATGTGTCAGTGGCACACAGTGCCACAGCTGGAACTGCACCACCCACAGGTGAGGCAGAGCACACATCTGAGGACGAGGACGTGGATGGGATTGAGGTCAGAAGGAGGCACTAGCATTCATTTCTGCCACCTGGCCTGTTGCTGCTTGGTGCCGCACATGGCCCAATGACCTTCCACTGACCCCCGATACACTCTGCTGCACTCACCTTGGACAGCGACATGGACTGCCATATCCTGTTTGGTGACCAATGACACGGCGACCAGACTGCGGACTGTACTCTTCCTCTTCCGCTGTACTTGTCATTCCCCGATGGACTCTGGCTGGCCCTCTACGGGCCCATATTGTGAAGTGGGTTTGGCATGGCCCTGTACTGCTCCACCTGCAAAACTCCACTGGATGTGCATTAAACATTCAGAAACGCACTGCTGTGTCATGTCTTTTATCATTCAAGTATGAATGTGTGGATGAATGTAGGGTCAGTGACTCCCCCTAACGTCAATGATGCTCATCTAGTGGGATTCCACTCACAGTGTGCTACATTGCCGATTGCGTTCCGGGTGCCGTAGACACTACAACAGGGACACACGCATTAGTCACTTCCTTGTCCAGACATGGACTGAACCACGCCCAGAGCCCCTGAGTCATTGTTGCACGCCCTGCGATGGTCCGGCATACGCCAGGCCTGACCACTCCGCTTACGCTCCGAGGGGGGGCCACATAGCTACATGTCACAGGTTTACACGCTAGTGGTCTGCAGGTCACTGGTCTAGTTGTCAGCATGTCACGGCCACTCCCTGAGGGCAGGTTTGCACACACACCACACCCATGTGACCCCGCCACCATAAGAGGCTGACAACGTCACATTCCCCACTGCCGGAGGTGACTGGATGACGGACGTTCCACGATTCTCAATCATAAAGGGCCCATGAGTTGTTGCGCACAGGCACCACTTGGCGCTGACTGGGGTTGCACAGGGTTAGTGGCACCCGAAGCCTTGTGGCCGTCATGGGCCTACCACCACGTGGCGCTGACTGGGGTTGCACAGGGTTAGTGGCACCAAAATTGCTGAGCGGGTGTGCAGCCTGCGATGATGACGTGTGCACTGATGTGGTCTCTGCCATTGATGCCTCAGGACTCAGCGTCATGTGTGGGACCTGCTGGCCCGCGGTGCGGGTCCCCATGATGTGGAGCATGCCATGGTGGCGGGACCGGCGCCTGGAGCTTGCACGGGCATGTGGTGTGCCCACTGGTGGACACACCATTGGCGGCAGGTGAGCAGTGGGGCCTGGGTGCGCAAGGGCGGACAGCCAGCGCTGGCCGGCGGGAGGGGGTAGGGTGCGGCTGCATGTGTGCGCAGGGACGGACAGGCGTTGTTGCTGTGTGCAGTGAGATGGACTCTGCCATGATTGACTCTGGCCTCGATTACAGATTGCAGACCTGGTGGCTTGCAGTGTATACCGGCTCCGGGTTGGAGACACACCGGTGGCAGCAGGTGAGCAGTGGTGCCTGGGTGCGCGGGGCGGCAGTGTCCCTCCCTCTCTCTCTCTCTCCCTTCCTTTCCTTCTCTCTCTCTCTTCCTTTCCTTCTCTCTCTCTCCCTTCCTTTCCTTCTCTCTCTCTCTCTCCCTTCCTTTCCTTCTCTCTCTCTCTCTCTCTTCCTTTCCTTCTCGCTCTCTCTCTCTCTCTCTCCCTTCCTTTACTTCTCTCTCTCTCTCTCTCTCCCTTCTTTTCCTTCTCTCTCTCTCTCTCTCTCCCTTTCTTTCCTTCTCTCTCTCTCTCTCTCTCTCTCTTCCTTTCCTTCTCTCTCTCTCCCTTCCTTTCCTTCTCTCTCTCTCGCTCTCTCTCTCCCTTCCTTTCCTTCTCTCTCTCTCTCTCTCTCTCCCTTTCTTTCTTTCTCTCTCTCTTTCTCTCTCTGCCTTTCTTTCATTCTCTGTTTCTCTGTGTCTCGCTCCTTTGATGTGCGCATGACACACGTTCTGATTTTGTGTTTTATTTTCCAGGCTGTGACATCAAGATTGTCCCGGACGGACCCGACAGGAGTCTTCCGCATTGGTGTTTTGTGTTGTATTTCAATAACGTTTTTGGTTGTTACTTCAATGATGAGTGACTGTTTCTCGTTCTTCTGACCACACATGTGTGTTTCTTTTTGTCATTGTGCGACATCATGCGCTTTTTGTGGCTCTTGTGTCGTGCACGGTATGTGTTTGTCCGGAGGAGGGAGGGTCCGGGTGGGGGGGCCTGGGAGTGGTGGCGGTGGGTGTTGTGGCCCTCTTGGGTCTCCGAGCTGCATGATCATTGGCTCCATGGCATCTGTGGGTCTTCTGATGTGGCTCTGGGCTGGGCTCCCTTTCGTACTGCAGGTAGTCGTCCTGCTTAACACCAGCAGAAGGCAGGTGTTATTTCCCTGCTGCTACCGCGGCTTATCGCCTGTTTTTGGTTCGCATCGCAGATCTGGCAGTTCGTTGTGAAAGTGGTGTTGTGGTGTTTTCGTGAGTTTTTGCACGGGAATGCCTACTCGCATCTCATTAGGGTTAGTTGCTGGTGTCACCCGTGGAGATCAATTTTGTGGCAGTTATCACGGGAATACTGACGATGTCTGCAGTTTGCACCCGCTTGTGAATGGGGCGTTAAATCTATCTCCACTTTTGATGAGTTAAGGTGGCGATAACTCGGCGATAAGTCCTTGTGAATATGCTGTTGTGTCCTAATTGGCTATATGTTCCTAACTTATGTGACATTTGACTTTATGGTATTTTGGGAGCGCGCGTCCCCCTCCAGCCATGTGTGCTTTATTGGGCCAATCTGTGGGATTGATCAGGGATTTTCGGTTTGTGCATTTGTCTGCTGGCTACATGCCACCCCACCTTTTACCTGTCAATTAGTGACCTCAGTGTGTAAAATACAGGGACCCCCCTGAAAAATAATGATGGATCCAAGAGCAAGGGAAACAAACAACCAATGTAAACAATCACCCCTTGGCAACCTGAAATGAAGTTATATAACTGATAAGTAAACAAACCTAGAAAACATGTGAAAAATTGAATGTATACTTTAATTAATTTAATACCTACATTTAATGTTGAATTGATGGGGTTTGAAAACCTCCTAACATATACAAATAATCAGTGATCTCAGGCCTAGGTCTCAGAACCTGCCTGACTACATATTTCTGAGTTGGGGTTGACGTGGAGTTCACACATGGCAAATTTGTTAATAAAGATGTGATTTCAGATTTATACGTAAATATATGGTTCTTACTTTTGACATCGACTTTCTCAATATTCTCAATATTAACAGTGTATGTCTTGATATGTTTTATGGGTAGGCAGAGTATCGCTGGTGGCTTTTTAGGAAGTAGTTGTATTGTTATATTAATGGTGACTTTGGGAGGTATGGGCAAGATGTATGACCGTTTTTTGCGGTCGCAAATGGGAAACCGGCCCGTTTGCGACCGCAAAATAGGTATGGCCTATGTACAAACCCTATTTTGTGAGTTGGAAACCTATTACTGGCTCGCAAAATAGGATTTGTGACTCTCTATTAGGAAGAGGTGTGCCAAGGGCGTCCCTACCTAATAGCGAGTTGCACTTCAATGTAAGATTGTTTTGCGGCCGCAGTTTACCACCCATTTCAAATGGGTGATAAACCAAACGTGGCCCTCTTCCCTTTTGTGACTGGTAGTGAAAATATTTTTTTTAAGAGCAGGCAGTGGTCCCACAGACCACTGCCTACTCTTAAAAAATGAAACTGAAACATTCAATTTGCCTTTTTTAAATGCATCCCATTTTCCTTTAAGGAAAACAGGCTGCATTAAAAAAAAAAAATGCTTTATTTAACAAGCAGTCATAGATATGGTGGTCTGCTGACCCCAGCAGGCCACCATCCCTGGGAGTGCTAGCCATTCCCAATGAGGTCGCAAATTGCACCTGCCTCATGAAAATTAATGAGGCAGTAAAGTGTGACCCCATTAGGAGTCACAAAATGATGCAATTTGTGACTCGCAAATTGGAAGGGTCATACATCTGGCCCTAATTCTTAAGACTTTTCTTGTAGGTTCCTGGGACCTAGTTCTTGCCTCTCCTATGTCTTGTAAAGATTTCTATTTCTATCACATCTGGGGGTGGTTGTGCTCTTTTACATTAATTAGAAAATCATCTTTTGCAGTTGACATGCCGTAACATGCATTTGAATAATACTTTTAGGGGCTGATTACGATGACGGTCGGACTTACATCCGACCGCCATCATATCGGGGATGGGACCGCCCGACAAGCTGTTGGTGGTCCCGCTCCCCGAACTACAATGCGACCCCCTTCAAGGCGGTCGCAAAGTGTATTTTTTGTATTGCGGTGTGTGCTGATGGCTGCGGCACACGCTGCAATCCAAAAAACCCACACATTTTGCATAAGCCTGCAATATGTGGCAGGCACCACGTGGTGCCTGCCACATGGTGCTGGGATATAAAACCCAACACTGAGGGCTAGGGTGAAAGTGGGGCCCGCTACGGGCCCCAAATGTCCGTTTCTGACAGCCTTTTCTTGGTGGGTAACCCGCCATGAAACGGCTGGCAGGGAGGGACATCATAATCCCTACGGCAGTGCCTGGCAGGCACTGCCACCGTTGTAGGGATCGGACTGCCCTCCGACGGTCCGACAGGCTCCTTGACCACCACCCCTCCACCCGCCATCCTAATGTGGCCGGCGGAGAACCTGCTTATGATGACGTAATCAGCCCCTTAGTACTTAGTACATTTCCAGTTTATAGTTTCTGTTGATGCACTTCCTTGGCTGTAGGTGTAGCCCATATGATTTAATAATTGCTTTTCTTTCTGTGTAGTGATAAAAGTGGCAACTTCTCTCATTGTATCTGTAAGTAGTTTAACAGTATAAATATATATTATAATTTATCTTTTGCATCTTTGTTATTAATATGCTAAAAAATGCAGTTACTTATTATTTGTTTACTTACTTGCATGTTTTGTTGAGAGGTTTTGCGTAGTTTTGCACCTTGTCTTGTGAGCTCCTTTTAACGTGGAGCAGGTGCTGACTTTTCTGTTGAAAGAGAAAAAAGTTATATTAAATAAGATATTTTGTTGACAGTTTGTCAAAGTTTAAGGAGTTAGGTTTATTTTCGGTCATTGTTTGGGAGAGTTTTTAATTTGATATTTATGCATACTTACTTTATTACATATTCTTAGTGCTTTGTTATAGTTGATTTTTTTCTGGTAGTTTGGTTTGGAAGTTGGTTTTGTTTTCTTTAAGGTAGTCCATGCAAAGAGATGCAATTTACAGAGTGTGTTACTATTTATTTGTTAAATTACATTTTTTTGTTTAATGACAGTTAATCTTTAGTTTAAATCTAAGAATTACTTACTTGAATATTTAGTTGTTGAGATGAATTTGCTCTTTTTTAATTGTTTGTTGTGAGAAGCTGGCAGAATTTCTTCCTCCTTCAGCGTTTATTGTTGTTGGAGCATTTAGTTGTTTTAATTAGTATTGTTGGTTGAATTGTGTATTTCATATTATTGGTTAAAGTAGTTTATTGTGTTATTTTATTGGTTGGGCTAGTATAGTTTGGATTTTTCTCATCACTTAACACCTTGTTAGGTAATCACTAATTTCAGTTTATTTTGTAGTATAATATACATTTTGTTTATTTATATTAGGCCTGGGCGGTGAACTCCGCTCCGCTCGCGGAGTTTGCGGAGTTTTCTGCACTCCGCGTTACGCGGGGATCGCGGAACTCCCAAAAACTCCGCTTCGCGTAGTTTTTTTCCTCAATCGCGTTCGTCAACGTCAAGTTAGCGACCGCGAGCGAGGAAAATCAACCTCCCAGCGAGATTTTTCCTCGTGTGCGATCGTCAACATCAAGTTGGTGAGCGCGAGCATGGAAAGTTAACATCCCAGCGAGATTTCTGAACGCGGGGGGGTCAGGTTTCTCATTGCGAGTGGTCGCGTATGCTGGCGACTGCTCGCGTTGGGAAACTGCCCGTTCGCGTTGAGAAAGCTGCTGCTCGAGTAAAAATCTACTTGAGCGGCAGAAAAGGAAAGCTTGCGCTGTGCATGGTGCCATTCGCAATGATTGCACAGTGCGGACAAGCATCCAGCACTGTGCAATCACCGCAAGTGGCATTTTTCTATTATACTCCACCGCTCGCAGAGCTCTGCGTAGTGCGACAGAGTTTTTTTTTAACTTCGCGGTGTTCCGCATAGTGCAACTCCGCGAACTCCGCCCAGGGTTAATTTATATATGAATTTAATTGCATCTATATTTTAATTTATATTTAATGTTTGTGTTTATATCTTTATAGTTACTAATAATCGTTTTGGTGTTTTCAATTGTAGGTGTTTTAGATATATGATTTTTGGGGTATACATTTTATTTTTGGTTAATGTAATAGATTTTCATCTAATTATAGATGTTTATTATATGTTTTTGGTTTATTTGAAGTAATAGTTTTGCCTTAAAATTGTGTTTTCAGAGTATTTTTAAAGGATATATTAGTTATGTTGGCAATGATATTGTAATCAATATTGTGTGAATCAATATTTTTGACAGCTTATATGTTTATTTATAGGCTACGATATTTGTGTTTCTGATATTATTGTTACTGATACATAAATAAATTGTTTCTTTTGTCAACGTTATTGATTGTAGGTATACGGAGTCAGTATTTTTGTTCTTGATATATCATTTCTGATATTTGTGTCTGTCGATCTTTGTTGGATCGATATTATGTCAGTGATCTATCTGGTCAGAATCCTTCTAAGAGCTGTCTTCAAATACAGATTTATTCAGATTGTATGATTGCGCTAGTAATCTTCTTCCTCAACAGCAACATATAATGGTATCAGATTGGAGCCTTTTCAAATTCATAGAGGCATGCGTGAAGGGTGCTCATCATCACCCCTTTATGCTTAATTAGTGCTGTAGCCTCATGCAGCTAATAGCAGAGCATCTACTCAGATAACTGGCATTTCAACAGCCACAGGCAAAATAAAAATGCTTCTTTATGCAGATGATATTTTATTGCTTTTTACATAACCTAAGATCTTCCTAGCCAATACCCTTTATGTCATAAGGCTTTTTGTGTGTTTGTCTGGGTTCAACATTAATTGGAGTAAAAATGAAGCTCCACCAGTAAATTGGCACACACCATCCTCTGTGATAATGGGCTTGTCATGTCAATTGTCACCCAGTACAATGACATACCTTGGAATATTCATTAAAAGAGAATTAATGGATGCAGACTCTAAAAATATTGAACTCGTGGTAGCTACTGTCTTACTATAATGGCTGTCGAAAATCAACATTGGGGCACCTAGCAGGGCCCCTTCTCTCCTGGCCCTCTCCATCTGGGCCTGGGGGGCAGCAGGCACCTCACTGCCATACGGTGCAGGGATGTTCACAAACTTCCATTTCTCAATGCAGGTAGTCTCCGACCACACTGTGGGCTTCATTACGATGTCAGTCGGAAAGCATTCTGACCGACTCCTTGTCGGAATCGTTTCTGACCGACTCAGGTTCAGGGAGTCCAACCGACCGATTACGATGTTTCCGAACACCGTTCGGTCAGACTTCCTTTGACTTCAATGGGAGCCTGTGTTCCGACCAACAACACATGCTCCCATTGAAAAATAAGGTGGTTGTGGAAAACCTTGCATGGTTGGAGAAAGGGGTCCCATTGGTACCCCCACGGCCCAAACCAGAGGCTTCCGGGTGAATGGGGGTTTGCTACGGGCCCCCAAAGTCAGTTACCGACAGCCGTTCCGTGTCAGACAGACTGACTCGGAAAGTCTGTCCGAATCCGACATCGTAATACGTCGGTCGGAAACACGGTCAATAGACCTGTACGATTCGGCTCCGAGTGACTCGGAGTCTCCGAATGCCGGTCGGAACCGAGTCAGAAAGACCAAACGGTTACCTTCCCATCGTAATCGGTCGGTTGGAAACGTTTCCGAGACGGGTTAGGAGAATCCGAATCCCGTTCGAAGCCTTTCCAACCGACATCGTAATGAGGCCCTATGTGCGGTCGGATCTTAATTTGGTGTGCGGAACCGCCAACCTATGGTCGGGGGGTTCCTCCAATGAAGCGTTGTCTCTGACCCACATCGTAATCATGCCCTTAGTGTTCGAATTGGGGTTTCTGGTTGGCTGGGGTATGCAGGCAGAACGCATCACTCTAGTCATGGTAAGGTAGTCACACACCTAAGATAACCCCTGCTCACCCCCTTAGTAGCTTGGCAGAGCAGTCAGGCTTATCCCAGAGGCAATGTGTAAAGCGTTTGCGCAACACACACAACCAGTGACACATTACACACACCACAAAAAGAAACTCCACAACAGATTATATAAAAATATTTCCCAGATTGTATATAAAACAAACTAGACCACAATAACATACATTACTTTGCCAACTAGGCCATTGTCAAAACACATTCAGGACAACAGGGTAAATACTGATAAGTGGCACATGTCAGAACAGAACATCATAAAAACAACATTGTCATGCATAATATGCAGTTCCTGAAAAGGATACTTGTTATCCTATTGTTGCCAGGTGAACAACAACACAACTCATAACATCAGAACATATGATGTAGCAGTTAGGTTCACATAAATCACCAGATATTATTGTGCACAAATCACCAAATCCATATCAACCATTTCACACAGGGTAGATCTCCTTCAAACACAGAGAACCCTTAGGGACAGTGCACTTGCGCTTCTACTAGGATTGTTATGGTAATCTATCTCCCCCACGTTGGGTACCTGGTCATTTGCCCACCTACCATGGGGGATATGGTAATTTCCTGGTTTTCCATTCCAATAACAACAATGCCCCCAACAGTGAGTGGCAGCTGCCCGTGGTTGCACTGAGAGGCAGCTGCTGCAGTAAAATATGACCTCAGCCGGTGAGGAGATCTCGCCGGGTCCCCCCCTCGTAGCTGCCCACTGTAATGGGATTCACCCATACTTCGGGTGAGTCGGAAATCTTTATGGTCGCCTGGGACCTTTGGAGGGTCAAACAGTGTGACCGCTGCAATTCCTGGCGCAGCTCCTACTGGCTGGTCCACCCGTGCTCCTCCCCTCTTGGCTTTGGTCTCCAGGGGTGGTCTTCCTCAAGGATGTACCCACTGGCAATGTCGGCGGGCCGCTCCCACAAGGCCCAACAGCTGTACCAGCTTCAGGCCAGCTTGCTTCTTCTCTGGGGAATCAGTTGGGGCTGCATTACTTTGCCATAGGTTGCCTGGTAACCTATGAGGATGTGGCGTAAGACGCCAATGTGATTCCTTCTCCCTGCAGCTTCTCTGTCCCAAGCAGGCACACTCGCTGGATCCTAGGGAGGCGGAGAGCACTTCCACACTTAAGCTCTCCCCTCCCTTGGCCCAAAACCTGTGGTGCAACTTGCAGAGCAGGCCATGCTTCTCGTGCTGCGACCAGCCGGGAAATAAGCGCGCCACACACGCTTATTGTTGTTAAGGGGATTGCCCAAAAAAGCACCCACAACGGGCTATCTGGCACACCAGGCAGCTTCCTTCTCCTCCAGATGAGGACTACAGTGCTCACCATGCACTGTTTGGCAATTTAAGACAGTTCAGTCCTTTCTCCTGCTCCAAGCTGGAGCAGCAACTGCAGGCTGACTCACCCCACAATCAGCAGGGGCAGTACTCCTCACACAGCTATTCAGATGTCCTACCAGGCAGGTCACCTTTAGATCCAGCAAGGATCTTTTTCATGAAGTCTTTGATTTCCCTGAACCTTCCAACAGGAGGCAAGCACACACAAGCCCTTGAAGATTTTCTTCACAAGCAGGATTGCACAGCAGAGCAAAGAGAGTCAGCCATTTTCCTCCACCCCAGACAGAAGCAGCAACTGCAGTCCAACCCACCCCTCACACAGAAAAGGTGGCGCTCCTCACACAGCTCTTCAGCAGTTCTACTTAGCAGGGTCCTCTTATTTCCTGAAGTAATCTAAAGTCTTGGGGTTCAAGGTCTCATGCTTATAACCCATGTTGTAATTGTTCTCTTTGTGGCAAGGGTCTCTGAGCCCAATAAAGCCAGTCTTGGACTCTTTGGTCCAGCATGACCACAGGGGGTGAAGACAGCATTGTGCAAAGAAGACACAGCCTATTCAGGTGCTAGCGAAACTACTCCCGCCACTCTAAATGCAGACCAGTTCTATTCAGGCCAGCGGTGAATCACCCAGACAAGGCAGGACACACCTCAACCCCCCATTGTGACTGTCTAGAGTAAATGCACATCCCCAGCTCTTGTCACTCCAAAACCAGACACTTAATACACAAACATTCAAAGGCATACAGAATGTAAAGCAAAAAAATGCCCACTTTCTAAAAGTGGCCTTTTCAAAGACACAATTTAACCACCTTTCCTAAAAGGTGTTCAGAGAGCCTAAACTCAATTTCTCAATCTTGAAAGTTAGAGCGCAGCTCCAATGTTAACCTATGGGACAGACAGCCTTTCAATACTGAAAAATGAAATACACAGTATTTCACTATTAGGACATATAACACACACCAGTAAATGTCCTACCTTTCACCTACAATGCACCCTGCTCATGGGGCGTACTTTGGGCTACCTGAAGGGTGCTTTACATGTAAGAAAAAGGAAGGTTTGGGCTGGAAGTGGATGCACTTGAAAGGTCAACATGGCAGTTTAGAGCTGCGTGCGCAGACACTACATTGGTAGGTCTAAGGCACATTTAGAGCGCTACTCCTGTGGGTGGCACAAGTGCTGCAAGCCCTTGCACACTCAGTGCACTCTAATAGGGACTTACCAGCAAATCAAATATGCTAATCATGGACAATCAATCATATTTACAATTTACACAGAGAGCATATGCACTTTAGCAGTGATCAGCTGTGGTAAAGTGCCCTGAGTCCGGTGTTTACACAAAATATTGGGTCAATAATATCGACTGACACAAATATCCAGTTGGAAATATCGTGACACAGAAATATCATGAGCAAGAATATTGTGGATAAGAATATTGATTTTAAGGTAAGTAATATCGATGTTAAAAATATTGTCGTTAATAACGTTGATTTGTAATGATTTTTGTGTATTTTAACATATAAATTAATTGTACATGTTTTAAAAATGTTGTTCAAATATTGCCAGTTTTTTAATATGGTTTGGAAATTAATAGTAGTTTTTAAATTAAATTTGATAGTTTTTTGTACCGTAGTGGGTTGTGGGGTTGATAGGGGAATAGGGTGGGTAGTAACTTAATTAAAAATATTTAATACAATTTTTTAATTATTTAAGTTTTAGGTGTGATTTGTGGAATTTGCAAAGGGTGAGAAGAAAATTAATTATAATTAATTAGTAAATATTTTTTAATTATGATTAATTCTTTATTTATTAATTATTTATGTTAATTGTATAATTAATACTTTAAGTTTTAGGGGTGGGTTCTGTGTTTTGTGTAAGTATGCAGTAGAAAGTTAATTAATTATAATTTATTAGTAATTCCTTTTTATTTATTTATAATTATTTAATTGATAATTATTTATGATATTTGTATAAATGTATATTTTTTTTAGTTAAAAGTAAGTCATCCATTACATATGTACGTTAGAAGTGTTAACAATACATAAATCTGTATTTTTGATTAGACTGTAGTCAGGAAGAGGAGGCAACAACTAGACCAGGTGTGAGAAGAAAACAATCCTAGCCAAAATTTAAAAAACAACAGCATTTTCCAAAAAAGAAAAACCAAAAAGGAAAATAAAAAAAACATCTGACATAAGACTATAACAGAGCATATTATAAAATGGCAATACCTCGTTACTCCCATTGGAGACCGGTCCAAATCCTATTAAATTTAAGCCACGAGCACGGCCCTCTAGCTTTAGCCAAAGCAAGTTCCATCTCATACACCTGTCTGAGTAAAACCCAAAACTCATTAACACTAGGACTGACATTATCAATCCAAACTCCAGCGACACATAACCGTGCACATGCTATAATAATAGTAGCCAACAAGTTCACATTGCCAGCCACCTCGCTTTTAATCCCCATGAATATTTATTTCTCAGTAAGCTGGAAGTTTGGGCCGAGGAGCGGGCTGAGAATACTGGAGACTCCAAAACCTATTCAGCCTTGGACAGTTGACAAACATGTGCCTGAGGTCTGCAGCGTACAGTTGACATTTCGGACAGAATGACTTTTCGGAAGATTGAGGGGCCCACTTAGATATAATCTCTGGTGTATAATGCAGCATATATACTACCTGATGCTGTTGCAGCTTTAAATTAACCAATGTTACCCCTCGGTCTAATACGCCCATGGACTCCTGTATTTTTTCCGCCAATATTTCAGCCCTAAGAACTCGACTTAATTTAGCCGCGATCTGTAAGCTATCATCACTAGCGCTAGCAAGAAATTTCTGATAGACTACACCAATAGCACCTCGACCAGAGCATGTATATGTTCCGGACAGTATTCCCGACGGGTTCGGCATTGATAATACCTTTTTGCCTCATATGAAAAAGTTCCTAACCTGCAAATACTTAAAGAACGTGCTTTGCAGAAGACCAAACTCGTCTTTAAGCGAGGCAAAAGAGCGGAACCCCCGTCCATCATATAGTTGACCCAGCCGGGTAATGCCCTTGCGTTGCCAGTCTTTCCCAATAAGGTCTTGAAATATATTGGGCAGCATATGGTTACCCCATAGCGCTGTGTATTGATGCAGCACAGGAAGCGAGTATTGCTTACAGATATCTTGCCATATCCGAATAATGTCTTTAACTACCTTGAACTTCACTCGCTTGTAGCAGTTAGGATCAAAAGTCCTATACAGCATAAACTCGACTGATGGGCTGCAGGCTAACTGATAACACAACAAGGTTGGGCCGGCATTCAGCCCACAGAGCAAGCCATGAATCCGACCAACAAAGGCAGCCCAGTAGTAAAGCTTACAATCTGGGAGCTTAAAGCCCCCTCATACATATGGTAATTTCATAAATTTGAGAGCCCTCCTGGCACGCCTATAAGCCCAAATGAAATGGCCTATGACACTGTCCAAACTCTTAAAAAAAGGCCAAAGAACCCGCAAGGGTATTGAGCGATACAAATATAAAAATTTTGGAAGAATGTTCATTCTTATGATGTTACATCTCCCGTATATGCTTAGCGGGAGCCGATGCCAGCTGCTCAGTTGGGCCGATATTGTCTTCAGAAGGGGTTCATAGTTCAAAGTTACAATATCATCAACCTGGCTACTAAGACATACCCCAAGATAAGTTGCTGCTTCTGTAACCCCTAGTGCTAAACGCAAGGCTTCCGATTGAAAGTTAACAATTGTCTGAGTTTTGGATAAATTCAGCTTGTACTCTGAAAAGGAGCCAATTAACTCAGCCTCTTGCATAATGTGTGTAATAGCTTCTCCAGGGTTGGCAGAAAAGACTGCAATATCATCAGCATATCCAGTAACCTTAAGTTCCATATCGTTAAGACATACAGGGGAAATCCCTACATTGAGCAACAAATGCCTTATAAATGGCTCGATATAGAGGGCAAACAGCAGGGGGGACAATGGGCATCCCTGCCGTGTCCCCCGTTGAACATCAAAAATGGCAGATGCCATGCCATTCAATTTAATTGTGGCAACCGGCTTCTGATACAGCTTTTGTACAGAAGAGATAAACCTGGGGCCGAGACCAAATGTCATCATGGTAAGCCATAAGGCCTCCCAGGCCACTCTATCAAATGCCTTTTCTGCGTCGAGCATAACCATGCCAATCTGTTTGTTAAGTTTGCAAGAAACATCAAAGGCAGCTATAGCAGTGCTAATATGGGCCGTTGTGTCTCTGCCAGGAACGAAAGCATGCTGTTGCTTTGATACTAACTTATGGATAAGAGGAGCGAGACGAGAAGCCAGAATCTTAGAGAAGATTTTGGCATCTGCGTTGATTAAAGATATCGGTTGATAAGAGCTTCTTCATCAATCGGCTTCCCCTTTTCAGGAAATACCACAATATTGGTTACACTCCATGAGGCGGGAGCGTCGCCCCATTAGTAATATCAGTACTCAATTGCATATAAACTGGTGCAAATAAATCCCTGAAGGTTTTATAAAATTCAAGCGGGAGAGCATCCTCACCAGCCGCCTTCTGGAAGTTAGGGACTTAATAGCATCTTCGACCTCAATTAGCTCTATATCTTTCTGTAATTCATCGGCATCCAAAGAGTCAAGTCAAGGCAAACCTCCTGCAGAAACTCATGACAGGTATGCTGACTAGATGGTGAAGCTGCAGAATATAAGTTGGCATAAAACAATCTAAACTGCTCCACTATATCCTGTGGTTGAATGAAAGACAGGCCGCCCTCCCCTTTAATGATTTTAATGTTAGATCTGGCCTTTTGATAGGCGATCTGAAGAGCCAGCACACGCCCCACTCTCTCCCCATATTCATATTGCAAAGTTTTATGCTTATGATAATTAATAGCGACTTTATCCAATAGCCCTCTATTGATTTTAGATCGAGCTTTTAAAAGCCGAAGCTATATTGACTGAGCCCCTGGATCCCTGACTGTGATTGCCCCAGCGTGTTGGCACTCTAAATCTAAGTACTCAAGCCGGTCATGTTCTTCCACTTCTGTTGCCCGCCGATTTTGTGCTAGAATAAACTGCAAAGTCTGCCCCCTGACAAACGATTTCATACAGTCCCATGCACTTGCAATATTAGCCGTGCCAAGATTGTTATTCAGGTACTCCTTCAGCGCCCTTCTGATATATACCTGGTATTCAGGATTGCTAAATAAGTATCTGGGAAATAAAAAAGCCCGAGGCGCTTTTCTGACTTCAAATTGTTTCTGCAGAGTCAGCATTACTGGATTGTGGTCAGATGTAATTTTAGGGCAGACCTCCACCCGAGCATTTTCCAGCAGTGATCCCTTAATAAAGATCATGTCAATACGGGAATAATGTTTATGCGGGTACGAGTAAAATGTATATCCTGGCAGTGTTGGAAACAGTATCTTCCAGGAGTCATTGAGCTGATGAATATGCAACAATTCCCGCAATGCTGCTCTGGTCCTTACTATTCTGGCCCGTACCTTGCTGTTAGTGGTGTCTATTTTGCTGTCCATGATGCACTTGAAATTCCCCCCAGGATTATCAAATCCCCGTCCCACCCCAATAATTTGGCACTTAAATATTCAAAAATCTCGGGGCAGTCCGAGTTAGGACCATATACAACACAAATCGTTGCAGTGCGACCCGCTATCAGCAATATTTTTAAGTTAAATTTAATGCGCACATTGTGGGTTTTGTATGAGTACAGGGTGGAAAGTAAATTAATTATAATTATTTAAAATTGATTTATTATTAAAAATAATTATTTAATTGATAATCAATTATGTAAATTGATATATATATATATCTATATATATATATATAAATATATATACATATATATTATCTACTGGGGTCGCCAGTAGATAGTTATAGTTAGGACCTAGTTTCCATAGGGAAACTCGTTTTTTGTTTTCTCAATATCTTTGGCGCCGGTTCACGAATCTTCGCGAAATTTTCAAAAATCGTAGCCCGCTCCGGTCAGCTCCTGTTTTGAAAGTTTCGGGGTGATTCAGCAAGCGGGGGTCTCCATGTTAATTCCCATAGGAAACTTTAGACAAAGCTACAGCCCGAACTGCTAAACGGAATTACACCAAACTTGGCAAAAAGGTAGCCCTTGGTTCAGAAAGAGACATTTTTGTTAAATGGTGTAAATCCGTTCAGTAATTACAGAGAAATTCAAAAAATAAGAGTCAAAAAATCAATTTCCCATAGGAAACTTTATGCAAGGCTACAGCCGAAACTACAGAACGTATTTACCTCACATTTGGCAAAAAGGTACTGCTTGGCTAAGAAAGCGACCTTTTTAAAAATGGTGTAAATCCGTTCAGTAGTTGCTGAGAAAATCAAAAATAAAAGTTTCGATATTTAGAGGCACGGAGGATCCGCGGACCCTCCCGACCACGAGCTTTATTCTAATTGGCTGTCAACACTCCAAACCAGGAAGTGTTGGTAGCCATCTTGTGACTCGGTAGAAACGAGTCACAAGAAATCAGAATAAAAACACGGAAAAAAAGAAAAGGGGGCAGGGTAGAAACACCCTTACCCCATAGGCCTGCTTAGGGGGTCCCACAAGGACCCCCAGGGCCCAAAAAAGCATTTTCTTTTTTTTTAAAAGGCGAAATTCGCGTAGGAACAGCGAATCCCGCTGTGAAAAAAGAAAAGCGAAGCGCGGACTCCCGCGCTTCCTTAATATTTAGCCCCCGGGTGGGCCAGGTCCCGGGGGCAAGTTCGACATATTTGCGGGGGCCCAGGGGGGCCCCCGCAGCCCCAGGGACCTCCACCCCCAGGGCTTTTCTGAAATATTTGTGGGGGGCACACAGCCCCCCTGCAGCCCCGGGGACCGCCACCCCCCGGGGCTTGGTTTTTTTAATGTTGGGGGGGCCTATTTGCGGGGGCACACAGCCCCCTGCAGCCCCAGGGACCGCCATCCCCTGGGGCTTGTTTTTTTAAAATAAATTACCTGTGTGGGGGGGCTCGAGCCCCCCCACACGCCCCGGGGTCCGCCACCTCCCCGGGGCACTAAATATTTAAATATGGGGGTCCGTTATGGAGCCCCGGGGACCACCACCTCCCCGGGGCTTTGAAAATGTTGGGAGGGGGGCCGTGCGGCCCCCCTCCTGGAGCCTGTGATGGCCCTGGGGACCGCCACCCCCCAGGGCTGGCTCCTTCAGTGTCCCGGGGTACCCACCCCCGGGACACTGCTGTTTGCAATGACAGGGCGGGAGCCTCGCAGCTCCCGCCCTTTCATTGCAAACTGCTTTGCTTCATTGAAGCGAGAGCATGGAAACCTGCTCTCGCTTCAATGAAGCAAAGCAGATTGCTTTTCCACACGGGGAGCTGCATGTTAGCAGCTCCCCATGTGGAAAAGCAATGCCGGCTCCCGCAGGACGCGCGCAGCCGGCGGGACCGTGGGGTCATTGGGGCTCCCCCCACGGTCCCCAACAGAGGGGGCCAGCCCCGGGGGATGGGGTCCCCGGTGCTAGAAGTGGCCCCCCTCCCCAAAATAAAAAAATTAAATTAAAAAATAAATAAATAAATAAAGGCCGGCCCCGGGGGATGGGGTCCCCGGGGCCAGTAGAGGCCTCAGGAGGGGGGCCACACAGCCCCCCTCCATAAAAATAAAAAACAAAATCTGGCCATGCCCCGGGGGATGGGGCCCCTGGGGCCGGAATTGGCCACGGGAGGGGGACCCAAGCGGCACGTTTGCACAGTGGTGAAGGGAGGGGGCGGGGCCTGAGGTGACATGTGTGCAAACACGCCCTGTGGCGTGTTTTAAGTTGGGGGATTAAGTCCCCTTGATTCCTGAGGGTCCCTGGGGTCCAACTAGCCCACCAGGTACCTCCAATAAGCGCCACAGAGCTGCATTGCAGAGAGGTGTAAAAAGGGGCGTGGCCTCGGACCACCTCTCTGCAATGCAGGCCTGTGGCGCTTACTGGAAGTACCTGGTGGGCTAGTTGCGCCCCAGTGACCCTCAGGATTCAAGGTGACCTAATACCCCAACTTAAAACCCGCCACAGGGCGCGTTTGCACAGTGGTGAAGGGAGGGGGTGGGGCCTCACGTGACATGTATTCAAACACGCCCTGTGGCGCGTTTTAAGTTGGGGAATTAATTCCCCTTGAATCCTGAGGGACCCTGGGGGCCAACTAGCCCACCAGGTACCTCCAGTGCGTGCCACAGGGCTGCGTTGCAGAGAGGTGGTCCAGGCCACGCCCCTTTTTACACCTCTGTGCAACGCAGCTGTGTGGCGCTTACTGGAGGTACCTAGTGGGCTAGTTGGACCCCAGGGACCCTCAGGATTCAAGGGGACTTAATCTCCCAACTTAAAATGGCCACAGGGCTTGTTTGCACACATGTCACCTCAGGCCCCCCCTCCCTTCACCACTGTGCAAACGCGCTCCGGGGCGCGTTTTAAGAGGAAGTTTTAATCCCCCTGCCCTATTATGTACTAGGGCCTTACAGAGGAGGTCATGCTAATGACAGGGGTACCCCAAAGCATAGTGTTCCCTAGTGTATGTAGGTGTTTTCACTGTATTCTAAGTGTCTTTTAGCATAGCACTGGCTCTAGGTCTGGCTAGTCCGAGTCAGTTACCACCAGTACCCGTCTAAAAAAGTTGTGGGCACAGGATGATTTTGTAACAAGTTTCTGCTCCTCTGTTGGTTCTTTCTGCACATGTCTTGCTTCTTCCTGCTCTTTTCTTCGTCTTTGTGGACATCTGTTGCTTCTTTCTGCATTTCTTTTGCTTCTTTCTGTGCGTTTTTTCTTCTTTCTTCACATGTCCTACCTCTGTAGGCATAGTTAGAAACTAGCATTTAAAAAACCTTTGAAATTCACTTAAAAAACCACAGGTTTCAGGCACGTTATAGTTAGAAATTAGCATTTAAAAAACCTTTGAAATTCACTGAAAAAACCATAGGTTTCAGACACGTTATAGTTAGAAATTAGCATTTAAAAAACCTTTGAAATTCACTGAAAAAACCATAGGTTTTAGGCACGTTATAGTTAGAAATTAGCATTTAAAAAACCTTAGAAATTCACTGAAAAAACCATAGGTTTTAGGGACAGTTATAGTTAGTTGGACATTTCACTCGTACAAAACCATAGAAATTCCCCCGTTATAGTTAGTTCAGCTAACTATAACTCACGCCCCCGCAATGCACTGCTGATGACGTCACATATTACATCACTCATGACATGGTCAGTGACATCACTGATGACATCTCAAATGACATCACTGATGACATCATCCAGTGACTGTGTGTTTCTGTAAAGTTTAAATATGTTTAATATATATAGGGGAAGGCGTATTGAAGAATGAGTGGGTGTATAAGTGTCTGAATGGATGATTTAGTAGGTGCGTGACTGACTCTATAAGTGAGTGATTAAACGTATCTTACTGAATGCATGGGTTAGTGACTAAACTGTGTGAATGTCTGTATCCGTCTGTCTGTTGGTGTGTAAGCAGCTGCATGGGTTTGTGGATAGCTACATGAGTGTCTACATGGGTTATTGATTGGTTGTCTGAGTATCTGTATGTGTGCCTGAGTGTTTGTGTGGGTGGGGTGTGTGTGACTCTGTGCATAGATGTGTGAGTGGGTGATTCACTGGGTGCATGGTTTAAAGAGTGCATAACTGTCCCTAAAACCTATGGTTTTCTCAGTGAATATATACATATATATATATATATATATATATATATACATATATATATATATATATATACACACACACACATATATATATATATATGGGGGTTGTGTTTTTATATGGGTAAAGGATGTGTAGGAAATTACAATAATTAATAAATATTGTTAATTTTGAATAATTGTTTAAATGATAATTACTTATGTAAATATGCAAATAAAATATTGTTTAGAATATTTGTTTGAGTTGTATTTGTATGTGTGAAGGATGGAAAGTTATTTAAATATAATGAATTTATTCTTAGTTAATCAATAATATTACTTGCATATTTGATTATTAATTATGCACATTCTTTAATTAATGTTTTAAAAAAATTATACATTAGGTGTGGTTTGTTTGTTTTGTATGTATAAAGGGCGGAAATGTAATTAAATGCAATTTTCTGTTAGTATTTAATTAGTATTATTTTTATTAGATATTGAATTGTGTAAATTGTGTAAATATTATAAATTTAAATATACATTTTAGATGAAATGAAATGAAATGTGGCATTTATAAAGCGCAAACTGTCACTCCCAAAGGAGCCTCCTGGCGCTGTACAGATAGTGAACTTAGCAGTGGAGGATGAATACCTAGATGAGGGCAAGGCAAGATTCGTCAGGTGTTCCATAGATCCATGTCTTTAGGGCCTTCCTAAACTGGATTTCAGATTCCATCGATCTTAATTTGTTTTGCATGAAATTCCAAGCCTTTGCACCTAATACAGTAGCCGACTTCCCTCCCCTAGTTTTAAGTTTGAAACCAGGCAATTTGAGTAGGTTTGCAGAAGTAGATCTGAGTGTCCTCATTGTAGTGTATGGTGTAAATCTTGTGGAGAGATATACTGGCCCTAGTCGGCGAGTAGCTGTAAAGGTGGTGACAAGGAGTTTGAATAGAATTCTCTTGTGTAACGGGAGCCAATAAAGAGTTTTCAGAGCCGCTGAAGCTGACGCCCCACGGGGAAGTTTTAAGACCAATCTGGCTGCTGCATGTTGCACTACCTGTAGCCTCCTCAGGGTTGATTTATTAACCCCTACCAGGAGGCTATTACAGTAGTCTAGACGTGAGAGTATTAGTGCCACTGCCACTGTTTTCCTTGCAGCAAGCGGAATCAGATCAAAGAATTTTTTCATGGTTTTAATTAGGCCAAAGTATGTACCCACCACCTTGAGTGCATGGGGTTTGAAGGAGAGGGAGGATCAAACCACACCCCTAAATTTTTAGCCACCTCCATGGTAGATGGAGGGGCTGCTGCCTCTTCCGGCCACCAGTCGCTGGGTTGAAAGGGGTTATTTTTCCCTATCAGCAAGATTTCTGTCTTATCCGTGTTACATCGTAGGTGATTGTTTTTCATCCATTTGATGACCGCCGTAAGACAGGCTTTAAAATTTTCTTCAGCTTCCGTGGAGTGTTTATCAAGGGACAGGATCAGCTGAGTATCGTCAGCGTAAGATGTTGTTTCAATCCCGTAAGCTGAAATGATGGAGATAAGCGGGGCCATGTATATATTAAATAGGAGTGGACTAAGTGAAGCGCCCTGTGGGACTCCCGTGGTGATGGTGCATTCTGAGGAGAGAAAGGTGCCAAGGGAGACTGCTTGCCTCCGATTGGACAGGAAGGACGTGATCCAGGCCAGTGCCGTGTTGGAGATGCCGCAAGATTTTAGTCTGGCTAAGAGGATGTTATGAGAGATGGTATCAAAAGCGGCAGACAAATCCAAAAGGATCAGCACTGCCTTCCTGCCATTGTCTGTAATAAATTTCAGAGTGTCCGATATCTCCAATAGTGCAGATTCCGTGAAATGTTTCGGACGAAAGCCAGATTGTCGAGGGTGGAAAATCTGAGTTGATTCAGAAAAATTAGAAAGTTCCTTATAGACCATTCTTTCTGTGATCTTACCCAAAATGGGCAGTAAGGATATTAACCCTGGGCGTAGTTCGCGTAGTAGCGCTACGCATAGCTATGCGAAGTGCACTTCGCACTATGCGAGCTACCCGTAGCACTACGCGAACTGCGTAGTGCGGTAGGAAATGCTGTTTGCAATGATTGCACAGTGCTGGATGCTTGTTCGCACTGTGCAATCATTGCAAACGGCATCTTGCACAGTGCAAGCAGTCAATTTCTGCCGCTCGAGTAGATTTGTACTCGAGCTGCAGTTTTCTCAACGCAGACTGGTAGTTTCTCATCGCGAGCGGTCGCGAGCATACGCGACCACTCGCAATGAGAAACCTGACCTCCCCGCGTTGAGAATCTCGCCGGGAGGTTTATTTTCCACGCTCGCGATCGGCAACTTGATGTTGCTGATCGCGAACGAGGAAAAAGTCTCGCCGGGATGTCATTTTGCTCGCTCGCGGTCACAAACTTGACGTTGAGGACCGTGAGGAAGTAAAAAATTCCCGCTACGCTACGCGTTTTTGCACTGTGCTACGTGCAATTCGCGTAGCGCGTAGTTGCGCAAACTACGCGAGCGTAGCGTAGTTTTCCACCCAGGCCTAAAGGATATAGGCTTATATGTGCTGTGTGTACTTTGTAGAAGTACAGGGTAGAATGTTATGTCAGTAATAACAAAATTAAAAAGAGTAAAAAAATATTTATTTGTAATTTATTATTGTATGTGTTCATTGTATTATGCTTTTTGATTGTAAATATTATTGGATTTATTGGTTGTTGTTATTTTGGCAATAGATTTTGGTATTTTGATGAAAAATAATATTTGTATGAATTTATAATATGTATTCAACATTGTAATAAATACGGAATTTGTTAATTTAATAAAATGTATATTTATATTTAAATATTTTTCTTTGTTGTTATTTACTATAGTTTTTACATTGTTTATTCTACTTGAAATGAAATAGTCTGTTTCTAATGCCGCATACAGTGCAGTGGCAGTAGTGAATTTACCTCTCCGCAATCCAACACTTTTGCTACTTTTGCACTGAATGGAATGGGAATAGTAAATTTTACCCCACCGCAAACCAACACTTTTCTTACTGTTGTATTGACTGGAGTTGGAATAATACAATTTACCCCTCTGCAATCCAACACTTTCCCTACTGTTATATTGAATGGAGTGGGAATAGTACATTTTATCCCTCCGCAATCCAACACTTTCCCTACTGTAGTACTGAGTGGAGTGGGAATAGTAAATTTTACCCCTCCGACATTCAACACTTTCCGTACTGTGGCATTGACTGTAGTAGGACTTGTAAATTTTACACTGTCTGAGTTTGACACTTTGGGGCTTATTACAATGTCGGTCGGAGTTTGCTCCAACAGACACCGTGGCAGAAACAGGACAGACCACCTAATTATGATGCAACCGCATATGGGGCCTCATTACGATGTCGGTCGGAAACTAAACCTCCCAACTCCTTGTCAGATTCGGTTCGGACCGACTCGAGGTTCCAACCGACCGATTATGATGCGTGTATGGGTGTATGCGGAAAACCTTGCACCCTGTCGTGCACACCCCCATGGTGCCTGCCACTCTGTGCATGGTGTTACAGGGGGGTCCCTTGAGTACCCCCTCAATCCCAAACCAGAGGACTCAGAATGAGGGGGGGCCTGGTAGGGAGCCCCAAAGTCAGTTTTCAACAGTCTTTTCGTGTCGGACAGAGAGAGTCGGAAAGGCTGTCGGAATACGACATCGTAATCAGTCCGTTGGACACGCTGTCCGTTGAGCTGCACGAATTGGCTACGACCAATTCGTATTCTCCGAATGTCGGTCGGAACCAATTCAGAATAAACGGAGCATCGTAATCGGTCAGTCGGAATTGTTTCCGATCGAGTTGGGCGGATGTGTTCCAACACGGTATATGGGAATCCGACTGTCGGTCGGAGGCTTTCTAACCGACATTGTAATGAGGTCCATTGTGCAGTCTCTTTGCCACATTTCCCTATGGGAGCATGTGTTATGGCCTTAGCACAAGCTCCCATAGGGAAATGGGAGATTGTGTTAATTCCTGCCCCTCGTGGCAGGCACCTCAAGGTGCCTTCCACCAGGTGCAGTGATCATTCAGCCCCCAACCGGAGCCTGAAAACACAAAGCGGCCCTGCTAGAGGCCCCCATACACGCTTTCCAACAGGCTTTTCTTGTCAGAATTTTGGCATGGAAAGCCGACTGAAAAGTGTGCATCATAATCCAGATGGCGTAAAACGCAGTCCATATGGATTTCAGGCCGGGTCTGACTGGCGGACGGGCTCCTTGACGCCATCGGAATCCAGCCAGAATGACCGGCTGGTTCCAAATCCAACCAGCTGCATTGTAATCAGCTGGTCGGAATTGAAACCGACGATCTCGGTCATAAAGCCTCGGACCTAGGGTCGGAGGCTTTACAACCGAGATCGTAATGGGCCCCTTTGTCTACTATTTATACGTTGTAGTGGGAATAGTATATGTATTCATTTTAACATTTTGTAGTTTAGTTTATATTGTCTACATTTATATTAACAAAGTGCTTGGTTATTTAAAATTACAATATTTATAATTATTAATGTTTTTCATATTTTATTTATTTTGAGTAAATTCTAAATTTTCATTTTGTTTGAGCTTTTTATTTGTAATTACAATGTTTTTTTTTTTTTTATATTCTATGTTCTTGGATATTTGTATATATATATTTGTTTATATCATTACATTTAAAAAAGTATTAAAAATTATATAAATTAAAAACATTAATTTAGTAATATTTTTAAATTAGACATATGTAAATAAAAATATGTATATTAATATATATGTTTGTTTTAATGTTCTTAAATAATAATAAGGGGCTCATTACAATGTTGGTCGGAAAGCCTCTGACCGACACCATTTCAGACTTGGGACCGACCGACAGGTGATCGTCGGTTCCGGCCGCCGGATTGCATGCGACCGAACACTGTTCGGTTGGAACCCGATAGCTCCCTATGGGAGCTTGTGTTACGGCCATAAACTGGCCATAACACAAGGTCCTATGGGGAAATGGGTGTGTGTGTGTGTGTGTGTAAAACCCTGCACCCTGTTGCAGGCACCCTATGGTGTCTGCCACAGAGTGCAGGGTTTTACTGGGGGTACCCCCGGCCACCATCCATAGGCTGCAGGGGCAAGGGGTCCTGCCAGGGGCCCCCATAGTTACTATATGAGAGCATTTCTGTGTTGTAAAGGCCGGCACGTAAAGGCTGTTGTAATCCCGAAGGCGGAAATGCCACCCATAGGGGGTTACGGTGCAGTTCTGACCGACAGGAATACTCCGATAGCCGGTCGGAACCGAGTCGGAATGACCGGCTAGTGTACGTTCCAACCGCAAACATCATAATCGGGAGGTCGGACCGTAAACCAACCAAGTCGGCCAGAAGGGCTCTGACGCGGTCGAGAAACTTCCGACTGTCGGTTGGAGGCTTTCCGACCGACATCGCAATGAGCACCTAATTGTTATATTTTTCAAAAAAATTATCAAATATATTTTATTTTGATTATATTAGTATTATTATTTAATTCAATTAATGTTTATTATTTACATTTATATATATTTATAAATTGATATTTTAGACAGCTATATTAGTGAAAAACATACTTTTTGGGGGATATTTTTGTGATTCTCATAAGTATGGAAAGTTTATATTTTCAAAATCGATATTTTTGACTCAATATTTGTATATGTACATATTTTGGTAGTCAATATTTTGTCAGTGAACCCAGAGTCCTATAGCCAACAAGAACAACGTCAGAAAAATAGGAGGCAAAAGACAAAATGTTTTGGGGAAAAACCTGCAAAAAGGGCCATGGCTAACACATTGTTAAATACATAGGGGCCTATTAGGATGGCGGTCGGATGTCCACCGCCGGGCCGGCGGTGGTGCCCGCCGGACCGGCGGTGGACATCCGCCCGCGATCGCAACCAAGAAAACCGCCGGTCAAATTAGGATGGCGGTGGTGACCGCGCTGTGGAAATTACGACTACCGCTTTTCCGCCAGTTGCCATCCGCACTCCTGCCTGGCGGACGGAGCAGGACCGGGATAATGGTGGCGGTGCAGAGCAGGCTCCGCCGGCAGGATTATGATGCCGGCGGTAGCCAGCCTTTCCTCAGCGTTCAATCCGCCAGGGAAAGGCATGCGGAGATTGTCTTCCGGGGGCCCGTTGCGGGCCCCCAATGTGTTGGGGGGGTGGGTGTACTGGGGGGGTACCCATGGTCCCCCCCTACATTTCCCTGTACCAGGTGGCAGGCACTGTACAGTGCCTGCCACGCAGTGCAGGGAAATGCTCCTTTTGGCATCGCGGCAGTGCTGCGGGCAGCAGCAACCGCCGCAATGTTAAGGCCCGCGATCAGACCGCCGCGGTCGGATTTCGACCGCGGGTCATCGTAATTCGACCGGCGGTGATGTCGCGGTCCATGCGGGCAGTCTTTTTTCGCTACCATGGTGGTCGGGGAGGTTTTCCGACCGCCATCGTAATAGGCCCCATAGTTATTATGCAACACCTCAACCTAAGTGAGCCAAAAAGCAAATAATTTGATATGACGTGTTGGACAGCCAGTCTACTCCAAAATATGACACAATAAAGTCAAGGGAAAGAGGGAAGGCACATAACTCAACAAAAATAACCATTCCCCAACTACTTAGGAATCCCCTACCATTTCCTTCCTGGAGGTGCACCACTGTTGCATGGTAAACATTCTTATTCTCACTCCAAACTTGACAGCCCAAAACAGCAAAGTTGTAACATGTACATTAAAATTAGTAGCTTCAAATAGAAAGTTATTGTGAGGAAGTCATCTGTTTTGGCCTGATAAACCCCATTTTTGACTGATATTGATGGTAACTGACTCTGACTGCAGCCTGGGCTCTGCTAACCAGGCCCAGGGACAGAGCTCTGATTAAAAAGGTATATGGTAATTAGCCATTATTACAATTGGCACTGGCAACCTAACTTTAGGTCTCCAGTATATGGTAGGACATGTAGGTTTAGTGGCCCAACAGATTTGAGTGCACTGTTGAGTTGCCTGTTTTCATTGTAAATGTCAGCCCTGCTTTGCAAGATGATTTAAATTGAAATTACATGCAAAATCGACATTGGAATTAAAGGTATTTCCAAAGTATTAAATTGCCTTATTTTTTTTACATATGTCACCCTAGGTGCATTTAGGGTAGGGTGCCATGTAAAAAATACAGGGACATTTTAAAAGATCTTTTATATGCCCTGGTGAGGGGAAAACCCCATTGTTGCAGTTTAGCTCCTTAGGCTAACATGGGAATACTGTAATACTGTGTAACTATTGACAGGAGTGAGCTAAAATTATATTTCAAGGAGTCAAGAGATTGGTAATGATAAGTCCAACAACTTGCGACTGTTGAAATTATCATAACTAATATAGAAAAGAAGTTATAGAACTTTATTTTCTGTGAGCCAAAATCCAGCATTCTGGCAGCCTTTCCTGATTGGTCATCCCTTAACAGGCATAGACAAACTACTTTGATGAGGTGATAAGTGGCCTGAATAGAGACAGAGGTTATCGTGGGGGTGAGGGGGTGCAGCAGCTATAGAGAACAGGCCAGGATGGGGGCTGGGCAATCAAACTGGGCTTCAAAGAGATCAGGATCGCAAGAAATGCCAGCCAGGCCTACTCCCTCTTCCTGTACCCTCCAGCCAGATGGGAGCCCCAGGAATGGAATTTGCTGGAGGTCAGGAAAGGGAGTGTTAAGGGAAATGAGCCAAACAAAATGGTTGGCTTAGCCAGCTCCTACTCCCAAAGAGAGAATGCTAAATTTCAGTGCATTTGAATTTGAAAGTACAGTCCTTCACGGGACAAGAATATGCCACACTTTGGAGGAAGTTATCATGCTTTTGGGTGGCACCCTGTACTGCATTGATCAAGGGTGCCTTACTTGCTTGCCGCCCCAGTACATTGGATAAATATATGAGAGCTGCATAGCAACTCAGATCTGCTGCCTGAAATACAAGGAGAAAAAGGACTGTCCTTCTGGAACCCTGGTCTGCACCCCAAAGGATTGCACTTTGAAGGACTGCTCCTGCTGCACACTTGGAACTGCAGCTCTGAGGACTTCACCTTGCTTCAAAAAGGATTAAGGAGTGGACTCCCTGAAAGTGACAGATTAACAGAGCTCATCTGCACTATCTCCCCTAGAAGTCCCCAGCCTGGAGAGCATCCAGTGTACCTTTAAGGATTTGGTAGGGTTCATTGTGGGAATTGCAGTCCTAAACTTCCAAGGACCATCTCAGAGCTTCTGGACCCCTGGGTTTGTATTTTGGATACTTTGAACCCTCAAGAGAAACTTCAGGGAGAAGTTCCAGATGTTTGTAGCAACCTTTGGCAAAAGATCCATAAGGTGACCGACCCATCCATTTGGGGGCCGGATGCTAATGTAGAACCGTGACCCGGCCTCGTTTTCAGGTTCATCCCACTGAAAGATCCAGAGCACAAGACATCCAGGCTTTCACTGAGGACTCATTCTGAGCCAAGCCACCGTCGTCGACCTGAATCCTGGCCTGAAGATGAGCCTGACTCGACAATGAGATAAAATCCTCCAGAAATGTTTCTAAGTGCAAACGCAAAATTTTGACCGGGCCTCCCGCTTAGAGTATCCAACTGGGGCTCCATCAAGGTAAGCCTCAAACTTTGGATTTGCCCTGGTCTAGCGCGACCATATGGCCCAAGTTGGCGCTATATGAATTTAAGCACTAGAAAGTGTTTATTCTTTAATAATTCATATCTCTGGTTCCCTATATTGGATTTTTTTCATTTGTATGCCATTTTAATCATAAAAATAGGTCCTATTGTTATAAAGTATTTGTGCATTTTTTTATTTTTTGTTGTGTCTTACTCATTTAATGTATTGGTGTTTTAAATGCTGCACACACCTGTCTCCTAAATTAAGCCTGCCTGCTCGTTGCCAGCCACCAAGGGCTGAGCAAGGACATTGTTTATGGAGACCTTGTCTGGACCTTATATTGTGTTGGTGGTCTCATTGCTAGTGGTATGTGCATACTTACCTCTACTAATAGTCTACCTTCCAACAGTTATCCACAAAGTTCTTGCCTGAATCCACCTGCCAAAACACAGTCTTTCCCTGGTAGCCCACCCACACTGGAAATTCAGTTGATACAGTGATACCACTCCCTGCCAAAATATTCATAGGGTTATGCTTCCTAGATAGTGTTTCCAGATTTAAATCAGGGAAACATAGGTGCCTTGCAGAGTGACTAGTATCATAACACCAGTGGCCAATATATTTCCTTTGGGTCTCCGAGGCAACCTGGTTGTAGTGATCACAACTTGACAGACCGTTTTCATCTCGAAGTCCAACAGATGCTCAATAACAGTACACATTTTGTCCCTCAGAGACACCTCTAGAATATGTAGAGGGACCCCAAGTTCCTTCCTGAGTGGCACACTGTGCAAGTTGTCTACCCCTTCTGTTTTTACATCTGGCAGCAAGACGCTTTTTACAACCTAAGATTTAAAAGCGTCCAGGTCTGCTACAGGAGAGGAGGCCTATCCACAGCTAGTCTCCAGGACCTTTACATCCTTCAAGTTTGCCCTCCACCACTTTCAACCATTTTAACCCTCGTTGCATTGAATGAGCATAAGATGTGTTTCCCCATGGTAAGATTCTGTTCCTCAATAGAGGATGGCATGCCATCCCCAATACCTCTGCAAGAACCAAAAACGTCCTCCCCTGGTGTGCGTTTTGTCTGCTGTGATGTACAGAAAAGTGAATTAGTAGTAAAGGTAATCACCATTCAGGGAACTGGCCTATCTGACATGTTGGACTTATGCCTTTCTGCAGGGTAATCCTCAAATGTTTGCCTACATTCTCCTGTTTTCTGAACATGTTTTTGGTTTGCTTTTAAAACTCTGGGTGCTTTACCACTGCTGACCAGTGCTAAAGTGCTTGGGCTCTCTCCTTTAAACATGGAACCACTGGATTACACAGAATTGGCATATTTAATTTACTTGTATGTCCCTAGTAAAGTGGTACTACATGTAACCACAGCCTGTAAATTGACTACTACTAGTGAGTCTAGTGAGTCTGCAGCACTTATTGTGACACCCATTTAGGTAGCCTTTTTAAAAATGTCTCAGCCCTGCCATTGCAGCCTCTGTGTGCAGGTTTAAACTGCCATTTTGACCTGGTAAGATAAACTGCTTGCCAGGCTCAAACCTCCTTTTGTAATACATATACATCACCCCTAGTGTAGGTTCTACACATCCCAGAAGGCAGTGTGCAAGGTGTTTTAAAAAATTGACATTTACCTTTAAGTTTTACTTGTCCTGTTAGCGAAAAACTCCTAACTACTGTGAGGCTTACCTCTCCCATAGGATAACATTGGGCTCCTGTATTATATTTAATAGACGATAACATTCAGATGGAAGAAGGTAGCGATATTAATTTTTGTGTCTATGAATTATGAATTAAAACACTCTTTAATGGTAAAGTCAGATTTTAAGCCATTTTAAGCAACAATTCTGAAAATGCCACTTTTAGAAAGTTGGCATTTTCTTGTCCTAACCATTTGGTGCCTACAGCATGTATCCTGGGTCACATGACTAAGTGAAGCTGCCTGATGGTCTTTGTGTATTGCTCCCAGACACTGAGACAAAGGGAGGATAGGTTTTGGCAGGACGGGCCACTCTGACTTAACGAAGGGGAGGAGCTGTCACCTACCACACGTGCACCTCAATGCTTTACCTGAACTCACTCACAAAGGGTTTGTCACTAGTCTTTTGTGTCCTCAGACAAGCTGGGGTCAGAGCAGGAAGGAATGTGATGCCCAACACATCAGAAGGTGTAAGCCTCTATAAATGTCTCCTTCTTCAATGTGGGCACCAGGTAAAAATATTTGACCTTTAGACCCAATTCTTCACTACACATCTGGAGCTGTGAAAGAATCAGAAGATGGAATGCTGTGGTGCTTTGCTGAAAGAAGGACTGCTCTTTCCTGCCCTGCTGCGCTGTCTTGCTGCCCTCCTGCCTGAGTGAGAAGGACTGGCCCTGCATCTTGAACCCAGGACCTCCAGAGTGACTCCAAGGGCTAGTTGTCTGACCTCAGGGACAGACAGACTCCAACAACCTTGTACCTAGCACCATGACTGTGCCAGCTGTGGGTCCTGCCTTGCAAGTGATGTTATACCAGTACCAGTGTAGGGGTACTCTGCCAGCTTATCCATCTGTGGTCCCAGCAGAGCTGACGCAGTCTGGTGCATTGCCTCACAAGACGCATCTCCACACATGGACCTCATATCGCCACTGCTGGGCAAAGCATCCTCCATATGGGACTTTGCATCTTTTCAGCGGGCCTAACTTGGTCCCTAAAACTGGCTTTCACTCCATCATAGTTGGCCTGAACTTGAGACTTTGTCCCAGTCTGGCACTAACAGATAGCCACAGCCAGCGCTTTGTGCTTTTCGGCGCTATTTTCACTTAAATCTTTAAAATTGTGTATCTCCTGTTCTTCTGATTGGATTCTTACCATTCTGGTCTTAAGTTATTTATGAAATGCAGCTCAATTTGTCTAAATTGGTTTAAGACTTTTCTTATGTTGTGTTTTTAGTTTGTTACTGTTTGAAGCACTGCATAAAGGGAGAGGATGTGGCACAGGGGTAAGAGCTGCTGACTAGGGAGCTGGGGATACTGGTTTGAGTCTCAGCGTCAGCTCATGAGCCTGAAATTCTGGACAAAATAACTTAATCTCCCTGTGCCCATGGACAGCGACTGGATACCCTCACGGATAATATGTTGCACTACATAAATCTACAAATTGAATTCTTAAATACTTTACACATTGCCTTCTAGATTAAGCATGACTGCTTTTGTGCCAAGCTACCAGAGAGTTAAGCAAAGGGTAATTTAGGCTTTGCTTGTAACTTCACCCTGACAAACATTATGATTGCTGCTTGAAAAGGGTTTCAACCCCTCAAACAATGACTCAATTTCTTACATGACATATGCTGCACTGTCCACATTGCAATTTCAGTCAGCAAAGAGTTCAAGTGGGCTACAGCAGTCAGGAATCATCTACTTCTGATGTCTCCATTGGATTATGGCTTCTGTCTGGCTCCCGGTGGTTGCCTACCCTCCACCAACTAGCCTTGTCAACTGCCATACCTCAGGGTGCCACCTTATTATCCCTATCATCCTGGTTTAGCACACAAACCCCCTTGTGCCCATCACCAACAGTATGTGGCAGAGTTGGGGTCATGTGAGCTCCTCTCCTCGAACAGTCTTTCATCTCATAGTCACATCTGCACTGTCACCGCAGTTGAGGAGCTTTGAAGAGGGTCGGCCTGTGCAGGGTCTCAGGCATTACCTCAGTCTCTTTCGCTGAGACTCTCTCCTAAAGAACCCCATTATTCACATAAAAATAAATTGTTGATAAAAAAAATACATTTATGCCAACAACTGTAGAAAAATGTCACTTATACTTCAATTGCTGAACTCCTTGGACAAGAATCTTAAATCCATACTTACAATAGTAAAAACAATCTTATAAAAAAACTATCTCTAAAAGAGAAAAAAAAAAAAAACATAATCCATCCAAAAAGATCCATAGCATGGCCTTCACAACCCAAAAAATAGATACAAACACAATAAAATTGCCATGAGAACTACAAAAATATTTTCCTGGTTTACAATGAACCATAATCTGGAACAAAAGACTCGGTCCAGGTACCTAAGATAAGTTAAAAAAACATACATATCTAGCAAAAAATGAAACAATATCAATGTAGAAGCACAAAAGACACCTGTAAAAACATGCTTAAAATAATGACATACTATATCTACAACTAAGCTAGAAATAAACACTGTGGGACAGATTTACAAGAAGTGGCGCATCTCTGCATATTTGCAGAGATGCGCCAGTTCATTTGCGTGATGAAAAAATAGCCTTGCGCCACCATGGATGTGCCGCATTTACAATGCAGCGCACCGTGGCGCAAGGACAGACAGATGCGTGAAGCATCTTTTGTCGGAAAGGCAACGCATTGCTGGAGTCGTGTCGTAAGCACGACGCAACTCCAGCAATGGTCAGGAATGCCTATTCCGGCCATGCTGTGTCACTCCTTACCCCTGCTTCAAGTAGGCACAAGGTTTTGACGCAGTGGCGTCGTAAAAGTCACTCAGTGAAATCTTGTAGATTTCACTGAGTCACTTTTACGATGCTTCCTTGCGACGGAACTTCCACCCTGCATACATTATACCTGACGCAGGTATAATGTAGCGCAGGGCTTTACAACGAGATGCATCTCCCTAGATGCATCACGTTGTAAATATGTTGCATCGTGGCGCATTGTTTACGACACCGCTGCGTCACAGAAGTGACGCAACGGCGGCGTAAAGTTGGCGCAAGGGGCTTGTAAATCTGCCCCAAAACCTTAAACATTAGAACCTACCTCTGTCATGTAACCAACTCACCAAAATACAATAACTACAACGACACTCACATACTAACCTTACTAATAGCTCACCGACCCAAAAGAATATGTTAATAAATAGTAAAATAGGTGTCCTTACATGAAAATGGAGAACTGCCTTCAGGACAGCAGTTGAAGACCAAAGAATACAAAATGCATACATCAGCAAAAAGCAGCAAAAATGACATTGCCACAAATGTAGAAAAAATGTTATGTTAATGTTTGAAAAATATATTACAATGTGCAAGGGGTCAGATGTGCAAGGGGTCACATGCCAAAATAAGCAACACAGGGGTGAAAATGCGCTGTTCTGGAGGGGTCAGATTCACTATTCCCTCTCCAACCTAATCGAACACAGGAAAAATGTTAGTCTCGCGTTGGGTGAGATGTACTATTCCTACTCCAACCTAAGCAACATTAAGGAAAGTGTTGTACTCTGGAGGGGTCGAATTTACAATTCCCACTACAAACTAAGCATTATTCAATAAAGTTGAAGAGCGAGCTTTAGGGCACTGGCCTGGTGGCAAAGGCTTGGGTTGCTATGCAGCCCTGAAATGACCAATGGTAGAAGCGGTAAGGAGACATAATATCGATGTTTTAATATCGATATACATAAATATCGGGTTTAGTATATCGATAGTATTAAATATCGATGTTATGTATATCGATGTTAAAAATATCGTTTTAAGTGCTGTTAAAAATATTGAAGTTTGTAATGTCGACTGTAAAAATATCGTTATGTCAAAATATTGTTATTGTACTATATTTTAATATATTTAAAGTTTGTTTTGAGTATAATAATGGGTAGGTAATGTTATAAAAAATAATATTTAGATAATATTTTTTAGGAGCGGGATGTTGGGTTTATAGGGGATTAGGGTGAGGAGTGTTTTAAAGTAATAGCATACAATTTTTAATTAATTCGAAATTTCAAAATATAAGTTAGAAAATATATTTTCGAAATTAGAAAATATTGTTTTAGGAGCGGGATGTTGGGTTTATAGGGGATAAGAGTGGGGAGTGTTTTAAAAAGTAAATTAAATATTTAGTAAATTCGCACATTTAAAAATTTAATTTAGAAATATTTTTGTGAATTTAGAAATTATTGTTTTAGGATTTGGAAGTTGTCTTTTTAGGCTATAAGTTTGGGGAGTGTTTTACAAAATTTCTTTAAATAATTTATAATTTTAAAAAAATCAAATAATATTTACAAAATAATATCTGTTTGTAGTGTAAATTTTAAAATAAATAATATTTAAATGTAATTTTTTATTAGTAACAATTAAATATTACAACATTAAATCATGTAATATTAATAATGTTTAAAAAATATTACATTATTTAATGAAAAAGCGATATAAATATATATAAATATGTATTTTTTTCTAATATTTAATACAAAATATTAATTTATTCAATAATCAAAAATCAAAAATCAAAAATTCTAATATTAATTATTACGTATAGTATATAGATACAATATTATTTATATGCGAATTATAATATTTAGAAAAACTTTGATAACTTTAATGATAAGAAAAATAATATATAGTGTACTAAATTATTATAGCAATTTTTAAATAATTTAAATTTAATGTAGAGTACAGTTAGTGATATTATATTATTTTTATTGGGGAAAAAATAGATATGTTTAGTGTTTGGAAACTTATTTGACTTTATAGTAATTAGAGTGGGTATAGTAAATTAATTAAGATTAGTGTCCAGCATCTACCCTCATTTAATACTAACTGGAGTGGGAATAGTAAATTATTTAATTTTAGTGTCCATCACCTACCCTGAATTAATACTAATTGCAGTGATAATAGAAAAGTAATTAAGTTTAGTGTCCAGCACCTACCCAGATTAAATGCAAATTGTAGTGGGAATAGTAAATTAATTAAGTTTAGTGTCCAGCACCTACCCTGACTTGATGCTAATTGGAGTGGGAATAGTAAATAATTAAGTTTACTGTCCAGCAACTACCCTGACTTAATGCTAACTGGAGTGGGAATAGTAAATTAATTAAGTTTAGTGTCCAGCACCTACCCTGATTTAATGGTAACTGGAGTGGGAATAGTAAATTAATTAAGTTTAGTGTCCAGCACCTCCCCTCAATTAATAGTAACTGGAGTAGGAATAGTACATTAATTAAGTTTATTGTCCAGCACCTACCCTGAATTAATGCTAACTGGAGTGGGAATAGTAAATTAATTAGGTTTAGTGTCTAGCACCTACCCTAATTAAATGCGAACTGTAGTGGGAATAGTAAATTAATTAAGTTTAGTGTCCAGCGCCTACCCTGACTTAATGATAACTGGAGTGGGAATAGTAAATTAATTAAGTTTAGTGTCCAGCACCTACCCTGACTTAATGCTAACTGGAGTGGGAATAGTAAATTAATTAAGTTTAGTGTCCAGCACCTACCCTGGTTTAATGGTAACTGGAGTGGTAATAGTAAATTAATTAAGTTTAGTGTCCAGCACCTACCCAAATTAAATGTGAACTGTAGTGGGAATAGTAAATTAATTAAGTTTAGTGCCCAGCGCCTACCAAGAGTTTATGCTAACTGGAGTGGAAATAGTAAATTAATTAAGTTTAGTGTCCAGCACCTACCTAATTAAATGTGAACTGTAGTGGGAATAGTAAATTAATTAAGTTTAGTGCCCAGCGCCTACCAAGAGTTTATGCTAACTGGAGTGGGAATACTAAATTAATTAAGTTTAGTGTCCAGAAGCTATCTTAAATTAATGGTAACTGGAGTGGGAGTAGTAAATTAATTAAGTTTAGGGTCCAGCACCTACCCTGATTAAATGGTAACTGGAGTGGTAATAGTAAATTAATTAAGTTTAGTGTGCAGCACATCCCTCCACTTAATAGTAACTGGAGTTGGAATAGTAAATTAATTAAGTTTAGTGTCCATTACCTACCTTGACTTAATGTAAACTGGAGTTGGATTAGTAAATTAATTAAGTTTAGTGTCCACTGCCTACCCTGACTTAAAGCTAACTGGAGTGGGTATAGTAAATTAATTAAGTGTAGTGTCCAGCACTTACCCTGACTTAATGCTAGCTGGAGTGGGAATAGTAAATTAATTAAGTTTATTGTCCAGCACCTACCCTGAATTAATGCTAACTGGAGTGGGAATAGTAAATTAATTAAGTTTAGTGTCCAGCACCTACCCTAATTAAATGCGAACTGTAGTGGAAATAGTAAATTAATTAAGTTTAGTGTCCAGCGCCTACCCTGACTTAGTGCTAGCTAGAGTGGGAATAGTAAATTAATTAAGTTTAGTGTCCAGCACCTACCCTGGTTTAATGGTAACTGGAGTGGGAATAGTAAATTAATTAAGTTTAGTGTCCAGCACCTACCCTAATTAAATGTGAACTGTAGTGGGAACAGTAAATTCATTAAGTTTAGTGTCCAGCGCCTACCAAGAGTTTATGCTAACTGCAGTGGAAATAGTAAATTAATTAAGTTTAGTGTCCAGCACCTACCCTGAACTAATGGTAACTGGAGTGGGAATAATAAATTAATTAAGTTTAGTGTCCAGAAGCTATCTTGAATTAATGGTAACTGGAGTGGGAATAGTAAATTAATTAAGTTTAGTGTCCAGCACCTACCCTGATTAAATGGTAACTGGAGTGGGAATAGTAAATTAATTAAGTTTAGTGTGCAGCTCATCCCTTCACTTAATAGTAACTGGAGTGGGAATAGTAAATTAATTAAGTTTAGTGTCCATGACCTACCTTGACTTAATGTAAACTGGAGTTGGATTAGTAAATTAATTAAGTTTAGTGTCCAGCACCTACCCTGATTAAATGGTAACTGGAGTGGGAATAGTAAATTAATTAAGTTTAGTGTCCAGCACCTACCCTGATTTAATGGTAACTGGAGTGGGAATAGTAAATTAATTAAGTTTAGTGTCCAGCACCTACCTTAATTAAATGCGAACTGTAGTGGGAATAGGAAATTAATTAAGTTTAGTGTCCAGCGCCTACCCTGACTTAATGCTAACTGGAGTGGGAATAGTAAATTAATTAAGTTTAGTGTCCAGCACCTACCCTGGTTTAATGGTAACTGGAGTGGGAATAGTAAATTAATTAAATTTAGTGTCCAGCACCTACCCTAATTAAATGTGAACTGTAGTGGGAACAGTAAATTAATTAAGTTTAGTGTCCAGCGCCTACCAAGAGTTTATGCTAACTGGAGTGGAAATAGTAAATTAATTAAGTTTAGTGTCCAGCACCTACCCTGAACTAATGGTAACTGGAGTGGGAATAGTAAATTAATTAAGTTTAGTGTCCAGAAGCTATCTTGAATTAATGGTAACTGGAGTGGGAATAGTAAATTAATTAAGTTTAGTGTCCAGCACCTACCATGATTAAATGGTAACTGTAGTGGGTATAGTAAATTAATTAAGTTTAGTGTGCAGCTCATCCCTTCACTTAATAGTAACTGGAGTGGGAATAGTAAATTAATTAAGTTTAGTGTCCATGACCTACCTTGCCTAATGTAAACTGGAGTTGGATTAGTAAATTAATTGAGTGTAGTGTCCAGCACCTACCCTGATCAAATGGTAACTGGAGTGGGAATAGTAAATTAATTAAGTTTAGTGTCCAGCATATCCCCTCACTTAATAGTAACTGGAGTGGGAATAGTACAGTAATTAAGTTTTCTTTCCAGTGCCTACTCTGAATTAATGCTAACTGCAGTGGGAATAGTAAATTAATTAAGTTTATTGTCCAGCACCTACCCTGAATTAATGCTAACTGGAGTGGGAATAGTAAATTAATTAAGTTTAGTGTCCAGCACCTACCCTAATTAAATGCGAACTGTAGTGGAAATAGTAAATTAATTAAGTTTAGTGTCCAGCGCCTACCCTGACTTAATGCTAGCTAGAGTGGGAATAGTAAATTAATTAAGTTTAGTGTCCAGCACCTACCCTGGTTTAATGGTAACTGGAGTGGGAATAGTAAATTAATTAAGTTTAGTGTCCAGCACCTACCCTAATTAAATGTGAACTGTAGTGGGAACAGTAAATTCATTAAGTTTAGTGTCCAGCGCCTACCAAGAGTTTATGCTAACTGCAGTGGAAATAGTAAATTAATTAAGTTTAGTGTCCAGCACCTACCCTGAACTAATGGTAACTGGAGTGGGAATAATAAATTAATTAAGTTTAGTGTCCAGAAGCTATCTTGAATTAATGGTAACTGGAGTGGGAATAGTAAATTAATTAAGTTTAGTGTCCAGCACCTACCCTGATTAAATGGTAACTGGAGTGGGAATAGTAAATTAATTAAGTTTAGTGTGCAGCTCATCCCTTCACTTAATAGTAACTGGAGTGGGAATAGTAAATTAATTAAGTTTAGTGTCCATGACCTACCTTGACTTAATGTAAACTGGAGTTGGATTAGTAAATTAATTAAGTTTAGTGTCCAGCACCTACCCTGATTAAATGGTAACTGGAGTGGGAATAGTAAATTAATTAAGTTTAGTGTCCAGCACCTACCCTGATTTAATGGTAACTGGAGTGGGAATAGTAAATTAATTAAGTTTAGTGTCCAGCACCTACCTTAATTAAATGCGAACTGTAGTGGGAATAGGAAATTAATTAAGTTTAGTGTCCAGCGCCTACCCTGACTTAATGCTAACTGGAGTGGGAATAGTAAATTAATTAAGTTTAGTGTCCAGCACCTACCCTGGTTTAATGGTAACTGGAGTGGGAATAGTAAATTAATTAAATTTAGTGTCCAGCACCTACCCTAATTAAATGTGAACTGTAGTGGGAACAGTAAATTAATTAAGTTTAGTGTCCAGCGCCTACCAAGAGTTTATGCTAACTGGAGTGGAAATAGTAAATTAATTAAGTTTAGTGTCCAGCACCTACCCTGAACTAATGGTAACTGGAGTGGGAATAGTAAATTAATTAAGTTTAGTGTCCAGAAGCTATCTTGAATTAATGGTAACTGGAGTAGGAATAGTTAATTAATTAAGTTTAGTGTCCAGCACCTACCCTGATTAAATGGTAACTGGAGTGGGAATAGTAAATTAATTAAGTTTAGTGTGCAGCACATCCCTCCACTTAATAGTAACTGGAGTGGGAATAGTAAATTAATTAAGTTTAGTGTCCATGACCTACCTTGACTGAATGTAAACTGGAGTTGGATTAGTAAATTAAGTCCACCGCCTACCCTGACTTAATGCTAACTGGAGTGGGTATAGTAAATTAATTAAGTTTAGTGTCCAGAACCTACCCTGACTTAATGCTAGTTGGAGTGGGAATAGTAAATTAATTAAGTTTAGTGTCCAGCACCTACCCTGGTTTAATGGTAACTGTAGTGGGAATAGTAAATTAATTAAGTTTAGTGTCCAGCACCTACCCTAATTAAATGTGAACTGTAGTGGGAATAGTAAATGAATTAAGCTTAGTGTCCAGCGCCTACCAAGAGTTTATGCTAACTGCAGTGGAAATAGTAAATTAATTAAGTTTTGTGTCCAGCACCTACCCTGAACTAATGGTAACTGGAGTGGGAATAATAAATGAATTAAGTCTAGTGTCCAGAAGCTATCTTGAATTAATGGTAACTGGTGTGGGAATAGTAAATTAATTAAGTTTAGTGTCCAGCACCTATCCTGATTAAACAGTAACTGGAGTGGGAATAGTAAATTAATTAAGTTTAGTGTGCAGCTCATCCCTTCACTTAATAGTAACTGGAGTGGGAATAGTAAATTAATTACGTTTAGTTTCCATGACCTACCTTGACTTAATGTAAACTGGAGTTGGATTAGTAAATTAATTAAGTTTAGTGTCCAGCACCTACCCTGATTAAATGGTAACTGGAGTGGGAATAGTAAATTAATTAAGTTTAGTGTCCAGTATATCCCCTCACTTAATAGTAACTGGAGTGTGAATAATAAATTAATTAAGTTTAGTCTCCAGCATATCTCCTCACTTAATAGTAACTGGCGTGGGAATAGTAAATTAATTAAGTTTAGTGTCCAGCACCTACCCTGACTTAATGCTAACTGGAGTGGGAATAGTAAATTAATTAAGTTTAGTGTCCAGCACCTACCCTGACTTAATGCTAATTGGAGTGGGAATAGTAAATTAATTAAGTTTAGTGTCCAGCACCTACCCTGATTTAATGGTAACTGCAGTGGGAATAGTAAATTAATTAAGTTTAGTGTCCAGCACCTCCCCTCAATTAATAGTAACTGGAGTGGGAATAGTAAATTAATTAAGTTTAGTGTCCAGCACCTACCCTGAATTAATGCCTAACTGGAGTGGGAATAGTACATTAATTAAGTTTAGTGTCTAGCACCTACCCTAATTAAATGTGAACTGTAGTGGGAATAGTAAATTAATTAAGTTTAGTGTCCAGCTCCTACCAAGAATTCATGCTAACTGGAGTGGGAATAGTAAATTAATTAAGTTTAGTGTCCAGCACCTACCCTGACAACGGTAATTGGAGTGGGAATAGTAAATTAATTAAGTTTAGTGTCCAGCAGCTATCTTGAATTAATGGTACCTGGAGTGGGAATAGTCAATTAAATAAGCTTAGTGTCCAACACCTACCCTGATTAAATGCTATGTGTAGTGGGAACAGTAAATTAATTAAGTTTAGTGTCCAGCACCTCCCTTCAATTAATAGTAACTGGAGTGGGAATAGTAAATTATTTAAGTTTAGTGTCCAGCACCTACCCTGACTTAATGGTAAGTGTAGTGGGAATAGTACATTAATTAAGTTAAGTGCCCAGCACCTACCTTTAATTAATATTACCTGTAGTGGGAATAGTAATTTAGATATGCATGTATAAATTTGTAACCTTAAAAAATTAATATAATTTGCAGTAGTAATTTATTTTAATTATGACATAGTTATAATTGGATTTTTTTTTATATATATAGTTAATTAAAAATATTAGTTAATACAGTAGATTTAATTAATACATAACTTTTAACATCAAATACATTAATAAAATGATACCCAAAAACATAGACATTTTATTTTTTTATTGATGTTTATTTATTGAAAATAATTTTGTAATCAATAAAAAATATTTGTTTTATTAAGTTTATATAATATAAATTAAGACATGGAGATAAAAAATCATTTTTATTTTACAGATACAAAACATTTTGCACATATGTTTACCTTTTACATTTTATAATTAGGTAAACAACATTTTTTGACATTTGTATAGTTTTTTAATGCAGTTATGTAAACTTTGTAATATCAAATAATTTAGTATTACATTTGTTTAGAAGCATTTGAGAAAATAATATAATTATTAATAATAGTTGTTGACTTCACATTTGTATTCTGAACTTTTGTTATTTAGTTACATATATTGTTTACTTTTTAAAAATATAACAGTTTTTACATTTTTTTAATACATTTTAAATTTTATACTTTGTAACATTTTTTAAACAAACAAAAATACATTTTAATGAATATTATTAATATTTAAAATATTAACATTATTAATTATTACATGGTTTAATTTTTACACATTTATTTATAAGCGTCACATTTTTTATACATTATACATTTTTTTTACATGTTTTTAATAAACCTTGTACATAGCTTGTAATATATGGAATTATAATAATAAATATTATATGTTTAATAATATTTATTATTATAATTTTACAATGTTGAACAAATGTTAAATACATTTAATCATATAAGTTATAAACTGTAGTATTTTAAATAAATATTTAAGTAATTTATATATAATGTAATAACATTCTTTTAAACTAAATACATTTATTTTATATGTTTAAAGCTGCCATATTTGTTTGGTGTTTGCATTTTGTAACCTCTCGCCTTTGTTTTGGGTTTATTAGTTTAAGTAACTAATAATTATTTTACACTTCCTTAATTTTTCGGGTTTTCATGGAGCGTTTATTTTTTTAAAACACTTTTCGGGTTTTTTATGGGTTATCGTTTGTGGATTTCCGAACGGAGGATTACTTTTGGAACAGTTGGATTTTTACATTTTTTTGGGGGTAATTTTGTCCTATTTGGATTATGAGATACCTGGATTGTTTTACAAGATTTGGGATTTTCTGTCTACAGCTACGGAAACAGTAAGTTAATTTAATTATTTATTGTGGGAGGGAAATGCTAAGAAAGTTATTGTTATTGTTGTTTATATTTTCATAAATTTTATTAATATGTCTGTATATATATTTCTTTTTTAATAAAAATATATTAGACAAATTAATTAATTTTGCGAAAATATACAAATTATTTGTATGCGTTTTAATTATTTTTAGAGAAAAGTATTATGTATTTTAAAATGTATTGAAACTTTAGAGTAGGCTTTTGGCAATTATTTCTAAGTATTCTAGGCCTTTTGTTGTTGAGTATAGTCTGACTTATGTTGTAGGTATTCAAACATTTGTTAAGTTTGTTTGGACAGTTTAGGCCTGATTTGTGTTACAGATTGCTCCATTCTTAGCTGTTGGTAGCTCTGTTCTTTTTGGAGGGAGAGTAGGAGTTTGTGTAGAGTAGGTGGACCTCGTCCTGTTGTTGCTTGGAAGGCATTATGCCAACCTTCAACAGCATTGTTTGTATTAGTGTGCTAAGGTATACATTCCACCATGGATTTTGGTATTTTGGTTGTCTCCTATGTCCTCATCTATGGAGTCTTCCCACCCAGGTACCTTCAAAATAGTCTAGGAGGGGACTTAATTTTTGTTTGTGTTGCTAGTAGTAAGGACTTTCTATTAATAGGTTGTAATTTTCGGCCACGTCTGTAACTGGGACGTAGGCCAGTGCAATAAGTTTTTTTATTTGGTATGCGAATGAACTGTTTGTTGCTTATTCAACACTTAGGGCCCAATTCCGATCTCGCTAGGAAAGCCCTCTGTACAACTCGGATCCGGAGGGCTTTCCGAGCGAGACGTGCTCCGGGAGTCCGAATGAGCGAGTACGATGCTTCTGTATGCCTACGGACTCAGTTCGCTCAGTCTCCCATTGAATTCAATGGGAACCCGTGTACAGACGCGTACACAGGCTCCCATAGCAGAAAAGGGTGGGTGGGGAAAAGCCCATGGTGCCCGCCACACAGTGCATGCTTGGGTTGGGGGGACCCATGGGCACCCCCCGTGATAGATTTGGAAGGCCCCGGGTGAAGGGGAGCTTGGAACGGCCCTCGAAGTACGCTTCCAACAGCCGTTTCATCTCGCTGGGACCGAGGCGAAGTGGCTGTCCGAATCGTGCATCATACTCGCTCGGTCAGAAATCGGCTCCATTGCGTGGCACGATTCGTCTACAAACGAGACGTACGGAGCGGTTCGGGTCCGGAAACGATTCGGTCTGCGCTTACGCGATCTTCGCATCGTACTTGGTCGTTCGAACTTGTGTAAGATTCAGTCGTCAACAAGGGCTATGAATCGGATCCGGTAAAGCCAAATCCGATTTGAAGGCCTTCCGAGCGAGATCGGAATCGGGCCCTTAGTGTTCATTTTTGAAGGTGTCTCCATATACACTGATTGAAATGATAGTAGCAACCCTGAATTGAGGTGTGTGGATAGGATTTTAGAATTGCATTTATCATTGCCTGTTCAAAATCAATAATTATTTTCTGTGGAAAATAATTATTTGTTTCTTGTTTAATTTTACTTAGTATTTCCATATATGTAGAATTTTGTTTATTAGGTAGTAAGGCGTAGATTAAAGGGATGTTAGTGTTTTGATATACGGCATGGATATTATATAATTGATAGAATGGTTTAGGACAAATTTTAAAAGTCCCATCCATCATCCATGTTTCTGACCGTTGTAGTTTGATTACATTATTTGCGGTTGCAAACATAATTATTCTTTTCTCTTTAGATTTGTTGTCATAAAGAATAAAGGGTTCTTCGTTATGAGTTATAGATAGTTCTGGGGGAATTTCTGCCTCTTCAAATGTTTTTGGGGTAGGTGTGGTGGTAGTTGTCGCTTTTTTTGTTCGAGCTATAGTTCTTTTTAAAGAAGAAATAGAGGGCATTTGGCCAGTAGCATGGTGGGGTACTTTGGGCAGCAATTCTTTAAGTAATTGAGTGGTAGATTTCTGTGAGCTAGTGCTAGCTTCTTTAATGTTTTCTAGGGCATTCCTAACATCTATTTCAGTAACATTTGGGGGGTGGTTATGTTCTCTTGTATACAAAACAGTTGTTTCTCTAGTTGTTGCTCACCCATATCACTTATTCGAATAGTATTTGCTACATTTCCAATTTGCTTTAAGTCCAGTTTGTTTTTCATGGGTATAGACATACCCCATGTAACATAGCAAAAACTTTCCTTTCTGGTAAGTGATAAATTGGGCGCCTAATGTCATTGTGATGTTTTAAATGCTACGAAAAATGTATATCAAAATTAATAAAATAAATAATGTACAGGTTTTTTAATTAATAGATACACATTGTTATTAATATACTTACGATGTTGATTTTGAGCTAGTTTTCAATGTAGATGTTCTTTCTTTGTTAGTTGAATTTTGTTTTGTTGCTGATGTTTCTGTGGGTAGAATAACACATAATTTTAATTATTTTGTTCAATTGTATATGGTGTGGGGTGGGGATTTGGGATGAAGTTGAGGTTTGGTTGGGTGTTTTAGATAATTAAAAAAATGCATTTTGCTGAATACTTACTTTATTTGTTAGATGATTTTAGAAGCTGGTCTGTCATTGTTGGAATGCTTTGAATTTTTTTGTAGAGGATAAATAGATTGCAAAAAGATATATATTAATTATTTGTGCATGATAAATAGTAATTTATTAAGATTAGCATTATTCTTACATTATAAATGGGTTTTTACTTACTTTTTGAAGTATGAAATAGATTTTTCTTTAATGAAGTTCTTGCTTCTGGCAGGAATCCGGCAGAGTATTGTCTTTTTTATTGTTTTTGGTCTAAGGTGTAAAATAAGTATAATTTTTCGTTCTTTATATAGTGTTTAATCAATTGTTTGGTTAACGTTATTGGTTTATTTTAATATTGTCTATATTTGATTGGTTGATATTTATTGTTTTAATTGTTTTGGTAGTTGTTTTCCATATATGGAAAACGCAAATTAAGAGTCAGTTACTGATTTTATTTTTTTAAACAGGTTGAATTATTTAATTGTGTATTGTATTATATGTGATGTAAAAGAATCTGTGTATATTATTTAAATTAACATTTTAAATAGTTATTAATAGTGTATTTATCATTTAATGTTTTATAATATGTTTTACTGTTTTCTAAATGTAAGGTATTTTATTTATTTTGTATGTAGTGAATGTTTATTTATTCGAATTTATTTATGGTGCTAAGTTTTGTTTGTTTTATGTGTTTTTAGGTTGTCGATATTTAAAAAAATGATATTATTGCTGTCTATAATATTGTGATCAATATTTGTGACATGTGGTATATTTTTAAATAATGTTCGATATTTTAAATAACGATATTTATGTGTTCGATAATACTGTTATCGATGTTAATGTATAACGATATTTTTGTGTCGATAATAGTGTATTGTTTTAATTAAGTATAGGGTATTGATATTAGTGTAGTCGATTTTTTGTGTCGATAAAAATGTAGGTCGATATTGTGTCTGTCGATATTATGTCAGTGATTCGGTAGGAGCTCCATGCTTAAGAGCGCATTTTAATAAAAGGCAAAAGGTAACATTTTGTGGTGGTGTTGCCTGTATTGAAAGAAGGCTGCTGCTGGGTGCATCTCACCCCATACGCCGTGGAGATTGTTAGAAAAACTACATATTTGCTGTGGTGGTGCTGTATGACTCTAAGAGTGAAGGGTATGCCCAGAAATGGGCTTGTACTCACTGTGCTACTGGAACTAAATTGTACCCTACTGACAGCACCCAAATTGGCCAAAACCAGACTTGACTTGCTTATGTTACAGTTCAGAGGAGACCTGGCATGGCAGTTCGAGCTGGACTGATTCTATTTTGTTGACCTTCGAATTACAGCAAAGCCATTACCAATGCATAAAAGACCCATGCTTGATTTCCATGAAGGAGCTCTGTGAGTGTAGTTACAAACAGAAGATAAGGTAGACATGAAGCCCTTTCAATGTCTCATCATTTCCACGCATTAGACACTACAAATATATGGGTACGTGGAACAGCTGCAGTGCCAGAAGTCTTGACATTTTCTTCTGCCAGTAACTTGTGGTTGTAAAAAATGGGGTTACTGGCTGAGGAAGGGTGAGGCCCTTATCAAGTAGCAACCACAATTCTTCTCAGGGTGAAGTTGGGTGAAGTCCCAAGCAAACCCTAAATTAACTTGTGCCCAAACCTCGGGTAGCATGGCACAAAACAGTCAGGCTTAGTTCAGAGGCACAGTGAAAACATACCACAGGCTGCTTACCTGTATGACGTACGACGCTCTGCTCTGCAATTCAGCTGCCGCCAACGCCGTCAACACCGGGAATCCGGAACCCGACAGGACGGGAAGCAGGAAGTCGGGTGCGACCCGGAAGCAGATTGCGCCTGACTGTGCCTGAAGCTGAGCCAACCTGGCGCGCGAGCCAGCGCGCCGACACCAAGGTAGACGCTTTCCCTAACGCGACCCCCCGAGGAGGACCAGGAGGGCGCGGGAGGCCTGGGAGGCAGTCCGAGGCTGCCGGGACCGCCTGAGTACACCTGTTGCCCCTGCTGTGGGCACAATAGATACGGGGTGATTTGGTGGTTGAGCAGGCAATACAGGGCCAGGGTCTGGCCCCGGCCCCATTTAGGGGACCGCAGAGGCCTTGGAGCCCACAAATACACTAAGGAGACCGGTGCTTGGGAGTGCTGGGGAGTGCTTAGACCAGCCCAGCGAACTGCCAGCATATCCACCCCAGCGTACTGCTGGAGGACAGGTGAAACCTAGGCGTGGAGAAGACATGGTAAAGTAGGAGACGTGGAGAAGGTAACCTAGTTTATAAATTACCTATTCTCCATAAACTTACAAAGTTAAAAATCCTCTAAATTGAGTGTGGTAGTAGGTGGCATTAGGCATTGAACCACAGTAAGAGGGTTGGAAACCAGGCCTAATATTGGAAGATGGAAAATAGGGAACAATAAAGCAGTGAGCGCAGAGGCAGAGCGAAGAAGTAGGGAATAGTGAACGGTGGGTGAGCGAGGTAAGTACTAATCACTCTGATTGAACATAAAACCGTGTGGAGAGGAAAGAGGAATAGCACCAGAAAGTGACCAGTAAGGCTGGAAAACGGAGCGTGGGAGTAAGAACAAGGGACATTTTAAACTGATTCTTGGAAATTAGGGTAACAGAATGATTGACGAGCTAAGGAAAAACATGGCACTCTGGAAATCCAAAGTATGCAAGAGACAGAATAGTCGTGGAAAGACAAACAGTCCCACAGAGAAGGGAGAAGATGGGAAAGAACTACGGAGCAACAAGAAAGAAAGAAGTAAAAGCTGTATAGAAGAAACAACCCCAGTCGCTAGTGGCAAAAACTAGAAAAGATTTTCCCAGATTAAAACCCCACAGTGCATGGAAGAAAGAGGAGGACATGGAGGTGGAGCATCAGTCACGAAATCGATAAAAGACTTTGTGGATAAACTTTTTAAAAAGAACCAATTATTGGAGACTAATATATGTGAAGGAAAATGATTAGTGTCTAATAGTTTTGCTTTACAGAATCCGGAACCGCCAGACTCAAAACATTATGACATCTCAAATATAAGCGATCTAATACTCAAACCAAGACTGTCGTCATTTCCTCGGCTATTCTCTACGTTCAAGAGGCAAAATGCAGAGGAAGGGGAGGTGGAGAGGAGTACAGATATGGAACATGATAACACAGGAGTCGCATAACAGGAGCAACAGAGAATGAGCTCAACCCCAGCAAGGGTGAATGACCCCATGGAAGGGTCAATATCTAACTTTGAAATTACAGCGTCTTCTAGTGCCTCAATGATAGAAGTAATGTTGATCCTACAGAAGACCTTACAAGGCCTGTTGGAAGTCTCTGTAATGAACAATGACATTTTGATATATCAAAAATAACAATTACAAATAATTGTGGGGGAGTTGAAGCAGATAAAGGACCATATGCCTTCTATAGTGAGACCGGTTATAGGAGAAGAAATATTATTACAGAGGGAGGAGGAGGAGGAAGATCAGGCATGTAAGAGAAAATAGAGCATATATATATCACAATACTCGATGCTTATAAAAAAACGGGGAGAAACAACGAGATATAAACAATATATACCTAGAACAAGGAGACAAGTGAGAAGGGATAAGAAGGGATCGATCATAAAACAAAAGGAAAAGGAGGATGTGATTACAGTGGAAGGGTATAAGGGTCCAGTGAAAGATCTACATAAATATCAGGAACAGAGATTAGTGAATAAAGATGCAAAACATACTGATATTAAGAGAAGAACACAAGACAAAAAATCAAAGAGAATGACACTGAACCCTATAATACAACCCATGAACAAGAACGAGTGTGTAGGAAGGCAAGGGGAAAAAGGAGAATTTGAAGAACAAAAGAGGGAAGGGAAAGGTAAGGGTATGGAAGGAAATGGAGAGGGGAGGTTAGGAGAAGAACTTATGAAAAAGAAAGTGAAAGGGAGAATGATCTATTGTTGTATCTTGAATTGACAAATCGTAGGAATGGTGGAAAGAGAGGAAGACAAAGAATTCCCTTAAATCAAACCCAATTGCTCCACGCCTTCTCCAAATGTGGAGGTCTGAAAGACATAGGGACAGAAGACCTCAGACAAGTAGGATTTATAGAAAATAGACAGGGACAAGAAGTAACAAAGGTCTTGCTTTACTCACGATTGGTAAAGGTACCATTACTGAGCGCAGAAATGGACTTACGTGAAGAAGGAATAAGATTAGTCCCAGAACAGGAAGTAAGAGATAGGGACTTAGGTAAGCAAACTTTCCTAAAGAACCATGCAGGACTGGGAACGAGGCAGATTCAATTGATTGAACAGGCATATGGAACTAAGGAAGATCTAAATATTATGCTGCAAACTGACGAAAGGGAGGAGCACAGAGAAGGATTAAAATTAATAAAGAGATATAGGCCTTTGACAACATTAGAGAATGACGAAAAAAGCTGGTTAGGTGAAATCGAATAGGAGGCAGGGTCGTTGCACAGCCTGGGCATACTTACTTGGAATATTAATAGTTACAATAGAATATCTAAAATAGATGATTTTAAAAAAACAATCAAATGCTTTGAAATTGTGTGCCTACAAGAAACTCGGCTGTGCGACGAAACCCCTTTGCAGGAAGGGTATGTACAATTGAATACACCAGCCAGGAGAAGCCAGTTTGGCCATCCGGCGGGCGGACAAATAACTATGATATCGACTAAAATAGCTAAACAAGTTAAATGCAAATGGTTGGCGGCCGGTAGAGTGCACCTTCTGGACACTAATCCCGATTATGGTGGTATAATCATTGTAAATGTTTATATGCAGGGAGGTGGATATAAGGAATATAAAGCAGACTTGAACATGTTTAAAGAGGATATTGAGAAGATCACAGATGCCTATCAGAAGGACTTGGTTTTAGTACTAGGTAACTTTAATCACAAATTAGACCCCTGTAGGGTTGACCTAGGATGTAAAGAGATATTGATGGCCTACAATATAAATGTCGCCAGTTTCCCTAGGGAGGGATCTACTGCGCGAGATATGGCATTATGTACATTTATGGGCTCAATGTGCCTAGTCTGTGGTAATGGAATGATGGAGTCAGATCGGCCAGCTAGCCGCACATTTAACATAGGCAACCAATTGTGCCCAATAGATTACATCTTTATCCTTGCATGGAATGTCAAATTGATAAGAGATTTTGAGGTGATGAGGGTTGAAGGAAGTGATCACTTCCCACTTAGCGCTAAGATAGTCGGAGGAAATAAAAAATCAAGAGATACAATTATCCCAATACAAATGGAGTATCCCAAAAGGTTTACTACTCGTATGACGGAGGAGGGCCTGGAGAAAATGGGGTCATTTCAGCAGTATCAAATATTAGATGATATTCCAAGGATTGGTAACATAGGTTGGTTCAAAAATGTAATTATCCAATTGGTCCAATGTCTAAGAGTTAAGTTAAAAGGGAAAAGCTGTAGGGGAGATAGGAATAAGAAAGGACATAAAGAGAAAAACTGGTTTAGTGAGGAATGTAGGAAATTAAAATCAAATATAAGAAAAGGGGAAAGAAGATTGAAACTGAAGTATGATACAGATATGAGGACAGATGTACGACCGCAAGATTTAGCGACTCGCAATTTGCGCCAAATTGGGACTCGTAAATTGCGAGTCGCTAAATTCAATGTACCAACACAACCGTTTCCCAAATAGCGACTCTCAAATGACTCACAATGCAAAATTGCGATGATGCAAATTGCGACACGCTAAACGCTCGCAGATAGCATACATGGTTGAAAGCACACATTTTGCATGCACAATTAGCGTTCACGGCTGCAAGCATGCATTTTGCATGCGCAATAGCGAGTGTGAATAGAAAATTTAAAAAAAACACTTCCTGGTAGAGCAGAAGAACCCCAAACCAGGAAGTGGTGTCCCTGGAGAATCATGAACAAAATTAAAAGCACATGGCAAGGTGCAACAGCTCAGTACAACACTGATAGCCAAAGAGAGAACAGCACAGTAAGATGGCCAGCCAGACAAGTGAGAAAGAAGGGAAAAAGAGGCTGCGCAAACTGAAGTTTTTAGAAAAAGAAATTGACATTATCATCGAGGAGTGCTGCAACAGCCATGAGCAGCTTTTTGGTCGGAGTTCTCATTCTGTGCCAGAATACGACAAAAGAAAAATATGGCGTGACATGCAGCTATGCGTGAATGCCCTTGCTGTGGCTGATCGGACACTTGAGGACATAAAGAAGAGGTGGTATGACCTGAGCTCCAGGGCCAAAGAGGGTGGCTGCACAGCTGCGTGATGCACAACAAACAGGAGGTGGCCCATCCAGTTTCCCGGAAGCCTCATCAGCTGAGGCAATGGTGGAAGCCACCCTTGAGACTGAGGCAGTAGAGGGAATTGGAAGCCTGGACACATCTCAACCTCCACCACCCCCATGTAAGTGAGAAATGAATGTCATATCATGTCACAATCAAGCCAGCACCCCACATGCATGCCCCACACACAGGCCCAACTGCATCTAAATGCTCCGTCTACACAATAAAAAAGTCACTGTTGGTGCATCATGGGAAATGTAGTTTGTGACACAAACATTGCAGTTAGGGAGTGACATGAGTTGTGGACATAGTACCACCACAGAGATAGTGACTCAGAACATTTCCTTTATTTTCCCTTTTGTAACACAGATACACCTCTGGGAGGAGAGGCAAGGGGAGATGAGACAGATGCTGAGCAGGAGCAGGGCCAGATGGATGAAGGGCTGGATGATCCTGGTTGCTCCATGTCTTTGAGGGGTGCTCCTGCGCTCAACACAACAGTCCCACAGCAGCAAGCAACATCACGTCGCACTCTGGGTACAAGGGTCAGGGTACACCGTCCGACCCAGCGATCAGGAAGGCTGCTTCAATCTCGTAGGAACACTCCCACCCACACCAGAGCAGTCAATCAGTCTCCTTTTGCTGGCCTTGAGGATCCCATGTTAAAGGTTTAACACCTGCAACAGAAACAGATCAGGATGATCAATATGAAGTTGAGCAGGGGATTTGCCAATATAACAACTGGCTGACAATCAGGCACGTATCGAGGGCAAATTTGATGCCATGACTGGAGCTATTATGAAGCTGTGCACAGAGCTGAAAGAGGACAGAGTACAGAACAGGAGGATGGAGGGCAGCAGGTCACACGAAATGCACTCCATGACAAGGGCAATTGGTCGGCTGGCAACGGCCACAACTCAGCACAGTAAGCGCACCCTGGCCCTGCAGGTCGAAATGGGCCACTAAAGAGGCGATGTAGCAAGGGGCCTTCAACAAATTACTGCTGCTGTTGAGGCTATTCAAACAGACATGCTAGCCACCGGAGGAGGCACAGACACTGCTGACAGTGAAGTGTCCAGCCACAGCAGTGTTACTACTGCAGATGCACCAATCCAGCGGCGAAGCAGCAGTCGGCATTCTATGCTCCCAAGTGCCAGATCCACACATGCTGGACATAGGGGCAAAAAATAACATTAATTTTCTGTTACGTTCATTTCCCTTTTTTGTGTGGTGAAGTAACAACTTTACATTTATAATTTACGTTGTTTATGTTGTGTGAGATGGACAGGTTGTTCCATACTCTAAATCAATATGACCCTCAAATAAAGGGAAATTGCAATACACAGATTGACTGTTTCTTGTGTAGTTTATTGTGCATATATGTGAATGGTAATGGCGTACCTTGAAAAGTAATGTCTGGCTATGTGGTCCCTGCGCCTTCTCCCCTCTGCTGCTGAGCTTCCCTCGCTTGGCTGGTGGGCTGGTGGGCCAGGCTCTTCATCCCCCGACAACTCCATGGGCAAGCCATGCCTGCATGCAATGTTGTGGAGTATGGCACAGCTTGCCACAATTTTTCAGACTGTCTCAGGCATATACTGCAAGGCCCGCCACTCTTGTGTAGACACCTGAATCTTGATTTTAGTATGCCAAGTGTGCCCTCGATGACTGACCTGGTGCATCTATGTGCCCTGTTGTAGCGCCTTTTATGTGCGTTGGAGGGAGACAGGTACTGTGTGAGGATCCAGGTATGCAGGGCATACGCACTGTCACCTGCGAGGAGATGAAAGAAGTTGAGACAACATGCAGACAGACATTTATGTGCAAATACATCTCACTGTGGGCATGAGGATTAATTACCTAGTAGGCATCCTTCATCAAAGTCACCTCTTTCTAATTTCTGGTATTTTCCACTGTGTCTGAAGATGTAGGAGTCATGTGTGTTTCATGGAAATTTGGCTACAATGTCTGTGATGATGTGGTATGCGTCACAGACAACTTGGAAGTTGAGTGAATGTGTGCTTTTCCTATTATGGAATATATATTCTATGCGTGATGGTGGACATATGGGCACCTGGGTCCCATCTATGCACCCTATGACCTGTGGGAACCTTGCTATTCTATAAAATTGCATTTTGGTATTTTCAAGTTCCTCATCATTCCTTGGCAGATAGATGTGATGATGGATGTGGTGTAGCAGGGCACCTAGGAAATTGTGGAAGAAACGCGAAAGCACACTCTGTGACACACCTCCAGCCACTGCAATTACATCTGGATAGCTACCAGTGGCCAATAAGTGGAGGGAGCACAACACCTGCACATGTGTTGGGATTGCAATGCTGCGCTGTGTTCAGCTTTCCAAATGTGGCTTCAGGGTGTCTATGAGGTCTAGGATGACAGTGCTACTCAGCCTGTACTGTTCATATATCTCTTCCTCCAACTTCTCAAACAATGTCAGCCTGACTCTGAAAATACTCTGCTGTCTCTGCCTCCTCTGCAGAGCAGCAAGTATCCGCATCCTCCTCGCTATCACATACAGCGCAGCCATTTTGGAAAGGTTCTGGTGCATTCTGGGCCTGTTTTTATAGTTTGGGACTGGTTACCACCTGTTTCAGGTTAGTGGTAAATTGCATGCGCAAATGGCCCGTTTTGCGCATAGTCGCAATTTGCGACTACTCCGTACATATAATTTTGCGAGTCGCTATTTGCGACTCGCAATTTAGCCTACGCAAAAAGCGGTCGCATTTTCTGCGACTCGGTATTTAGTTGCAGCGCTAAATTTGGTTTTGCAAGTGCATTTCGTACATTGCATATGACCATATTTGCATGCGCAAATCAAATTGCGACCGATTTTGCGCATGCAAAATGGTTGTACATCTGGCTCCTGGTGATTAGCCTACAGAAATTAAAGAAACGTATGAAAAGGTCATAAGAGATCATAAAAGAACATATAAAGAGAAATGCTGGTGGAACCTTTTAGAGTCAATAGAAATTAAGGATGTAAAAAAGTTTTGGAAACTGGTCCAAGAGGGGTCTGGGAAGACACAGGCAATTATGAATTGCGTAGTGACAGAAGGCAATTGGAAACGTTATTTGGGTGAAATATATAGCATAGGAGAACGCCAAGTAACTACGGAACAGGTAATATGGCCAGAGATGGGGGAGGATACCAGGTTGTCATTCTCAGAGAGTAACTTTAAACGCATTATAGCAAATTTAACATTGACTAGAGCAGCTGGCCCTGATAATCTCCCGGCAGTAATTATAAAGATCCAATCAGACTGGTGGGCAAAAAAAAATTCAAAAATGTTTTCCGGCATTCTGGAGACAGGGCAGTAGCGGTCGGTGGTGGGAGTGCTGCTGGGCGCTGACGTGGGGAGGGGCAGGGTGGGGGGTAGTAAACTACGCATTACGGCCGATTACAGGTAAGTACACATATAAATAAATAAAACGAATTTCGTTTCTCGCGCTGCATCGCCAAATGCGATGCAGCGCGCGCAACGAAATTAGTTTTATTTATTTATATGTGTACTTACCTGTAATCGGCCGTAATCTGTAGTTTACTACCCCCCACCCTGCCCCTCCCCCGCCCCATGTCAGCGCCCAGCGGCACTCCCACCACGACCGCTACTGAGACAGGGAAGATGCCCAAGATGTGGAAAGGAGCGATCATTAGACCCATCCATAAACGAGGCGATGTAAAGATCCCCAAAAGCTATAGGTTAATTAACCTTTTGGATGTGAGAGAGAAGGTATTTTCTAAAGTAATCTTAGAAAAACTAAAAGAATGGGTAGAGGTTAACCAAGTAATACCCCCGTAACAGGGGGCTTTCAAGAAGGGGCATTCTACAATAGACCACTGTTTCTCCCTTTGGTCCATCATGCGAAAGTCGGTGGAGCAGGGGGGTACGCTGTTCAGCTGCTTCATTGATTTTCGGGCAGCTTTTGATCTGGCTGACTGCAACAGGTTGTGGGAGATGTTGATAAACATTGACATCCCTAAGGACCTTTTGGTCACTATACAAGAGCTTTATAGGAACAATTGGGCACAGGTTATCCTGCACACAGATGGGACACTGTCGAAGAAGCTACCAATTGAAAACGGGTTAAGACAAGGGTGTGTCTTGGCCCCCTTGCTCTTCTCTTTGTTCACAGCCGACTTACCAGTTATATTAAAGAAGGTACGGGGTGCTAGCCCTAAATTAGATGGGAAATACATTGCTTGCCTACTCTATGCAGACAACCTGGTAATTTTAGATCGAACAGAGATAGGCCTGCAGAGGAAGCTGATTGTGTTCAACGAATATAGCAGTCAGAAAAAACTTGTTGTGAACTTAGTCAAAACCAAGGTCTTGAGCTTTGGTAAGAAAAGGAAGAAATTCAGTTGGTTTCTGGGTTCCACTACAGTGGAGGAATTGAATGAGTATAAATATTTAGGGATATGGTTTGAAAGATCCCTAAAATGAGAAACTCATCTGAATACATAAAAAATACGAGCGCAGGCCTCAGTCAGTGGGTTGAAAAAATGTAAAAGGAATTATGGAGAAAGGTCAGATAGACCTGTCTTGAAAGCTTATATGGCCATGATACTGCCTCAGTTCCAATATGGAGCCGAAATATTGTATATGAGTGGCAAAAGAAGGTGGAATATTGAGGAGGAAAAATGTATAAAAAATGTACTATTCCCAACCTAGATCATCTATGATACAGGCAGTAAGAATAGAAACGGGCATGGTATCTTGGGAGGTAATGGCACGTATGGCATTAATAAGATTTTTGCAACGCCTGGGAAATGGGGAGGAGCAAAAAATTGCAGAATGGTGCAAAAGGGAAATTTTGCAAAGTGATTTGAAATGGGTATCAGGGGTTAGGAAAATGTTAGAGACAGTATGCAGGGAACTCGGAGTTAAACTGAACCCTCAGGACTTACAATTGATGTTGCAAGACAAGAATTGAAGGTATTAGGGAAAGAAACGTCTCAAGATCAGGATTGCCAGTACCTGGAGGGGAATAAATTGGTGGGTTTTATGATTAAGTAATGGAAATCTGATCAACAGTTCCCGTATATAGATATACTACCCAACCGTTACTTTAGAAATTAAGTTTTAAGATTACGAATAGGAATTAACTCTTGCTATATGAATGATGGGACAAAAGAGGTTATGATGGATCCCAAAGGAAATTGCACCTGCAACTTAGGCACGAAATGCGATATTTTGCACATATTATTAGATTGTCTTAAGGTCCTTGACACACGGAATTTGTTTTTACGACTAACATTTTTAAAATATAGTATAGAGAACCGTGCACAGGCAGTAGAATTGCTAACGGAAATGACCAATTTGGACATAGCATGTGCATTGGGGAGATTTATGCTTGAAGTTAAAAAGTTTTTTAGTGCTTATAAAACTGGGATTTTATGAATTTCATTTTAGGATGACAGGAATTAGATTAGAAAATGAAATAACTATTTTTTATGGTATTGTAATTTTATTATTTATAAACGATTAATGATATTGTATTATGGAAAGACGGAAATGTTCTTTTTATTTTATGTTTAAGGACCGAAGGTCTAAATAAACATTACCTTTGACTTGACTTGACATACCACAAAAGTATCCTACACCAGTTAAAAATATATGGTAAATTATGGTTAATAAAAGAAGAGCAAGAGAACAAAAACCCAATAAGTAGAACCAGAGTTATCATTTTTTTTTACATTTAAGTATAAAATAGTGCTAAAAAGTACAAAGCTTCAACCATGGCTATCTGGTAGCACTGGACCAGGACAAAGTCACACTTTCAGGCCAACCATGATGGAGTGCAGGTTAGCTACAGTCACCAGGTTGGGCTGCGTAAAATTTACCTTCTCAAATCCATGCCAAGAGTCTTGTTCGCAATGGAGTGGGCCGTGAGGACCAGGGAGAGAGTTGTTCGGAGGCTGCCAGAGTAGCGCTAAAAGCAGGCATGGCATTGCAGGGGTGCTGCTGGAGCTTCGCGTTGGCTGTCCCCCCTAACAGTCAATCCTGTAGCATGAAGAGTCAGCTGCAGGAGCTTCACATTGAATCATAATGTGAGTGGCGAGGTCTCATTGCATATGTAGCTTTTCCCGTTGTGAAGATCCCAAAAGCTTGAATTCAGCTCCCTGACCCACACCAGCCACCCAGGGCCTGAGAGGCTCCACTTAGGATCAGGAACTCAATTCAGCTGGGATCAGGGGCTGGTGCAGGTTGTTGGGGAGCTTTTTATGTAGTTGTGGCTCAGATCAGAAACCAGCAGACTAGCCCTTGGAGTCACTCTGGTGTCCTGTTTTCCAGGGTGAGGTTGCAGGTCCAGTTCTCTTCTCATTCAGGCAAGAGAGCAGCAGGTCAGCACAGCAGTGCAGCAGTTTCTTCAGAGCAAAAGTCAAGCAGAGTGGAGTCCTTTCAACAGCACAGCAGTCCTTCTTCCTGGCAAAGTATCCACAAGTCGAGGAGTGTACTGAAGTGGTGGGGTCTGAGGTCCATTATTTATACAAGGTTGTGCCTTTAAAGTGGGGAAAAGCCTCTAGAGGCACACCTTTGATGTTCACAGGTGCCCTGACTTCCTTGCCCTAGCTCCAGGCTAACTACAGAGGGTATGCAGCCCTTTGTGTGGCGGCATGACACAGCTTATTCAAGTATAAGTGGGGCGGGCTCCACCTCTACCCTCCTATCCTGCCAGTCATGGCCCATCCACTCACACCTAACCCCTCTAGTGAGTGTGGCTCTGTAGGAGGAATACACAAAGTCCACCTGCCAAGCACACCCAGGCATGTGACCCAGAGACAGGCTGCAGCCACCAAATGGCTTAGACAAGAAAATGCCAACTTTATTAAAAGTGGCATTTTCAAAATTGTACTTTAAAATCCAACTTCACCATGAGTTAGGATTTTTCATAACAATTCCACAATTCCAGAAACACCAAACACAAACTAGTTTCCTGGTCCCATTTGAAAATTACACTTAGAAAATGTAATAAAATAATTCCAATGTTATCCTAGGGGAGAGGTATGTCTTGCAGTAGTGAAAAATGAATTTAAATGTTGTTCACTACCGTGGCCGGTGAAAAATCTAAAAGTACATGCCCCGCTTTTTAAATACATTGCACCTTGCCCTCTGGGCTGTCGAGGGCCTACCCTAGGGTGATATATGTATTTAAAAAGAAGGTTTGGGCTTTGCAAAAGGTTTACTTTGCCAGGTCAAAATGGCAGTTTCAAACTGCACACACACAGGCTGCACTGGCAGGACTGAGACATGTTTACAGTGCTACTTAAGTGGGTGACACAATCAATGCTGCAGGCCCACTAGTAGCATTTAATTTACAGGCCCTGGTGCATGTAGTACCACTTTACTAGGGACCTATAAGCAAGTAATTATGCCAATTCGGCATACGCCAGTGTTACCATGCTTAGAGGAGAGTGCACAAACACTTTAGCACTTGTTAGCAGTGGTAAAATGTACAGAGTCCTAAGGCCAACAAAATGAATTCAGCAAGAAATAGAGAAGGAAGGCAAAAGTCTGGGGATGACCCTGCAGAAAGGGCCATGTTCAACAGTGGTTGTAACAAATTGAGGACTATTGAGAATACAATAAATATTATTTTCAGGCTAACATCTGAAAATAACTGGAAGAGAGTAAAGTATTGGGAGGTGGGGAACATGGAACACTGATAAGGATCATTTAGCATGCTGAATGAGCTATGGGGATAGTTGTTCCATTCAAAATGTTTATTTCGGAAACTAGCCCATAAAACACATTAGGCCTGATTACAATGTCGTTCGGAAAGCCTCCGACCAGCGGCTGACATTGTAGGTTTACACTTCGACCGCCTTATTACAATGATGGCAATCGGAGTCTAAACTGGCTGGGGATTCCGACTCGGTTCAGATGGGCTCAAGTAGCCCGTCGGCCAGTCGGAATGGCCTCATAATCCCTAACAGATGGCATTTCCGCTATAAGGATTATGATGGGACTTTCCGACAGCAGTTCCATGTCGGCCTTTCCGACATTGAACTGCTTTTGGAAATTTTCTTTGGGGGCCCTTGCTCGGGTTGTGGCCCTGGGGGGCACCCATGGTGCCTTCCTGAAAATCCTTGCACCGTGTGTCACGCACCATAAGGAGCCTGCCACACAGTGCAGATATTTACACAAACTCCCAATTCTCAATGGGAGCTTGTGCTGGGGGTGGGTTCTGCCTGCTGCACAAGCTCCCATAGAGAAATGCGAGTTTGTGACTGCACCATGTGCAGTCGCATCATAATGATGTATCGTGTGGGAACATGTAGACTTTTGATGTTTGTCAGTATAAAAAAGCAACCTGTAATACATTGTTCACCCTAACAATACTGTTTGTCTTGTTCCGAACATAGGTAGGACTATGTAGTAAGGCTCGATCCTGACAAAGGCCAAAGATCAAGCTCTGAATCGCAATTAAATTACGAGCCACTGATGAACCAACCACAAGCCTCCTTTATTCAGCTGTCAACTAGAAAATAGATAAGCACTATGCTGAAAATTGAAGGCGAGCTGTTGCAACTTAGCAGGAGCTTGAATGTAATAGGATATGTACTTACAGTGGTAAATTTGAGACAGTGGTTGCAGGTGGGGCCCACCTGCACTTATTTTTTTGGGGCCGGAACTTATCTTTGCTCAACAGATTTGCATCCAAAGCAAAAGAAAAACACAAAGGAGGAAAAAAGAGGAAGAGAAAAAAGGAAAAACAGTCACAAAAGAGAAAGCCGGGATTGAAAGGAACCTGGTAGAGTGATATAAAGAGGGAGGGAGTGCGTGGTAGTGTATTAAAGAAGCATGATTTGGAATCAAGGCTATGTAGTCGTAGTATTCGACACACCGACATTCAGGGTTCTAAGCAAAACGTTGGGCCATGGCACGTATTCCTTTACAAATTAAGCACTATGGGCCATATTATCAAGAACGGCGCAAACATTATCGCCGCTTTAGCTGCAGGAAACTGCCTCTAAAGCGGCTGTTGGACTTGGCCCTTTTTGGCAGGTTCATCCCTAAACTTTTTGCCTTTTCTCTGACATGGTGTTGGTGGTTTTAGGCCTCTGGGCACTTTAGCACTGTGGTCCAGTGTAAAGTGCGTGCGCTCTCTGTGTACATTTGGTAAGGTTGGCCTGCCCTCCCATAGGAATGCATTGGGGATTCCCTGATAAAGTGTGTCAGTGGTAATTCCTGGGATGGGAGGAGCAGCGTGGGCGAGTTTAGTATGTATGAAATTGTAAGAATGAATGCTGCGCGATGGTGTGCGTAGATTTATTATTACTATTTGAGAAATGCCACTTTTAGAAGTTGGCATTTCTGTGTGCTATGTGTCTGCCTGCCTGATGTGAATTGCATGTCTGGCTTTTGAGTGACAGGGGCTGAGAGGTGTGTGTGGCTCCAGGAGGGGCAGGGTGAGTCAGCGCTAGGCTGAATGGGACATATTCCTTGGGAGTAGTGGGAGGAGTAATCCCCTGATTCTGAATAGGACTGTGCTCAGCCTGGACAATACTGGCTCCGCCCCCTGTGGTGTGTCTGATCACCTAGCCCCCACCTGACAAAGGGGAAGAGGAGCTTGGTAAACAAAGTGCTCCAATTCCCCCCTGAACCAGTTGCATCTGGTTCCCCCATGCACTACACTGCAGACAAAGGAGAGAAGTGGTATAAGCATAGACCCCATGTTGTTGGTTCTATGCTGGTGTGCTGTTCCTGACGTGCTGGGGGGCTTGCTGCTGCTGGGGCCCAGGAGGAACCGCCATGAGGGCTTGCCTCCCTGGGCCCAGCATTGCCCCCTTGATCCCTAAAGGAACTTTTGCTTGGACTCATGCTTCTTAGATGCAGGACTTTGGGGATTTCTAGCGCCTCGTGAGCGCTATGCTTTATTTCTTCAATTTCCCCAAGAAAAGGAGCGTGGGCTGCGCAGCGTTGGGCTGCCGCCCCTTTGAGAGGGAATCCCCATCGTAGGGATTCCCCGTGATGCTGCCGGGAGCGGGTGCCCACCCCGCATTTTTGCGCACCGAGCAGGTGCCCACCCCGGCTTTGGCTTTTACTTGATGGCGGGTGCCCACCCCGCTTCTGCTTTATTTTTATTTGCAGGTGCCCACACCGCATTTTGGAGAAAAATCACCGCCGCGGCCCGGCGCGACCAGGAATCCTGGCGGCCTTGCCTGACTGTGGGCGGGGCGTAAGGCAGAAGCTGCGGCTGGAGAGGAAGTCCCGCCGCCGGAGATCCGTCCGGAGCCTCCCAGGCTCCTCGTTGAGGTCCCGGGTCCCAGGAGGGGGCCCGGGTGAAGTGAGGAGAGGCGGCCGAGGCCGCCAATGGCAGCGCGGGGCTCCCTTGAGCGAGGGAAGCCCCGCGTGCAGGAGAAATATCGGCGCTGGTCAGCGGGGCTCTCGTAGTGAGGAGAGAGCACCGCGTATTGCTGAGCCAGCGAGAAGAGGAGAGCAGAGTCCCCGGAGAGCCTGGTGAATGGGGGCTCATTTGGCACAGTGTACAGTGCCTATTTCCTGAGCGGACCCGCCGTTGCGGGCTGCTCCAACGAGGGGGCATATTGGTTGTTAAAGGGCCCAGAGGGGCCCGTGCTTTCCCCACTTTGGCTATGTGTTCACAGTTGCCCCGCTTGACAGTGGGCAACTGCAACAATGGGGGCAGTTTATTTAGAGAGCCCCAGTGGGGCCCCGAGGGCACAGTCGTGCCAGGGCCCATTTTACCTTGTTCTCAGCTGCGCCGCACCAGCGCGGGCAGCTGCAACGTTTTTACATATTTAGTCAAAGGGCACAGTGAGTGCCAGGCCTTCTTTGCATCACAGCTGCACGGCAATCAGCGGCAGCTGCAACGTTTAGGCTGACATTTCTTTGGGGGCATTTTTAGTGAGACAGGAGTGAGATACACTCCTGTGCCCCAGCGCAATTGAGCACTTGTGGATTCTGCTGCATTGGCAGCTGCCCTGACATTTGGGACATAGGGCATTTGAGCCCTCTGAGAAGGCCAGTTGGCCAGGGGGACTGTTAGGTTGATAGGGCGCCAGGCCCTAATGTGATTTATGTGGTGCGCAGGAAATGTGATTCATGTACTGTTATTCATGCACCTGATTTATGCCTCTCCTGTGGTTTATGTTATGAGGTTTTGCATACTGAGGTTTATGCTTGGGAGGTTATTCTCCACTGTGATTTATGCCTAATGTGAGTTATGATTAGGAGGTTATGGTCTAATATGTTTAGGCTTATCAGGTTGGCGTATAATGTATTTTGCGCCTGATGTGATACTGTGCATAATATGGTCTATGTTGCAGGATAATGCTGAGTACAGTGTTTGCCAGTAATTACTGGTTGTGTTCTATGTTTATGATTTAGTTCTACATTTACTATCTTTACTTTGTGATGGTTCTGACAGTGGCCCAATTGGCCCGGTCTTGTGTACATAATCCCCTGTAAATATTGCCTAGTGCCAGTTGGCACAGTGTATATTGTGTGATTACTATTCTAATGTGGTTATGATAATACAAAGGCTATTTTTATATATAACCTTGTGTGGAGTTCCTTTTGTGGTGTGCCTAGTATGTTGTTGCTGTGTGTGGGTTGCGCAAACGCTTTACACATTGCCTCTGGGATAAGCCTGACTGCTCGTGCCAAGCTACCAAGGTGAGCAGGGGTTATCTTCAGCGTGTAACTCCCTTGCCCTGACTAGAGTGGTGGTTTCTGCCTGGCTTTGGCGCAAGCCTTAGCCAACCAGAAATCCCATTTCTAACAGCGGCGATAAGGGGCTTGATAATATGCCCTAGAGAATTCCAATAGAAGCCCAGGTTCTGGTGTCAAGGACATCAAACCTGGGCTTCTATTGGAATTCTCTAGGGCATATTATCAAGCCCCTTATCGACGCTTTAGCAGCAGTTTCCTGCCGCCAAAGCGGCGATAATGTTTGCGCCGTTCTTGATAATATGGCCCCATGTGCATATTTTTCATACCAGTGAATGTGTAGAATTTTTGTTACATTTCGTCTAGTGTGTGATTCACTTGGTAGGTCTTTGAATTGCTAGGCTATTCCGTAGGGCCAAGCCAGACCCCTGGTTCACCCTGGCTCAGCTCTCCTTCCAATCTTTAGTTAGGCAGGGTCACATCATTTATGATAATATATGTTTTGCCAGTAAAATTGAAAATCCTTTTAATATTAGAGTAGGAATTTCAAAGGGCAAACTAATACAGTCCATGCCTGAAAAATGTGTGCTATCATTAGTTCCGATCCTTTTCCAGAAGGGCGACTACGTTTTAGGTTGGTTTTGCATTTAAACATTAATTTGGCATTAAGCCGAATTAGAAAATGGTAATGTTTTAAATGGTCACTTCGAAAAAATGGTTGTAGTTTAAAAAGCAAAATCCAGATCACACCACATGTCGCTCCATATGCACACAGACTTGGAAAAAAATAAACGTGCAAAATGATGGCATTGGTGACAAAGGTTTCTATTCTTTGTAATGTTTTCAGTAACAATAAGGTATAGTTATGATAATGCTAGGGAGAAATTAAATAAATATATTAGCTGCGTGAGCTGAGTGGCACTTGATTTCTGTGTTTACTTGTCAGAGCCCACGGCAGACGTTCTCTTTGTTAGCTTAGAGTTTTGCTTTTTTCTGCTTCAAAATTATAAAGCATTTTATTTTATTGTTCGAACGTCTGTTGATCACGTGAATTCTGAAGATGCTGCACCAGAGGGAAAATATTCCTCTGGCCCACCTTCCAAAAATATGACTCATGGGATGCTATGATTGACAATTTTGACAGGCATGCAAGTGCATTTTTTATTGGGAACATCTGCCACTCAATGCAGCTGTTTGGGTAACGCGTGGTGTAAGAACTGTCAGGTTCAGCAGCTGGATGTTTATGTTGTTATATGTGAGCAGATGCCAATGAGCTTACATCTCTGCTAATAGTCTGGGGGCCTCTTCAATGGCTTTCTACCTCAATACACAAATTTAACCCCTTGCTTTCTAGCTATAGGTAAGTCCCTTTTATAAAGGGAATACGTGCATAAAGTATATATGTAGTTTAGAGTGTAATATGGGATTTCTTACCACTGTTGAGGGATGGGAGGAGCGTCCTGACCCACTCAAAGTTACACCTCTTGTGAAGCATGCCCGGTCTCCATTACCAACTCTGATTATCTATCTATCTATCTATCTATCTATCTATCTATCTATCTGTCTGTCTGTCTGTCTGTCTGTCTGTCTGTCTGTCTGTCTGTTTATCTATCCATCTATCTATCTAGTCATTAAAAAAAAAAAGGTAAAATGAAACTATGGTTAGGATTGATTAAAAAAACAAATTAAAAAAAAACTCTGAAATTCACTTAATGCACACTTAAAGTACAGTTATGCTACATTGCATATCACAATTATAATAAGCACTATCAAAGAGACAACTGTGAATGAAGTTTTATTTATTGATTTAAGTGTGTATTCTTATTTAATAGTCTTGTGCTTTCAGCTGTTGATACTTATTAATATAAGCAGTGCTTTAAATGGAAAATTAGAAGTGCCGGTACTCACTAATTAGACTGGGTGGGTAGTTAGGGGCGTGTCTAGGGGCGTGTCTAGGGGCGTGGCTGAGAGCCAGGAATTTAACAATAGCCACATAAGTAAGCTTTAATGCAAATGCGCTGATTGTCATGTAAAGCGCTTAAATGCCTATGGGCCAAATTCGCGCAAAATCAAACTGCCTCCTTACATGAGAGACATGGCAAGCATCAGCTTCTATGTCATACGTGCAGAGCCTAATTTTTGGCAGTTTGATATTGCGCGAATTTGGGCCTTGGGCATTTAAGCGATTTACATGACAATCAGAACATTTGCATTAACGCTTACTTTTTTTAAGACCCCTGGTTAAAGGAGTTGTCCTGAATCACAAGATGATGAGCCGACGTCGGGATTCGACCCTGGTTCTTCAGTTCCACTCTCGGCACCTCTGACCATATCCTCATTCTTGTTGCGATGCCAATGAGAACCAGAGGCGCAACTAGAGTCAAATTTCGGGGGGCGGGGAAGCTAATTCTTTCAGCAATATGCAGATTGGAGATGCAGGGGGATCTAAGAAGGGGTGAGAAACAACAAAGCCTCGTTAAAAAGCAATTGGTCTTTTAAAGACCTGTGAAGTACTCGGGTGCAGCTGTGTGTGTGCCCAGGAAGCTGTCTCAGCCGGGCTGACACACACGATGGGGGAGGAGGGGTGTCTGAAGCCCTTTGATCCCAATGGGCGTTGCGCTTGATGAGAACCTAACACTGCAGGAGCAACCCTGCGTAGAAATACACAGGCTGTTGCCAGCCAGAGCAGCACATAAACACGCACCATCTGAAAGGGTAATTTTCAGTTTTTGCGTTGCACGTACCCGTACTTCAGGGCCTGAGCCCTGCTGCTTCATGGAGTACCGGTACTCTCCTTGCCCGAAAATAAGTTACGGTACTCAGGGGGAGAAAACTGAGAAGTGCCGGTACTCAGTACCGGTGAGTACCGGCCCATTTAAAGCACTGAATATAAGTATTGCGAAGTCATACACATTACATATGGGGTTATAATGTGGAGACAGGGGGCTAGAAGACGATGAGTAAGGCTGCTGCTGCTGCTGGCTGGCTCCTGCCTCGCCCTGAGCTCTGCTGTAATGGAAGGTTGAGGAGTGGAAAAGTTGAGCTACTGGTGCTAGAGGCACGGCGGAATGCGCTTGAATCCTTTCAGTGTACCGGCAACAAGACCACCTGCTGGGGCTGGTTTGTATTGGAATTTCAGACCGCCGTTGCGGTCGAGGCTGTGTATTGGCGTCAGCAGGCGCAGACGGAGAATTAGAGGAGTTGGGTTCCGCGCTGAGGCACTTAGAGGCGTCCCTAGTGCACGAAGCATGGCTTCGAAGAACTCCAGAGCTGCCCGAGACAAAACTGAGAGCGTTTGCTTCAGGATCCCGTGTGGTGTCAGCATTGGCTTCGGCGCCCTTCAAATTAAGGCAAGATCAAGCAAACGTTAGCACCGGGGGGAGGTGAGACCCCGGGGATATCAAGAAGACCGATGTAGTGTCCAGGGCAACTGGGAAGGACATTAGTGTAATGGTGCAAGGCCCTAGGCCCTCATGCACGCTAGAATGACTGCTCAGCGTCCCAGAGGCAGTGGCGTGAGAGAACCCGAAGGCGGCCATTACCGACTTTTTCCAATACGCCAAGCTGAACAAATCTGGTCCGCCTGCAGCAGCCGGGCTTAATGGTACGACAGGTAAGGGGAAGGAGGGTGACACGACCACTCTTCCTACTAGTAACAGCAGTTCTAGATTGGAAACTGTTCAGATAGCTAGAGGGGCCCAAGTGGCGGCAAGTGGTACAACTGTTCAGAATTTACAACTGGTGTCTGTATCTGTAGATCCTGATCGAATTTTCTTCTTGGGTAAGCCATTTTCGAGAGGACTCGACCTGATGCTCAGCAGAACTTCAATGTTTTTTCATTTTTTGTACGCCCTAACTTTGGCCATGCTACTGTTGAATGCAGATGGCGATTTAGACAGTTTGAAAATAGGGCTGGGGGAGTAGGGGTGGTGAGGGTTCAAGGGTGGAGTCTTTGGGTTTTTTGGTTGGTAGTGTAAGGCACAGGTGGTGTAGTTATAGAAAAGGGGGGAAATGGCAGGACTTATGGTCAAGATTGTAAACAAAGCCGACCCGCATCAGTGTAAAGCAGAAGTGATATACCGAGGAATATTGTTAGAAGGATATCTTCGACGGTACAGGGACTTACTGATGCCTAGGAGAGGACTAAGGGTCTTGTTGGTGGATCCCAGTGGCTGGATAAAAACAGAATCAAGATCATGTCTAAGCTCCGTATTGCTACTATACATATCTGTGTCCTCAATGATGGGGGCGGAAAAAAAAATGGTGGCCGAGGATCTGAAAGCCGACCGACAACTCAGGCTCCCATTGAAAAAGGGGTGGGAGCGGAAAACCTTGCACCCTGTGGCGGGCACCCAATGGTGCCTGCCAAACTGTGCATGTTGGAAAGAGGGGGCCACCCCCATGGGCCCCAACTGGAGGTCCCTGGGTGAAGGGGCGCTTGCTATGGGCCCCCAATGTTGGATACCGAAAGCCGATCCATGTCGGACAGACCGATTCGGAAAGGCTGTCCAAATCCGACATCGTAATCGCTCGGTCGGAAACGCGCTCCGTAGAGATGTACGAGTCGGCTCTGACCGACTCCGTTCCTCCGAAGGCCATTCAGACGTGAGTCGGAACCGAGTCGGAAAGCCCGAATGGTTTCCGACCATCGTAATCGGTCGGTCGGAAATGTTTCTGAGTCAGTCAGAAACGGGGGGTCCAAATCAGATTCGGATGAACTGAATAGCTTTCGGAGCCTTTCCGAACGACATCGTAATCGGCCCCATAGATCGGCCTAAAACAAAAGTGCTAGAGACATTGGGTTTATCACTGATAGCAAGCACTATGCAGGATACAAAGACAAAAGAGGGTTGCAATATTAGCACGAAGGAAGACAGGGGATTGTATTCAGAGCATGGTAGATAGATATGGACATTGGGTAATTACTGAATGTCAATATAGCAGGGGTCTTTTACTCTTTGCTCATTTTATGGTTCAATTTTAGATGATCCAGCTATTTTGGTTTTTCTGGTGTTAGAGTTAGCCATATGTCCGGCTCGAATATATGACACTTTACAACGCACGCGTTACAACGCGTGTCATTACAACAGATTTTTTACATCGCAAAATCCATTACAACGCATGCCGTTAAAACGCATGTCGTTACAACGCATTATCCATTACAACGCAATTACTATTCTAACTCCGCCGAGGCGTTACTTTGGGGAATGCGTTGTAATGGATTATGCGATGTAATGACATGCGTTGTAATGGATTTCGCGTTGTAAAACATTTGTTGTAATGACACGCGTTGTAACGCGTGCGTTGTAAACGATGTTTCCCGTCCGGCTCCCTATGTTGTATGTGGTGATTTGAACTTTAATTGATCTGGGGGTCCTCTCCGGGGTACAGTAGGTAATTATAAAGGCTGGAAACTGAGAGTGTTTAAGTCTCTTTATAGTCTAGAAAAGGAGATAGGCTTGGTGGATGCAGGGGTGCAATTAAGGGCGCCAGACCCAGGCTATGCGTATTATTCGGCCCCCCACGGTTCCCTTGCCTGGCTGGATTACATCTTTTTGACACCAGATTTATTGAAGGGGGCTCAGATAGAATTATATCCTAGAGTGATGTTTGATGACAGCCCTTTGGTAATGGAGCTGGCCTTGGATGGATTTACCAGGAATACCAGCAGCTGCTCTTTTGAGAGAGGCCTTCTGTGGGACTCAACTTATATTGCACATATGAATTCTTGGATCCCAGAATATTTTTAATTTAAACAGAGGAAGTGCACCTCTGGGGGTGGTGTGGGATGCCTTTAAGGCAAGGGTTCAGGGAGAAACCATTAAATGCAGTTTGAGTCGGCAGAAGCAAAGCCAAATGCTGATTAAACATATCAGGATCTTACTAATGCGGAGGCCCTGCTTGTTACGGCAATAACTGAAGGGACTAACCCCAATATAGCTAAGCAGCAAATAGCTCTTGCCAAGGCAACTATCAATGAAATTACAGCTAAAAAAACACAGAGAAATTTCTTGCCAGAAAGCAGGAATGCTATGAATATAAAGAGCGAGTGGGGCACCTTTTAGCAGTTTGTACATGCCAGAAGGTGGCTGGGGGTTATATGCAAGAAATAAGGGATTCCAAAGGTGGTTCAGTCTCGGACCCTGAGGGTATTTGGGAAGTATTTCGGGAGTATTATGAAAGATTGTACCGTACTCAGCCTCAAGGGGATGATCAGAGGACAGAGCAGGTGGTGGCCTTTATGCCTCTGGATAGAATCTTTCAGGACGATCAGGATATAATTTTGGGGCTGCTTTTTCCATCAAGGATCTACAAGCAACTCTGAAAGAACTACCCTCTGGGAAGGCATGTGGGACTGATCAAATCCCATTAAAGTTTTACAAAGTTTTTTGTACAGTTTTAATATCTGGCATGCTGAAAGTCTTTACACAGGTACAGAAGAGTTTTAAGGCTCCTGACTCTTGGTATACTGCTAATATTGTTGTCTTTTTAAAGAAAGGCAAGGTCCCCTGTGAACCAGGATTGTATCATCCAATAACTTTACTTAACAGTGTTGCAAAGCGATATTGTAGGGTTCCAGCCACTCGGCTGGGTCGAATTATTGCTAAACTGATATCAATCAACCAACAATTTTTCATCCCAGGAAGGGGTACCACTGACTATATCTGCAAAGTGATTACACTCTTCGAAGCAGCTGAGGTTGCAAAGGAGCCCTGTTGGATGCCGAAAAAGCATTCAACAAGATCATATGGAAATATCTTGGGGAACTCATGAGATCACTCGGACTGGGGATACGTTTTTACAAAGGCAGTACAGGCTCTCTACATAAACCGGTTGCCCAATTACAGATGCTGAGAGGCCAATCTGGGCTAATTTGAATCAAGAGAGGTACTAGGCAAGCGTGTCCCTGCTCTCCTCTATTGTTTGTGCTATATACTGACTCCTTTATCTGTCGACTAGAGGCTAATCCATCTATAATACCAATAAGGCGCCATGGCTGGGAGACAAACATTTTGGCCTATGCAGATGATACTGCGGTAGTTACAGCTAATTCAGATACCACCCTCAGATAGTGGAGGAGGAGGCTGTGAGTTTGGCAAGTTTCGGGATATTCCCATTAATAGTCATAAACACAACTTGTGAATTGGCTCATTACCACTCAGAATCCGTGGTGGTCGAGCAGGCAGTCTATTTAGGTATACAACCAGTACAAAATTGGATCAGCTCGTTAAGAACAATATTGCTCCGATAATTGGCAAAGCCAAACAGGATTTTGAGAGATGGAATAATCTCCATATATTCATTGTGGGTCTGTGCAATATTGTGAAAATGACATTTTTAGATTGCATATCTTTTTCGGTTCATTCGTCTTGAATTTGAAAATGCGTGGTTTGAAGCAATGGATGCTCTGGCCTCTAGATTCATATGGTAAAACTAGGAGGGTGATTAAATACTTGACTCTGCCCAGGGAGAAGGGGATGGGCTCTCCCTAACTTTAAATTATACCAGTTGGCCACTGCTCTTCTGCATATGAGAGTCCTTATGGGAAGTAATGATGAAGTATATGAGTAGATACAGGGGGCTACCCTCAGTTTAGTAAGTTACTAAGCAGCTAGTAGCATCTGCATTTGACTATATATGTGAATAAGTGCATTATTTTGTCTCTGAGTGTGTCACTGTGAAATTAAACACCTTGCTCTATGACTGGCTGTCTTACAATCTGTATACCTCCTAATATGTATATGTAACTGCTGCATATATTACTTAATGCGTCTATTACTGAGTGTTGGGATTTAGAATTGTGCAAGCAACTGGCTATTGGTGTTGGATACATGAGTGCTTTATGGGCATGCGACTGAATACGTAAGTGCCTCTGTCTGACTGGGTGGTTGAGTGACTCTAAACTTATGTAAATATGTATGTGACTTGTAGTGTGAGTGTCAGATTGGATGTTTTACTGGTCATGTAGGTCTGGAAGTACTATGTAACTCACTAAAACTTCAAAGTGCATATCTTACCAAATATAACTCACTAAACTTAAAAGTTCCTCTCTTACACTTCAAGCACATGGCACCCAACGTATGGCCTACCTACAGCCTACCTTAAGAGTGGCTTATATGTTCTACAAGGAGAGGTTAAGGCTTGCCAAAGGCATTTAAATGCCAACTCAACCAGGCAGTGAAACAGCATACACAGGCTCTACAATAGCAGACCCGAGACACGTTTACAGGGCTACTTGTCTGCATGGGTGACTTGATTGTGTCAGTACTTTTGTACTCATGTGAGTGAGTGTATCAGTGTTTCTGTGGGTGTGTCACTGGATGTGTAAGTAACTATGTTGATATATGACTATCTCTCTTAGTAATTCTATGGGTCTCTAAATGCGTATGCAAATTGCTGTATGGAATGCTTACTGGCTGTATTAGTGAGCGTTGGGTTATGTAACTGTGTGTGTAACTGGTTCAGTTACTGCTGGATACATAAGTGATGTATGAGTGAGTGAATGGATGTATAAGTGCCTCTGTCACTGTCTGAGTGGCTGCATTAGTGGCTCTATCGTTTTGTACATAGGTAGGTTAGTTGCAGCATGGGTGGGAGGCTGAATATATAACTGGATGTATGGGTCTATAAGTTTGCATATAATTCACTAAACTTAAAAGTACCTCTCTTAGACTTTAAGCACAAGGCACCCATCCTATGGCCTGCTTACAACCTACCTTAAGAGTGTCTTTTATGATCTACAAGGAGAGGTTAAGGCTTGCCAAGGGCTTTTAAATGCCAAGTCAGCCTCACAGTGAAACTGCACATACAGGCTTTACAATAGCAGGCCCTAGACATGTTTAAAGGGCTATTTGTCTGCATGGGTGAATTGGTTGTGTCAATACTTGAGTACATATGTGAGTGAGTGTATCAGTCCCTCTGTGGGTGTGTCACTGGATGTGTAAGTAATTATGTTGATATTTGACTCACTCTCTTAGTGACTCTATGGGTCTGTAAATGTGTATGCAGGTCACTGTATGGATTGCTTACTTGCTGTGTTAGTGAGTGTTGGGATATGAAACTGTTTGTGCAAATGGTTCAGCTAGTGCTGCATAAATAAGTGATGTGTGGGTGAGTGAATGGATGTCTAAGTGTCTCTCTCGCTGTCTGAGTGGCTGTATTAGTGTCTCCATCATTTTGTACATAGGTATGTTAGTTGCAGTATGGGTGAGAGACTGGATATATAACTGGATGTATGGGTCTGCAAGTTTACATATAATTCACTAAACTTAAAAGTACCTCCCTTAGAATTTAAGCACAAGGCATCCACCCTATGGCCTACTTACAACCTACCTTAAGAGTGTCTTTTATGATCTACAAGGAGAGGTTAAGGCTTGCCAAGGGTTTTTAAATGCCAAGTCAGCCTCGCAGTGAAACTGCACATACAGGCTTTACAAAAGCAGGCCCGAGACATGTTTAAAGGGCTATTTGTCTGCATGGGTAACTTGGTTGTGTCAATACTTGAGTACATATGTGAGTGAGTGTATCAGTCCCTCTGTGGGTGTGTCACTGGATGTGTAAGTAACTATGTTGATATATGACTCACTCTCTTAGTGACTCTATGGGTCTGTAAATGTGTATGCAGGTCACTGTATGGATTGCTTATTGGCTGTGTTAGTGAGTGTTGGGATATGCAACTGTTTGTGCAACTGGTTCAGCTAGTGCTGCATAAATAAGTGATGTGTGGGTGAGTGAATGGATGTCTAAGTGTCTCTCTCGCTGTCTGAGTGGCTGTATTAGTGGTTCTATAATTTTGTACATAGGTATGCTAGTTGCAATATGGGTGAGAGACTGGATATATAACTGGTTGTATGGGTCTGTAAGTTTACATATAATTCACTAAACTTAAAAGTACCTCTCTTAGACTTTAAGCACAAGGCACCCACCCTATGGCCTACTTACAACCTACATTAAGAGTGTCTTTTATGATCTACAAGGAGAGGTTAAGGCTTGCCAATGAGTTTCAAATGCCAAGTTAGCCTTGCAGTGAAACTGCACATACAGGCTCTGCAATATCAGGCCCAAGACATGTTTAAAGTGGGGGTGGGCGGAATTTGCGTAGTCGCGTTACGCAAAGTTCCGCGAAACGCTAAAAAATCTCCGCGAGCACGCAAAAGTTCTGCGAACACGCGGAATTGCTTGTTCCGCCCGTTCGCGATGCTTTTTTCCTGTTCGCGAACGCTGTTTGCGTGCTCGGGGGGAAATATCTCGCGAACACGCACTTTGAAAGCGCGAACAAGCAAAAAATTCCGCGAAACCGCGGATCGCAGAATTTTGGGCAATTCCGCGTTCTCCGCGGAACGCGAAATTACCCAAATTCCGCAAATTCCGCGAGCGGAACGGAATTTACCGCCCAGGCCTAGTTTAAAGGGCTATTTGTCTGCATGGGTGACATGGTTGTGTCAATACTTGAGTACATATGTCAGAGAGTGCATAGGTCTTTCTGTGGGTGTGTCACTGGATGTGTAAGTAATTATGTTGGTACATGACTGGCTCTCTTAGTAACTTTATGGGTCTGTAAATGTGTATGCAATTCTCTGTATGGATTGCTTACTGGGTGTGTTTGTAAGTATTGGGGTATGTAACTGTGTGTGCAACTGCCTCAGTATCTGCTGGATACATAAGTGCTGTATGGGTGAGAAAAATGGAGGTGTAAATGCCTCTCTTGCAGTCTTACTGGCTATGTTAGTGGCTCTATAATTTTGTACATATCTATTTCAGTTGCAGTATGGGTGAGAGACTGCATATATAACTGGGTGTATGGGTCTAAAATGCATGTATAACACACTAAACTTAAAAGTACCTATCTTATATTTTAAGAACATGGCACCCTCCTTATGGCCTACCTGAGGCCTACCTTAAGAGTGACTTTTATGTAGTACAAGTGTTAGAATTGACTCGCAAAACTGCTTTATTACTCGTATATTACTCCATTGAAGGTTAGCATTGATATAGCTAATGCAGTATTATTGTATCATGTGCATATGCGGGCAGAGGATGTAGGTATTATGTTTGTTAGGTTGACATCCCTGCCGCCATTTAGTTTTTCTTAGACGCCATTTTCTATTACAATCGAAACTGTTACTTATTCAATTTCGAGAAAGGGTCTTTGGTAAGTTTCGTTTCTCCAATGTCGAAAACTCATTCATCATTGCATTCTTCTGCTGTTTCATCAAGGCCTTCTCCCACCTGTCTTATGGGAGGATGAGCTAGACGACCTTGGGCAGTAGATAGCTTGTGCCAGGCTGTGGAATCGAAACTCATATTCTGTACCTCCATTGTATTACGACAGCTACCAGTGTTTTTCCATAATAGGCAGGTCTTAGAGGGCTCCGCAACATACATAATGTAACTTTATGCTTGCTAGAGTCAGTTCCTCGTCAGCCATCACAGGAGGCTGGTCAGACTGGACTCCTCTGCAGTGTATCTTATGAATAAACTAGTCTATATGCATTCTCTACTGTGTCATCGACTCTTCATTGGACAGAAGGCTAGTGGAGGTCTAGAGAGACCCGGGTGGCCCTAAACGGGTCACTTCCTTCAGTTGGCGCCCGAACAGGGACCCCACCAGGTGACCCATCTCACCTGTAGACGGGTTATAGGGGTCGGGGTTGTGTCTGGTCAGATCGGGGGTACCCCACACAATCAAGCCTGGTTCTCGTGGCTGCCCCGCCTGCCTGATCGGGCGGCTCCTTGTCTAGTGGTCATCTCGGCTGGGGTCCTGAAAAGGCGAAACCCTTGGATCTGACCGTTTTGGTCTGAAGAGTCGGCAGTGGAGAATAATCTTGTTTGACCTGTGTGCACCAGGTGAGCTCATCTTGATTCTTGGTAAGTGCGGCGCCGTCTTGGTTAACTTGGTAGGTCTGCAGACCCTTGTGATACGGAGCGTTTTTAGATCGTTCCGCCAGGCCACCTGGTAATTTGGCATACTCTTGAAAAGGCCTGGGGCTAGAGCCTATCTTGTTTTGGTACAGTCTGCGGACTGTCTTGTCTTGGGGCAGTCTGAGGACTGACTTGTTTTGGTGCAGTTTCCGGACTGCTTCTTGAGAGCTCTTTGTTCGTGTTTTTGTTGTGTGTGTGTGTGTTGATTGAGTGATTAGTGAAGGTGTCTGATGCTAAGATGCCTGGTTGGAGTAAAATGTGGTGTGTTGGGTGTTGTGGATGCTCTGCGGAGCTTCGGTTCGAGGAACGACAACCTGCGCCTCCATAAGGCACTCCGAGTTTCGAGATGTATGTGAAGCATGGCATTGACCCTATTATGTTCTGTACATTATGGTTCAAATATACGAGAGACAATGCTGAGCTTCAGTGGCCACTAAATGGTACCTTTGATGAACAGAAATTGAATTATTTACAGGACAAATTATTTTCTAGAAGAAGTAGGCAGTCAATGTTTGAAACTCTACAGGGATGGCAGAAGGAAGCTAAGCAGAGGCGTATAAAGGCCGAGAAGGCGTCGAGGAAGAAAGCAATGCAGACAGTTGTGCAGAAAGCAGTAGCTTATGATAAAGATCGAACAGAGAATGGTATTGAATGTGCTGATAGGAAGTTTCGATTACAATGTAACAAGTCTTATGTGGTTAGAGAGGAAGAGGATCCTTTTGTGGAAGAACTGTTGGAAACAAGTCCCCCACCTCCGTACGCCCCACAGAGATTATATCCGGATGTTCTGGCGTCTCAGCCTTCGAATGTTCCCCCACTTTCCTCAAGCCTTCCTGTGAGTTCGACAGCCTTGGCTCCTGTTTTGTCTATCTCTTCTACGGTTCTACCAACTGCGAGTGTGGTGATTGCAGGCACCCCCACAACACCTGTTATTTCTGCACCCGTTTTCTCCCCTTCTCTTACTCCTTCTACACAGCCACTGTTGACATTGTCTCCTATGTCTGTTTCTACTATGTCGTCCCCGAGTCTTTCGTCTGTTGTACTGAGCAGTGTCCAGACACCAGTGCGAGGGTCAGATGTAGGGAAGTGGGCGGCAGTGTGAGAACGAATGGAACAGGTATTGACGCGATCGAATGTAGGAGAAAAAGAGAAAAAGATGGTTGCGCATCAGGCAGCGCAGTGGGTTCGGAGCTCGATTTATAGTGCGGAAGATATATGGAGTGTGATGAAAGATTTCGATCCATTTGTACAGCAGCATGCCCTTCAACATATGTCAGCTACGATGATCAGTTTGTAGAAACAGTGTATTTGGGGCACCGCCCCTCAAATAATTTATGACATTCGAGATTGGGTATATTCGGCAGATCTGGCCCCTTTAGAAGTTCTTGGTAATGTTGGGACGTTGCTTAGTTATAGAGAAAGATTACAGCAACGTACTCTGGTTAGTATACCCCAGTATCCGGTGAGGGAGGTGCATCCTATTTTTCATCCTGAGATCCCAGAGCAGCGGAATCAAAGAAATGAGGTGGTCCAACAACGGGTGGCGGCCCATTTTCAGGAACAGGCGGTTTATACTCCATGGAAAAGAAGTGAGGTATTGGCCCTTAAAAGTCAGTTACCTGACTCAAGAAAGAATCCTACAGCATATTATAAGGAATTGACAGAGGCAGCCTCTTCGTCGGTTATGACACTCGCAGATATAGAGATTTTCTTTGGGTTATTGGTCCCGGTGGACATATGGAGGCAGGTGCATACCCAAGATCATAGAGTGGAATTGGGAGGTACTTTGGAAGAAATCAAAGGATGGGATGCAGAGCGGAAGCCAGGTGAGAAACCTAGAGCTGAGATTTTGGCTTTGCCAAATCGCATCATTACGTATATGCATTCACTCATTCCACCCCGACGGGTGGATTGGGATAAGCTAACGGCATGTAAACAGAAGAAACAGGAAAGTGTGTCTGATTTCCTTACTAGGTTTGAAGGAGTTTTCTTGGACTTTAGTGGACAGGATTTATCAGTGGAAGGGGGTGTTCGTTTGTTTGTTAATAGGTTTGTTACAAACCTGCTTCCAGAGATTGCGGCCCAGCTGCAGGTGTCAGAGAGTACGTGGACAACATCCTCCCCTTCGGTGATATTGAGTATGCCACAGTATTATGAGCATCGTAAAAATGAGGAAAAGAATAAGGTGGAAAAGAAAAATAAGGATTTGAAAACGAGGGTGTTGCTGCAGCAAGTTGCCAGAGGGTCTGGAAGGGGACGCGGTGGTGGTGGCCCAACGCAGAGAGGGCGAGGAGTTGGTAGAGGTGGTGCACCTCTTGGGCGAAATCAGTGTGCTTATTGTAAAAAGGAGGGACATTGGCGGAGTGAGTGCCCTGATTTATTGCAAAAACTTGCAGTTCCTGGTGGACGAGGTTCATGAGGAAGGGTTCATTATGAGACTAGCAGGGATGAGGTATCAGCAGGTGTGTCTACAGGGGGTCGTTCTGACTCGAACTATTTTGATGACCCCCGTGGGAGACAGTACTATCATGATGATTATGATATGGAAGATGCTGCAGGGATGTCCTATGGCTAGGATAGTCAGGGACAGGGAGAGGGACCAGTTCAAATTCCTGTAGATCAGCGTGGTCCTTATGTCACAGTAGATTTGCATGGTTCAGCACAGAAATTTTTGGTGGATACAGGTGCGATGAATAGCTCTGTTTCTCATACGCTGGTCCCTGGGGCAACCCTGTCTAGCCGTAATAGTGTTTCGGTAGGCTTTTTTCAGGCATACGGGTTGTGAGCCCCATCTCTAAACCTCTTGCTTTGACACTTGGTCCTTTTACTGTGTACTCTCCATTTTTGTTAACGGCTAATTGTGGTGAAAATTTATTAGGATTAGATTTATTAAAAAGATTACATGCTACAATATCTTGTTCTCCAGATGGTGTTTTTATGACTATTTGCCCTAATGTGGCTAAAGCAAAACAGTACCTGGTAAAAGATGCACCCCTTCCAGCTGAATTTAAAGACGTGCCATCCTTTTTATGTGCCACAGGTGATACAGATGAAGGGCTGTTACAAATACCACCAGTTTCAATTAAAGTTAAGGCGAACACTGTGCTCCCCCGTATTCCTCAGTATAAGATCTCACAAGCAGGGGAACGGGCTTTGATGCAGATTATACAGGGCCTGATTAAAACAGGCGTGGTTGAGGAGACAGTGGGAAATGTGTGTAATATCCCTATACTCCCTATTCTTAAGAAGGCACCATTGGATTCTCCTGATTCACATCCTGATGTTTATCATTTTGTGATCGACCTCCGAGAGGTCAATAAGATAGTAGTTCCCCAGTTTCCAGTAGTTCTGGACATCACTGTCCTTTTAACGATGATACCCTCCACAGCAAAATTCTTTTCTGTGATCGATTTAAAGAATGCTTTTTTTAGTATCCCTATTCACCGCGATAGCCGTTATCTTTTTGGTTTTGCATTAGCTGGAAGAAGTTTCCAATTCTGTCGAGCTCCTCAAGGGTATACTGAAAGTCCCAGTATTTATAGTCAAGCTTTAAAAGGCCAATTGGACTCTCTCTCTTCCCGCAGGTAATGTATTATTGCAATATGTGGATGACTTTTTGATCGCCTCCGATACTGAAGGGGGTTGTTGGGAGGCTAAGGTTAAATTGTTAAAGCATTTGGCGGATAAAGGACATAAATTGTCTCTTTCCAAATTCCAATATTGTCAGCAGCAGGTCACCTATTTAGGCCACCTGCTGTCGAAGGAGGGTCGGAGGCTGACACCAGAGTGAGTTGATGCCATTGTTAAGATGCCTGTCCCTGAGACACAAAGGGATGTGCGTGCTTTCATAGGCATCACCTCGTATTGTCGACACTGGATTCCTGCTTATTCTTTATCAATACAGCCTTTGCTTCGTTTAACGGCTAAAGATGTGCATGAACCTTTGCCTTGGACGCATGAATGTCAGCATGCTTTTGAGCAATTGAAATTTGCGCTTTGTTCTGAACCTGTGCTTGGTACGCCTGATTATAAGAAGACTTTCGTGTTGTACGTACACGAAACGGCTGGGTTGCACTTTCGGTGTTAACACAAGCCTTTGGAGGTAAACAGAGGCTGTGTGCTTATTTTTCTGCCATGCTTGACCCTGTCGCCAGAGCTCTCCCGAGTTGTTTAAGAGCCGCCGCGGCTGCGGCGGTCTCCATACGACAGTCAGCAGGGCTCGTCCTCAATCATGATCTCACAGTAATGGTACCCCATGCTGTGGATGTACTTCTAAACAAGACAAAAACACAGCACCTCACCAGTGCTCGTCTGACTGGATATGAATTGACTTTGTTTGCACCCCATATTACTATCAAAAGATGTGCCAGTCTGAATCCAGCCACGTTACTACCCCTTCCTTCAAAAGAAAAGGACCAAGATGTCCATGATTGCTTGTTTCGCACCAAGGAAGAAACAAAGGGACGGGTAGACTTGACTGATGTTCCCTTATCTGATCCGCAAGGGGAACTATATGTCAATCGTTCTTGTTTCAAATTATCAGATGGCACTACAACAGTGGCGTAAGCTATTACCACGCTGCACACTGTAGTTGAGACTTTTCGTATTCCCTACCAATCTGCCCAAGCTGCTGAGTCGATGGCTCTTTTGCGAGCATGTGAGTTAAGTGAAGGACTGACTGTCAATATTTATACTGACAGCCAGTATGCCTTTGGGGTGGCCCATAAGTTTGGACGCCTCTGGGCAGAGAGAGGATTCTTGACTTCACATGGAACAAAGATCCAAAATGGTCCATTGATAGAGAGACTTTTGACAGCCTTGACACTTCCCAAACGATTGGCAATAGTGAAATGTAGTTCCCATAAAGCAATCACTGATGATGTAGGGAAAGGAAATGCCTTTGCAGATCAAACAGCAAAATAAACAGCTAGATCAAAAATGACGAAAATGTTTGTGGCAGGACCTGCTAGATGGGTACCTGATGTTACCATGTTTGAAAATACATTGGATAGCGTCAAGGAAATACAGTCTGAGGTGACAGTTGAGGAACTGGCAATGTGGCAGGAACGCACAGGGTGATTAGATGATGAGGGGTGCTGGACTGATAAAAGTGAGAAGCAGAGATGGATGTTACCTGACGCATACGTTTTCCCTGTAGTCACCATGGCACATGGCCCAGCTCATATTAGCGCCAAAGGAATTGGTAAATTATTAGATCCTGTATGGCAGAATGATAATATTTCAAAAGTTGCTGCAAATTTGGTGAAACATTGTATGGTATGTACGAGGCATAACCCTGGGAAAGGTACCCCTACACCTTCTGGTAATTTTGCACCACCTTCTCTTCCCTTTGAGGTACTTCAGATGGATTATATAGAGATACAACGAGTTAATAATTTGAAATATGTGTTAGTGGTGGTTTGCACATTTAGCAAATGGGTTGAGGCTTATCCAACAAATTAGAACACAGCCATGACTTCGGCGAAGGCTCTCATAAAAGAGTTCTTCCCGCGCTACGGCTTGCCCCGATTGATCTGGAGTGATAATGGCAGTCACTTCAGTGCCAAATTGATACAATTGGTATGTGAAGGTCTGCACATTAAACAAAAATTTCATGCAGCGAACCATCCCCAGTCAGCAGGTTTGGTTGAGAAATATAATAGTACCCTTAAGCTGAAGATGGCCAGAATAAAGGAAAGTACCAGATTGCAATGGCCAGATGCGCTGCCCCTTGCTTTGTTGTCTACCAGATTTACGGCCCACTCTAGGACAGGGTTATCACCATATGAAGTGATTTTCGGCTGTCCCGCGAATGTGTGGGGCGTCCCTAGGCCAAAGAGATTTTCCGAGATAGATTATCCTCTATTAGTAGACTACTTGTATGATCTTACTAAAAGTTTGCGTTCTATTCATCAACATATCCAAGAGGCGCTGCCTCCAGTACCAGAAGGGCCTGGGCACATCATACAACCTGGCGATTACGTGCTCATCAAGAGCTTCCAGAGGAAGGAAAGCCATTCTTGGTCCTCATTGCAACGAGGACGGCAGTGAGAGTGGAAGGTCGGAAGAACTGGATACACTCGTCTCACTGCCGACGGGTTCCTATTCCCCTCCCCTATGATCGTTGGGTGAAGGAGGGGATAAGAGACCATGAATGTGAGCAAGTTCCGTGTTTTGTGCCCTTTACGGATGCCCAGTTGACTTGGGTACAAACAGAAGAAGAGAGTGAGGCGATCTTGAATGAGGCAGTTCCTCCAGAAATGAGGGCTGCTCAGAGTTCCTCCACATCAGATCGTCAGGAACCTGAGCCTCACTCTCTGACACCTGAATTGCAAATTCTTCACCAAGATGAGACGGTGCCTGGTGTAGAAAGGTACCATTTGTGTCCCCGACGGAAGGATAGTGCACCAATGGATAAGTGAGTGTAGAAGGGATGGACTTCGTGGATAAGACTAGTATAATGTTTCTTTGATTTTGTTTTTCTCTTTAGTTAGATACAGTACAATCGGTGCACTGCCAGTAGCACTGGACAGGATAAAAGTCAAGGCTGTTTTCTTTGAAAGGAAAGTGCCCCATCCTGAGGTTCATGAACATTTGCTGATGAGCTGCAACAGTGTGGCTCCTCCGCCTGCGCTTTGTAGCACCAACGAGGATTGAACAATAGAAGCCTGCCAGGGAGGCTTGTGACAAACCCTAATATTTTTCCTTTTTGCCTGATTTTCCTTCTTTTTGTGTCCTTTCCACCGTTGGTTCCAGTATATAACATTTCCTCCTCTGGTGCTTTTCATTTGTTACAAAAATGTATTTGTTTGGTCGACCTCGTGCAGACAATGAACAGTTTCTTGTTGCATTACAGCCAAGACAAATGGGTTTTGAATAGTTTTATAAGTACAAAAAGTTTTGGATTGTGATCATATTATTGTTTTTCTTGTTGGGGGAGGGCTCTTCTGGATTCTAGAGTGCTCCTATGAGGATGCACCATTATGTATTCTTCATCAAGAAGCTCTTTCTGATCGGGATAAAAGAATGGTGCGCAGTAATGTCTTTTTAGATACACATAGAAAATTCTTTGGAGATAATACGGCTTGTTACCCCATAGATTCTGTTACAAGTTTATGGACAGCTTATCCATTATCTTTGGTAAATTACACATATGTTTGCCCTCCTCAATTTGTAGAAGTTAAGGGAGAATTTGGTCTCGGTTATCCTGGACCTTGTCTATAATATAGGAAGCCGAGGGGGACAGGGTATCCTGGGTGTATGCATGATATGTATTGTGGTGATTTGTATTTGGCTAAGAAAAATATCACACTAACTGGCTGGCACTACCAAGATCTGACTGTCACTCAAGAAGCTGGTATCTATGCCGCGTGTTGCCCTGTACTAAACAGCACTGATACTTATTTGTATCTCAATTGTTCCGGAGAAGTAGTGTACAAAAATGTAATGCGCTTGGGAAATAAAGATGATCCTACAATGGAAGGGATGAGTACTAGGTATGCCCCGTTAGATTATCAAGGTCCATTATAGGCACATCCAGGTTTCTATTTTCTGTCGAATGGTACATATTCCAATATGTACAATGGAACAGAGGATGTGGCCTTAGGAATGGTGTTACCTCTTGGGGTGCCCTGCAAGTATAGTACACCGAATATACGATGGGTAAAAAGAACATTGACTAAGGAATTCTGTGAGGGCGTTACTGATTTGGAAGTCAATAATTATAGCAATGGTATCACTTTTGGATATATCCTCTCTTCTATCAATACCTTTGGTGGTACTGCCATGGCCAGGGGTGAGCGGGCTAGGGAATATTTTGGGTATAAATTGCAGATTTTATCTAATTCCACAGTAGCAGCTTTAAAGGATATTACTACTCAGTTGGAAAGCATGCGCATATATTCTGAGCAAACAAGATATGCAGTTGATTTTATTTTAGCCAAGAATGGTGATGCATGCTCAGTAGGAGACCGGTGTGTAGTCGGTATCACGAATATGGAGAAAAATATTACTAAGCACATTTTAGACATCCTGGAAAATGTTCGAGGAATGGAGAGTGGTAATTGGAGCTGGTCCTTATTTGGTGGTTGGGGTTGGATTTTAGAAAAGGTGATATATTTCATCGTTATTCTCATATGTTGCTGCATTTTGATTCAGTGTCTCCCCTTGTGCTGTTCTTATTGTGCTACTTATTTGACTCCTAAGAGAATTTCGATTCATGATACCAATACAAAGATAATGCTTCAGCAGGATGTTAATAATATGATGCAAATAGATGAGGGAGTTTTCGGTTCCACTACGTTAGTTGCAGGGTCCCTTCTTGAATTTTCCTCTGATGAAGATGCATAAGTTTTCTTTTGTTCTTTCCTATATTTGCCAGTATGCGTAAATAGTAATGCATTTATGTCTATTGTTGCTTCATTATTATTTTATATTCATGTGTTTAGAATTGTAAAGGCCCTCCCTTTTGACATTAATAAAGAAGTATATTTTAGCTATATCATGCTAAAAGGAGCGTCTGTTAGAATTGACTCGCAAAACTGCTGTATTATTCGTATATTACTCCATTGAAGGTTAGCATTGATATAGCTAATGCAGTATTATTGTATCGTGTGCATATGCAGGCAGAGGATGTAGGTATTATGTTTTTTAGGTTGACATCCCTGCCGCCATTTTGTTTTTCGTAGACGCCATTTTCTATTACAATCGAAACTGTTACTTATTCATTTACGAGAAATGGTCTCTGGTAAGTTTAGTTTCTCCAATGTTGAAAACTCATTCATTATTGCATTCTTCTGCTGTTTCATCAAGGCCTTCTCCCACCTGTCTTATGGGAGGATGAGCTAGACGACCTTGGGCAGTAGATAGCTTGTGCCAGGCTGTGGAATCGAAAATCATATTCTGTACCTCCATTGTATTACGACAGCTACCAGTGTTTTTCCATAATAGGCGGGTGTTAGAGGGCTCCGCAACATACATAATGTAACTTTATGCTTGCTATGGGGCGTGGCTAAGCTGAGCAGCGAGATGGCCACACTTTGAGTCGGCTCCGCCGGCCGAGCCCAGAAAATCTGTCAGCCATCCGTACAATAGACTCGGGGGACGCTGAAACAGCCCAGGGCTCTGTCCCGTGCCCGCCTGGATATCCGTGCGGGAGAGAAGATCTGCGACACAGCTCCGGTGCGACTGAGGGACCCGGTGCACAGCCCGCGACCTGCAGAGGCCTACACATGAGGCGGCAGGGCAAAGCCGGGGACTCAATTAACCGGCCGGCCTGTGGCGACTGAGGAGAGAAGAGGCGGGTGCAGCCAGAAGGTATTGGCCCAGCACGGAGGGCTGTGTCGCATATCCTGGCAGCAGTACAACTGCAAAGACAGAGCGGGTGAGTGCGCTGCACGGACTGCGCGTGGGCAATCACAGGCACAGGATTAAACAAATGACACCGTGACGGGGCTGCCCAGTGCCGAAGCAGCCAGATATCATTCGCGCGCACACCGCTAAGAGCAAGATCGTGGCGAGCGACAGGAGCTTACATTACCATTGAGTGAACAGGTGACATCGCTGGGACCGCGACTGGCGGATGGGGGGTCGGTAACCCTGCCTCCCACCTGGGAATAACAGCGTAGCGGCTGACAAGATCGGAGATCAGTGCGTAGCGGCAACGCCATTGTAAGGTCGGAGAAGCTGTGGCCGCCATTTTAGCTACGGTAGACGCAGCGCATAATACCAGGCCTCAGACACAGGCGGGACACCCGGCTGCTCCACGAGTACCACACAGTGCAGCATGTACTCTTTATCCCGCGACCAGCACGATCATTACACAGATACCAGAGACGACCATCAGTGCTCCACATCCAAGGCTGTTAACTAAACGATCCCATAACAAACCGCTGTCATCTCTGAGCAACATGCACCCGGATTGAGAAACTGAGCAACAGGCTGCTGCATATTCACCCGCGAACGGTGTGGCCGGTAGCCGTCATGCTGAGCAACTGTACCGAAATCAAAATTAGGTGCCCTACAAAAACGCGGGGAGGCCGGAGATGCCTGCAATGCCACTATTACAACAATAACTTACGGGCCGCAGGGGCAATACCCCCCACCCTCCCCCAATATTCAGCGCTATTAGTGGAGCAATAAAGTGGTCCTCCCGACAGGACAACATAGGCATCAGCAGGGGGGGGCCGTGGAATACACAGGGATGAACAGTCTTGCAGAAAGGGCAGGTGACGGGGAGACACGATAAGGCACCGTGGAGGTAGACCGGGCGATTCTCCCCAAGAGAGACCACCGACCACCAGAGGGAAAATGGTGAAACCAGACACCAGGCAACCACGACTCACATTTGATAAAAAAATGAGCAAACAAGCTGAAGGGGATCAAACCGCGGCTGACAACGTTGAAGATGCGGCTCAGGGACACGTTCCGGACGTCGATATCCGTGCAATGTTCAAAGACCTTAAAACTAGCCTACAAGGGTTGGACTCCAAAATGGACAATCTGGCTGAGCGTATGGAGAGAATCACGCAGAGAGTGGAAAAACATGAAAACCACCTGGACACGTTGGAGACCAGGGTCTCTGAGGCAGAAGACATGCAAACGGAGACACGCGACGAAATGTTACATATGGACACAGTGTTAAATATAATCAAAAGCAAGAATGAGGATTTAGAAGCCAGATCACATAGGAACAACATACGTATCACAGGCGTTCCCGGATCCACAGAGATACCAAATATGGAGAAGTATGTGGAAAATATGTTGTTGGAACTATTCGGCCAGGATCTCTCCAAAATGTTCCTAATTGAGCGTGCACATCGCACGCTAGGACCCAAACCACCGCCAGGAGCACCATCCCGACCTATATTGGCACGGGTTTTAAATTATCAAGATCGGGACACAGTTCTGCGGCTTGCCAGGGAACGTGGCACCCTTCACTACCAAGGCAATGGGATTTCACTATATCCAGACTTTATGTTGCAGGTCCAGGCAGCATGCAGAGAATTAATTCCGGCAAAGAAGATACTACAGCAGACAGGTACCAGATATGACTTGATTTACCCTGCCAAGCTAAAAGTCCATGGTCCAGGTAAGCCGACCTTCTTCACGGATGCCAAAGCAGCATTGAACTACGCCAAACAGGTGGCCAAAGACCAAAAACGGCATAAATCACCCACAGGCGACAACTCTGCACGTAACCTCAGCGATAATGATTAAACTGCACGAACACTGTCACGGACTCACGTACATGCAGATAAGTGAACGGTCATAAGGTTGTCATTGTACAAAAGAAGATGTAGATATTGACGAGACTAAAAGCGGGGCCAAATGTGGGCAGGGTTCGGGAGCGCTGACGAGTGAAAGTATTATAATCATTTGTGTCTCACAGTGGGGGAGCACAGGTGGTTCAGTACCCCAGGTCTTACACTGAGTGCTCGGCCACCCTGCGGCAATAGGCAGGGATGTTTGCCAGTGACCCCACGTACCCCATGGGGATGATTCCCATTAACTCCATTGGTTCCGGAGTTTTGTTGTTAAATGAGGGGTTGATTAAGGGCCAGACACAACCTGATTGGGGGGTTGGTGTGGGAGGAGGGAGGGGGAAGGGTGTTAAATGTTGTAAGTTTCTGCCGACACCAATGCTAGTACCAAACAAGAAACGGAATAGACCGCAAAAATACACGCGTACACATATCAGAGCTGCCACAGCCTCCACCATATCTGTGATATGGGGCACAAACATAGGGACGATTAGACATACATGCACCTCAAAGATAATACTGCATCAGAGTTTCATGTACACCATATAGCAACGTTATGACTACACTTACATGTCTTACCTGGAACGTAAGGGGGTTAAACGATCACAGAAAAACCAGGCTGATACACTCCTATCTCACCAGACACAATGTGGACATCTGCTTACTACAGGAGACGCATTTAGCCACTGCATCGAACGCAGCCCTAAAAAATAAACAATGGGGAGAAGTCTATGATTCAGGGTATTCCAATTACTCCAGAGGGGTGGCGGTCTTAATACGCAGAGGCCTTCCTTGGAAATCCCATAAAACAGTCAGAGGGGAGGTACATTCTAATCAGAGGCGAACTATATAACACTCCAATAATAATTGCTAATACATATGGCCCAAATACGGACTGCCCTGAATTTTTTCATGGACTCTGGCACGATATCCAAACACTGGGAAGTGCGGCATTACGTTGGAGAGGCGATTTTAATGTAGTTCTCTCAAACGAGGCAGATAGAGTAGGGTCGTCCCGGACACAACACCCACAGGCAGCGTCAGAATTAAAAGATATAATTGATGAATATACACTTGTAGACTCCTGGAGGGCCTTACACCCAAATGTGAGGGAAGGGACCTGTATAACTCATCACCAAAACGCCTGGTCTAGACTAGATTATTGGCTCATAACCAAAGATCTCCACACCTGGGTAGTGGACGCCACACATCATCCGCGAACATTTTCGGACCACGCACCAGTACAACTTAAACTCCAAATACCCAAACCATATGTTCAGCCTTTTAGCTGGAGATTTCCATCGGGGGCTTTGTTGGATCAGGTCTTTCGAGAAGAATTGCGCAATAAAATCACAGACTATTTTGCAAATAATGAGGGCTCAGTAGACTCCCCGAGCACACTATGGAAGGCCTTCAAAGTGGTAGTCCGTGGCGATTGAATAGCTTTGAAGGCGGGAGTGCTTAGGGATATACGAAACTCCATTGCTCGACTGGAGAGAGAGATCAAAGACCTAGAATGCAAATATTTCATCACCCCCTCGCAATCCACACTGGCACACATTAGAAGCAAACTGATGGCGTTTCAGGAAGAAGCTGAAAGGGGAACAAAATATATGCACAAATATACACAAGCGTGCAGATATGGGGAAGGAGACAGACCAGGGCGGACGTTAGCGGGCCTCCTGCGCCCACCTAGAGGATCGGCGTACATTACCGAACTTAACAATCCGAACGCTCCGCCCTCTCGCACGCCGCCAGAAATATTGCACACCATGACCCACTTTTACCAGTCCTTATACACATCTCAAACGGACCCGCCGACATCTGACATCACGGCCTATCTTGACACACTGGAGCTGCTGTGGTTCAGCCGGTGGCACCGTGAATACATGGACATTCCGTTCACAGTAGATGATGTAAGACAAGTAATAAACAGTATGCCAGCTGATAAGGCCCCAGGAGCCGATGGTCTGACCGCATCTTTTTATAAAGAATATGCAGATATCCTAGCACCACGCCTGCTTCAGGTCTATCAGGAGGCACTAGAGACGGGTCTGTTGCCACAGACTATGCGCGAAGCTACAATTATAACCCTGCTAAAACCAGACAAAGACCCTACACAACCAGACTCATATCGCCCGCTGTCATTAATAAATCTAGATGCCAAAATATACGCCAAGCTCTTAGCAAACAGGCTGCAGCCTCTTCTCCCATTAATAGCGCGACCAGATCATTCGGGTTTTATCCCAGGCCGGTCGACGGCACATAACTTACGTACAATATTCGCACTGCTGCACTACTTAGCCCCGAATGTGCAAGCTGTCGTGGCCCTTTTAGACACCACTAAGGCGTTCGATTCTCTTGAATGGAACTTTTTATTCACGCTATTGACCCGCTGGGGCTGAGCCCAATATTCATACAGCAAATAAAACTATTGTATACCAAACCCACGGCCAGAATTAAGGTAAATGGTCACATCTCAGAGCCCATAACTATAACGAGGGGCACAAGGCAAGGCTGCCCGTTGTCGCCGCTGCTCTTTGCGATTGCAACGGAGCCCTTAGCAACCCGACTCCGACAACACCACACGCAGCGTAGCATTGGTTTCACCTCCAGGGGGTTGCTCATCTCAATGTATGCCGATGATATGACGATCTATTTAGTAAATTCGGAAACAAACTTCGCACCAGTGATGAGAGAACAGGTAAGATACGGAGGTCTGATGGAGATTCAGATAAACTGGGCCAAATCAACGATTATACCACTAACGGATGACACATCTTCGTTCGATACAGAATTCCCTGTAAAATGGTCGACAGAGCCGATTAGATATTTGGGCATTTATATAAGCAGAGACATGCAGGAGATATGGACGGCTAATTATGGAAGGGTGATGGATTGGCTGGAGGGAAACATACAAAGGTGGAAACACTTGCCGCTTTCCCTGATAGGCCGAATAGCATTAACAAAGATGGTTATTCTCCCCAAATTCTTATATCTCTTTGCAAACATACCGATGCCCCTGAATTCACACTTTTTTACGAGACTCCGATCGAATATCCTGGAATTGATATGGGCAGGCAAGCTGCCCCGCGTTTCTTGGGACATTTTGACATTGCCGTTTTCACAAGGGGGATTGGGTGCACCCGACTTCAAGTTGTATGCATACTGCGCACAAGCACAATACCTACACTATTGGCAGCATCCCACTCCTTTCCAGCCCCATGTTGCAATCGAACTAGATAGGGTAGCTCCCCTCCCACTTAACACGGCAATCTATCAAAAATATAAGCACCCTCACCATGAGATAGACACGGCTGAAGCGCTCAGATGGGCATGGCAGGGATTGGCAAAAAGGGCACAACTGAAGGTATTCTTTGCACCATCAATGCCGATAGAGGGTAACCCACTCATTTCACCATTACTCGACAAAGCGTCGCAGCAGAGAGCGGCATCACACAAGCTGTTAAAGGGGGCGACTTATTCCCGGAGGGTACTTTTTTAACATTACAGCAGATGTGCCCTTCGACTCCATGTACAGCACTAGACATGCTTCTGTACTACCAAATTAGAGTGGCCTGCAAGGCCAGATATGAGGAATTCCCGCAAATGCCCCCCACACTACCGGCACTGGAGAATATTCTTTCCATACCCTCGCCCCGTAAACTGATCACCCGTCTATATAGAATTACACAGAAGGAGTCGCCACTTACTGTGGTGCACTCTAAAACTGAATGGGAGGCGGAGGCGGGCATCAACATAATTGATAAACAGTGGTTGTTTTGCTGCACCCAATTAGAACACCTTTCGCCAAATTACAGACTCCGGTTAATACATTTTAATTATTTACACCGATTATATCGTACACCTACACAGTTACATCGTATGGGCCTCCACCCAGACACAAACTGTTGGAGATGCGGCTCTCAACAAGCCACCTTTATCCATCTTGCCTGGGAGTGCCGACCGATGGCACAGTATTGGCATTCAGTAGTTACCCAAATAGCACACATGACAGGCCACCCCTTGCTCTGTTCCCCGTTAATTGCCTTATTGGGATATGTCCTCGATACTCCCAAGGTAACGAGAAAACTCACTGCAACCCTGTTGCTCCTGGCTAAAAGACAGGTGGTGATACATTGGAAGAAAAAATCGCCCCCCACTATCACGGAATGGGTCAAGGATGTAACTTATTGTAAAGATCAATTGTTACTCTATTGGGAACTCGTACCAAGCAGATCCAGGCCAAAGGATATTTGGGAGCCATTTGAAACCTGGTTGAGAACGGGAGGGATGGAGACATGTGGGACAGATGAGCGTTGCGACACCCTACACATAATGTATAGTGCTAGTCGTGGTTGCAGAAGGAATTCCAAATGTTGGTGTTGTGTTGGTAGATAAGGTGTAAATTACTGGTGCAGATGTTACAAAACATTCGTCATATGAGGCTTTAATGTCAAGCTATTGATTAAGTGTGGTAAAGAATGATGTAACAGGAAAAAGGCGGATGTTATTGTTTATATTTGAGTTAACTCGTGTATATCGATTATGCACCTATATTGTTACCTAAAGTCATTGCAATGTCGTCTTAAGAAAATGTGCAATGTTGTAATGGTTCATTACAAGGAACATTTCAATAAATAAAATTTAAAAAAAAAAAAAAAAAAAAACTTTATGCTTGCTAGAGTCAGTCCCTCGTCAGCCATCACAGGAGGCTGGTCAGACTGGACCCCACTGCAGTGTACCTTATGAATAAGCTAGTCTATATGCTTTCTCTACTGCGTCATCGACTCTTCATTGGACAGAAGGCTAGTGGAGGTCTAGAGAGACCCGGGTGGCCCTAAACGGGTCACTTCCTTCACAAGGGGAGTTTAAGGCATTCCAAAAGCTTTTAAATGCCAAGTCGGCCTGGAAGTTAAAGTGCACACACAGCCTCTAACGTAGCAGGCCCGAAACATGTTTATTTCAAAATCTTTTTATTGAGTTTGTACCAAAACATGGTAGTCGCAACAAGTACAGCATACTTCAGATATCTTCCAAGTGCACACTTCTTGTTAACAAGGACTAGGCCCCATAGGTGTCTGTGCTAATATGTCCCCCCCTACACCTTTAGTATCGTGCAGAGCTTCACATATCAAATTGCCTTGGTGTGGGACCGTTGCTAGGGTGCCCTTGTGCGTCCTACCCTACTTTAAGCCCTAGAAAGGGCAAGTAAAGAAGAGGAAAACCTAAAACCAAAAATGATAGGCAGAGAAATAAAAAATAGAAAGGAGAACTAAGTGTGAACCGAACAAGTGCATCATGGTGGGTATGTTCCAAATCGGGCCATAAATTGGGGTGGTCCCGTGGGCGGGGGATGGGGTTGGACCTCTCTCACCTGAGGCTTGCCTAAAGTGCGCCCCCCTTCAGTTAAATGTGAAAAAGGTGAAGTGTTCGTAACCTGGGGCTACATGCAAATAAGGGCAGACCCTCTGACAGATATTCCACCAGCAGGGACCAAATGTACTCAAACCCTTTTCTTGAACCCTCTGTTATGTCTGTCAACCTCTCCAGAGCTAATGCTCGCCACAATCTAGCGTGCCACTGCCTAATGGACGGGGCCTCTGCCTTCTTCCAGGCCTCTGCAATAGCCATCTTAGCGGCGCCTAGGCACAGCCACATGATGGAACGATCTCCATACGTTTGCCGCTTCAATATTGGGTCCCGGATCCCCAGGAGCGTGTGTTCTATGGTTTCCGGGATGGGGTGCCCTAGTATCAATTTAATCTGTGAGCGAATTTCTTTCCAGAATGGCTGAATAGAGGGGCAGTCCCACCACATATGCCGGAAATCTCCCAAAAGCCTGCACCCCCTCCTACGCATATCAGTTGGGCTAGGGAATATTTGATGCAATTTCTGGGGATGCAAGTACCAGTCATACATTATTTTATAGTGAGCCTCTCATAAGTGCATAGAGCAGTTGTGTTTGGCGATATCCTTATACAAGCGGCTCCAATGTTTCTCCTCCACTGTCCTAGAAAGAGTAGAGTCCCAGAAAGCCCTGTGCCTTAGAGTTGACTGTGGGCTCAGCGCCCTAATGAGGGAGTATAGAAAAGAGATAGTCCCCTTAGTGGATGCCCCTGATTGTGCAAATTTCTCAAGTGGGAACAGGTCTTTGGTGTCAACCAGCCGCACCTGGGGTTGCTGCACCCAGTGTTTGAGCTGTGCATAATGGAAGCCCTCTGTCGGCTGTAGCTGGAAAGCTCTGGCGCATTCCGCAAACATCAGGAGTTACCCTTTTTTGAATAGGTGAGAGATCATAAGGAACCCCCCCAATCCTTGCTTAAATGGCCCATCTCGCAGTGCTGGGGGGAACTCTGGGCTGAAGTGAAAGGGGTGTAGGGTGAGGGGAAGGTTGTCAGGGATAGTGTTTTTGTGAGTAGGTCCCAGACCCGCAGATTAGTAGCCGTGGGGGTGCTGAGGTAAGAGTTTGGGGGTCTGTGCTGCTTCTTTAACCACAACAGATGCCAAATGGTCCTGCCAGTTATTTGACGGTCCATATGGACCCAATGTTTTTCGGACTCTCTGAGGGACCATTCCGTCATTACATGGAGCTGAGCAGCTCTGTAGTATTCCCAGAAGTCTGGGAGGGCTAAGCCACCCTCTACTCGCGATCTAGTAAAAACTCGGTATGATAGTCGGGCTCTTTGTCCCTGCCATATGAATTTGGTGATCAACTTTTTCAGGTCTATGAATAATTCCCTGTCCACTGGTATCGGAAGGCCCTGAAAAAGGTAGAGAAGCTGTAGTGGTATTGTCCCATGCATAGAGGTGACATAGTAGACGTAGCCAAGTAGTGTCTTTGAAGGATATTTATTAGATCCATACGATCTGTGGTAACAGGCCCACCAGGAGCAGCCTGCTGGCTGCTCAGCACATATTCCAACTGTCAACACTCACACCAGGCACCCAAGCATTCCACACATGTCCATCACACCAACATTCCATACAGAACACTCACACTGGCTGAGCAGCTAGGAACTAGGTAAAAGGCAACATTATAAACATGACATGAAGATACTACATTATCTTCTCCCTTTTAAATTGAAAACTAATAAAACCATACTAAAATGAAAACAACTATACATAACAATGTACAAATGAAGATAATAGTCCATAACCCTGGGATGGATGGTAAAAACCACATCACGAGAGGGAACACAGACTAAACAAAGGAGGAAAGAAGAATGAAAAGATACACACGAACTATCACCATCCTCCTCCTTTAATATTGAAACAAAAAGAAAGTAGAGAATGTACAGCTCACAGACACAAGGTGGGCTAACACCACATGACAAAACAAGTGAACACTAAGACGAGAAACATGGGAGAAACGCACTCCCAGAAGTGAAACACTATGGGTGGACAACACCCATATACGTACTCCTTACGTAAGGAACAAAACAAAGTAAAATGTGGAGAAGGGACTATAACCCAACTCACCACCCATCATGTAAGGGACAAAACATGCGGGAATGGGACTGAGACCCATAACGTAAACTGTGTAAATGGGACTGAGACCCATTGAGTCATCCCTCTAGACAGGGCAGAATGACCTATAAAAGCTCCCTCAAGAAAGGGTAAAACACATTTAGAATTTTGCAAACAACCTGCGTTGTATGGGACTAACACCCATAAGGACAAGTGCAGCACAAGAAGACTACACAACATGACCAAAGTGCAGCACAAGGTGGCTTACGCACACAAAATGTCCACGTGAAGCACAGGGTGACTTACACACACAATATGTCGAAGATGAAGCACAGGGTGACTTACACACAATATGTCCAACATGAAGCACAGGGTGATTTACACATAACAGTGACATGAGTATACAAAGCGTAAAATGAAACTAACCCATTAACAGAAAGGAAAGTAGAAATACCCCTTAAACCGCCCCTCCTGTTAAAGTCAAGTGACTAAAGAGTAGAAATGGGACTAAGACCCATTCCAAGCATAAAAGGGAGACAACCCCTTAAACCACCCCTCTAGTAAAGAAACAGTGGCTTACAATGTGAACATGGGACTAAAACCCATTCGAATCCCATATAAAGGGATACAAACTTTAAAAAGATGCGAAAGCCACCAATAAAGAACATGACGACCACCCTCTTGTAAGGTTGAATACACCCAACCAACATAAGGCCCTGTAAACAAAACATAGTAACATGTCCTGCATCATCTTGCCTCATTTTAACAGACGAAAACATGAGAGAGGTGAACACAGATTAAAACACAACGTGTGTCAAACACTTCAATGTTGCTGCAGATTCTCTTTTTTCGGAACGCAGAGTTTGTGTCAGACCAACGAGTTGAAACAGCAGACTGTAAACGACATCAAGCATGAAACAATCCCCATAGCTTAACAGTACGCCGAGGCACTTAGAACAGAACTTGCAAAGTTCAGGATTGTACAAACTTGGCGGTTGGCAGCAAAACAAATTGATAAAAAGAAAGAATCCATGGCTTACCCAAAGATGCTTTGATATAGATCTTCCCTTAAAACAGACTTACGAAGAGCGTAAAGCGGGTCGCTCCACACTGACAACGGCGTCAGAAACAAATGGGCAAACATCAACAAAATGCTGCAAAACGTGGAGGTGCTCAACCACAAGGTTGCGTGTAGCTCACAATGAAAAACGAAAACCCAAGAGCAAGGAGATGCCGTTGATAGTACCCTCCAGATCATACGGCTCACACTCAAGATTAAACACAACCGTGACTCTTTTGACATGGCAGCCGGCAGCTTCCGTGGCTTCCCTGGTTGATTTTCTCCTTGCAAAATGGCCGCCAACCACGCATTATGTCTTTTCTTTTTTAGGCGGTGGGACTTGTTTAGCCTGCGTCGTATCCGTCGTCAATTTCCCAAAGAAATTGGGCTTGTTGTGGAACATGCTTGAACTCCACATCCCAGAATCCATTGACGCTTCCATGTTTATGTCATCATTTGGACTTCCACCGCACAGGAGAGAGGAGCTCCAGCACCAACTGTCACTTCGCTGCGCAGAAAAACGCCGCCACAAAGGACCCCTAGTCATCAACACACAGACGCAGCAACCCCTCGGCTCTTTAGCAAGACCCTTGACTGTTCATAACCAGTTGTTCAATAACGTTGGAGTACCCAATCAAACTGTGTGAATATTCTCAATTTCAGTCCAGTAAAACCACTATGTGACACAAAGTAAACGATGCTGTCCAAAGGGCTACATAGATGTTTGTGCACACGCTGAAAGCAAAACTGCTTCAAGGCATTGTCAACAGTTGACATTCTCCAGTATCCACACGACGTGAAGGACGAAAACAATACACTTGTCAATTTACATCCAAGAATATTCAAACACCCAACAATAATGAAGAACTCACTGGCAGGGCTGTCTGATGCAAAGAGAAGAAACAATCTGTATTTTGGTGAGCTAGACGTCGCACACAATTCTTGTTGCTTTAGAGTCCAACAGAAGTGAAGTTGGAGAGCACAGCACAGCACAGCACGTCACACCAGTTATCTGCATTAGAACAATTACAATGTCCAGACCAGGCAGCTCGCTGACAAGTGCTCAGGATCACACATGTTGTCACAGTAGCAGGAATAGGCAATCCTTTATCCCAAAGAAGTACATGAAGGCTGGGGCTGTCCGATGTTATGGACACTGGTGGGGCTGGCACGCCTTGTACTTCAAACTAGAGGTTTCTTCTTAGTTTCTGTAGGTTTCCTTAAGGGGTTTCTTGTTTCAGAGTCCTTTTTAAAAACACGCGTAGTTTTGTTTCAATAATCGTCGCCAAAATGTAGTGGTATTGTCCCATGCGTAGAGGTGACATAGTAGACATAGCCAAGTAGTGTCTTGGAAGGATATTTATTAGGTCCATAAGATCTGTGGTAACAGCCCCACCAGGAGCAGCCTGCTAGCTGCTCAGCCCATCTTCCAACTGTCAACACTCACACCAGGCACCCAAGCATTCCACACATGTCCATCACACCAACATTCCATACAGAACACTCACACTGGCTGAGCAGCTAGGAACAAGGTAAAAGCGAACATTATAAACATGACTTGACGATACTACAGATGCCTAGGGAGGACGTTCATCTTAATTGCGTTTATTCTCCCTATCCAGGAGTTATAGGCAGCTTTCCACCGAATCAGATCTGTCTTAATCTGTCGTAACAAAGGCGGGCAATTGGCCTTATAGAAGCCGGCAATTGTTGGAGTGAGCTTGACCCCCAGATATGTGATGTCCTTGCCTGTACAGCAAAAAGGGGAGGTCTCCTTTATACGTTCTAACACCTCACCCAGCAAAGTTAGGTTAAGCAAAAATTACTTTGAGAGATTCACCCTAAAGCCTGATACTAGTTCAAAGCGATCAAGCTCCTCTTGTATGGCTGGAAGTGAGTTCAGCGGATCAATGATGGGAAGTAGAACGTCGTCCACTAAGAGGGAGATCTTGTGGACGTCGGTGCCAAATGTAACCCCTTTTATATTTGGGTTTGCCCTAATCCGTTCCACCAGGGGTTTAATGCTGAGGGCAAAGAGCATGGGGGACAAGGGGCAGCCCTGCCTTGTCCCCCGCGAGAGTGCAAAGCCGTCGGAGGCCACCCCGTTTACAAGGACTCGCGACCTTGGAGAATGTTAATTGGCCCTCACCATGCCAATAAACGTTTCACTAAAGCCAAAACGTCTCAATGTTCGCAGGAGGAAGGGCCAGTCGACCCGATCAAAGGCCTTCTCCACATCTAACGAGAGGACGGCCGCGGGAATGCCTTTCTTCTGTACCTTCTCTATTATATGAGCTATTCTCCGTAAATTGTCATGGGTCTGCCTTCCCTTAATAAACCCCGACTGATCGGAGTCGATCAGCGTGGGAAGGAGATTTTCAATGCGGGTGGCCATATCTTAGAGTACAATTTTGCGTCCAGGTTCAAAAGAGCAATGGGCCTGTATGAGGCACAAGCTTTAGGGTCCTTTCCTGGTTTGGGAATAACTGTGACCAACGCCTCCTCCATGGTATCCGTCACCCTTTGGGCATTTGCTATATCGTTGAAAAGGGCATTGAGCCCGTCTGGGCCGGGGGCTTCATGTAGTTTCAAGGCGTCTATTGCTTTCTGGACCTCTTCCCCGGTGAAGGGCCGACTGAGTTCCTCGTTGGTGTGGGCAGAGACCTGAGGTAGGTTGAGGGGTGCCAGATAACTCTCCTGGGCTCAGGCCTCTAGCGGGTCGGCGGTGTAGAGGTTGCGATAAAACTTCCCAAAGGCGTTTGCTTTGCCCTCCTCGTTAAGATGAGAGATGCCTGCGTCGTCCACTATGTGCTTGATATATTCTTTTTCTTGTTTTGCCCTCAGTTGCCGTGCCAATAGGGTGCCTATCTTGTTGCCACTTTCGTACCCTCGGGCCTGAAGCCATAGGATGGATTTCTCTGCCCTATTAGTGTATATGGCCTTTAGTTTACCCTTTAGGGAGATGACCTTGTGACGAGTTTGGATCGACGGTGTCTCTTGGTGTTTTTTTTTTCCACATTTTGTTGTTCCCCTTCTAATAGGAGTCTCTCCCCCCTCTGCTGGTTTCTAAGCGTGGTGGCTAACTTTATGCATTTGCCCCTAATAACCGCATTAAAGGCATCCCAGTTGGTTGCATAAGATGTTAGGGCGGGGTCATTGGTATTAAAGTACTCTGTGATTGCCTTTCTTAGATCATCCCTAAGGAGTCTATCCCTGCTGAGAAAATTTGGGAAGTACCATCTCCTGTGTTTCGAATGCGGTGCAGGCCAATTTAGTATTATCTCCAGGGGGGCATGATCTGAGAGGCAAATCGGGTGAAACCTGGCATCCACGACCATGAATAAAAGGGATTGGCTGAGAAAAATATGGTCTATTCTAGAGTAGGTTCTGTGGAAATGAGAGAAAAAAGAATAGTCCTTTGTCGTAGGGTGGGCTTCCCTCCAAGCGTCCAGTAGGCCCAAACGCTGAAAAGAGGCTTTGAGGGCCCTACTGAATGTCCCCCCTGCTGCCCTGTGCGGGTGGGTCATGTCTAGTGACGGGTATGAGGTTGAAGTCCCCCAGCAGTAGAATGTCTCCCGCAGCAAACCCCTCCAGTGTTATTAAAAAAGTCTCTAGGAAGTCCAGTTGCCCTGTGTTAGGTGCATAGATTGTGGCAATGGTGCAGACTCGGCCCCTGATCTCCCCCCGAACCATCAGAAAACACCCTGCCACATCAGTTTTAGTAGCTTGGTGATTGAAGGGGATTGAGGAGTGAAAGAGAAGAGCCACTCTATTTTGCTTCGTGGGGGCCGAGGAGCGGAAGATCTGCGGGTAACGTTTGTGTTTCAGCCGAACTTCCTCACTTTTCTTTAAATGGGTTTCCCGCAGGGCAGCTATCAAAATCTGGTGCTCAGTTAAGAACTTCCATAGGGTCTGTCTTTTGTTAGGGGAATTGAGCCCCCTGACATTCCAGGATAGGCAATGAACAACCATTTATCCCTTTATGAACACCCCCCACTTTCATAGCTCCCAATTCAACCTTCCGGCAGCCAGCCCATCTCCCCACCCCATTCCCCCTCCCCCTGCGGCCCTGTTAGAGTCATCAACTTTATGAGCACAATGATACACAACATATTAAATGAGAAAAAACAAGAACTGTGAGTAGTGGGGTCTTCCATCTCAGAGGAAGGACTCACTATGTCCAACTCTAGGAGCGAGCCCACTTCCGCTCCCAGGAACCCCTTTACCAATTTGCTAGGGCACTTACGTGCTTACTTCTGAACACATTTTCAATTACCCTCAGACCTGAGTTGCAGCAGGCTCAAAAGATGCAAAGTGTCTATCAGAGTAGAAGTCTCGGCTCTTGATACGTCCTTAGGGGGTTATTTCCCTTTGTTCTCCCTCCCGCACCTCCCCTTACCATGACTCCAATGAAGTCTAGCTTTGGGCGATCAGCTTGCGTGGGACCAAGCAAGAGATACCCGGCTCACCCATCTTCAGGCCGGTGCTTTTATACCCCCTCGTCCAGTTGTCCGCCATGGGCCACCCCCTCGTCGCTCCTTCGGTTGCACTCCGTCGTCATTCTTCAATGTCATCGCTCGTGTCGGGAGGGGAGTCTGATTCCCAGAAGGTCCGTCGCTTCTTCCATCTCTGTGCAGTGGAGATGCTTGTTGTCCACTTGGAAGGCGATGCCAAAGGGGTAGGTCCACCGGTACTTTATTTGACGTTCTCGCGGAACTGCGGTAGTCATTTAAAAGTGGCCTGCGCCATGTCCTGCAAGAGTGAGCATGAGACGTTTTGGAATGTTACCATGTCCGTTCCTCTTGCTTTTTGGAGAACCAGTTCTTTCGTTTTGAAGGAGCTGAATTTTGCTAATACGTCTCTTGGCCTCCTGTTGTTTCCGGGCAGCCGCGGCCCCACTCTATGAACCCGCTCCAGTTGCACCTCTGGGCTTCCCTCTCTGAGGACTGTGGAGAAGAGGCCTACCATGAACGCCTCCAGGTCAGGGCAATCGCAACCCTCTTCGAGGCCTCTGACCCATATATTGTCCCGTCGGGAGTGATTCTCCAAGGCCTCGCATTTGAGAGCAGATGTTCGTAGCTGGTTCCACAGTGCTCTCCTCCAGGGGCCTCATGGGTTCTTCCAGTTCCTGGCATTTTGCTTCCAAATCTAGGGTACGCATTCCTACTGAGTCCACATAGGCCTGTAAGGCCACCAGCTTCACCCTCATCTCTGCTCTGAACGCGTCGAATCCATGTCCGATTTGATATCCTCCCATAGCTCCTTCCTGAAATCCCAGAGGGACGCCAACAAATCTTCCCGGGTGAGAGCCATGCTGCCACCCGACTGCGCCTCTCCCTCCTTGGCTGTACCTGCGTCAGGCGTAGCAAAGTAGTTGGGAACTTTATTGTTGGTGGCCTTTTTGGGTGGCATATGGGGGCAGGGGGTCTGGTCAGCTCGGGCCACCTCTCCACTGACCAGATAGCAACCAGCTAGTCTTTCACCCAAGGAGAGGCCAGCAAAGGACCACGTGCCAGTCAGACCCTATGTCTCAACTCCTCTCTGGGGGGCTTCAAGCAGGGCCCTGAGGGCCTCTCCGGGACTCTAGACCTCCGAGTTCCCCCTCCCCCTCCTGGGTGCTCCTCCGATGATGGGATGGCCGGGCAGGGAGCCAGCGCTTGCTGCCCCAAATGTCTACTCTGGAGGAGGGTCCTTCCCCCTGCTCAATAGCCTCTCCCTCTCCTGGTCACTAATTCGTTGCAGACGGCCGGCGCCATCTTAAGTTCAGGCATCTGCTGTGGGAGGTCAGGCACCCCGTCTTAGACCATCAGGTCACCGTTTCTTTCATGGGTGGGCCCCCCTGCTAGCCGGGGGGGTCCAGGCATCACCCACCTCCCAAAAGCCACCTGAAATCTCTGCAGCACTGACCTTCCTTCGTTCACTTCGCCAGGGTCAGGATCACCGCATGATGCTGGGGGAGCTCACCGCCACCTGGGGTGCCTACTGGTAAGAGTGCGAGCAGGTGCCGAGCGGGCGACGTCTCGCTCTCCCCTGGGGGGCTCGTCCCGCGTCTTCTGTTTCCTGGCCAGTGCATTGTCAGAGCCCCTTTCTCGTTACCGCGCACCGCCAGGAACTGCCATTTTGAGATGCCCGGTGGCACTTTGAATGCCGCTCTTCTAGCCCCTGTACACGATCATCCGGCGGCACCCAGAGGCTTAAAACTGCAGTCCGGTGCCTCCGCCTTCGCCGCTTGGGGAGGGTTCGGTGCTGAAATCTGTACCCTTTTCTACTTCATTCATGGGGCCTGGGACGGAGCCGTTCAGATTCACGTCCGAGCGGCCGTGATGGTTGGCCACGCCCCCCGAAACATGTTTAAAGGGCTACTTGTCTAGATGTGTGACTTCATTGTGTCAGTACTTAAGTATATATGTGACAGAGTGTATCTGTGGGTGTGTCACTGGATGTGTAAGTAACTCTTTTGGTATATGACTGGCTCTCTTAGCAACTCTACGGTGCTGTAAATGTGTATGGAAGTCACAGTATGGATTGCTTCCTGGCTGTGCTGGTGAGTGTTGGGGTATGTAACTGTGTGTGCAACTGTCTCAGTTCAGTGGTGGCTGGTGACATTTCAAAGCGGTGCATGTAAAAAATGTGGATGCGTTTAAGTAGTGATCCAGCCAAAGGAAGGAGCCCAACTGACATAAGGGTTGATTCAGGGGTTTTCCCCCTGAGAAAAGTTTGAAAAAACAAACGGGCAATTGGCATATTTTAAAGCTAATTTTAAAACAAACATTTGTAAAAAGCAAGGTTTATAATGCAATTCTGAATGTGTTGTCTTGAAATACTTCAAACATTAAAGATTGCTCCATATTGTACTGCATTAAATATGGTCAACCATTTCTACCTGCCTAGTCTATCTCGGTGAGCTCAGTGTGTTGAGAGTGTTTATGATGGGGCAGTATTTAGAACTCTGGAGATAAGTACCTATTAGTGGTTCATTAAGGTGTTCACATACAGATACATTCAATTCTTGGCCTTTCTGCAGCACACCATGAAAATGGTTAAGGGTGGGCGTAGTTGGCGGAGTACCATTACACGGAATTCTGCATAATTGAACAAAAACTCCATGACGCTCTACAACTCCGTTCCGTCTCATCCCAATTAATAAAACAGAAACCCCACATACTCTTGATAAAACCACAAATAACTCTATCTTTACATGCAAAAATGCATACAGTCATCACACAAAAGTGAAAATGAAAATACAGCAAGCAGTGAGAGAGGTGATGATTTTGGTGTCCTCCCTAACCTAGGGAGAGAACCAAGCAGATGCCTTGAACACAAAGAACACATCATGCTGAACGATTCAGTGGTGGTCCCATCCTCCTAGGACCACCCCAAGCACAGTTATGGGCAAAAATACAATCCCAACTAAAGGCCCTGCAAAGTATTATGGGACGAGATTCTAGAGTGCAGTGAATATTATAGTATCCAATATCAAAACATTCCTCAAGGGGCAGGCTCTCGGGCTCAGCTGAGAGCTAATACTATAATATTCACTGCACTCTAGAATCTTGCCCCATAATGCTTTGCTGGGCCTTTGGTTGGCATTGTATTTTTGCCCATAACTTTGCTTGGGGTGGTCCTAGGAGGATGGGACCACCACAATCGTTGAGCATGATAAGCTCTTTGTGTTCAAGGCATCTGCTTGGTCCTCCCCCTAGGTTAGGAGGGACCCCAAAATCATCACCTCTCTCATTGCCTGATATTTTTCAAAGCTCACTTTTGTGAATTGGTTTTATGCTTTTTAGCATGTAAAAGTAAAGTTGTTTTATCAAAGCGTTGTGAGTGCAGTAGCTTACTCCATAAATTTTGCATGAATTCTGTGTTATGTATATTAATAAAACAGAACTCTTGTGTTTTCAATGTAATGCGTATTAATAAAACAGAAATCTCATATGCCTTTTAGTAAAACAACAAATAACAATTTTTACATGCTAAAATACATATAGCCATCTCACAAAAGTGATAATGAAAATATAACAAACAGTACCTTTAGTTAAACAATAAATAATTCTATCTTTACATGCTAAAATGCATATAGTCATCTCACGAAAATGAAAATGAAAATATAGCAAGCAGCGAGAGAGGTGATGATTTTGGGGGCCTCCCTAACCTAGGGAGAGAACCAAGCAGATGCCTTGAACACAAAGAGCAAATCAAGCTGAATATTCGGTGGTGGTCCCATCCTCCTAGGACCACCCCAAGCACAGCTAAGGGCAAAAATACAATCCCAACCAAAGGCCCTGCAAAGCATTATGGGAAGATATTCTAGAGTGCAGTGAATATTATAGTATCTAATATCAAAACATTCAAGGGGAAGGCTCTCGGGCTCAGCTGAGAGCTAATACTATAATATTCATTGCACACTAGAATCTCGCCCCATAATGATTTGCTGGGCCTTTGGTTGGCATTGTATTTTTGCCCACAACTTTGCTTGGGGTGGTCCTAGGAGGATGGGACCTCTACCGAATCGTTCAGCATAATATGCTCTTTGTGTTCAAGGCATCTGCTTGCCCTCCCCCTAGGTTAGGTTTGACCCCAAAATCATCACCTCTCTCAATGCCTGGTATATTTTTCGAAGTTCACTTTTGTGAATTGGTTATATGTTTTTTAGCATGTAAAGGTAAAGTTGTTTTATTAAAGGGTTGTGGGTGCAGTAGCTAACTCCGCTACGCATTCTCCGCTGGCGGAGCGGAGTTCATTGCCCACGGTTAAAAATGGTAAAATGCCAATTGTTGGATCGCAGATGAAGGAGGTCATACAGCTGTTAGAATATGTTCAGCAAGAAAGGAAAAGAGAACGCAGTGCTCACAGGTGAGTGAAGTGGGCATTTCTGTGCACAGGGGAAATAGAAAAGTGGAGGAGATTAAATGAAGTATGCACAAAAAGGAAATAATGAAAATTGAATAGGAAAATGACTACTTGAGAGAAATGCAGATGCAAGATTCTAGCCTGAGTAGGTCTATTAGTGGGTGCATGAGTCTCTGAGTGGGTCTGTGGGTGGGTACAGGAGTGTCTGAGTGGGTCTGTAACTGGGTGTTTCTGAGTGGGTCTGTGAGTGGGAATATGAGTCTCTGAGTGGGTCTGTAAGTAGTCCATGAGTGGCTGAGTGGCTCTGTGAGTGGGTGTGTGAGTCTCTGAATGGGTCTGTAAGTAGATGTGTGAGTCTCTGAGTGTGTGTGTGAGTGTCTGAATGGATCTGTGAGTTGGTGTGTGAGTGCCTGAGTGGGTCTATAAGTGGGAGCGTGAGTCTCTGAATGGGTCTGTGAGTGGGTGCAGGAGTGTCTGAGTGGGTCTGTAACTGGGTGCATGAGTCTATATTTTGGTCTGTTAGTGAGTGCATGAGTCTCTCAGTAGGTCAGTGAGTGGGTGCATGGATATCTGAGTGGGTCTGTGAGTGGATCTGGAGTGGGTGCATGAGTCTGTGAGTGGGTGCATGAGTGTCTGAGTGGGTCTGTGTGTGGGTGCATGAGTGTCTTAGTGTGTCTGTGAGTGGGTGTATGAGTGTTTTAGTGGGTCTCTGAGTGGGTGTGTGAGTCTCTCAGTATGCCTGTGATTGGGTGCATGAGTGTCTGAGTGAGTCTATGAGTGTGTGAATGTGTCTCTGAGTGGATGTGTGAGTAGGCACATGAGCATCTGAGTGGGTCTGTGTTTAGGTGCATTAGTGTTTGAGTGGGACTGTAAATGGGTCCTTCAGTCTCTGAGTGGGTGCATCAGTGTCTGAGTGGGTATGAGTGTCTGAGTGGGTGTGTGAGGGGGCACATGAGTGTCTTAGTGGATCTGTCAATGGGTCTGTCTGTGTCTGAGAGGGCCTGTCAGTAGGTCATGAGTCTGAGTGGCTCTGTGAATGAATGCATGAGTCTGTGAGTAGGCCTGTGTATGGGTACAGGGCTGTCTGAGTGGGTCTGTCAGTGGGTGATGAGTATACAAATCTCTGAGTGGGTTTGTGAATGGGTGCCTGAGTGACTGAGTGAGTCTGTGAGTGCATGCATTAGTGTGTGAGTATGTAAATGGAATTTCTTTTTCATTTTTTCAGCAAGGTTTGCTACTCTGCCGCAATGCTACAGGGGGGGTTGCAGTGAGCATTGCGATGGGTCGTCGACTACGCGCACATGAAAAAAAGGGGGTTCAGGCATTTTGACACTAATAAGGGGTCCCTCAGAGATCCTACAATGCATCCAAGGGGTCATAAAATGGTGGGCGAGGCAAAATTGGCCTCAGGAGGGGGGCTCAAAATGTAAAAAAAAAGAAAGGCTGACCAGGCCCCGGGGGATGGGGTCCCCGGGGCCAATAGTGGCCCAGGGAAGGGGGGCCACGCGGCCCCCATCCCTTATTATGTAAAAAAAAAATAACAGAGGTAATGCCCTGGGGGATGGGGTCTCAGGGCGAATACCGAATAATGGAAGTGGGGCGTTTTTTTTTCTTCTTTCTATTTTGGAGTCGTGACCCCAACGCGGCTCTCAACGCGGCTCCCCCATGTAACATTGTGTTGGATTCGCAATTCCACCTTAAATAAATAATTTAATAGTATATAATTTAGAAGGTACTGTTGCATTTGTAAAGTTGTTTTAAAGAGGTAGTGTGATTGAAGTTAATGATAAGATTTAGTAAAAATATATACAATTAAAAATTAATAGTTAAACCAGAAAAGTGTACTGTGTTGTAGTTCATTGAATTCATGCTTTTGTTTTGTGGATTCGAGACCAGTTCGCAAATCCTGAAAATATTAAAAAAGAGTATGTATGTTAAAAAAAAATAATATTCACTGTTGGATTATAGGGTGGCTCTAAAAAGAGCCCTTGTTTTCATTATGATTTTGTTGGAACTACATGTAAGTGCGGATGCACAGCTTTAGGTTGTTGAGAAAGACTCTGTTTCCTTGATCTGTGAAGTGTACTCCATCACTTCTGTAGTTGTGATCCATATCAAAACTAAGCCTGGGCGTAGTTTGCGTAGTAGCACTTCACGTAGCTACGTGAAGTATATTTTCAACTACACGTAGCAAATTGCGTAGTGCATAGCTGTGTGCTTGACTGCACTGTACAATAATTGCCAAAGACATCTTGCACAGTGCAAGTTAAGACCAAATAAATTTCTCTGTCTTTATATGCTTAAAATGCATATAGTCATTTCACAAAAGTGAAAACGATAAAATAACAAGCAGTGAGAGAGGTGATGATTTTGGGATCCTCCCTAACCTAGGGAGAGAACCAAGCAGATGCCTTGAAAACAAAAAGCAAATCTTTTGAACGATTCAGTGGTGGTCCCATCCTCTTAGGACCACCCCAAGCACAGTTATTGGCAAAAATACAATCCCAACCAAAGGCCCTGCAAAGCATTATGGGACGAGATTAGCAGTGGGCAGTGAATATTATAGTATCCAATATCAAAATAATTCTACAAAGAGTTGCAGTTCCACTAGTCGTTACTAGATGTCCCTCACGAGTCAAATGCAAAAGCTTCATGAAAGGGTTTCAATGCTTTTGCATTTGACTCGTGAGGGACATCTAGTAACGACTAGTGGAACTGCAGCTTGATGTATTAATAATTTCAATGCTTTTGCATTTGACTCGTGAGGGACATCTAGTAACGACTAGTTGAACTGCAGCTCTTTGTAGAATTATTTTGATATTGGACACTATAATATTCACTGCCCACTGCTAATCTCGTCCCATAATGCTTTGCAGGGCCTTTGGTTGGGATTGTATTTTTGCCCATAACTGTGCTTGGGGTGGTCCTAGGAGGAAGGGACCACCACTGAATCGTACACATGTTATACTTTTTGTGTTCAAGGCATCTGCTTGGTCCTCCCCCTAGGTTAGGGGGGACCCCAAAATCCTCGCCTCTCTCATTGCTTGATATTTTATTGTCAAAGTTCACTTTTATGAATTGGTTATATGCATCGAAAATTGCTTTATCAAAGCATTTGTAGGTGTTTATTATACTGCTACTACACTACGTCAATTAGCACAGTTTTTCACTCTGCTATGTGCAATTTGCGTAGTAGCACAAACTTTGCATGCTCCGTGACCGTAGCGAAGTATTATGCCCAGGGTTAATCAAAACGTATATTGCTGTTATATATGAGCCCATCCTATAGTCTCTGAGGTAAGCAGAAACAGCTTTATTGACATTCTTCCTAGCTTTCTAAATCTGTGGACAGAATTGATTTGACCACTTCCATTTGTGTCTTTTGGCATATATTAGAGTATACAAAGACAGTTTGAGGTAAAAGCAACATCAATTGTGCAAATGTGTCCTTCATTAGCATTTCCAGACCTACCCCAGTCAATGTGCCTAGGTCATTGAGTAAAACCTCTGACCCTTGGTCGAAGGCATACTCTCTCCCCAGCAGCTCCGCTCCTACTTCACCACCATTGAGCCTCGAGCCTCCTCCTGGGAGGGTTCGAGACCCCTGCCTGCTAGTGTTCCTTCCGTGTGCCTCTGCCTGTTGCCTCTGCCTGACTCCGCCCCTTGGGGCTTGTAAATTCCTGGTATTGGCGTGTCTTTTTCTATTCCTGGTATTGTCGTGTTTATTAAATTCCTGGTATTGTTTTGTGATTTTATTAATTTCCATACTCCTGCTGTGCCCATTCTCGCCGCTCTCCCCGCTTCCATCACCCGCCGCTGCTGCCCCTGCGGGCCTGCCCCCCTGTCCTCATCTGCTACCGCCTCCCGCCTCCCAGCTGCTTGTCCCTCCCCCCTTCCCTACTTAATGGCGGCCGCTGCGGTGGAGCGCGAGTAAAACTTCTGACCCTTGGTCGAAGGCATACTCTCTCCCCAGCAGCTCTGCTCCTACTTCACTGCTGTTGAGCCTTGAGCCTCCTCCTGGGAGGGTTCGAGACCCCTGCCTGCTAGTGTTCCTCCTGTGTGCCTCTGCCTGTTGCCTCTGCCTGACTCCGCCCATTGGGGCTCGTAAATTCCTGGTATTGTCGTGTCTTTTTTTATTCCTGGTATTGTCGTGTCCCTCCCCTACTTAATGGCGGCTGCTGCGCGGTCATGCCACTGGCGCGCCGAAGGCATGCCTAAGGCAAGCCCGTCTGCGCCCATCCATGATCCGACTGCTACCAGCGCCAGGAACCCTGGATCTACGACCTTCCATCGCTACCACTCCACCGCACTCCTCGCACTCCACGGCCAGTTCTCCTGCCTCCGCTGCCCCCGGACCTTCACCACCTCCCCAATCCTCAACACCACTAACGCCAGCACCGATAACACCCTCACGTGCATCCTCCTCAACGTGCGCTCCAAACACAAACACGCCATGGAAATCTGGAACCTACTCGACTCTCTCTCGCCCGACATCGCCTTCTTCACAGAGACCTGGACCAACGCCGCCTCCGCCCCCGACATCAACACCGCCATCCCGGATGGTTACAAGATCCAGAGGAAGGACCGCCCCAACCACCCAGGAGGAGGCCTCACCATCGTCCACAGAAGCACCCTCTGCCTCACCACCTCCACCGAAACCTTCCCCTCCGCCGAACACCTGCATTTCCAGATCCAGACCAGCCCTAAGACCACACTCCGTGGAACACTCATCTACATGCCCCCCGGCCCCCAGCCCCCGGACACCCTTCGCATCAATGAACTACATACTCATTGGCAACCTCAACTTCCACCTTGACAACCCCAGCGACCCCAACTCCACGATCCTTTGAGACAACCTTGCCAACATCGGACTCAACCAACTCATCAACACACCGACACACAGAGCAGGACACACCCTCGACCCCATCTTCGCTGCAGGAAACAGCGTCCACTTCAGCCACACAACGCAACCACCATGGACCGGCCACCACTGCGTTAACTTCACCATCGATAAACGCAAGACACCTAAACCACCCCCCCGCCCGCCATGAAGGAACTGGAGCAAGGTCACCGATGAGCAACTGAACTCCACCCTCTCCCGAGACAACCACACCTGGGCATCCGACGCAAACACCGCAGCCAGAGAACTCCACACTTGGAACTCCAACTGTGCAGACGAGCTCGCCCCGCTAGGCAACCCCGGAAAACAACGCCCCAGAAAAGCCACCTGTTTCACCACCGACCTCCAAAAAGCCAGGCGCACCTGCAGAAGTCTGGTTAAGAACTGGAGGAACACCAAGACAACCGACAACTACTCCACCTACAAGGATGCCATGACGGACTACCACAACCAAATCAGAACAACCAAAAGGAACTTCATCCACAACAAAAACCTCACCAACTCCACCAACTTCAAAGAACTCTTCAATGTCATTCAGGAATTCACCAACCCACGCAGCAAAGCCACAGACATCACCCCGTCCCAAGACCTCTGCGACAAGCTTGGAACCTACTTCCACCACAAGATCAGAACTCTCTACGACAACTTCATCGACCACCCACAAGACTCCTCAGCCAGCCCCCCGCCTCCCCAAGGCACCAGCCAGCCCACCATCCCCAACTGGATACCAATCACGACCGAGGACACCGCCATGGCCATGAAAGGCATCCACTCGAGGGCCCCCACTGACCCCTGCCCCCCACACATCTACCACAGAGCCTCAGACACCATTGCACCCCAACTGCAACACATGATCAACACCACCTTCAAAACAGGCACCTTCCCAGACGACTGGAAGCACGCCGAAGTCAGGCCCCTGCTCAAGAAGCCCACGGCCGACCCCACCAACCTCAAAAACTACCGGCCCATCTCGCTTCTCCCCTTCGCAGCCAAAGTGGCAGAGAAAACAGTCAACAGGGGACTGACATGATTCATCGAAGAGCGCGCCGTCCTTGACCCGTCCCAATCCGGATTGAGAAGCAACCATAGCACAGAGACCGCCCTACTCGCCGCCACAGACGACATCCGCACCCTCCTGGACCAAGGCCACTCCGCAGCCCTCATCCTCCTTGACCTGTCTGCAGCCTTTGACACCGTCTTTCACCACACACTAGCCGCCAGACTACACGACGCCGGCATACAAGGAACTGCCCTAGACTGGATCCGCTCGTTCCTCACCGGAAGAAGCCAAAGGATCAGACTACCGCCCTTCCTCTCCGCCACCACGGAAATCTCCTGCGGAGTCCCACAAGGTTCATCTCTGAGCCTGACCCTCTTCAACATCTACATGGCCCCCCTCGCAGACATCGTCTGACAACACGGCCTTAACATCGTATCCTACGCCGATAACACCCAGCTCATCCTCTCCCTCACCAAAGACCCCACCACCGCAAAACACAACTTCCAGAGAGGAATGCAAGAAGTCGCAGTCTGGATGACCAACAGCTGCCTAAAACTCAACGCCAAGAAGACAGAAGTCCTCATCCTCGGAACCACCCCTTCAGCATGGGACAACACCTGGTGGCCCACCACCCTCAGAAGCCCCCCCACCCCCTCAGACCACGCCAAAAACGTCGGCATCGTACTCGATTCATCACTCACCATGAACCGACAGATCAACGCCATCACCTCCAGCTGCTTCAACACCCTCCGCATCCTCCGCAAGACCTTCAAATGGATCCCCCCGAGTCGAGGAAAACAGTCACCCAAGCTCTCATCACCAGCAGACTGGACTATGGCAAAGCACTCTACGCCGGCATCAACAAGTCTCTACTCCGCAAACTCCAAACTATACAGAACACCGTGGCTAGACCCGTCCTCGGCATCCCCCGGCACGAACACATCAGCCCACACCTGCGGCGACTCCACTGGCTCCCCATGGAGAAGAGAGTCACCTTCAAAATCCTCACTCATGCCTACAAATAACTACACAACAGCGGACCCAAATACCTCAACGACAGAATAAACTTCCACGTACCCAAAAGAAACCTGCGATCGTCCAACCACACACTGGCTGAAACCCAGCGCATCCACAGAGCCAGAGCAGGTGGAAGATCATTCTCTCACATTGCAGCCAAGACCTGGAATGAGCTACCGGCAGACATCAGACGCTCCCCCTCCCTGAACACCTTCAAGAAGACCCTCAAGACCTGGGTCTTCGGCTGAATCGGAGCGGCGTAACCCCCCCCCCCTCAGAGACTTGAGACCCTCACGGGTGAGTAGCGCGCTTATAATTCCCTGATTGATTGATTGATTGCCACCACAGTGCATAATCATGAGGTCAGGGGGTTGGAAATGCAAAACGTTTTCAACCAAAGGCATCAATTGGTGCCACTTTAATCCTCTCTGTGCAGTCCATGTAATATCCACATTTTGCAAAGCTAGGTCTTTGTCAATACCTCTGTGTTCAGCATACCTTTTGCACCAGAAACCATAGCTGTGTCCAACAATCCATATTGTAAGTATCTTGAAGGGATGTCTGGAAGTAATGAAAAGATGTCTGTAGCTGAGGTAGTCAGTTGGTAGAATGAGAGGTATCTAAAATGGTGGACAATATGCTGTTTTTTAAAAAGTAGAGAATTGATTAGTTGTTTATGAACATTGAAAACTCAAAAATAGGGTGCATGTTACTTTCTTTAAAAAGCATGTTTCTTATTGGTTAGTAAAAAATGTTTGAAAGGTACAGTAGATAGGATAAGGTTATATTTTGCAAACGTCAACCACACCTGCTGTTTGCATTTGTAACCTTGTGTGCTGAACTTGAAAAAATGGTGAAATTGAGACCTATCAGTTCAGTTGAATGTTCCATGAACTGTTAATATAGAAGCTGGCATTAAGCAGAATGGGGGAAGGGTTGAATATTATCTGTGGTTTTAAAATATGGAATTGTAATTTATATATAAGTGATATGATATTAAAGTAAGATTTCCCAAGTCAGTACTATCTTCAGAAGTGGTGTGTTCTTAAAAATAGTGGTATTTTTATTTGTAATATATTTTTTAACTCTGTATGGATTCGCAGTCCATCGCATTGGTGCACGGTGGAGTCAAGACTCCAAAACATTCCAGAACCAGTTTGGGCACTTTTAGAAGTCAGTTGGTAAGGGTTAATATGTCTAACCAATAGAAATGTGTTTTACAATTTGAAATTATGTAGGAAGCAATGTGATTTGTTACTTACATTTATTTGTGTGGAGAAAGATAGGGAAAGTTTGCCATTACTGGTTTTACCTTGTTGAGAGTGGTGTATTACATTGATTGTGTGCATAAGAAAATCTTTTATGAGTTTCTGATATTTCATATTCTACAAATCAATTTGGAAGGTGAGTTATAAATTTGTGAGGTGTATTATGTATTAGCTTTATTTTTAAACTTTAAAAATTATTCAAGAACTGTGATGTTTGAAATATATTATTAAATGTAGAGATGTGAATTGTAGTTTGTTTTATTGTACTTAAATGTTGTTTGAAATAGATTCTGTATAGTAATATGTGTATATTGGAAGATGGATTAGTGATTATGGTAGTTTGTTTTAGTGTGTGAATATGTACATTTGTAGTATACCGCATAATTTTAGGTGTCGTTTTCAAATTGGAAGTGCAGTCTGTCAAGTTTTAAGGTGTGCATGGACTTGTGTCTGAAGCATGTCTCTACTTGTGTATGTATTTTCATATGTCTTATAAATTTGAAGGTGCATGATGTATAACAAAGCGGTGTTGTTGCTTTTTATGTGGTAGGCTCAAGACTGTGAGTAGTAGTAGAATGGTGAAGATGCAGCACAAAAGTGTGGTTTAAAAGATGTTGACATAAGGTATTAGTGATTAGGCTACTTTTTATAAGTCTCAAGAGAGGTACAGTTGAAATATGCCACATCATTTTTGGTGTTTGCTTGAAATTGGAAGTTTGTTCTGTGAATTTTTGAGGTGTGCATAGTGTTGTGGTACAGACATATGCATGCATGCTTTCAGGAATATGGTGAGACTTATAGCAGAGACATGTGAAGGGTTCCTGCTTTGTATTTGGCTAGGAGTAACATTATAAGTATTTATAGAATGGTAAAGTAGCAGCACAAAGTGAAGTTTGAGATATGTTTGTACAGATATTATTTATTAGAGTAATTTGTATGAATGTGTGAAAAGCTACATTTCAAATATACCGCATAATTTTCAGTGTCTGTTTGAAATTTGAAGTGTAGTCTGAGAAGTTTTAAGCTGTGGATGGTGTTGTGACTGAGGTATGTCTCTGCTTTCACATGTATTATGGTACATGTTATACGTCTGAAGATGATAGATGTATAAAACACAGGTATACATCTATCTGTATATTACTTTTATATATGATGCTGCTAGCAAAAGGTACAGACATATGCATGCATGCTTTTAGGAATATGGCGAGACTTACAGCAGAGACTTGTGACAGGTTGCTAGTTTATATTTGTGTAGGTCCAATAGCATAAGTAGTTGCAGAATGGTTAAGCTGAAGCTCAAAACTATGGTTTAAAACATGTTGGCAGAGGAATTAGTGATTAGGGTATTTTGTATGAGTCTGTTGAAAGGTATGGTTGAAATATATCACATTATTTTAGGTGTGTATTTGAAATGAGAAGTGCAGCTTCATAAGTTTTAAGATCTGCATGGTTTAGTGACTGTGGTAAGTCTGTACTTGCAGATGTATTTTCATATGTGTTATACATCTGAAGATGATAGATTTATAAAATACAGGCACAGATCTATTTGTATGTTTCCTTTATATATGATGATACTAGGAAAAGGTACAGATATATGCATACATTGTTTTAGAAATATGGGGAGACTTTCAACAAAGATAAGTGAAGGGTTGCTTTGCTGTTAGCTATGCTCAATACCTGATTAGTAGTACAATAGTGAAGCAGCAGTAGTAGAAAAGTGATTTTTAAGATATTTTGGGAGAGGAATTATTGATTATGATACTTTATAAGAGTCTGTGTAAAAGTTCACTTGAAATATGCTGCATACATCTAGGTGTGTGTTTGAAATGTTAAGTGTACTCTGTCAAGTTTTAAGGCCTTTATGGTCTTGTGAGTGTGGTTATGTTTCTACTTGCACATGTATTCTGATATGTGTTATGCTTCTGGCAATAGGTACAGATAGAAGCATGCATGCTTTTAGGAATATGGTTAGAGTTATGGTAGAGAAATGTGATAGGTTGCTGCTTTATGTTTGGCTGGGCCCAATATTCGTAGAATGGTGAAGCTGCAGAACAAAAGTGAGTTTTAAGACATGTTGGCAAAGGGATTACTGATTAGGCTACTTTCTATGAGTCTGGGGAAAGGTACACTTGAAATACACTGCAGAAATGTAGGTGTGTCTTTCAAATGTAAAGTGCAGTCTATTTCTTTTATATATGATGATGATTTCAAAAGGTAGACACATATGCATGCATGCTTTCAGGAATATGGTGAGATTTATAACAGACTCATGTGTAGGTTTGATGATTTATATTTGGGTACGCCCAACACCCTGAGTAGTTACAGAATGGTGAAGCTGCAGTACAAAAGTGTACACCATGTCATAAACCTCACTTTTGTGCTGCAATTTCAGTATTCTGCTACTACTCAGGATGTTGGGCATAGTCAAATATAAAGCAGCAATCTATAATATGTCTCACCTGTAAGTCTGCAATCACATAGCCACTACTGATGCACTCATCCATGCACTGAGGCACTATGTATTGAGTCCTTCAATAAGCCAGGCACTACCCTTGCACTTATGCAATCACTCATGCTGTACACATGCACTCCTTCAATAACCCAGGCACTATCTATGCATTTATAAAATCACCCAGGCACTACCTATGCAGTCCTCCAATCACCCAGGCACTACCCCTGCACTCATGCAATCACCCAAGCACTACCTATGCAGTCATGCAATAACCCAGGCAGTACCCTTGCACTCCTCTAGTCACTAGGCAGTACCCATGCACTCCTGTAATCACCCAGTCAGTACCCATGCACTTACAAAATCACCCAGGCAGCACTACCTATGCAGTCCTCCAATCACCCAGGTACTATCCCTGCACTCATGCAATCACCCAGGCATTAGACATGCACTCCTTCAACCACTCAGGCAGTACTCATGCACTTATAAAATCATCCAGGCTCTACCTATGCACTCCTCTAGTCACCCAGAAACTACCCCTGCACTCATGCAATCACCCAGGCATTACTCATACACTCCTCCGATCACCCATCCAGTACCCACACATTTATAAAATCACCCAGACACTACCTATGCACTCATGGAATCACCCAAGCACAACCTCTGCCCTCATGCAATCACCCAGGCACTATGTATTCACTCATGCAATAATCCAGGCACTACCCATGCACTCCTCTCATCACTCAAACACTACTCATGCAGTCATGCAATCACTCAGGCACTACCTGTGCACTTTTCCAATCACCTAGGCACTACCCCTACACTCATACAATCACTCAGGTATTTTCCATGTACTTCTTCAATCATTCAGGTAGTACCCATCCACTTCTTCAATCACCCAGACATTACCTCTGCACTAATGCAGTCACTCAGGCATTAGCCGTACACTCCTTCAATCATCTGTGGAAAGGTATGCTTGAAATACACCATATGATTTTAGGTCTCTACTTGAAATGAGAACTGCTTGAAATACATCATATGATTTTAGGTCTCTACTTGAAATGAAAAGTGCAGTTTCTTAAGTTTTAATTTGTGCATCACCTTGTGACTGAGGTATATATGTACTTGCAGATGTATTTTCATATGTGTTATGTATCTAAAGATGCTAGATGTATAAAATACAGGTATATCTCTATGTGTATGTTTGTTTTATATATGATGGCACTAGGGAAAGGTACAGGCCCCTGTATTCATGATTTTTGAAATATGGGGAGACTTACAACAGAGATATGTGAAGGGTTGTTGCTTTGTATTTTGGTAGGCTGTACATCTGAGTAGTACTACAATGGTAAAGCAGCAGGAACAGTAAAGTGATGTTTAAGATATGTTGGGTGAGGAATTACTGATTATGGTGCTTTAAAAGAATCTATGTAAAACTTTACTTGAAGTATGCCACATAAATCTAGGTGTCCGTTTGAAATGTTAAGTATAGTCTGTCAAGTTTTAAGGTCTGCATGGTTGTGTGATTGATGTATTTTCTAGTTTCATATGTATTCTCATATATGGTATGCATCTGAAGATGCTACATGTATAAAAGAGAGATATATCTATATTTGTATGTTTCTATTATATATGGTAGTACTAGTGAAAAGTACAGACACATGCATACATGCTTTCAGGAATATGGTGAGATTTATAACAGAGTCATGTGTAGGTTTGATGCTTTATATTTGGGTAGGCCCAATACCCTGAGCAGTGACAGAATGGTGAAGCTGTAGTAGAAAAGTGTACACCATGTCATAAACTTCACTTTTCTGTTGCAATTTCACTATTCTTCTACTACTCAGGATGCTGGGCGTAGTCAAATATAAAGCAACAACCTCAACACATGTCTCAGCAGTGAGTCTGCAATGACCCAGGCACTACCCATGCACTCATCCATGCACTAACCACTATATAGAGAGTCCTCCAATCAGTCAGGCACTACCCCTGCACTTATGCAAACACTCAGGAACTACCTATGCACTCTTTCAGTAATGCAGGCACTACCCCTATACTCATGCAATCACCCATGTACTATCTATGCATTCCTACAGTCACCCAAGCCCTACCTGTGCACTTATAAAATCACCCAGGCACTACCTATGCACTTATATAATCACCCAGGCACTATCTCTGCACTCCTCCAATCACCCAGGCAGTACAGATGCACTGATGCAATCACTGAGACACTACCGATGCACTCATACATGCACTCAGCCACTTCCCCTGCACTCATGCAATCACCCAAGCACTATCCATGCAGTTCTCCAATCATCCAGGCACAACCCTTGCACTCATGCAGTCACACAGGTACTACCTATGCATTGTTCCAATCAGTCAGGCACTAACCATGCATTCCTCCATGTACCAAGGCAGCGCCTGTACATTCCTCCAATCATGCAGGCATTACCCTTGCACACATGCAATCACCCAGGCATTACCTATGCACTTCTTCAATCACTGAGACAGTACCCATGCGCTCCTTCAATCACCCAGGTACTAGCCATGCACTCATGCAATCACTCAGGCATTACCTATGCACTTCTTCAATCACTCAGGTAGTACTGATGCAGTCCTCTAATTTCATAGGCACTACCCCTGCACTCATGTAATCACTCAGGCACTATCCATGCAGTTATCCATGCTCTCAGTCATGACTTGTGCACTCATTCCATTGACCGATGCACTCATCAAATCACTCAGGCAGTACTTATGCACTCATGTAATCAGCCAGTTACTATTCATCATCTTCTCCAATTACCCAGCTAGTATTCTTGCACTCATACAAACACCTAGACACTACTGTTGCACTCATTCATTCATGTAGGCACTACTTATACACTCATCTATGCATTCAGGGACTATTCATGCACTTATCCATGCACACAATCTCTACGTCTGCACTTATGCAACCAGTCAATCAGTATCCAATCTTTCCTCCAATTATACAGAGATTACCCTTGCACTCATACAATCACCCAGGCACTACCCATGGACTCATGCAATCACTGAGACACACTCATCATATATCTTAGCTGTAAGTCTTAACATATTGCGGAAACCATTTATACATATTTCTGTACTTTTTGGTAGCAATATCATATATTAAAGTAATATACAAATAGATGTATATTTGTGTTTTTTATAAGTGTAGCATCTTCACATGCATAATATATATCAGAATACATGTGCAAGTAGAGATATACCTTAGTTACAACACCATGCAGACCTTAAAACTTGACAGATTGCTCTTCACATTTGAAGCAGATAAAGAAAATTATGTGGTATACTCGAAGTGTAGCTTTCCACAGACTCATACAAAGTAGTGTTATAACTGATTCTTCTCTTAATATGTCTTAAACCTCACTTTTGTGCTGCTGCTTCATTGTTCTATGACTACTTAGGGTGTTGGGCCTAGTCAAATATATAGCAGCAATCTTTCATATGTCTCTGGTATAATCTCACCATCTTCTTAAAAGCATGCATGCATATGTCTGTACCTTTTGTTAGAAGCATCATATATCAAAGAAACATACACTGCTTCAGTCACCCAGGCACTTCCCTTGCACTCTTTCAATCATGCAGGCACTACCCTTGTACTTATGTAATCACTCAGCCAGTACTCATGCACTTATAAAATCACCCAGGCACTACCTTTGCACTCCTCCAATCACTCAGGCACTACCTCATTACTCCTGCAATCACACAGGCAGTACCCATGCACTTATAAAATCACCCAGTCACCTCCTATGTACTCCTGCAATCTCCCAGATATTACCCCTGCAGTCCTGCAATCACCCAGGCATTACCTATGTGCTCCTTTAATCCCACAGACGTTACCCCTGCACTCATGCCATCACTAATGCATTAGCTATACACTGGTTCAATCACCCATGCACTACCCTTGCACTCCTCCAATCACCCTGTCAGGATCTATGCACTCCTCCAATCACTCAGCTAGTACCCATGCTCTTATGGAATCAGTCAGGCACCACCCTAGCATTCCTCCAATCACCCAGGCACTAACCTTGTTCTCATACAATCACCCAGGCACTACCCCTGCAGTAATGCAATCACTTAGGTACTACCTGTGCAGTTATGCAATCACCAAGGCATTATCCCTGCAATCATGCAATCGCCCAGACATTACTCATGCGCTCCTCTAATCACTCACACATTACCTCTGCACTCATGCAATCACCTAGGCATTACCCAAGCACTCCTTTAATCATCAAGCCATTACCCATACACTTATAAAATCACCCAGACACTATTTATGTACTACCTCTGCAGTCGTGCAATCACGCAGCCTCTACCTATACACTCATAAACTAACCCAGACACTACCCTTGTAGTTGTAGAGTCACCCAGGCCCTACAGTTGCACTCATCTATTCCCCTAGGTACTACTCAATGAGTCACCTATGCCTTCAGGTAGTATTTATACACTTATCCATGCACTCAACCTCTATGTGTGCACTCATACAATTAGCCAGTCAGTATCCATCCTCTCATCCAATTACCCAGTGACTACCCTTGGACTCATACAATCACCCAAGCACTAACCATGGAGTTATGTAATCACTCAGGCAGATCTATTACATGTCTCAGTTGTAGGTTTCACTATATTCCTGAAATATTGTATACATATGTCTGTACCTTTTCCTAGCAAATTCATATATAAAAGTAATATACAAATAGATGTATACCTGTGTTTTATATGTCTATCAGCTTCACATGTTTGATATGTATCAAAATGGATAAGTAAGTAGAGATATCCCTCAGTTACAAGACTATAAAGGGTTTAAAATTTGAGAGATTGCACTTTACATTTTAAACAGACACGTAGATTTATGTGGCATACTTCAAGAGAACTTTCCCACAGATTCTTCAAAAGTACCATAATCAGTACGTAGTCACCGAACTTATCTTGAACATTACTTTTCTACTGCTACTGCTTCACTATTCCACTACTAGTTAGGTATTGAGCATAGCTAAGGGCAAAGCAGCAATCTTTGACATGTCTCTGCTGTCAGTCTTATCATCTTCCTCAAACTGTGCATGCATATATCTGTACCTTTTGGTAGTGTACCATATATAAAAGAAGAATAGAAATAGATGTATACTTGTGTTTTACACAAGTAGCATCTTCAGATGGATAACACATATCAAAGTATATGAGTAAGTAGAGACATATGTTCATACACACCCACATTTATGTGGCATACAAACATGCATGGATGCTTTCAGGAAGATAGTGACACTTACAGCATATATATGTGATAGGTCGCTGCTTTATATTAAGCCTGGGCGTAGTTCGCGAAGTAGCGCTACACGAAGGTTCGCAAAGTGCAGTTTGCACTACGCGAGCTACGCGTAGCACTACGCGAACTGCGTAGTGCACTGTTCGCAATGATTGCACAGTGCCGGATGCTTGTCCGCACTGTGCAATCATTGAAAACGGCATCTTGCACAGTGCGAGCTGTCTTTTACTGCCGCTCGAGTAGATTTTTACTCGAGCGGCAGCTTTCTCAACGCGGACTGGTAGTTTCTCATCGTGAGCGGTCGCGAGCATACGCGACCACTCGCAATGAGAAACCTGACCTCCCGCGTTGAGAATCTTGCCGGGATGTTTATTTTCCACGCTCGCGATCGGCAACTTGATGTTGCTGATCGCGAACGAGGAAAAAGTCTCGCCGGGATGTCATTTTGCTTGCTCGCGGTCGCCAACTTGACGTTGAGGACCGCGAGCAAGCAACAATGACCGCTGCACTACGCTACGCTACGCGTGTTTTCACTGTGCTACGTGCAATTCGCGTTGTGCGAAGTAGCGCAAACTTCGCAAACTACGCGAGCGTAGCGTAGTGCTTTGCCCAGGGTTACTTTATATTTGTCTGTGAAAGGTTTGCATGAAATACACCACATGATTTTAGGTCTCTACTTGAAATGAGAAATGCCCCTTGTACCTCTTTCACACTCTCTTTCCTCTGTCTGCACCCCTCTTGCCTCTTTCTGCACCTCTGTTCCTTCTTTCTGCACACATTAAAACTAAAGAAGCTGCACTTCTTATCTAGGTGATAGGAGGAGTACAAGGGTAGTGCCTGGGTGATTGGAGGAGTGATAGGGTAGTGCCTGACTGATTGCATAAGAGCATGGGTACTAGCTAAGTGATTGGAGGGGTGCAGAAAAAAAGCAAGAGGGGTGCAAAAAAGCATGAGAGGTTTAGAAAAAAGCAACAGAGGTGCAGAAAGAAGCAAGAGGGGAGAAGAAAGAGGGGAGAGGGGTGCAGAAAGAAACATAAGGGTTGCAGAAAGAAGGGACAGAGGTGGAGAAAGAGGCAAGAGAAGTGCAAAAAGTAGAAACAGAGAAGCAGAAAGGAGGAGGAGGGGTAGAGAAAGAGGCAAGAGGGATGTAGAAAGAAGCAAGAGAGGTATAGAAAGGAATAAAAGAAGTGCAGAAAGAAGCAACAGAGATGTATTAAGGGGGAAGTGGGGTGGAGAAAGAGGCAAGAGGGATACAGAAAGAAACAAGAGAGGTGCAGAAAGAGGGAGGAGGGGTGCAGAAAGAGGGAAGAGTGGCGTGAAAGAGGCATGAGGGTTGCAGAAAGAAGCAAGAGGAGTGCAGAAAGAAGCAAGAGTGGTTTAGAAAGTATTTACATTTCAAGCACACACTTATATTTATATTCATGCTTCAAGTGAACTTTTGTACAGACTCATACAAAGTAGTGTAATAACTAATCCATCTCCTAACATGTTTTAAATCTCACTTTTGTGTTGCTGTTTCACCATTCTAGTAATGGTCAGGGTGTTGGGCCTAGGCAAATATAAAGCAAAAACCTAGGACATGTGTCAGCTGTAAGTCTCACTATAAAATTGTAAATTGAATGTATTTTTTTAATTATAGATGGGAATATTTGTATATAATTATTTTAATAATATTAAATAATTTTAGAAAGTTTTTAAACTTTTCTTTTTTTTCAGATATTCTCCATAATTATTAAGAAAGATTCAGTATGGCAAAAAAAAAGCGCAAAATAAAAGACAACAAAAAAACAGTACTATTTCAAGGAGAGAGAAAAGCAGAAATTAGATGAAGTACAACATGTGACGTTGAAGAAAAAGGGGCCAATTCACAGAACTAATCTGAGATAAAATCTTAAACTTACTACTTTTGGTATTCACAGAAGGCATTTAGTAGTAGTAAAGTTAGGACTCCTAACTTTACTACTACTAAACTGAGACAAAATCCTAACTTTACGACTTTCGGTATTCACAAAAGGCATTTAGTAGTAGTAAAGTTAGGAGTCTTAACTTTACTACTACTAAATGCCTTCTGTGAATACCAAAAGTAGTAAGTTTAGGATTTTATCTCAGTTTAGTAGTAGTAAAGTTAGGAGTCCTAACTTTACTACTACTAATTGCCTTCTGTGAATACCAAAAGTAGTAAGTTTAGGATTTTATCTCAGATTAGTTTTGTGAATCGGCCCCAAAGTCTTCTGGTAAGAGAACTAAAGAATTTGTTAAAAGACTTTTAAAGAATGTAATGAATTTTCAAAATGGGGAAAAGAGAAAGAAAAGTTGTACAAACAATCAGAAGGAAACAAAAAAAGGACAAATTAATGGAAAATCAGGTTATGGGAAAACAATCTATGTTAAAAGAAGGATGAAAGAATATAAAGACATTAGGAAGAGAATGTATAAAAGTAGAGTACTACAAAATGTATTGAAAGATTGCAAAAAATATAAATGAAGATCAGCATTTTATAAGAAAAAAGAACAGATTGAAAGTGTATTCGAAAAGGCTTTAGAATTGAAAAGAAGATTGTTTATATTAGTATTGAAGAGAATGAAAACATTGAATAAAACAATGCACTTTATGAAGGAGAAAAGTAAAGGAAAAAGACCGGTTAATAGAACTAACTTTTGCAAAAAAGTTCGGGAGTATGGAAGCACACTTCTAGTACTGAGCCTTTTTATTGAAAAAAGCTATTTTCAACAAAATACATTAGTTCATGCAGTTGATCCCAGTGGTCGTTGTTATGAGTAACCCTGGGCGTAGTACTACGCTACGCTCACAGAGCATGCGTAGTTTGTCCTTCTACGCACTATGCAAATTGCACGTAGCACAGTGCAAAAACTGTGCTAAAAGACGTAGCATAGCAGCAAAATCATCAACACATGCAAATGCTTTGATAAAGCAATTTTACATGCTAAAAAGCATATAACCAATTCACAAAAGTGAACTTTGAGAATGAAAATATTAGGCAATGAGAGAGGTGATGATTTTGGGGTTCCCCCTAACCTAGGGGGAGGACCAAGCAGATGCCTTGAACACAAAGACCATATCATGCTGAACGATTCAGTGGTGGTCCCTTCCTCCTAGGACCACCCCAAGCACAGTTATGGGCAAAATACAATCCCAACCAAAGGCCCTGCAAAGCATTATGGGACGAGATTAGCAGTGGGCAGTGAATATTATAGTGTCAAATATTAAAATAATTCTACAAAGAGCTGCAGTTCAACTAGTCGTTACTAGATGTCCCTCACGAGTCAAATGCAAAAGCATTGAAATTATTATTACATCAAGCTGCAGTTCCACTAGTCGTTACTAGATGTCCCTCACGAGTCAAATGCAAAAGCATTGAAACCCTTTCATGATGAAACTGTTTTGTCTTTTATTGAAGACTATGTTACCTGTGCCATTCCAAAAAAAGGAGGAGAAAACAGCTTGAGACAACAAGTTTTACGGTTTCAAAGTCATCGATGTGGAAAATATTGTCATCAAAAATACACGTCAAAGGGAAAATTTTATTTTAAAAAATCGTTTTGGATTCCCACGTCCAGTAATTTCAAAAGGAAGAGTCAATAATTTCCTGTCACCAGTAAGGCATACTATAACTCGAAAATCTCCAAAGAATACTTACAACATAAAAGAACTGGAGATTCAAAGTATATTAATGAGTACAATCCAGTGATTTTGACAATGTGGAATGCAAACATGGATATCGAGTATGTTGCAGATAATTTGATTGCTGTTGCTCACTATGTTACATCATATATAACCAAATCTGAAAAGACGGAGTTGAAAGAAATGTGAAAGAAATTTCACAAGAGAAGACTCTTAGTAACAAATTGTACACTTTAGTTTGAAGATGCTTTCCCATCGAGAGATTGGATCCTACGAATGTTCGGATCGTTTGACCTCTGCAAGTTTATATTCAAAGTCAAGAGGATTCATTTGGGTAAGTCTAGGTCTTGCTGCAACACAAAATCGAGTATTAAAATCTCTACAAGAAATTGAATACTTAGCATTGAATGAACCAGAAAGTACAGATATTTTTAAAACTAATATGTTGGATACGTACTATCCCAAAATAAGTCCATATCTGGAACACATATGTCTCTATGAAGTACTGCAACATTACAGTTTTAAGAGAAATGTTATAGAAAATATAAATGAAGAAAAATATGCAGTAATTGGATGTGATGGATATTTGGTAAAACATGCCAAAGGAAATCTTATTAACCACAGGCAACTCAGTTGTGAAATTCCAGATAAAAGGGAATTTTTCTATTTAACACTTCTGCAACTCTTCAAGCCTTGGTGTAGTGAAATAAAATTACTTGAAGATTTTGACTGCTATGAAGACTCTTTTAATCCGTGTAAAGATAGCATTCACTGCACAAATTTTCCAACTTATCTACAAATGTTAAATGAAGAGATTGAACAAGAAAATACTATTACAGCTGAAATAGCTAGAGGCAGTTCTTAAGATAGTCAAAGTTCTGCTCCACTAAGTCAAGATCCACTAGGACAACCAATTATTGAAAATGAAGCAGCAATAGCCATGAATAAAGTAGAAACAGCAATGCAACAAGCACAACAGGATATTATTGAGTTGGGAAACTTGGAGGAAGAACTAAATATTGAACAAAAAGAAATTTATTAGCAAGTGACACAACAGATACAACATGGTTTACTGCATGAAAGGAAAGAATGCCAATGCACATCATTTAAACCTATTCGAATGCACATCAGTGGGCAAGCTGGAACAGGAAAAAGTTTCGTAATAAAAGTTTTGACCAGTTATCTACACAAAACCACTGAATCACATTTATCTTGTGTTGTAACCGCTCCAACTGGGTTAGCAGCACACAACATTAAAGGGATTACGTTAGATCGATTACTCATGCTACCAGTTGAACATGAAATTAAGTTGGAATATCACAAGCTATCTGGAGAAGCTTGTTATGAAGTTTCAAGAGTACTCAAGAAAATGAAACTACTAATCATTGATGAGGTGAGCATGGTGTCAAACTTAATGCTTGCCTTTGTACATTTAAGAATGCAACAGATTTTAAAAACAGATTATGATGTTCTATTTGGAGGAAAACATGTAATTGTATTCAGCGACCTACTACAACTTACTCCTGTAAAAGGGCAACCTGTTTTTAAAACACTTGTCCATGAAGACACTAGGAAATCTTTGGGAAGTATTGGAAATGTCAACATTTGGTCTCATTTTGAATATAAAGAACTTATTAAGAACATGTGACAAGCAAGTGATGAACATTATGGAAACATTTTTCAAGATATAAGAATTGGTGCTTTGACAAAAAATGGTAAAGAAGCTTTACAAAGTCGGCTTTTAATGAATTTGTTTGCAAATGAAAAGATAGCACCTGAAATAATGTACAAAAAATTTGGAGAACAGAAGTCTATAGTTTGCCTAATGCCTACATTGCAAGAGTGTTGTACGTTCAATCAAAAACTTTTGAAATTGGAAAAACAACCAATAGTGAAAATGGAAGCTATTGATAAAATGGAACACGAAGGAGTTACTATTCTTTTCTCAGAGAAATTACAGTCAAAATAGGATTCCTTGGAAAAGTTGGTGTCTAAGACTACAGGCTTAGAAAAGATTTTATATGTATGTGTAAACTGTCGAGTAATTTTACGGCATAATTCGAATGTAGAAGAAGGTTTAGTAAATGGAGCAATGGGAAAAGTTGTTGATTTTGTAAATTTTCAGAACAGAGATGGAATTGAATTTTTGTAGGTTAAATTTGATAAGATTGAAGGGGTAAAACAGATTGGACATTGTAATGTTCGTTTTTTGCTTGTAAAAGACTTGTATGTTCATAGAAAACAGTTTCCTGTTTCTTTAGCATATGCTGTAACCATTCATAAATCTCAAGGTTTAAGTGTAGACAGTGCTTTGGTAAATTTTGGAAGTACAGTGTTTAAAGAGGGCATGGCATATGTTGCATTGTCTCAAGTAAGAACATTATCTGGTTTGTATTTGATTGATTTTGATGAGAAAAAGATTAGTGCTGATGTAAAGTGTGTAAGAGAGTACAATCGGTTAAGAAGACTTTATGCTCCTAACTTAGGTGAATATCCTGTATATGAGAAACTTGTAGTGTGTTCAAAACGGAAATATAACCAATATTCTACTGAGATTCAAAAAAAGAAAACAATTCAAGAGAATGATGAAACTGCAAAGAAAATGAAAATTGACACAGTTGATGATATTGTAGGATACCAGCTAGAAAATAGTTCAGGTATCAACTGCCTTACTAATGTAATTGTGAATGTTGTCTTTTATCTAGAAGATCTTCATCATGAAATTATGGAGAATCGAGACAAAGATTCTGGGGCATATTAGCAAGGGCACTATCGCCGCTTTAGCGGCACTTTTTCGCCGCTAAAGCGGCGATATTTATATCGCCCTATCAGCAAACTGTCTCTAACAGCAGTTAGCGACAGTTTGCGGGCATTAGCGCCCGTTTTTTACCGCTTTGCATGTCAGCGATATTTATCGCTAATGACATGCAAAGTGGGCGTTCCGACGAACAACCCTGGGAAACACTCGCTAACAGGCCTATCGCCTATTAGCAAGGTGGCCATGGCCCCAGTTAGCGACGTGAAAAGTCGTGCTAACCGGGAGTCATCGCCATTATTTAACACCTGCAATTAGCAGGTGTTAGCCATACCTAACATGGGGGGTGGATTATGCTGATACGACCACAGGGTTCGTATCAGCAAGGTGTTCTCCCTTCTCCATGCAACATCGCTGGTTTTTCAGCGATGTTGGCCATTTCTCCCGCTATCGCTGGAATATTCATCGCCATAGCGCTAATCGTTGCTAATACAGCGTTAGCGTGGCGATATATTCCAGCGATAGCCGGCGATAAAATAAATCACGCTAAGCAGGGTTAGCGATGATTATCGCCTCGTCTTGCTAATATGCCCCTCTGTTCTTTACTACACTATATTTTTCAAAAGTTGGTAACTGATAGAACTAAAATCCATACTGCTTCTGGCATTTGGCATCTTTTGGATATATGTACTGGATCATTGAAATTTACATTGAATGTACAACAAGATGCACACGAATTTCTTATGCTTGCAGTATTGGAAGATGAAGAAATAGAAATTGAAAATTGGTTTGGACTAAGTTACAGATGGGATCATAAAAGTGAAGAGTGTTCATGTTCTTCTACCACTGAAATAGACACTGAATGATTCATATATTTGACAATACCAGATTGCAAATCAGTGTCTTTTAACAAAGTAGTAAAAACAGCTAATCAAGATATGAAATGTTCTCATTGTAAATCAGAAATGTTGTCAACATTATTTATAGAAAGATTTGGACAATATGTCATTTTAATGCTACAATGCTGTAGAGCAAGAAAATTGGAAACCAAAATATTTTTTTGTGGCAAGTCAAGTATCAATTTCAGGAAGAACTTTTAAAGCAGTGGCTATTATTTTTCATGATGGACCTACCACAACATCTGGACACTATACTGTGTATTTAAAGTGCAATAAAGGATGGACACATTGAAATGATGCCCATTTGGAATTCAAATGTAGGTTGCCTTACGAATTACCAAATTCATATCTGATATTTTTGATGCCAAAGTTTTGAAAACATAATTCGGCCTATTGGGAAGATGTGAACACAAATTAACGAGTTTATTTTGGATATTTTCAATGCAAATGGTTTTGGAAACATTATTCGGCCTATTAGGAAGATGTGAACAATTACTGTTTGGATTATTGTTTGTGCTAATTCTTATTGCATTTGCAAAATTGTGTTTGAAAGAAGTAGTTTATATATGTGATCTTTATATTATACGCGATGTAAACGAGAGTGTATATTTTACAAAATGTACTTGAGAGAAGTAAAAGAATTAATGTAGTTGAAGAATGTAATTTGCAAACTGTAGATAGTTGCACTTGTAAACATTTTCAATTCAGATTATTATTTTTTTTTACAATCTCATTGATTGAATTTTTCCCCCCGCTGTTATATGATGATCTACATTGAAATCACTATGTATGGTGAAATTCAGTAGAATCTGAGAACAGCAAAAGGGAAACTGAATATGTTATGTAATTCTAAAATTATGTTGTGTTCTTAAAACTATAATATTATATGCAATAACAGTTTTTCTTCTTTTTTTTACAAAAGTTAATACTAAAGTTTGAAAAGATTTTAAATTCAGTTTACAACAAAACTACTATAAAATAGTTCCACTAAGTTTTGTGTATTCTTTAATAAAAAGGTAAGATGAAATAATGTAACAAGCATGATAATATGTACTAATGTTTACAGTCACATTTACTGCACTCATTCATTTTTTCAAACACTACCCATGCACTTATCTATACAGTTAGGCACTATTCCCACACTTCTCCCATCACCCATGCACTATCCATGCACTTCTCCAATCACCTAGACAGTACCCATACACTTATAATATCACCCAGACAATATCTATGCACTCCACCAATCACTAGGTACTAACTGTACACTCATGCAATCACCCCGGCATTCCTCATGTACTCATCCATGCACTCTGGTACTACCCATGCACTCCTCCAAACCCCCATACATTACTCCTGCACTCATGGAATCACCTAGGCAATACCCATGCACTCCTTCAATCACTTAGGTAGTACCCATGCACTCCTCCAATCACCCATACATTACTTCTTCACTCTTGCAATCACCCAGGCATTACCCATGCACTCCTTGAATCATTCAGGCGGTACCCATGCACTCCTCCAATCACCCAGACATTACTCCTGCACTCATAGAATCACCCAGGCATTACCCATGCACTCCTTAAATCATTCAGGCAGTACCCATGTACTCCTCCAATCACCCAGACATTACTCTTGCACTCATGGAATCACTACGGCATTACCCATGCACTCCTCCAATCACCCAGGCACTACCCATGCACTCATGCAATAACACAGGCATTACCCATCCACTCCTTCAATCACTCAGGCAGTATGCATGCACTCCTCCAATCACCCAGGCACTACCCATGCACTCATGCAATCACATAGGCATTACCCATCCACTCCTTCAATCACTCAGGCAGTAAACATGCACTCCTCCAATCACCCAGACATTACCCCTGCACTCATGCAATCACCCAGGCATTACCCATGCACTCCTTCAATCACTCAGGCAGTACCCATGCACTCCTCCAATCACCCAGGCACTACCCATGCACTTATGCAATCACCCAGGTATTACCTATGCACTCCTTCAATCACTCAGGCAGGCAGTACCCATGCACTCCTCCAATCACCCACACATTACTCCTGCCCTCATGGAATCAGCCATGCATTACCCATGCACTCCTTCAATGACTCAGGAGGTACCCATGCACTCCTTCAATCACCCAGGCACTGCCCATGCACTCATGCAATCAACCAGGCATTACCAATGCACTCCTTAAATCACTCAGGTAGTACCCATGCACTCCTCCAATCACCCAGGCACTACCCATGCACTTATGCAATCAACCAGGCATTACTCATCCACTCCTTCACTCATTCAGGCAGTACCCATGCACTCCTCCAATCACCCAGACATTACTCTTGCACTCATGGAATCACTACGGCATTACCCATGCACTCCTCCAATCACCCAGGCACTACCCATGCACTCATGCAATCACACAGGCATTACCCATCCACTCCTTCAATCACTCAGGCAGTATGCATGCACTCCTCCAATCACCCAGGCACTACCCATGCACTCATGCAATCACATAGGCATTACCCATCCACTCCTTCAATCACTCAGGCAGTAACCATGCACTCCTCCAATCACCCAGACATTACCCCTGCACTCATGCAATCACCCAGGCATTACCCATGCACTCCTTCAATCACTCAGGCAGTACCCATGCTCTCCTCCAATCACCCAGGCACTACCCATGCACTTATGCAATCACCCAGGCATTACCTATGCACTCCTTCAATCACTCAGGCAGGCAGTACCCATGCACTCCTCCAATCACCCACACATTACTCCTGCCCTCATGGAATCAGCCATGCATTACCCATGTACTCCTTCAATGACTCAGGAGGTACCCATGCACTCCTCCAATCACCCAGGCACTGCCCATGCCCTCATGGAATCAGCCATGTATTACCCATGCACTCCTTCAATGACTCAGGAGGTACCCATGCACTCCTCCAATAACCCAGGCACTACCCATGCACTCATGCAATCACATAGGCATTACCCATCCACTCCTTCAATCACTCAGGCAGTAACCATGCACTCCTCCAATCACCCAGACATTACCCCTGTACTCATGCAATCAACCAGGCATTACCAATGCACTCCTTCAATCACTCAGGCAGTACCCATGCACTCCTCCAATCACCCAGGCACTACCCATGCACTTATGCAATCAACCAGGCATTACTCATCCACTCCTTCACTCACTCAGGCAGTACCCATGCACTGCTCCAATCGCCCAGACATTACACATGCACTCCTTCAATCACTCAGGCAGTATCCATGTACTCCTCCAATCACCCATGCACTAACCATACACTTATGCAATCACCCAGGCATTACCTATGCACTCTTTCAATCACTCAGGCAGTACCTATGTACTCCTCCAATCACCCAGATATTACTCCTGCACTCATGGAATCACCCAAGCACTACCCATGCACTCATGCAATCACCCAGGCAGTACCCATGCACTTATGCAATCACCCAGGTATCACCTATGCACTCCTTCAATCAGTTAGTACCCATGCACTCCTCCAATCACCCAGACATTACTCCTGCACTTATGGAATCATCCAGGCACTACCCATGCACTCATGCAAACACCCAGGCAGTACCCATGCACTCTTCCAATCACCCAGACATTACCTCTGCTCTCATGCAAACACCCAGGCATTACCCATGCACTTACAAAATCACCCAGGCATTATTGATGCACTCCTTCACTCACTCAGGCAGAACCCATGCACTCCTCCAATTACCCAGACATTACTCATGCACTCATGCAATCATCCAGGCATTACCCATGAACTCCTTCAATCACTCGGGCAGTACCCATGCACTTCTGCAATCACCCAGACATTACCTCTGCACTCATGCAATCACCCAGGCCATTATCCATGCACTAACAAAATCACCCAGGCATTACCCATGCACTCCTTTAATCACTCAGGCAGTACCCATGCACTCCTCCAATAACCCAGACATTACCCCTGAACTCATGCAATCACCCAGGCATTACCCATGCACTCCTTCAATCAGTCAGGCAGTACCCATGCACTCCTCCAATCACCCAGGTACTACTCATGCACTTGAGCAATCACCCAGGCATTACCTATGCACTCCTTCAATCACTCAGGCAGTACCCATCCACTCCTCCAATCAGCTAGACATTACTCCTGCACTCTTGCAATCACCCAGGCACTACCCATGCATGCATGCCATCATCCAGGCAGTACCCATGCACCCTTCCAATCACCCAGGCACTACCCATGCACTTATGCAATCACCCAGGCATTACCTTTGCACTATTTCAATCACTCAGGCAGTACCCATGCTCTCCTCCAATCACCCAGACATTACTCTGGCACTCATTGAATCACCTAGGCACTACCCATGCACTCATGCCATCACCCAGGCAGTACCCATGCACTCTTCCAATCACCCAGGCACTACCCATGCACTCCATCAATCAGTTAGACTGTACCCATGCACTCCTCCAATCATCCAGACATTACCTGTGCACTCATGCAATCACCCAGGCACTACCCATGCACTTCTTCAAACACTCAGGCAGTGCCCATGCACTCTTCCAATCACCCAGACATTACTCCTGCACTCATGGAATCACCCAGGCACTACCCATGCACTCATGCAATCACCCAGGCAGTACCCATGCACTCTTCCAATCACCCAGACATTGCCTCTGCACTCATGCAATCACCCAGGCATTACCCATGCACTTGCAAAATCACCCAGGCATTACCCATGCACTTACAAAATCACCCAGGCATTATTGATGCACTCCTTCAATCACTCATGCAGTACCTAGGCACTCCTCCAATCACCCAGACATTACTCATGCACTCATGCAATCACCCAGGTATTACCCATACACTCCTTCAAACACTCAGGCAGTACCCAGGCACTGCTGCAATAACCCATACATTACCTCTGCACTTATGCAATCAACCTGGCATTACCCATGCACTTACAAAATCACCCAGGCATTACCCATGCACTTACAAAATCACCCAGGCATTATTGATGCACTCCTTTAATCACTCAGGCAGTACCCATGCACTCCTCCAATCACCCAGACATTACCCCTGCACTCATGCAATCACGCAGGCATTAAACATGCACTCCTTCAATCAGTCAGGCAGTACCCATGCACTCCTCCAATAACCCAGGTATAAGCTGCTTATAGCTGTTTCACCCATATCTTTGTGTGCTATATTGTGTTTTCTACATATGACTTGTAGAGCACTCTGATACTCGCAAGGGTCTTGTTCGCGCTATATAAAACCTTCAAAATAAATAAATAAATAAATAAAATAAAAACCCAGGTACTACCCATGCAATCACCCAGGTATTACCTTTGCACTCCTTCAATCACTCAGGCAGTACCCATTCACTCCTCCAATCACCCAGAAATTACTCCTGCACTCATGCACTCCCCCAGGCATTACCCATGCACTCCTTCAATCACTCAGGCAGTACCCATGCACTGCTTCAATCACCCAGACATTACACCTGCACTCATGCAATCACCCAGGCATTACACATGCACTCCTTCAATCACTCAAGCAGTACCCATGCACTCCTCCAATCACCCAGACATTACTCCTGCACTCATGGAATCACCCAGTCACTACCCTTGCACTCATGCAATCACCCAGTCACTACCCATTCACTTATGCAATCACCCAGGCATTACCTATGCACTCCTTCAATAAGTTAGACAGTACCCATGCACTCCTCCAGTCACCCAGACATTTCCTGTGCACTCATGCAATCACCCAGGCACGACCCATGCACTTCTTCAATCACTCAGGCAGTACCCATGCACTCCTCCAATCACCCAGATATTACTCCTGCACTCATGGAATGACCCAGGCACTACCCATGCACTTATGCAATCACCCAGGCAGTACCCATGCACTCTTCCAATCACCCAGACATTACCTCTGCACTCATGCAGTCACCCAGGCATTACCCATGCACTTACAAAATCACCCAGGCATTACCCATGCACTTACAAAATCACCCAGGCATTATTGATGCCTTCCTTCAATCACTCAGGCAGTACCCATGCACTCCTCCAATCACCGAGACATTACTCCTGCACTCATGCAATCACCCAGGCATTACACATGCACTCCTTCAATCACTCAGGCAGTACCCATGCACTCCTCCAATCACCCAGACATTACTCCTGCACTCATGGAATCACCCAGTCACTACCCTTGCACTCATGCAATCACCCAGGCACTACCCATGCACTTATGCAATCACCCAGGCATTACCTATGCACTCCTTCAATCAGTTAGACAGTACCCCTGCACTCCTCCAGTCACCCAGACATTTCCTGTGCACTCATGCAATCACCCAGGCACGACCCATGCACTACTTCAATCACTCAGGCAGTACCCATGCACTCCTCCAATCACCCAGATAATACTCCTGCACTCATGCAATCACCCAGGCATTACCCATGCACTCCTTCAATGACTCAGGAGGTACCCATGCACTCCTCCAATCACCCAGGCACTGCCCATGCCCTCATGGAATCAGCCATGCATTACCCATGCACTCCTTCAATGACTCAGGAGGTACCCATGCACTCCTCCAATCACCCAGGCCCTGCCCATGCACTCATGCAATCAACCAGGCATTACCAATGCACTCCTTCAATCACTCAGGCAGTACCCATGCACTCCTCCAATCACCCAGGCACTACCCATGCACTTATGCAATCAACCAGGCATTACTCATCCACTCCTTCACTCACTCAGGCAGTACCCATGCACTCCTCCAATCGCCCAGACATTACACATGCACTCCTTCAATCACTCAGGCAGTATCCATGTACTCCTCCAATCACCCATGCACTAACCATACACTTATGCAATCACCCAGGCATTACCTATGCACTCTTTCAATCACTCAGGCAGTACCTATGTACTCCTCCAATCACCCAGATATTACTCCTGCACTCATGGAATCACCCAGGCACTACCCATGCACTCATGCAATCACCCAGGCAGTACCCATGCACTTATGCAATCACCCAGGTATCACCTATGCACTCCTTCAATCAGTTAGTACCCATGCACTCCTCCAATCACCCAGACATTACTCCTGCACTTATGGAATCATCCAGGCACTACCCATGCACGCATGCAATCACCCAGGCAGTACCCATGCACTCTTCCAATCACCCAGACATTACCTCTGCTCTCATGCAAACACCCAGGCATTACCCATGCACTTACAAAATCACCCAGGCATTATTGATGCACTCCTTCACTCACTCAGGCAGAACCCATGCACTCCTCCAATTACCCAGACATTACTCATGCACTCATGCAATCATCCAGGCATTACCCATGAACTCCTTCACTCACTCAGGCAGTACCCATGCACTCCTCCAATCGCCCAGACATTACACATGCACTCCTTCAATCACTCAGGCAGTATCCATGTACTCCTCCAATCACCCATGCACTAACCATACACTTATGCAATCACCCAGGCATTACCTATGCACTCTTTCAATCACTCAGGCAGTACCTATGTACTCCTCCAATCACCCAGATATTACTCCTGCACTCATGGAATCACCCAGGCACTACCCATGCACTCATGCAATCACCCAGGCAGTACCCATGCACTTATGCAATCACCCAGGTATCACCTATGCACTCCTTCAATCAGTTAGTACCCATGCACTCCTCCAATCACCCAGACATTACTCCTGCACTTATGGAATCATCCAGGCACTACCCATGCACGCATGCAATCACCCAGGCAGTACCCATGCACTCTTCCAATCACCCAGACATTACCTCTGCTCTCATGCAAACACCCAGGCATTACCCATGCACTTACAAAATCACCCAGGCATTATTGATGCACTCCTTCACTCACTCAGGCAGAACCCATGCACTCCTCCAATTACCCAGACATTACTCATGCACTCATGCAATCATCCAGGCATTACCCATGAACTCCTTCAATCACTCAGGCAGTACCCATGCACTTCTGCAATAACCCAGACATTACCTCTGCACTCATGCAATCACCCAGGCCATTATCCATGCACTAACAAAATCACACAGGCATTACCCATGCACTCCTTTAATCACTCAGGCAGTACCCAAGCACTCCTCCAATAACCCAGACATTACCCCTGAACTCATGCAATCACCCAGGCATTACCCATGCACTCCTTCAATCAGTCAGGCAGTACCCATGCACTCCTCCAATCACCCAGGTACTACCCATGCACTTAAGCAATCACCCAGGCATTACCTATGCACTCCTTCAATCACTCAGGCAGTACCCATCCACTCCTCCAATCAGCTAGACATTACTCCTGCACTCTTGCAATCACCCAGGCACTACCCATGCATGCATGCCATCATCCAGGCAGTACCCATGCACCCTTCCAATCACCCAGGCACTACCCATGCACTTATGCAATCACCCAGGCATTACCTTTGCACTATTTCAATCACTCAGGCAGTACCCATGCTCTCCTCCAATCACCCAGACATTACTCTGGCACTCATTGAATCACCTAGGCACTACCCATGCACTCATGCCATCACCCAGGCAGTACCCATGCACTCTTCCAATCACCCAGGCACTACCCATGCACTCCATCAATCAGTTAGACTGTACCCATGCACTCCTCCAATCACCCAGACATTACCTGTGCACTCATGCAATCACCCAGGCAGTACCCATGCACTCTTCCAATCACCCAGACATTGCCTCTGCACTCATGCAATCACCCAGGCATTACCCATGCACTTGCAAAATCACCCAGGCATTACCCATGCACTTACAAAATCACCCAGGCATTAGTGATGCACTCCTTCAATCACTCATGCAGTACCTAGGCACTCCTCCAATCACCCAGACATTACTCATGCACTCATGCAATCACCCAGGTATTACCCATACACTCCTTCAAACACTCAGGCAGTACCCAGGCACTGCTGCAATAACCCATACATTACCTCTGCACTTATGCAATCAACCTGGCATTACCCATGCACTTACAAAATCACCCAGGCATTACCCATGCACTTACAAAATCACCCAGGCATTATTGATGCACTCCTTTAATCACTCAGGCAGTACCCATGCACTCCTCCAATCACCCAGACAATACCCCTGCACTCATGCAATCACCCAGGCATTAAACATGCACTCCTTCAATCAGTCAGGCAGTACCCATGCACTCCTCCAATAACCCAGGTATAAGCTGCTTATAGCTGTTTCACCCATATCTTTGTGTGCTATATTGTGTTTTCTTCATATGACTTGTAGAGCGCTCTGATACTCGCAAGGGTCTTGTTCGCGCTATATAAAACCTTCAAAATAAATAAATAAAATAAAAACCCAGGTACTACCCATGCAATCACCCAGGTATTACCTTTGCACTCCTTCAATCACTCAGGCAGTACCCATTCAGTCCTCCAATCACCCAGAAATTACTCCTGCACTCATGCACTCCCCCAGGCATTACCCATGCACTCCTTCAATCACTCAGGCAGTACCCATGCACTGCTTCAATCACCCAGACATTACACCTGCACTCATGCAATCACCCAGGCATTACACATGCACTCCTTCAATCACTCAGGCAGTACCCATGCACTCCTCCAATCACCCAGACATTACTCCTGCACTCATGGAATCACCCAGTCACTACCCTTGCACTCATGCAATCACCCAGTCACTACCCATGCACTTATGCAATCACCCAGGCATTACCTATGCACTCCTTCAATAAGTTAGACAGTACCCATGCACTCCTCCAGTCACCCAGGCACGACCCATGCACTTCTTCAATCACTCAGGCAGTACCCATGCACTCCTCCAATGACCCAGATATTACTCCTACACTCATGGAATCACCCAGGCACTACCCATGCACTTATGCAATCACCCAGGCAGTACCCATGCACTCTTCCAATAACCCAGACATTACCTCTGCACTCATGCAGTCACCCAGGCATTACCCATGCACTTACAAAATCACCCAGGCATTACCCATGCACTAACAAAATCACCCAGGCATTATTGATGCCTTCCTTCAATCACTCAGGCAGTACCCATGCACTCCTCCAATCACCCAGACATTACTCCTGCACTCATGCAATCACCCAGGCATTACACATGCACTCCTTCAATCACTCAGGCAGTACCCATGCACTCCTCCAATCACCCAGACATTACTCCTGTACTCATGGAATCACCCAGTCACTACCCTTGCACTCATGCAATCACCCAGGCACTACCCATGCACTTATGCAATCACCCAGGCATTACCTATGCACTCCTTCAATCAGTTAGACAGTACCCCTGCACTCCTCCAGTCACCCAGACATTTCCTGTGCACTCATGCATTCACCCAGGCACGACCCATGCACTACTTCAATCACCCAGGCAGTACCCATGCACTCCTCCAATCACCCAGATAATACTCCTGCACTCATGCAATCACCCAGGCATTACACATGCACTCCTTCAATCATCAGGCAGTACCCATGCACTCCTCCAATCACCCAGACATTACTCCTGCACTCATGGAATCACCCAGTCATTACCCTTGCACTCATGCAATCACCCAGGCACTACCCATGCACTTATGCAATCACACAGGCATTACCTATGCACTCCTTCAATCAGTTAGACAGTACCCCTGCACTCCTCCAGTCACCCAGACATTTCCTGTGCACTCATGCAATCACCCAGGCACGACCCATGCACTCATGGAATCACCCATGCACTACCCATGTACTTATGCAATCACCCAGGCAGTACCCATGCACTCTTCCATTCACCCAGGCACTACCCATGTACTTATGCAATCACCCAGGCAGTACCCATGCACTCTTCCAATCACCCAGACATTACATCTGCACTCATGCAGTCACCCAGGCATTACCCATGCACTTACAAAATCACCCAGGCATTACCCATGCACTTACAAAATCATCCAGGCATTATTGATGCCTTCCTTCAATCACTCAGGCTGTACCCATGCACTCCTCCAATCACCCAGACATTACTCCTGCACTCATGTAATCACCCAGGCATTACCCATGCACTCCTTCAATCACTCAGGCAGTACCCTTGTACTCCTCCAATCACCCAGGTACTACCCATGCAATCACCCAGGTATTACCTTTGCACTCCTTCAATCACTCAGGCAGTACCCATTCACTCCTCCAATCACCCAGAAATTACTCCTGCACTCATGCACTCACCCAGGCATTACCCATGCACTCCTTCAATCACTCAGGCAGTACCCATGCACTGCTTCAATCACCCAGACATTACACCTGCACTCATGCAATCACCCAGGCATTACACATGCACTCCTTCAATCACTCAGGCAGTACCCATGCACTCCTCCAATCCCCCAGACATTACTCCTGCACACATGGAATCACCCAGTCACTACCCTTGCACTCATGCAATCACCCAGTCACTACCCATGCACTTATGCAATCACCCAGGCATTACCTATGCACTCCTTCAATAAGTTAGACAGTACCCATGCACTCCTCCAGTCACCCAGACATTTCCTGTGCACTCATGCAATCACCCAGGCATGACCCATGCACTTCTTCAATCACTCAGGCTGTACCCATGCACTCCTCCAATCACCCAGATATTACTCCTGCACTCATGGAATCACCCAGGCACTACCCATGCACTTATGCAATCACCCATGCAGTACCCATGCACTCTTCCAATCACCCAGACATTACCTCTGCACTCATGCAGTCACCCAGGCATTACCCATACACTTACAAAATCACCCAGGCATTACGCATGCACTTACAAAATCACCCAGGCATTATTGATGCCTTCCTTCAATCACTCAGGCAGTACCCATGCACTCCTCCAATCACCCAGACATTACTCCTGCACTCATGCAATCACCCAGGCATTACACATGCACTCCTTCAATCACTCAGGCAGTACCCATGCACTCCTCCAATCACCCAGACATTACTCCTGCACACATGGAATCACCCAGTCACTACCCTTGCACTCATGCAATCACCCAGGCACTACCCATGCACTTATGCAATCACCCAGGCATTACCTATGCACTCCTTCAATCAGTTAGACAGTACCCCTGCACTCCTCCAGTCACCCAGACATTTCCTGTGCACTCATGCAATCACCCAGGCACGACCCATGCACTTCTTCAATCACTCAGGCAGTACCCATGCACTCCTCCAATTACCCAGATAATACTCCTGCACTCATGCAATCACCCAGGCATTACACATGCACTCCTTCAATCACTCAGGCAGTACCCATGCACTCCTCCAATCACCCAGACATTACTCCTGCACTCATGGAATCACCCAGTCATTACCCTTGCACTTATGCAATCACCCAGGCACTACCCATGCACGTATGCAATCACCCAGGCATTACCTATGCACTCTTCCAATCACCCAGACATTACCTATGCACTCCTTCAATCAGTTAGACAGTACCCCTGCACTCCTCCAGTCACCCAGACATTTCCTGTGCACTCATGCAATCACCCAGGCACGACCCAGGCACGACCCATGCACTCATGGAATCACCCAGGCACTACCCATGTACTTATGCAATCACCCAGGCAGTACCCATGCACTCTTCCATTCACCCAGGCACTACCCATGTACTTATGCAATCACCCAGGCAGTACCCATGCACTCTTCCAATCACCCAGACATTACCTCTGCACTCATGCAGTCACCCAGGCATTACCCATGCACTTACAAAATCACCCAGGCATTACCCATGCACTTACAAAATCACCCAGGCATTATTGATGCCTTCCTTCAATCACTCAGGCTGTACCCATGCACTCCTCCAATCACCCAGACATTACTACTGCACTCATGGAATCACCCAGGCATTACCCATGCACTCCTTCAATCACTCAGGCAGTACCCTTGCACTCCTCCAATCACCCAGGTACTACGCATGCAATCACCCAGGTATTACCTTTACACTCCTTCAATCACTCAGGCAGTACCCATTCACTCCTCCAATCACCCAGAAATTACTCCTGCACTCATGCACTAACCCAGGCATTACCCATGCACTCCTTCAATCACTCAGGCAGTACCCATGCACTGCTTCAATCACCCAGACATTACACCTGCACTCATGCAATCACCCAGGCATTACACATGCACTCCTTCAATCACTCAGGCAGTACCCATGCACTCCTCCAATCCCCCAGACATTACTCCTGCACACATGGAATCACCCAGTCACTACCCTTGCACTCATGCAATCACCCAGTCACTACCCATGCACTTATGCAGTCACCCAGGCATTACCCTTGCACTCCTCCAATCACCCAGGTACTACCCATGCAATCACCCAGGTATTACCTTTGCACTCCTTCAATCACTCAGGCAGTACCCATTCACTCCTCCAATCACCCAGAAATGACTCCTGCACTCATGCACTCACCCAGGCATTACCCATGCACTCCTTCAATCACTCAGGCAGTACCCATGCACTGCTTCAATCACCCAGACATTACACCTGCACTCATGCAATCACCCAGGCTTTACACATGCACTCCTTCAATCACTCAGGCAGTACCCATGCACTCCTCCAATCCCCCAGACATTACTCCTGCACACATGGAATCACCCAGTCACTACCCTTGCACTCATGCAATCACCCAGTCACTACCCATGCACTTATGCAATCACCCAGGCATTACCTATGCACTCCTTCAATAAGTTAGACAGTACCCATGCACTCCTCCAGTCACCCAGACATTTCCTGTGCACTCATGCAATCACCCAGGCATTACCCATGCACTCCTTCAATCACTCAGGCAGTACCCATGCACTGCTTCAATCACCCAGACATTACACCTGCACTCATGCAATCACCCAGGCTTTACACATGCACTTCTTCAATCACTCAGGCAGTACCCATGCACTCCTCCAATCACCCAGATATTACTCCTGCACTCATGGAATCACCCAGGCACTACCCATGCACTTATGCAATCACCCATGCAGTACCCATGCACTCTTCCAATCACCCAGACATTACCTCTGCACTCATGCAGTCACCCAGGCATTACCCATGCACTTACAAAATCACCCAGGCATTACGCATGCACTTACAAAATCACCCAGGCATTATTGATGCCTTCCTTCAATCACTCAGGCAGTACCCATGCACTCCTCCAATCACCCAGACATTACTCCTGCACTCATGCAATCACCCAGGCATTACACATTCACTCCTTCAATCACTCAGGCAGTACCCATGCACTCCTCCAATCACCCAGACATTACTCCTGCACACATGGAATCACCCAGTCACTACCCTTGAACTCATGCAATCACCCAGGCACTACACATGCACTTATGCAATCACCCAGGCATTACCTATGCACTCCTTCAATCAGTTAGACAGTACCCCTGCACTCCTCCAGTCACCCAGACATTTCCTGTGCACTCATGCAATCACCCAGGCACGACCCATGCACTTCTTCAATCACTCAGGCAGTACCCATGCACTCCTCCAATCACCCAGATAATACTCCTGCACTCATGCAATCACCCAGGCATTACACATGCACTCCTTCAATCACTCAGGCAGTACCCATGCACTTCTCCAATCACCCAGACATTACTCCTGCACTCATGGAATCACCCAGTCATTACCCTTGCACTCATGCAATCACCCAGGCACTACCCATGCACTTATGCAATCACCCAGGCATTACCTATGCACTCCTACAATCAGTTAAAGACAGTACCCCTGCACTCCTCCAGTCACCCAGACATTTCCTGTGCACTCATGCAATCACCCAGGCACGACCCATGCACTCATGGAATCACCCAGGCACTACCCATGTACTTATGCAATCACCCAGGCAGTACCCATGCACTCTTCCATTCACCCAGGCACTACCCATGTACTTATGCAATCACCCAGGCAGTACCCATGCACTCTTCCAATCACCCAGACATTACCTCTGCCCAATCACCCAGTACATTACTTCTGCACTCATGCAGTCACCCAGGCATTACCCATGCACTTGCAAAATCACCCAGGCATTACCCATGCACTTACAAAATCACCCAGGCATTATTGATGCCTTCCTTCAATCACTCAGGCTGTACCCATGCACTCCTCCAATCACCCAGACATTACTCCTGCACTCATGTAATCACCCAGGCATTACCCATGCACTCCTTCAATCACTCAGGCAGTACCCTTGCACGCCAACAATCACCCAGACATTACCTCTGCACTCATGCAATCACCCAGGCATTACCCATGCGCTTACAAAATTACCCAGGCATTACCCATGCACTTACAAAATCACCCAGGAATTATAGATGCACCCCTTTAATCACTCAGGCAGTACCCATGAACTCCTCCAATCACCCAGACATTACCCCTGCACTCATGCATTCACCAAGGCATTACCCATGCACTCCTTCAATCAGTCAGGCAGTACCCATGCACTCCTCAAATCACCAAGGTACTACCCATGCACTTATGCAATTACCCAGGCATTACATATGCAGTCCTTCAGTCACTCAGGCAGTACCCATCCACTACTCCAATCACCCAGACCTTACTACTGCACTCTTGCAGTCACCCAGGCATTACCCATGCACTCCTTGAATCATTCAGGCAGTACCCATGCACTCCTCCAATTACCCAGACATTACTCCTGCACTCATGGAATCACCCAGGCATTACCCATGCACTCCTTCAATCACTCAGGCAGTACCCATGCACTCCTCCAATCACCCGGACAGTACTCTTGCACTCATGCAATCACTGAGGCATTACCCATGTACTCCTTCAATCACTGGGGCAGTACCCATGCACTCCTCCAATCACCCAGACATTACCCCTGCACTTATGGAAACACCCAGGCACTACCCATGCACTTTTTCAATCACTCAGGCAGTACCCATGCACTCCTCAAATCACCCAGACACTACCCATGCACTCATGCAATCACCCAGGCATTACCCATCCACTCCTTCAATCACTCAGGCAGTACCCATGCACTCCTCAAATCACCCAGACATTACACCTGCACTCATGCAATCACCCAGGCTTTATACATGGACTCCTTCAATCACTCAGGTAGTACCCATGCACTCCTTTAATCACCCAGGCACTACCCACGCACTTATGCAATCACCCAGGCATTAACTATGCACTCTTTCAATCACTCAGGCAGTACCCAAGCACTTCTCCAATCACCCAGACATTACTCTTGCACTCATGGAATCACCCAAGCACTACCCATGCACTCATTCAATCACTCAGGCAGTACCCATGCACTCCTCCAATCACCCGGACATTACTCTTGCACTCATGCAATCACTGAGGCATTACCCATGCACTCCTTCAATCACTCAGGCAGTACACATGCACTCCTCCAATCACCCAGACATTACCCCTGCACTTATGGAATCACCCAGGCACTACCCATGCACTTTTTCAATCACTCAGGCAGTACCCATGCACTCCTCCAATCACCCAGGCACTACCCATGCACTTATGCAATCACCCAGGCATTACCCATCCACTCCTTCAATCACTCAGGCAGTACCAATGCACTCCTCCAATCACTCAGACATTACACCTGCACGCATGCAATCACCCATGCATTACACATGCACTACTTTAATCACTCAGGCAGTACCCATGCACTCCTTTAATCACCCAGGCACTACCCACGCACTTATGCAATCACCCAGGCATTAACTATGCACTCTTTCAATCACTCAGGCAGTACCCATGCACTTCTCCAATCATCCAGACATTACTCTTGCACTCATGGAATCACCCAGGCACCACCCATGCATCATGCCATCACCCAGGCAGTACCCATGCACTCTTCCAATCAGCCACGCACTACCCATGCACCTATGCAATCACCCAGACATTACCTATGCACTCCTTCTATCAGATAGACAGTACCCATGCACTCCTCCAATCACCCAGACTTTACCTATGCACTCATGCAATCACCCAGGCATTACCCTTGCACTCCTTCTATCACTCAGGCAGTAACCATGCACTCCTCCAATCACCCAGACATTGCTCCTGTACTCATGGAATCACCCAGGCATTACCCATGGACTCCTTCAATCACTCAGGCAGTACCTATGCACTGCTCCAATCACCCAGACATTTCCCCTGCACTCATGCAATCACCCAGGCATTACCCATGCACTCCTTGAATCCCTCAGGCAGTACCCATGCACTCCTCCAATCACCCTGACATTACCCCTGTACTCATGCAATCACCCAGTCATTACCTATGTACTCTTTCAATCAATCAAGCAGTACCCATGCACTCCTCCAATCACCCGGACATTACTCCTGCACTCATGCAGTCACCCAGGCATTACCCATGGACTCCTTCAATCACTCAGGCAGTACCCATGCACTCCTTTAATCACCCAGGTACTACCCACGCACTTATGCAATCACCCAGGCATTAACTATGCGCTCTTTCAATCACTCAGGCAGTACCCATGCACTTCTCCAATCACCCAGACATTACTCTTGCACTCATGGAATCACCCAGGCACTACCCATGCACTCATGCCATCACCCAGGCAGTACCCATGCACTCTTCCAATCACCCAGGCACTACCCATGCACCTATGCAATCATCCAGGCATTACCTATGCACTCCTTCTATCAGATAGACAGTACCCATGCACTCCTCCATTCACCCAGACTTTACCTGTGCACTCATGCAATCACCCAGGTATTACCCTTGCACTCCTTCAATCACTCAGGCAGTACCCATGCACTCCTCCAATCACCCAGACATTACTCCTGTACTCATGGAATCACCCAGGCATTACCCATGGACTCCTTCAATCACTCAGGCAGTACCTATGCACTGCTCCAATCACCCAGACATTACCCCTGCACTCATGCAATCACCCAGGCATTACCCATGCACTCCTTGAATCCCTCAGGCAGTACCCATGCACTCCTCCAATCACCCAGACATTACCACTGTACTCATGCAATCACCCAGTCATTACCTATGTACTCCTTCAATCAATTAAGCAGTACCCATGCACTCCTCCAATCACCCGGACATTACTCCTGCACTCATGCAATCACCCAGGCATTACCCATGCACTCCTTCAATCACTGAGGCAGTACCCATGCACTCCTCCAATCACCCAGTCATTATCCCTGGACTTATGTAATCACCCAGGCACTACCCATGCACATTTTCAATCACTCAGGCAGTACCCATGCACTCCTCCAATCACCCAGGCACTACCCATGCACTTATGCAATCACCCAGGCACTACCCATGCACCTATGCAATCATCCAGGCATTACCTATGCACTCCTTCTATCAGATAGACAGTACCCATGCACTCCTCCAATCACCCAGACTTTACCTGTGCACGCATGCAATCACCCAGGCATTACCCTTGCACTCCTTCAATCACTCAGGCAGTACCCATGCACTCCTCCAATCACCCAGACATTACTCATGTACTCATGGAATCACCCAGGCATTACCCATGGACTCCTTCAATCACTCAGGCAGTACCTATGCACTGCTCCAATCACCCAGATATTACCCCTGCACTCATGCAAACACCCAGGCATTACCCATGCACTCCTTGAATCCCTCAGGCAGTACCCATGCACTCCTCCAATCACCCAGACATTACCACTGTACTCATGCAATCACCCAGTCATTACCTATGTACTCCTTCAATCAATTAAGCAGTACCCATGCAGTCCTCCAATCACCCGGACTTTACTCCTGCACTCATGCAATCACCCAGGCATTACCCATGCACTCCTTCAATCACTGAGGCAGTACCCATGCACTCCTCCAATCACCCAGTCATTATCCCTGGACTTATGTAATCACCCAGGCACTCCCCATGCACTTTTTCAATCACTCAGGCAGTACCCATGCACTCCTCCAATCACCCAGGCACTACCCATGCACTTATGCAAACACCCAGGCACTCCCCATGCACTAATGCAATCACATATGCACTGCCCATACACTTCTCCATATATTCCACTTACCACAATTCATACAACACTTATAAATTTATCTATTTTTAACCAAATAGGGGGTTCTGAAAAGAACCATTTTTTTCATCTTTTTTTGTTTGATATTTTTTTGTGTTTTTTTAACACTTTTTTCATTTTTTTTGGTGTTTTAAAAAAAAATAAAAAAAAAATAAACAGAACTAACAGTGAACATGTTCAAAAAATTATGCAATTATGAAGTCATTGCGTAGAAAAAAAATAAAATTAACACTGGTGGTTCCTAATAGCAACCAGGATGGCATCCAGTGATTGCTCACCAAAACATAGGATCTTTTTACATTTTACACACGCTGCTCCACTCTAGCAAAGTCAGGGATGATGTTTGGTGTCCCAGATGATGTAGAAGCAGATGACGTGCTAGGTCCAGCAGCGTTGTCCTCAGTTGCCTGCTTTTCTTGTTCCCGTCGAAGCTGTTCTCTTGCAAGACGTTGAGGGTGTATTATCTGCAAATGTTTTAACATCGACGATGTCCCGCAGGAATACTTCTTTTCGGAACCTCCTGAGACGACATTCTGACAAATGGTGCAGGTTACTTTTCGGGCATTCACCTTTTTCTCCCCAGGTGGTATGGAGACAAATGTCCACACAATACTTTCGTACCTTGTCTTGACGGGTTCCTCCAGGTCTTCTTCCTCTTCAGGTGGAAGCTGCTGAGGTGCATTGCCAGCTGCCATTTTTTAGATCTGTGAAAAAAAACACCAAAAAAAGGCAAAGAAGAGGAGCAGAAGACAACAGGTGTGTCTGCTGAGATGCTCTTGAAGGAATAAAAAAAATGGGTGGGGCCTTCAAGTTCTAGAATCAAAAGGTTCTTAACAAATGAAATTGTTTCTTTTGAAGTCACATGGGATTCGTGCACCCAGCACGCAACCAGCGCGCACCAAACACGATTCCCGAAAAATATATTTAACAATAATATATCTTTTTTTCAATTACAAATATATGATATTTATAATTAGATTAAATAATCTCTTGCTATAGTATACATATTAAAGTTATAAACATATACTTTTAAAACAGAAAAATTTGCAGTTGATTCGCGCACCTGACGCGACTTCTGGAAATACATATGTGAAGTTACGCGGGGCCGAGATCCGCGCACCCTTCGCATACCGAACGCGCATCCTACAAGACTTAACCAATATGGCGGCAACATTCTTGGATTCATGCACCCACTGAGACTGGTACACAATCGGTACGCAAATCTACTTTTAAAAAAAAGAAAAAAAAAATTAAGGGGCTCATTACAATACCCGGCGTAAAAAAATCCGCCAGGCATGGAAGCGGCAAAAATCCGCCCGCACACACCGCCTGAACACCGACCACGCCATTATGAGTACACAAACCGAAAACCGCCATCGGCGAAAAATCACACAAAATACCGCCCGCCATCGTCCGAGTCGGAGTCAAACCGCCCGCCACGGACGGAAACACGCACGACAACACAAAACCGCCCGCCCACACGGCCGACACACCGCACGTGAAATTACGATCGCACCGCCATGAGCGCGGAAAAACAACAAATATACCGCCCGCCAGCGCAAACAACGCCGATGAGAATCGACACGGCAGAAGCCATGGCGCCCACGTACCTGCACAGAAACCATCCGCACACAAAACCAATAGCACACAACATGGCCAACAAGTCCACACAGCAAGGCACACACAAATACACAAGCACAGTACACATCCCGAAAACACCCCCCGGACAAACAAAAAATACAAAGGCCAGAACCCCAGACACAACACACCTGAAAACAACAGACCATGAGGACACACCCACATAGGTGAGTACAAAAGCAGCACTCCCACAGACCACAACCCCTTGCTACATTGCAAACCAGAGAGGAGAGGAGAGGACACAGTGACACAGCAAGGACAGCAGCACACCACAGAAACGCACACATCACAACCACCACCACCACCACCAAACACCGGCACCACAAACCCCCTGCACATTACACAACACACACCGCACCAGCACCACAAACACCATGGCACCACAAAGGATGCCCAAGTTCACGCCCATGGAGCTGACGGTCATGGTCGACGAGATCATCAAGGTGTACCCACAAATCTATGGGAACATGGTCCAGCACACACCACTAGCCACCAGAAACAGAATGTGGACCCGGATCGTAGACCAGGTCAATGCAGTCGGGACCCTGCCCAGGAACAGAGTCGAGATAAACAAACGTTGGAATGACGTAAAGAGCCTGGTCAAGAAGAAGGAGGGCAAAAACAGAGAGCTGGCTGCCGTCACTGGCGGAGGGAATCCCGTGCTCTTTAAGACCTTCAAAGCGTGGGAGGAGAAGGTGCGAGTCGTAATCCATCCGGAGATCCTCGCCGGATTAGCAGAGGGAGTGGAGGCTGGTAAGTACAAACTAATGTATACCAGCACACCGCTATGTACTCACATGCGCAACTACCATGCCACAGCTCCCAGGGACAAACACCCCCATGTCCAGCACACAATACACAACACATCACACACACATGCAACAGACACTACCACACACAGCCCAAACCGAACAACTGTAAGATGCGTGGGGACATGTGTACACTAAGCCAGCCACGTAACCACCAACAGGTCCCCAAATATGCCAGAAGCGCCACAACGAGCACCCGCCACACCCATGTGTCCGCCACAGCTGCACTAACCGACAAGTAACAGGTAAGTGGCAGGAACACAAAGTGCAGTGGGTGGGAGGGTGGACAGCCCAAGTACAACACACACCAGGCCCCAGTCCCACAGCACAGCAAGGAGGAGCATCCCCCACACCCCACAGCCACGTGTCAGCCACTGCAGTGCCACAACGACAGCCGAAAGGCAGACATCACGGTCCACAGCAATCGGTGTCAGTGGGTGTACAGCCACCCCACGACCCACTACACACCCCCACCCCCACAGACCTGCAACATGGAGCACCCCCCGCTTAGAGCCATGTGGCATCCAGTACAGTGCACGCACGAACAACTTGCAGGTGGGAAACTGGACAGGGCTGGATTACTGGAGGCATGAGGACCATAACACCACCAACACATGGGACATGTCACGTAGCACACGGACACGCAGCACCGCCCACCGTCACGAACAAGTGAACAATGTGCACACGGACATGAACAGCAGACTCACACCCCACATGACCCATCACAGACATAGCAACACCCAAGGAGCCACGTCTGCATGCACAAGCCACACTGAATATAGTCCCACACGGCAGCCACTGTGCAACTCATCACACACAACCGAAACACCATTGAAGTCCTGTCCATGTAGCCCCCACTGCCTGTCAACCCCACACCCCACAACTACGCCTATGTAAGACAAACAACACTAGACGCAACAGAGCGGAACAACAGAAATGCACACGAACACCACTGAACCCATCAAACTCACAGACACACCATGCACATACAACATACCATCCATCCCATCCGTCAGCCCCAGTCATATGAAAGGCATGTCATCCGCACAGCTGCCACACATACAGCAGTCACGCTAAGACACATGCCCATGACCAACCATGTGCCAGAAGTCAATTAAGCGCACGACACACTGTGAGCAACAACACACAACATGGGCCACACCCCCCGAGCACTGCAGTGATGCACATGGCACAGGGCAGCACGCACACCAAGGAGATGGGACAACTGCAATACGTTGGCTGGCACACAACTATCACTCACTCATAACGATGCGTCCAATGCCATGTCCAGTAACCACAACAGACAGCAAATATGCAGGGCATGTCAGGCATGCACACACCTCAGACCATGCACTGTCATGCTGCCACAACACATGTCACGTTCGGCACCCATGGCTCACAGCATGTACCCCAAAAGCATATCCCCTCCCAAATGCGAATCTGGGGCATGGCCCCCATGTTGCCATATGCGTTCCTAAGCGTTCCATTTGAACCCCAAAAGCATATTCCATCCCAAATGCGAATCTGGGGCATGGCCCCCATGTTGCCATATGCGTTCCTAAGCGTTCCATTTGAACCCCAAAAGCATATCCCCTCCCAAATGCGAATCTGGGGCATGGCCCCCATGTTGCCATATGCGTTCCTAAGCGTTCCATTTGAACCCCAAAAGCATATTCCATCCCAAATGCGAATCTGGGGCATGGCCCCCATGTTGCCATATGCGTTCCTAAGCGTTCCATTTGAACTCCAAAAGCAAAGTACAAACCAGACCCAGGATGGGCCAGGAGCCCGCATACACCAGAGTCACAATGAGTAGGGGCAAAGCAACACACCCATCGGCATGGCCAATCCGTCCCATGCCACATGTGCACAGCACACAGTCCCATTGCCTAGCACACACAACTACAGATGCCACAGCCACACACTCGCCTCCGGGAAACCCATGTACGAGATTGCACGAACTGCCAATGTCAGACGACTAATACATACTTCGCCAGGTGCAACACAATAACAAATCTCATTCTCTCCACAGGTGACAAACTGCTGGACGCTGGGGATGGAGACAGCAGCCAGCACAGCCAGCCTACAAGCCCCCAACGAGGACACACGGATCTGGAGGATCTGTCCACCTCTTCGGACACGGACCACCAAGCTGGCCCATCTGGCGTGGCAGGGCCCAGCCGCTCCCCAGGACCCCTCCTACCCACCAACCCATCATCCAGGGATGCTGAACAGTCCCAGTCCCCTGCTGCCACTGTCGTTGCGGCCACACCCACGGTCATTGCGGCCACTACCACTGCCGCAACCGCCACCATCGCCGCACCGACCACCACCGCCTCCACCACCACCACGTCTTCGCTGGCACCAGCCCCAGCGCAGGTGGTGGCCCGGCCGACTGGATCCACCCTGGGAGCCACAGCGAGGACCGTGGTGAGCAATGTGGCTAGTGGGCAGGCCGGTGGCAGCAGGACTGGTAGGAGGAGCAGGGTCAGGGAAACGCCAGCCTCCCCTGGGAGCCATGCCCTGCCTCAAATGGCCAGAGTCCTTGGGGCCTATGAAGAGGCCCAAGGACAATGGGCCAGGTCTGCTACTGACACGCGGGAGGTGCTGGGGGTGCTGAGGTCCATGGATGCCCATATGGGCCAATTCGTGTCCCGTATGGACCAACTCGTGGACCTCATGGGCCAGCTGGTGGTGGCGGTGGGGTCACAGGCAAGGCCAGCAACACCACCTCCGCCACCACGTGCTAGGGCGCAGGGTCGGCCAGCAGTGTCCACTTCCCCTGCGTCCACAGCCAGTGAGCACACCTCACCCACCACCAGCAGGTCGCCACCACACACCCCCTCCCAAACGTGGAAGGGGCCGTCCGAAGAGGAAACAGATCTCCCGGGAGGACTTCGCACGCTCCAGTCGCAAGTGAGGCAGCCAGCCAGCCTTCCGCCAGCCTTCCTTGACCAGCCACTGCATTGACTTGCTCTACGATCCCACTCCACACAGCCATCTGGATGGCATGTGTGTGTTGGACTATGGACATAGAACCAGTGGGTACACCCTGATCATCACGCAGCCATGACCGACAGCTCATTGTCACTGCACGCACCACTTTTGTCATCACCTTACACACAATCACATGTCACAGTTTGTAATAAATGCACCTTTTTCACTAACTGCTGTTTGTGCCCTGTGTTTTATTTGTACGGAATACAACGGCCACCTTGGGCGGAAGGGCACCTGATGCGTGGCATGGCAATGGAATCCGGAGGGCCTGTATGGACCTAGGGGTGGGAGACAGAACAGGAGCACATTCAATGAGTGTGTCACACACCCATCACACAGTACATGTCAACAACTACAAGCAATGTACACACATCGCACAGAGCAATAGGGCACAATGCCACAGTCACCAACAGTGGCATACTACCCTGGCCATGGAGCGTTGACACACTGCACGCAGTGAACATACGGCCACCCTGACACAGCACACACACACCTGCATAGATACAGACACATCATCCGTCGTACATGGACACTCACCGTCAAGTGAAGTAGCGGGCGATGAGCTGCTGGCGCACATTCCCAGCTTCCTCCTCTCCGCTGTCCACCTCACTCGAGCTGTCCTGGTCTGCGGGCTGGGGCCCTGGTTGATCTCCGTCATCCACAATGAGGGGGATCTGCTTCCGAATGGCCAGATTGTGCAGCATGCAGCACGCCACCACTATCTGGCACACCTTCTGTGGGGAGTACGCCAGTGCACCCCCGGTGCGGTCCAGGCACCTGAACCTGGACTTGAGGAGGCCAAAGGTACGCTCGACCACACGTCTGGTCCTCCCATGTGCCTCATTGTATCGATCGTCTGCTGGGGTGCGAGGATTCCTCAATGGACTGAGCAGCCATGCCCCATTCGGGTACGCAGAGTCACCTGGGTGTGAGGGACACAGAGAACCGTAGCTATTCCAACTGGACAGGGGACAGCATCGCACAACCAGCACGCTACACCACTCCACATACTCACCGACAATACAGGCACGATCCTGTTGCAGATTGGCCATCAGTCGTGGCAAGATGCTGTTGCGCATTATGTGTGCGTCATGGGCCGAGCCTGGAAACTTGGCACACACGTGGGTGATCACCATGTCCGCAAGGCACACCACTTGCACATTCAGGGAGTGCGTGTGCTTCCTGTTGCGGTACAGGTGCTCAGTGGCCTGTGGTGGAACAAGGCCAACATGAGTGCAGTCAATGGCTCCCACGACGTGTGGGATTCTGCCAAGGGCATAGAATGCACCCTTCACTGCCGCCAATTCACGAGCCCTGGGGAAGCGGATGTACCTGTTCCGGTACAGCATCATGGCTGCCAGTACATCCCTCAGCACCTTGCTGAACATGGGCTGGGACATCCCTCCTCCACTGCCCACTGTGTGCTGGAATGACCCAGTGGCGAAGAAATGCATGGCGGCCATCACCTTAGCCGTGGGGGTGACAGCAGTCGGATACACCCTGCGGGGACGGAGATGGGGCTCTAACATGGCACACAGTCGATGCAGAGTTGGCCTGTCCAGCCGAAACTTCCTGATTACCTCTGTATCGTCCATGTCCGCCAGCAATTGGTATGGGCGGTCAATGTTCGGTCTCCGCCTGGGTTAAATGGCAGAGGACACATGTCAAAGCAACACGGCACATAGCAATTTCGCATACACATCACTGACATGACTGAGCAAGCACATGAGCCACAGCCCAGCTGTCAAGCTGGGGCGGCACGGCCACAATACACTTACACAGGTCTCCCAACAATGGCAATGGCAAGTGAGACATACCACTGCCATGTGCATGCACATGGTGATCTAGGCCCCAATGACTTGCGGGGCGTGCTGATGGGGTCTGACTGCATATTCGTCAAGCGGCAACGCCACGGCAACATGAGTGTCTGCTGAGCATGGAACTGCTTCCGAGGCTGGATGAGTATGGCACACGACGACGACGATGTGGGCACGGGCTGAGCGGCCAATACAAGTGGGACCTGTGGCACGAGGGGATATGAGACAGTAGTAGGTGTCAGCACTGCACCCTATGTACAGCACTGTACGGATCACAGCTCCCGAAACATTGACTGGTGTCCACATTGACAGCCCCATGCCAAGACGGCTGTGTGCTTGCAGTCACAGGTGAGAGGTTACATTGCACGTGCCAGGTGGCAGACGTACATAGTGGGAGCTGGCATGTGTGTGCATGTGTCTCCTGTTCAGGATCCACCAGATGGGCGCTGACTCTGTACTGAGCATTGGACACAGCATGTTCCGTGGAAGGCTTGTGTGTGTGGGATGGTGGCACTGGATGTGCCTCCGTTGGGTGGGGGGCCATGCACAGGGCGGGTACGTCGATGATTGCGCATTGTTGGTCACGGTGGGTGCACCAACTAAGATGTGTTGCCCTGTGTTCAATTCCTATGTCCGCATGATGATGGACTGTGGATGTGGGCAGACTACACATTGGTCGATGTGCTGTCTATATGCATGTGCCTTCACACCAGGCACAGCTGCCCCTGCACATGTGACCCCTGCTGGACTCGCTGCTGGGTCTGTGGAGCTGATGCACCTTCTGCGCGTGGGGCGGACAGCTCTCCTCACTTCCCTCATTGCGCATGTCATGTCTTTGCCGCAGGTGACATGGATCATGGAGGGCCCACATGTACGCGTGGGTAGGCTACACATGATTGTTCACTGGTCGCCACCCCCAGTCAGTGTTTCGAATGGGAAGGTTGTCGTGCTGGTGGTATGTTCGATGTGGCGGATGGGCGGGCCTAGGTGCGGGCTTACATTCCGGACATGGGGGGTAGTTGGATTGGCGACTAGTTGCAGTACACACGGGACACGTCTCTTCCTTTCCACATCTGGGTCATCCCTTGTACTAACTGACAGTGATACAGTCATCTTCGCCCCAGCCCTCATGTCCTCCCCTCGCCCCCCAATATGCATGCTCACCTGCGAGGCTAGCGCTTGCACAGGCAGCCCCAAGCTCGCACCAGAGAGGGCAAGGAGTGTATGTGTGGGTCCAGTTGCACGAGTGGGCTGTCTCAGGGTATGATGTGTGGCGGGACGCCGTCCACCTGCGTGGTGCCCCAAATGGAGACCCGGCCTGCATGGACTATGCATCACAGTCTTCGCCTTCCGGATCCGCCACCTGCGACACCCAGTGGCTGTGGCTGCCCTTGCGGCCATGCCGCGTCCGTCTGTGGCTGATGGCCCACACATTCACTCTTTGGCCTCTCTGGGGAGGGCTCGGGGGTGGTGGCGCACGCGCTTGCACTTAGTCGCAATGGCATGTGGCGTGGTTGGTATGATGGGCAATGGATGGGATGGTGCGAGCCACCTCCCGTGACGTCAGTGGTGCTCGTGCTGTGGTGCGTCCCCCTACACTTCCATTTGACTTGTGCCATGCTAGACGTTGAGGTTCTATTGCCTGCGTGATATGACCAGGAGGAGCGCGAGGAGACCTCTCACACACCATGCTCCACTGCCATCCCGTGCCCTGTATCGCCTGTGCGGATTGACTATGTTGGGGTTACACCTGGTCGACTGGGGCTGTGTGTGCCTTGTCAAGGGGCATGGCGGGCGCACAACAGGATCCAGCTTGTCCACAGAGGGTGGGCTGAGGTGCGCCTGGTACCGCCTTGTACGTGTGCCCGGCTGCTGTGCACACACGTGTTCACTCCCCCCGACAGGTGTCCTCTCACAATGCCCAGGGAAGCGGTGGTGTACTGTTCATGAGCCCTCCCAACACGGCGTGCTCCAACTTGGCATGTGCGCATCTACCCGTCGCACCCACCCACCTGAGCACTGTGTCCATACGACTTCACACGACACATGTGTGTCTTCCACAGTAGTGCTACTCATTTGCGTTGACATCCAATACCAGTTGACTACATGGTCATGTCACGACTGCCGTGTACTTCACATACTCTCATCCTCTCTCATTCGTACTTGTGAAATGAGTCAGCGGAGACAGTTTTGGTTTCAAACATTATATTGAGTCTTCTGTCCTCTGTGATGCAGTATAGTGGACACTACTGGCAGCGGAATACATGTTGAGGATATACTGAGCATGATTACAAATGGGATAGGGTGTGGGGTTACATCTGCTTGGCCAAGGCTGTGCTAATGTACATTTACGTATAGCTGCGGAGCTGCGGACTTTGACACAGACGGTATACATGTAGCCTACCAGACCGCTCGGCATCATGGGCACAGTCCATCTCAGTTCCATGTGACAGGTTTGCTGCGGTTGTTCCTCATGCACGCGTGCATGTGAGATGACATCAGGGCATGTGCTTGCGTGCATGCAGCGGCGTGCCACTTGTTGTTGCACTGTGGTGGTTACTGGACATGTCACAGTCACTGGGGTCGTGTTGTTGTTGTATGCACTTGTCGTCCATGCAAAGGTCCTGGTATGGGATTCCCGGGGCGGGGGTGGGAGGGGTGCAGCACCCACAGACTCCAGGCGACCTATTCATGTTCACTGAGCGGTGTGTGTATCCATGTGCGCTGGATCCATGTCGTGTCCTGGTTGTTCGTGCAGTTCCGTCCATGTGGGTGCGATGCACAGAGCCCATGCCACTGCCTCCCACGATGCATGCGGTGTTCCTGGATGTGATGGGGAACAGTGTGCATGTCCCGGTCATATCCGATGTCATGGCGATGTCGTTGATGGTGTGGTTACAGTTGCCGGTCGTTTGGTATGGCTGTTGTGGTGGTGACTGGCCAGTCCGTGCGGAAGCTGAGCATGGGTGCGGGGTTGGACTTCATAGGTCACTCGGGGAACCTGCGTTGTGGTCCGACATATTTACAGGTTGTCAGGTATGCGATGCCGTCCAGCAGGGCTTCCATGTCATTGGTGGTGTACATGTTTGCCAGCCAATGAAGCGGATGGTGGCTGTCAAGGTGTTGTTCGTAGGTTGTCCCTTGGAGGACCATGATGGGGCATGCTGGGTGACATTCGATGTAGCTGTTCTCGATGATCTGTCGTGTGGAGGCACAGTGGTTCCATTTCAGTGCGCGTGCGATGTTGGCCACATACGCCATGCCCCCATAGGCAGAGCAGGCCCTGTCGTGTGCGTCCAGAGGGAGGAGTAGTGGTAGCAGGTCCGCCTTCAGACATGCCGGGTTGGAGAGGCATATCTCGACGGGATGCTGGTAGGGACACCTCCGACAGTAGAAGACGGGCATGACGCAGCTGAACAATGTGATGCGGTAAGTCAGTCGGTAACTTACGTTCAGCAGGGACAGGAGATCGCATCCCAATGTATGTATCGTGTTGGTTTGGTACAGCTTGAGCTGTTCGGCGTAGTTGGGTAGGTGTGTTGCGGTTGCCATTTCGCAGCGGTTCGTAGAGGTGGCGTGCTCCGGCTGTGTGTGCAGTCTGCAATGTGCACGCTCCGGGGTTGCTGTGAGCTCTGTGTAGTCGTGGGGAGACAGGACTTGTGTTCTGTTGGCTTGTTTGGAGGACACGGGCCCTCTTCCCACATGCTTCTCAGACAGTTCAAGGTCAGTGCTGTGTGACTCCTTCCAATTAACTTGCATGTGGCCGACATGGGGGAGTGTTTTCTTCTTTCTTCCCCGTCCGTTGTGTGCTTCTGTGATATGCGCTATCTGCCCTGTGGTCGGTCTCCTCGGCATGCCTGTGTTGGTCTATTCTTGGACAATGGCTGTATTCACCGGCTTCTGTCGTAGGGCTGTGGTTTCGGTGTTGGAATGGAAGGTCATTCAGTGCTGTCTGCTCTCCCTTGTGTGGGCGGCAGGCTGCCTTTCCGCTCTGCGTTGGGCCTTGTGTGTGGATGTAATTCTTGGGCCACCTGTTGTCGGTCCCGGGCTCTTTGGTGTTCCGTTTCATGTGTCTTGTTCATATGTGCAGGGTGGTATGGGTTTTTCAGTGTGGTACTGGCGTTCCTCTTCCCGAAGGGGCCCTGCTTCTCCTAGTTGGTGTTGCCGCCGCTGTGTGCTTCGCCATGTTTGTTACACTGGGGTGTGTCCTGCTGTTGCGTGACTTCACTGACATGTGTGCATCGGTTGTGTGGCGTTGGGTGTTGTCCGTGAATTGGGCGTTGGGGACATGTCTGTGGCCGGCCTGTCACGTGTCATGTGCGTTCGGGGTGGGGCTGGTGTGTGTGCTGCTTGGTTGTGTCCCTGTGTCTGTGTGCGACGCATGCATGGCGCTGCGGTTGGCCTCTGCGTTGTGCGCATGTGTGGCGGCGTCATCGCCGCTTTGGGGCCGTGACGGGGTGGTTGGTTCCTAGTCCCAGGTGGTGTGTACACATGTGTTCTGCGATGTTAGGATTTGGCCTGTGTGTCATATGTGGATGCAATGGTGGATGTGTAGTGTGCACGCACTGGTGGGGGGTTGTCCGCTTTTTCCGCCCTTGCACTGTGTGCGCTGGTTGCGTGCACTTGTTGTGTGTGTGCCTACCTGCGTCTCCGCTGTACGTTGCGTCCTTGGTGGTGCATCAGCAGAAGCATGGGAAGGGCCTGCAGTGCTGGATTCATGCCCGGGGTGCCGCTTCTTCGTTGTCCGTGCTCGGCGTCCGTGTTTCCGCCTCTCTTTCACGTGCGGTGTCTCTTTGCCGTGGGAGCCGTTTGTTTGCGGCATCGTAATTTATGCGCCGGGCGGGACGTGTTTCGTCGGACGGTGTGTGTCAGTTGGGCTGCGCCGCTACGTGTGCGGGCGCACTTTGATGGCGGACGGTGTTGCTGGCTTGCCGGCGGTGTTTGGCCTGCTTTTCGCATCGTAATTGGGCGGGCGTGTGGACTGCTGCGTGCCGGCGGTAACTGGTGGTTTTTGCATCCGCCAGCACGGCGGTTGTGCTTCCGCCCGCCATCGTAATGGGCCCCTAAATGTATATTTATATTTTAGAAAATAGAAATCATTACATTATTTTTATAAAAATTAAAAAACTAAGAAAAAGTATTTTTTGCACATTATACTTAGAAATTAGCATTTAGAAAACCTTTGAAATTCAGTGAAAAAACCATAGGTTTCAGGGACTTTATAGTTAGAAATTAGCATTTAAAAAACCTTAGAAATTCACTAAAAAAACCACAGGCTTCAGGGACGTTATATTTGGAATTTAGCATTTAAAAAACCTTTGAAATTCACTGAAAAAAACAGGTTTCAGGGACGTTATGGTTAGTTTGACATTTCACTCGTACAAAACCAGAGAAATTTGGCTGTTATAGTTAGTTGAGCTAACTATAACTCGCGCCCCCGCAATGCACTGCTAATGACGTCACATATTACATCACTCATGACATGGTCAGTGACATCAACTTCAAGATTGGGCTCCACAGTTTTCCCTGATGGCATCATACTGCATGCATTGTGGAGTTGTAGTTAGTGCTGGAGGGCAGTCCATAACAGCCCTTTGCAATGCTGGAAAGAATAATAAATGTTGAAGTTTTTTAAATATTTGCCCTTCATAGTTTTTCTTCATTATCAGGCATTTTATTATCTTATAAAATGGGTATCTAATTCCTATGTGTTGTTCATATTATTATCTTTTAATGTATTGAAACACTACTTACATATAAATTGCTGTATAAACAATCAAACTATCCCTCTTGAAATAAATATATAGGTAACTTTTGCCAGTTTTCATAATTAACTTTTTCACTTTTTAAATATGTCAACTGTGTGTGTTGAAATCTTCTAGTAAATGCATCAACAATATATATAAACATATTCTGTTTTTTTACAGAGCACTGTGTTACATTTTGTAATTTCCTTTTTTAAAACTATCACCTGTAATATGTGTCTTGTTCTGCAACTTCTCCTCTTAACAACTCTTCATTTTCCCTAGAATCCTTCTCAGGACCAAAGAAACAAAACTGCACATCACCACAAACCTTTTCTACGTGTGCCGCACCACCATGCAAAAGTGCTCTACTTATTTCTCCTAAACATAAAGAAGGAGTTTTCACATACTACAGCCTCCTACCTAAAGTTCGCAATGTTCAGTGGTATAACTTATTTTGTGTTTTAAACTTCGCCTTGGAAAGAAATGTAGGAATTTTCTTAATATATCAATGGATTGCTGTTTAATACTAGAAACACTGCTGCAATTCCATTTGTATACAGTACCCTGACTACGCCTTCCTTGTACCTCTTCTGCAATAACTTCTTCTACATTTCTAGATACCATCACCTCTTTTGCTATAGGACTACCATTCTTCATTTTATAACATCGTCCTCTTTAATCAATAGCATGAACTAATTTGTTATCCTGGAGATAGCTTTCTTCATTAAAGAATGACTCTGTACAAGAAGAAGGTATCCATTGTCCACTAAAAACTGTACAACTGTTACTTCTATTCACTAATCTTTCCTCTGGTTTTGTCTTCTCATGCAAAACACTATTTTGTCAAGAGTCTTCATTCTATTTAGAATCAAAATTAAAAGCTTCCTCTTCAAAGCAAAGGCCTTATCAACTTGTTCTTTCTGTTTCACTGTATCTCTCCTTCTTCTACACTTTTTTAAATATAACACTAAATTTACAAGGCTGTAACTATGCAATCATTATAACATTTGCGCAGAACTTATGCAGCCATCTAAATACCCCCTTCAAACCCATGCAGTCATTGAAATACTGAGGCAAACGCGTGCACTAATGAAACACTCAGGCTCTACTCATGCACTCATGTAATTACGTAGAGAGTACAATTGTAGTACACCTATCACCATATTGTCTAAAGACTACGTATTCCTCAGTAAAACTTGTAAATACATGGCTTTGAGGTTGAATACATCAATACTCCCTGGATGATAGAATGAGTACATAGGTAGTGCCTAGGTGACTCCCTGAGAATACAAGGAGTGCCTAGATGTTACCCTGACTATGCCTTAACTCCATGGGTCATTTCATATCTGCATACTTACTACCTGCGTGTTTGCATGTGTATACCACTAGTATCTGGGTGTTTGGATGAGTGTGTGAGTAGAGCCTGAATTATTCGACAAATGCGTGACTAATGCTTCAATAATTCAATACATACATAGATACTGGTAGGATGATTAACCCGTTCGTTGCGCCCGTCGGCCAACGGCCGTCGCGAGCACTACCTCGGTAGTGCTGCACACTTCCGTTGGCCGACGCGGCCCCGCCCACTCAATGGAACGCCCCGCGGCGGAATTGCCGCCGCGGTAAAGGGGTTAAATGAGCACAACTCAAGTACCTCGATGATTGCAAGAGTGTATACATAGTATATGGGTTATTTATGCAGCGCATGGATAGTGCATACATGATTGTTTCAGCCCAAGCATAGCGCCTAGCCTATTGGATGAGTGGATGAATAGTGTTTCAGCGATTGGATACTGCTCATGTATTTTTGGTTGACTGAACAGGTAGTGCCTAGATGCTTACATAACTACATGGGTAGTGCCTGGAGAATTGAATAAGTGCATCAATAGTGCCTGTTTTGATGAACATCGCGGAGAAATCATGGAAAAAAACAGGAGTTCAAACCAATATCTTTCTTCATTTTTCTGAAATTAAAATACTACACAACAATTTATTACATAGTTCTGAGTTGGAAAATAAAACTTGCCATTACTTACAATGTGTCATCACTCCTCAACTTTTCAAAACAACGTTCTGCCTCTTTAACACCCTTCCCCCCATACAGTCTTAGCTTGTTGTAGCTAGCAACCCAGTGGAACCAGTAGGTCACAAGTTCACAGCTCATTCTAGAAGGAACATGCTGCTTCCAAATAAGATACAACAATGTCTCTAAGGGTATTAGTTAGTGATCAGTTTAGAGCAGCACAATTAGTTGCTGGAAGCAGAAGGGGAAACCAGGGAGACAAATATGCAATTTGACAACATAAAATTGAGTTTTGGTAATCATATATATTTGTTATAAATAACTTCATATATTATGACATGTAGAAGAACAGCACTGCGTTACATTAAATGGCATGTAACCTGTGGGATACTGTGCACAAGTGCTCGTGAAATGGTGATGAGCACTTGTATGTACAGTGACGCGAAGGGGCGCAACAAAAAAACAAAAAGACAATTGGTGGTGAAATTTACATAGTAGAGATACCCAAACAATGAATGTTAATATATACAGGTGAAGTCAAGGTGGGTATCCTCAAAGAGCTAGCGCCGAGGTTTTCGCTGTAAGAGTCAACGGCGTTTCGGCCTGTTGGAGTGTTCAGGCCTTGATCAGGACCAAGTTACTCTTATTTTTATAACAGTGGCGTAATACGTGACAGGGATCCCAATCGTAGGCGTGCAGGGTAAACAACCGACTCCAGCAGCCTGTCCTTACTGGGTACCCTTGCAGTAATCACTGGACCCGCTCTAGACCCTCTTCCAGAGACATCCCGACGTGACTACCTCTGACCCTTCCAGACCAACAGATGCGTCCTTACCCTGATTCATACAGGTACCCTGCACGCCTACGATTGGGATCCCTGTCAAGTATTAAGCCACTGTTATAAAAATAAGAGTAACCTGGAATGAGCAACGGGCTCTGGGATATTGATGTTGTAGATGAAGGGGCAAAGGCTGATTCACTGGGATAATACGGCCCCACGGGGCTTTGCAGGACTACCATTACCAGAATCCCTAAAGTCACATGACACCCACAGGGGGTTGAACTTTCAGCAAAAGCTATAATGGAGGGAACTGCAGCTGTGCCGTATGCTCGTTCCATGGCCTGTGACCAAGGGTGGAGATGCCTGAAATGCGTAAGGCCATCATGAAGTGGTGTAAAATTAATGGTTGGCCTCGCTGCGGATCGCATTAAAGAAGCAACAACCCATCTATGTAGCGCGTCTTTGTTGAGGGCAAATTTTTGATGGATTTGTAAATGGCTAGTCCAGCCATGAAGACGTGCTGCCGCAGTAAGTAGCGGATCCATGGCGGCTTGAAATAGGAGCTTCTAATGGTACAGAGGGACTTTCTTGCAATGTTCATACAAGCAGCGATTTTAACACAAACATTTTCACCAATCCACTGGGATTTTGATGTTGTAGATGAAGGGGCAACGGCTAATCCACTGGGATAATACAGCCCCACGGGGCTTTGCAGGACTACCATTACCAGAATCCCTAAAGTCACATGACACCCACAGGGGGTTGAACTTTCAGAAAAAGCTATAATGGAGGGAAGTGCAGCTGTGCTGTTTGCTCGTTCCATGGACTGTGACCAAGGACGGAGATGCCCGAAACGCGTAAGGCCGTCATGAAGTGGTGTAATGTTGATGGTTGGCCTCGCTGCGGATCGCATTAAAGAAGCAACAACCCATCTGTGTAGCGCGTCTTTGTTGAGGGCAACTTTTTGATGGATATATATATATATATATATATATATATATATATATATATATATATATATATTCACTGAAAAAACCATAGGTTTCAGGGACGTTATAGTTAGTTGGACATTTTACTCGTACAAAACCAGAGAAATTCCGTCGTTATAGTTTGTTCAGCTAACTATAACTTGCGCACCCACAATGCACTGCTGATGACATCACAAATTACATCATTCATGACATGGTCAGTGACATCACTGATGACATCACTGATGACATCTCAAATGACATCACTGATGACATCACTGATGACATCATCCAGTGACTTTGTGTTTCTATAAAGTTTAAATATGTATTATATATATTCCAAGGTGTATTGAAGAATGAGTGGGTGTATAAGTGTCTGGATTGAGGATTTAGTAGGTGCATGACTGACTGTTTAAGTGAGTGATTACATGTGTCTTACTGAATGCATGGGTTAGTGACTAAACTGTGTGAATGTCTGTATTAGTCTGTCAGTTGGTGTGTAAGCGGCTGCATGGGTTGGTGAGTGGCTACATGAGTGTCTATATGGGTTATTGATTGGTTGTCTGAGTATCTGTATGGGTGCCTGAGTGTCTCAGGGTGGGTGGGGGGTGTGTGACTGTGCAAAGATGTGTGAGTAGGTGATTCACTGGGTGTATGGGTTCAAGAGTGCATCTGTGAAGGGCTGTATGGGTGGGTGAGTGTGTGTATGATTGAGTGAATAGATGTCTCAGTGGTACATGTCCAAGTAACTACATATGTAAAAGGCAGTGTATGTGAGAGTTGGAGTAAATAAATGACTATATGTGAGAGTCAGAGATTATGAGAGTAGCTGTATAGATGAGTGTGTATTTGTATCACTGATTATATAAGAGAGTAAGTATGCGTTAGTATCTGTATGAATAAGTGAGGTGCTGTGTGTATAACTGTATAGGTGAGTAAATGGGAGTGTGATTGATTCTTTGCATGACTGACTAGGTGTGTGAGTAACTCCATGGATGAGTGGTGGTGTATGACTGTCTGTATAGGTGTATGAGTGCATATGATAGTGTTGCATTGAAGAGTGACTGCATGTATGAGTGATTGTATGGGTAAATGAGTGGATGTGTGTGTAGACCTAGGAATCAGTGAGTGCGTATGTAGTAACTGGTATTGGTGTGTTGATCATTTTGAAAATGGTAGTCTGTATTTTATAGTGGGTGTATCAAAGTTTATATTAGAGTGTGAGGAGGTGCATCAGATTTTCACGTGGATGATGTCATCAGTGATGTCATTTGAGATGTCATCAGTGATGTCATCAGTGATGTCACTGACCATGTCATGAATGATGTAATATGTGACATCATCAGCAGTGCATTGCGGGGGCGCGAGTTATAGTTAGCTGAACTAACTATAACAGCGGAATTTCTCTGGTTTTGTACGAGTAAAATGTCCAACTAACTATAACGTCCCTGAAACCTATGGGTTTTTCAGTGAATTTCAAAGGTTTTTTAAATGCTAATTTTTAACTATAACGTACCTAAAACCTATGGTTTTTTCAGTGAATTTCAAAGGTTTTTAAATGCTAATTTCTAACTATAACGTCTGTAAAACCTATGGTTTTTCCAGTGAATTTCAAAGATTTTTTAAATATTAAACTACTATTCTGCTATTTGTCATTAGTACTGTTTTTTCTAACTTTTCCACTACATAAAAGAAAATAAACTGTAAAACTGTTGTGTAATGTAATATATTTCACAAATTTCAGTGTTACTTATCAAATAATACAACAAAATTTAAAGCTGTGTCTACATACCTCAGATACCATAGAATGGGGTCGATCTACAACAACATACGTTTTGATATGGCTGATATCTACAGAATTGATGGAGTACACTTCACAGATGAGTTTTTCTCAATAACCTAAAGCTGTGCATCCGCACTTACATGTAGCTCCAACTAATAAACACAAGGGCTCTTTTTAGAGCCGCCTTATATTCCCAATATTGGCTCGCAGAGTGACAGCTGCGGTCCGGCTAGCAGAGGGAGACCTGCGGGCCGTCGGGCAGGCTCGCAGAGGAAGAGCTGCGGCCCGTGGGCCTTGACTCGCAGAGGGAGAGCTACGGGCCGTCGGCTCGCAAAAGCACAGCAGCGTACTGGCTCGCAGAGGGAGAGCTGTAGTCTGACTCACAGAGGGAGAGCAACGGGCCAACAGGCCTGCTAGCAGAGACACAGCTTTGAGCTAACGGGCTGGCTCACAGAGGTACAGCTGCGGGCCCGAGCTGCGACCTGACGGGCTGACTCGCAGAGGGAGAGCAACGGGCCGACGAGCCTGCTAGCACAGACACAGCTACGAGCTAACGGGGTTGCTCGCAGAGGTACAGCTGCGGACCCGACGGCTCGCAGACGTAGAGCTGCGAGCTGAAGGACTAGCTTTTAAAGGCATAGCCACGAGCTGGTGATGTGGGGAGAGGGAGCATGAAAGGGGTTTCTCGCACAGACAGAGCTGCGGTATATTTTCAGTGTTGCCTCGCAGAGGTAGAACTACGCCATGATGGCTTGTAGAGTGAGAGATGCGAGTTGATGGACTGAATCACAAAATGGCTGCCAACACTTCCTAGTTTCAACAGTTCACAGCCAATGAGCCGCAAGCTCCTGCTCGTAACACCTCAGCCAATCAGTTGTCAGAGTTCTCAAATATCGATATCTGGAAAATGTGATATTTCTCAAAAACTACTGAACGGATTTACCTCATTTAAACAAAAGCGTGCTTTCTGGACCAAGACTTTTCTCCCTGCCAAATTTGGCATAATTCCGTTCAGCAGTTTGACATGTAGCCTTGTCTAAAGTTTCCTATGGAAATTGCATGGAGAAAACACGTTTGGGGACCCCCCTTTTTTCTTAGCCCCCCTTGACGAATCCCCCCAAACTTTCAGGATAGGAGCTGACCTGAAAAGAGGAACTTTTTGGAAAATTTCATAAAGATTCGTCAAACGACGCCAAAGTTATAAGCACATAAAAAAATGCTTTTCCTATGGAAACGTGGTCCTAACTATAACTACCTACTGGTGACCGCCAGTAGGTAATATATATATATATATATATATATATATATATATATATATATATATATATATATCCCATCCAACAGCAGTCGCTTATGCCCAAGCCTGCTTATACGAGGAGTTAGCGGCGAGGTAGCGAACCTCCACAATTCCATCCAAATCCTGTAAATTCGGCCAGTAAGGATTGCCTGGCTCCAAACACCACAGTACCGCAACTCAAATCATTGTTCAGTGCATTTATTTTGACACTGGCAACAAACAATCCCCCAACGCGTTTCAGAGTTTCCTCACTCCTTGGTCACGGGTTAGGTAAATGTGTCATTTCTGCTTCATTTTAAAGAAACAGAGCATGGGTTTCACATCATAGTTTTCGAAACTAACAAAATACTTCTTTTGTCGGTTTCAGTATTTGTCAATAAAGAATAAATTGAAATGCCTGCTAGTTATTTAAAGCAACATATTTTTCTGTTCAGCCATGTAATTGATACATTTTGCATAAAACATCATTCTGGTCATATGTTTATATTGGAGAGCTTACCCGTAATACCAGGATCGCATCCTGTGGCTGTGACAACTTATTCAGTTTGTATTTATATTTCCGACATCAAAGTGCTGCCCCAGTGGGCCATCAAGCGGGATCTAGGATTGACATTTACAAAAGAATATAATACATCCGTGCCTTTAAAAACCCCATAAACCGGAGGTACAAATAATTACCTTCCCATGCTCGTTCAAATTATGTAAACTCTATAGTCTCCTAGATGTTGAAAATGTTTAATCAACATAGCAACTAGTTGTGACCTAAATCCAGGAATAACAAGATCGTTAAAAGATACTCTAAGTCACTGCTTAGTAAATCCAGAGAAAACCAAGAATGAGATTAAAGGCTTCTTTACATGTAACCGATGTAAAGCCTGTAAACACAGTAATAGCTGTAAAACAATAAAATTAGCGGAAGACCAGAAACCTTATGTGATTGACAAACAACTCACTTGTAATACTGAGTATGTTGTTTATGCTTCATTATGTCCATGCAAGAAGGCCTATATAGGAAGCACTATCCATAAGGTGAAAAACCGTGTACTTGAACATCTACGTGCCATCCGAAATGACGACAGACAATACCCAATTGCACGTCATTTTAAAACCAACCACAATCAAAATTGTCATTTATTGAAATTTGTGGTCCTTGACAGAAACCCAAATCGAGAGAGAGGGGGTAACCGAACACTTAAATTAAGGAGATTAGAATCGAAGATAATCATTAAGTATAATACTCTTCACCCAACAGGATTAAATATGGATGAAGAATTAGCTGTACATTTAGGCTGATTAATAAGTTGAAAATGCTAATCACTATTTCCTTCCTCTGTATAGGTTTTTGCCTTTTTTATATACATGTGTGTTGTAAATTGTATTTTAATCAGTACTTTCTTTGTTGGTTTTGTTTCAGATACAAGAATGCGTAAATGGGGGGCGTGGCTAGCAGCCAGAGGAAATGGCCGCTACCTAGAGGGGCTCCGTGACTCAGCCAGCATTCCCAGAGATCCGACCAGTAATCCGCTGACAGAAACTCCCAAAACGCAAAGAGCAAAGCGTCAGAAGTAGGTGGGAACCCAACATATTTGTTTTCAGCCCCGTACAACGAAAACCGGTGAGACGGAATAGTGGAGAAGAGGTGCGGCCTATATCGAGAATTGCAGCGGGGACTGGAGTTCGCCCGCGGCCAAACATAGAGGGAGCGGTGCATCAGGACACGGACATAAGATCGCGTTGCACCAGTGACGCCGGTCCCCCAGCGAAGATCCATCGAGACCGAGCGAGAGCACCGAGACGCTGCGGAGCCAATGCTGAACGGAGGGCCGACAGGACAACGCTGCGGAAAAGTGGAGAAAGAGAAGTGCCGCGGCCTACACCACGGATTGCGGCCGGTACCTCGAGTACGACTGAAGCCGACTTTCTAACGGGCAGAGGGTCCGGGGCACGGAAGCAAGACTGCCCTAGCCTGAGACAGCAGACGCCCAGCGGAGGGCAGCACTACTAAGGAAAGGTCAGTGGGGCGATCCGGGGGCGGATTCAGCAGGGCCGGACACGGCAAAGACAGATGTGACATGGCAGATTTCCCAAAAAGGCGTGAAGAGCAGACGTGCCTGCAAACCAACCGAACTCGGACACTATAAAGGGCTGATCAGTTTTAAGGGTGTCCCGGTGCTGTGGAACAGAACCACCCCCCTCAGAGTACCCTTCATAGACACTGCAAGCAAGCTGCACCGCAGCTCATAATACATAGGGGAAGCCATACATCAAGGCGACCACGAGGGTGCCACGATAGGAAGTGCGTGTGCATTAAAAGCTGGTGGCACTGGAGAGCCCGGAAAAGAGCAGTAAAATAAGACTCTTGGATGACGAGGCCCACTAGCACATATACCCAGCGAGCTGACCACAAGATTCGCAGCCCCATGGGGCACCTACAGGCAGAGACTGGGTGAAGAGCCCCCCCGGTCCCTCTCCTCACTGGCGACAAGAAAATAGCACGACAGGTCTGGGGTGGAAAACCCGAAAGGCCGCGTGTGACTACGCGACACACAGGCAGGCAGCGGTGAGTACCTCCCCAGGTCCATTCCAGTCAATGCGGAATTGTTGCGATGGGGGGCAGAGGCCAGTGGGGCACGCACCAAACAAAACTAGACAAATACGCCTGTACCAAGGCTCCACCAGAAATCAAAGAACATGACACCATCCAAGTGGCGAACACTACAACAATGGAAGGACCAGAAAGTCACGTTACAGGACATTCTGACCACCTTGAATAACGTACATACCTCCTTAGATTTGCGAATAGGTTTGGTCTCGGTGGAACTCTCATTGATCCGTGCAGAATAAAAAAAAATGACTACTAGAGTAGCGGAGGTTGAAGCAATCACGACTAGGCCTGGTGGGTGAACATCGCTCTGTTCGCGGAGTTTGCAGAGTTTTCTGCACTCCGCACTCCGCGGAGCTTCGCGATGTGCAGCGGAGTTTATTCCCCGCTGGCGATCGCGAACGGTAAGTTCGCGATAGCGCGAGCTGCTGCTCGGGTAGAATTTATACCCAAGCGGCAGGAATACCAGCACAAACTGCAGTTCGCACTGCACTCCGCCACTCACAGAACTTCGCGGAGTTTTTTTGAAACTTTGCGGAGTTCCGCGTGGCAAAACTCCTCAAACTACACCCAGGCCTGATCACGACATCCCTATCTAGCGACACAATCGCTCTCAAGCAACAAGTGCGTCAACTCGAGGCGGACAACAAGATAATGGCCACCAAACTCGATGATCAGGAAGGTCATTCAAGGTGAAATAACATCAGAATCATTGCCGTGCCGGAAAAAGCAGGGGGAACAGCGCTCGACCTCTTTGTCTAAGACCTCATCAAGAATCAGTTGCAGCCACGAGGCCTATCCAACTACTTTTCAGTAGAAAGGGCTCACCGTGTTCCAGGTGGGAAGCCCAGACCGGGGGCCCCCATGAGACCCATACTGTCCCGCATTTTCAACTACCGCGATCGCGACTTGATTCTACAGACAGCCCGTGTCACCCCGCCACTGCGCCTTGACCACAGTACTATAACAATTTTTCCAGACTATAAGGCAGCAGTGACAATACAGCACCGCAGATTTATGGAGGTTAAAAAGGAGCTCAGAAACCGTGAACTCAAATACTCAATGTTATTCCCGGCAAAACTAAGAGTAGAGGCTGAGGGCAAAACATGTTTTTTTACAACGCCCGAGGAGGCGCGAGAATGGCTTGAGGGGTGGCACCGAGCCTCGAGCTCGGGACGAATTGGCAGGAAATACGGACAAAGCTCACAAGATGAGACACCAGCAGAGTCCAAAGAGACAAGCTTAATGGAAAGATCCTCGCAGGCGGGCGGAGGAGAGTGAGAAGTCCCTCACAGACATTTGACACCAAACTGGTCGCACTAGTTCACCGCAAAGCACGCAATGAAACGGACAGACTACATGTAGATCTAAACAGCTGTAACAACGCCTCGGAACCAACGTTGGAATGACACTGAAGCATACACATCTCTCAAAACGGCCGTGAGGGGGGATAAAAAAACAAAACAAAACAATTACTGGACACTAGACCAAAGTTGATATTGATTCAATTTGCTCTTTCTGTATGTTCAATGCAATGCAATTGAAAATAGGAGTCTGCCAACAAGGTAATAACGCAGATCTGGGGTGTACTGGAGGTGTCATTGGGAGACTCTCCCCCTACGAAGGTACCAGGGATGGGAACTAAGCACTCTGCGCAGTTGGGTAGGCAGGTAGTTTTAAGTCTGTCATGCAGGGAGGCAGGGAGGAGGGTGGGGAGAGGGGTAAAGATACTTGGTTCGGACTCAACGCTTCCACACCATGCTTCTAATACAGTATCTTACGACCTCCTATTTCATGGCTACACGGAATGGCAGTAACGACAACACTGATTGACATGGCGACCACTGCGCCTATAACTCCCCCCACGACTGACTCTCCCCTAACACTTCTCTCATGGAATGTTAACGGCTTGTGCGACAAAATAAAGAGAGGACTAGTCCTGCAATATGTTAAACGTCAGAGTCCGGCAGTGGCCCTGATTCAGGAGACACATTTAGTAGGATCGGCATGCAAGGCCCTAGACAGATGGGGTTTCTGGATGGTGGCACACTCCGAATTTACCTCAGGCTCACGAGGGGTGGGCATTCTGGTTCGCAAGCAGTTCCCACTCATTGTTAAACAAGCATGGACAGACGATCAGGTACGGTTCGCAGCCATCTCATGTCAATGGGGGGGCGTGCATATAATATAGTCTCAGTATACATCCCTCCTGCACTTCATTCGGTGGCACTCCCAGCTCTCAGCACATTCTTACTCACTTCAATGCCACTGTAGATGACATAATCGACCGCAAGCCCACTAGGGACCAACGTGGCATGAACTCCCGATTTGTGGATTTCCTCGAGGCACTAGGCCTCATAGATGTTTGACGTACTCAATTTCCGTTAGAACAGCAAAACACCTTTCATTCCGGGGCACATAATAGCCTCTCTAGAATAGACTACATACTTACATTGACAGATAGTCTAGGGCAAATTGAGGGGGTAACCCACCTACCTAGAGGCATCTCCGATCACTCCCCTGTTTTGGTTAAATATACACGTCACGTTACAACCCAGCAACAACTCTTCCCAATATATCCTGGTTTTAAAAAAAAAAACAAGATCTGGAAAGGGCTAGCCAAAACCACACAACAGTATTTCAGGGAAAATGAGCACTCAGTCACCTCCCAACGACCCTCTGGGAAGCCTATAAGTCAGTTCTTTGAGGCCAGGCCATCTCATTGATAGCGAGCCACAAAAAAGAAAAACAGCAACACATAGAAGCTCTAGAACATGAAGTAAGCCACGCAGAAACAACACTCGCCCAGAGTCCTACTACAGTTAACGCCCACAAACTACACTTTCAAAGGCAGGAATATAGAGAGTATTTGTGGGAAGAAGCAAAAGCCAGACTCCTAGCCACTCAACATAAAGTGTATGAGGTCGGGGATAAAGCGGGTAAAATTCTGGCCTGGATAGATAAGAGAGAACGAGCTAGTCGTTGGGTGGCACAGCTACAGCAAGACGATCGGGACACCATAACGGACCCACAAATGATAGTAAATACACTAGGGACGCACTACAAAAAGATCTACACCCCGACAGCCACAGCCACAATCGAGGAGGCACTCCTCAAAGATATCTGGATGCCCACGCTTATGCCGGAAGACACCCAGACCCTTGAGACAGACCTCACAGCAGAAGAACTAGCATTAGCCATAGGCGCTATACAATCAGGGAAAGCTCTAGGGCCTAATGGCTTTCCCATTGAACTCTACAAAAAAGCAGCAACTACACTCACACCGCATCTCTTAAACATGTATGTAGCCAGCCTGGAAGCAGGAGAACTCCCAAGTGACCAGCGAATGGCAACAATAGTAGCTATTCACAAGCCCGGAAAACCGGCCCAGGAATGTATGTCATACCGACACATATCATTACTTAATGCAGAGGCCAAAATACTGGCTAAAACACAGGCTGCTAGATTGACACCCCATCTTGCCAAATTAGTACATCCAGACCAATCTGGATTCATGCCAGGAAGAAATACAGCACTCAACCTGAGGCGCCTACATAGTGTAATAGCTCGTATACCCACAATCCAAGAAGCAGCCGTCATCCTATGATTAGATTAGATTATGGCCTTTGATATGGTTGAGTGGCCCTTCCTCTTTGCCGTCCTTAAACATATGGGCTTCGGCCCCAAATTCTGCGCCTGGATCCAGCTGCTTTATACAAAAACCCTAGCACATGTAGTGGTAAACGGCCGAATCTCTGCTGACTTCCCGCTTGGGTGCTGAACGCGCCAAGGTTGCCCCCTGTCACCGCTCCTATTCGCCCTCATGTTGGAGCCGCTGGCAGCCTGGATAAGGAGAGACCCGGTAATTTGTGGACTCCGGTGGGCGGAGTGGTGGGAAGACCGCATATCCCTATATGCGGATGATGTGCTATTATATATAGCATCCCCCAGGCGTTCACTTAACAGGCTCCTGGACATTTGTGAAACATATGGTAGGTTCTCTGGGTACACTATCAACTGGACCAAATCGATTCTATATGTCCTGCACTGTCCCCCACCACAGCTCCCGCAGGGATGTAGTGTACAGATCGCAGAAGGGAGCTTTAAATACCTAGGAATCTACATCACACCACTACCTGGGGAATTTATGGAAAAAAATCTCCTGGCGCCCCTGAGGAGACTCCGCCAAGATACAAAGCATTGGCAATCCCTCCCATTAACACTGCTTGGCAAAGCGACACTCTTTAAAATGATGGCGCTCCCCAGATTTCTATATGCTCTTCAAAATACCCCATTTCTGGTTCCTTTAACCTACTTTAAGGCAATTGAGGCAGAGGTATGTAACCTTCTTTGGGATGGAAAACCGGTCCGCATAGCCATGACTAAATTGGTTAAGGGATGGTATGATGGCGGAATCGCCCTACCAAATATACAAATGTACTACTGGGCCTCCCAGCTGATCGTACTCAATCAGTGGCTTCATGCCCCCCAAACGGAACCGGCTTTCTGCTCGGACAGATATAATCTGGGGAGGGAGGAGTAATGAGAGCACTATACAATAAAACCCGAAAAACACCACTGATGGGGTCAACTGCACACACAGTTCGAATTTGGCACATAGCACTCAAAAGACTAGGATGGGACGGTATCATAACACAACTGACTCCGCTTTGGGAAACTCAAAGACTGGGCAGACTCAGTGTTAGCAAAGGCTTTAAGCAATGGGACTCCATTGGGATCTCAAAAGTAGGAGATCTCTGGAGTAAGGGAGAGGTCATTACCTTTACACAACTACAAGATCAATATGAGATGGCTCCCACAGAAATATTCAGGTATACCCAGATTAGACATGCACTTACGAAAGCCATTGCATCAGGCACTATACTCCCTGAGGCCTCCTCATTAGAGGATAGGCTCCTAACAGAATATATGGACAAGAAGGCCATTTCCCTAACCTACCGTAAGATCATCAACAACCAACCAGATCCCACAACACCTCTCCGTGAAAAATGGCAGGCAGAGGTGGGAGAGCTAGATGAGACAGATTGGCAGGAGGCACTCGCGTCCCCACGGGAAGTGGCGATATCCTCAAAATTAAGATTAGTACAGTTGAAGATACTCCACCGCATCTACTACACAAGAGTAACCCTGCAAACGATAGGGAGAACCGATAGCCAACTCTGCTGGAGAAAGTGTGGAGCAGTCGGTACCTTCTATCACACACTGTGGGAATGCCCGGTGATAGCAACATACTGGGAAACAATTATGCACACAATTACACAGGTTAGCGGAGTTGCCATCGCACCGGAGCCCAAGAGATGTCTATTGTCTAACATCTGGGAGCCAACAGACATCAACCATGCGGCTCCGGACTGGGCAACGCTGGGTATGATGTTCGCCAAGCGCAACATCGCCAAACACTGGGGAGCACAGACCTCTCCAACGTACCGAGAATGGAGTGGTGATATGGACGGAGCTATGGTGGCAGAGAGGGCGACATAAATACATCGAGGGTGCCCCAGAAAGTAGAAACGAGTGTGGGGAACCTGGAACAAATATAGAGGGAACATCTGTACTCCACCTCCAGATGAGTCGGCAACGGACACTAGTTGATTTAAAAGGGGGTGAAACCATGTCAATCAGTTTATCGCAATATCACTATAATAACTGTATAGCTGTAACAGAAGAGTCAAAATGTAATGGGAAGCATAATTTTATAACAATCCTTTATTCTGTAACCATATTTTCGCAAATTAAACCAGTAATTAATCAAAATAATTTTTTTAAAAGCCATAAAAAAAAAAAAAGAATGCGGAAATGCAGAAGAGCTTTTATATCTCAAACCATGTCAGGCCAGCTTTACTTTGTTCATAAAAACGTGGTCATTAGAGTTGTTGTGGAATATAATTGATTTCCACCTATTCGGCTTAATTATTATTTTTACCCACAAGGGTTGAATTGATTGCAGGTCACAACTAGTTGCTATGTTGATTAAACATTTTCAACATCTAGGAGACTATAGAGTTTACATAATTTGAATGAGCATAGGAAGGTAATTATTTGTACCTCCGGTTTATGGTGTTTTTAAGGGCACAGATGTATTATATTCTTTGTAAATGTCAATCCTAGATCCCGCTTGATGGCCCAATGGGGCAGCACTTTGATGTCAGAAATATAAATACAAACTGAATAAGTTGTCAAAGCCACAGGATGCGATCCTGGTATTACGGGGAAGCTCTCCAATATAAATATATGACCAGAATGATGTTTTATGCAAAATTTATTAATTACATGGCCGAACAGAAAAATATGTTGCTTTAAAATAACTAGCAGGCATTTCAATTTATTCTTTATTGACAAATACTGAAACCGACAAAAGAAGAATTTTGTTAGTGTCGATAACTATGATGTGAAACGCACGCTCTGATTCTTTAAATGAAGCGGAAATGACGCATTTACCTAACCCGTGACCAAGGAGTGAGGAAACTCTGAAACGCGTTGGGGGATTGTTTGTTGCCAGTGTCAAAATAAATGCGCTGAACAATGATTTGAGTTGCGGTACTGTGGTGTTTGGAGCCAGGGAATCCTTACTGGCCGAATTTACAGGATTTGGATGGAAATATATATAAATATATATATACACATACATATATATATATATATATATATATATATATATATATATGTATATATATATATATATATATATTTATTTTTATGTAAAAAAAATCACCTCCATTTTAACTGCTTTTCCTTTGGAAAACTACCTCATTTAGGTCCTGCCTTCTCTTTAGTACTATTGCTCCTTCACTTCAAAATGCCTATGGTATAGATTGTTGGCCACAACTACAGCTATTGGGCTGAAGAGGCTGCAAAAAAGAGAGGTATTGACAGGGACTTGGTTTGCCAAATGTGCAGATTACGTGGTTTGCCTGGAGAGGGTTAAAGTTTCATCAGTTGCTGGCTTTGGTTAAATCCATTGTGGATTCCCAAGCTCCTCACATCATGATTTTGCACTGTGGTGGCAATGACCTAGGCACATTGACTGGGGTATAGCTGGAAATCCAAATGAAAAAAACCTTTGACAAGCTGATGTTGCTTTTCCCTCACACTGCCTTGGTGTGCTCTAATATATGCCAAAGACAGAAATGAAAGTGGTCAAATCAATTCTGTCCACAGATTGACAAAGCTAGGAAACATGTTAAGAAAACTATTTTTGCATTCCTCAGAGACCATCGCAATGGCTGTACCTATAACAACAATCTGCGTTTTGACATGCATGGAATTTATAGAAATTATGGAGTATACTTTACAGATGAAGGCAACAGGATATTTCTAAGTAACCTGAAACTCTGCATCCTGTCTAATATGTAGCAGCCACATACACACAACCAACACAACTGCTCTTGTCAGAGCCACCCTAGTACCTGAAATATTATGAAGATTTTTTTCTAAAGGGTTTCTTTTTCTTTAGTTTTTTGGGGTCCCTGTGGATGGACACGTCACAAACACGGAAAACAAAAACAGACATTCAATGGCCACCAGCACATCCAAAAATAATATGTAAAAAATTCCATTCTGAACATTGCCCTACACACGTTACTATATGCATACTTCTTTCAAAGCATGTTTAAACTCATATTTTTGTACTAAGTTTCTTTAAAAACATCTTTCACACCTATTTTCCGTTTTTGCGGTTAATCGAGATTTTGCAATGACGTTGTTAACTGCGATGATCGTGCCTTTCCCATAAAGTGAAAACACATATATGCACACACATTACAGTATTCTACAAACTAGAGGTTTATTACACTTCAAACTCAAATGTTTCTAGTGTATTTCTAGAACAACCATCTCTAAAACCTATTTTCCTTTTTTGCAGTGAGGCCGGAGATCGTGATGACATCGGTCATCATGAGCCCCGCGGGTATGTCGCAAAAGCAGAAAGCAAAAGCAGGAATTCAATAACCACCACCACATTAAAAACTTATAACTATATAATTAATTCTAACCATCACAGTAGATAACTCACTATATAAATAACTCTATAAAAACATTTATCAGAATCTCAATTTCTCTATAACAATGTGTATTAATGATTCAATGATAAATATATTTTTTTTTAATATTTCCCCCAATATTCGCGATGACGTCGATAGTCGTGACATCCCCACGATAGTACACCCAGGGGCCACGGTAGTTGTTGCGTTGTCGTCACGAATATCGCACGCAATTAAAATAATACATTGTGGGGTGGGTGTGGCTTAGTGCCCGTGGAAGATGGCGGTGCCCGAGTGACTCTCCTAGGGGCGGCGCTGTACAGCTGCAGTTTTGTGCCGTTTCTGCTAATTGACTGACCGTCGGAAGCGGATGCATAAACTTCTGAAGTGCCAGAGGTGATTTTTATCTATTTACGGCCGCAGGCTTGCCCTGTAGCCTCTGCTGTGTTCACAGAACATCTCCTCTCACACAAATGACAGCCACCATTTTGTGGGAGGACCGGCTCTCCGCATTGATACAATGCTGCTGAGGGAACATTCGCAAGTGTTTCTTTTTAGATTCTACAGGCATATTGCTATTTCTTTTTGCCTGTCTGGGATGGAGTTTATCCTTCGCTTTATTATTTATTCAGCTCCTCTGTAAAAATTTGTCAATCATATCACCTCAGCTAGGTGATTTATTTATCTGTCTGGTACTTCTCCCTGCTATGACCATCGCCTGTGCTTATAACCTACTCTAAAGCTTGTGTGCTGGCTCAGTCCTGCTTCCTTCTTGGTTGTTTCAAAGACTTTGCAATTCTTTTTTTTGGGAAGGTTGAAATGGGTGAGTCCTTCCTTGGCTCGCTTCATGCAGTCGTTTATCAAAAACTCTACAATTTTGGACTCTCTGGTTTCTGTATCTAAGGGCTTCTCTCCTCCGAAATCGTCTTCTCCTGTCTCTTTAGACACGTTGTTGGAAGAAATACGCTCACTATGACCATATATGGAGGAAATGAATGCCAAACTGCAATTTCTCACTGAGAATTGGTCAAAGATGGATGAAAGTCTAACCGTGGTAGAACACAATGTGTCTTCACTTGTACTCACTGAAGTTAAGGTCAACACTTTTCAATCTTAAGTCGCTTCACTCCAGTGACAAGTGGAAGACCTTGAGAATAGAAATAGGCAAAATAATGTATGCATCTATGGGCTGCCGGAGGGCACAGAAGGCAATGACCCTCTTGCTTTTTTGAAATCCTTCATTCTAAGTGTTCTGACTATGCCAGCAGAAACGTCTCTTAATATTCAATGTGCTCACCGACTGGGACGTCAACAATCTACTTCTACCACTCCACAGCGTCCTAGAGGTGTTATTTTATACATTTTAGAGTATACTGACTTACTTAAAGTCCTTTTAGCAGTTAAGTCAACCAAGCACATCGTTTGGTCTGGCAACAATTTATATTTTTCTCAAGACTACGCTAAAAACACAGCTGACAGACGCAAATAATTTCTCAATTTGAGGTCAAAACTCAGATCCCTTGGAGCTCGTTATGGTCTTTTCCACCCTTGCCTATTTAAAGTCATCAATAAGAATAAAACTAAAACTTATGAAGACCTGATTAGACTGAAAAGTTTCATTAATTCCTGCAAGATAGAAGCAATGGATTTTTCGGGAGTGTCTTCATCTCAGGCTGTGTAGAGTTGCAGGAACTTCCTAGACTTTTTTGAATTGGACAGTTATGTTTTTGTTCTCGAAGTGATGTTAATTACTATGACATCGTTTTACCAGATTTATTGTTAAATATAGCCTGGTTGTTCCTTATGATTAACTATTTTTTCCTTTCCTTCCCTTACAGGTCCGTCCATGTTTGTTCCTGTTTGTCCTTCTCCTTGTTTTATGAGCTGCGGCCTCCCCTCGCCTTCCCGTTTGTCATGTTTGGGCACGTCATCCATCCCACGTGGTCTCTCCACCCCATCTCAAATTGGATTCTTAGGTATGTTCTTTGTCTTTGTCCTACTTGTATTGCTTGTCCTATCTCTATCCCTTTCTTCGTTTTGATTTCCCCCTACAATACTCTTAAGTATATTGTATTTTTCTTCTGTTATACTTTTTTCTGTCTTTTCTTTGTCTTTCCTTTTTATTTGTCTTCTGTCACTTCTTTTCCTCTTTATCTGGTTTAAAGTTTCACGTTTGTACTTGAATTTTTTCTTTTTAAAATTTACATATAATCATTTTACTGTGCATATTACTATGCATATTATTGCGTTGATATAACAATTGTTTTATGTTTTTGGATGGGTTGCCTAGGTCATTATTCTTCTTGTACAGTCTCTTCGTTAACTACATGTCTCTGAAAATTGTGTCATGGAATGTTTGAGGTTTGAATTCGCCCATTAAACAACAACATGTTTTAACACATCTATCTAAACTGGAGGCTGATATAGCTCTTATACAAGAGTCTCATTTAGTGGCAACTGAATCTTTAAAACTGAAAAAAGCTGGGTAGGACAAGTTTTTTTCTCACCAGGAGAAGGCAAACGAAATGATGTACTCACTTTTTGTCGTAAATCGATTTCTGTTAAATTACTTTCTCAGTTATCTGATGGTGATGGAAGATGGTTATATACTAAATTGCAAATTGGGAATGCTCCGGTTTCTTTGCTTAATGTGTATGCTCCCACTAACAGCGACCCCTCTTTTTGGTTATCTCTAGCCCAACAAATTTCTTCTTGTATTGATGATAATTTTATTCTTGCTGGAGACTGCAATCAAGTAGTTGAGCCTTTTATAGATCGCAATTCACTGGTCTCCTTTAAGCCGAACAAAACACATAAAATATTTCTTGATATTGTACAGCAATATAAGCTTATATATGCTTGGAGAATATGCACTCCTGTCACAAGGGAATATACTTTTTACTCTCCGGCCCATCAATCACAATCTCAAATTCACCACTTTTTCGTATCACATAACATATCTCAATCTTTAAGAGATGCAGATATTGGGTCAATTCTAATATCTGATCATGTTCCCATTTCTATTCAATTGGATTTACTGCCAAAATCTAATATGCCCAGGAGATGGCGTTTTAATAACTCTCTCCTTCTAGATTCAAAGTTTAATTCCTCTTGTGTTTCCTTCTTTAATGAATATTTTTCTTTAAATCAGACTGATATTCTGCCATTCTCTGTTGTGTGGGATGCATTCTAAGCAGCCGCCAGAGATTTTATTATTGGTTTTCTATGTAAAAACCGCAGAATTTCACGTGAAATTACCAGAGATCTTTTGGCGAGAATAAAGAGATTGGAGCATTCCTACTATTCTTTGAAAACCAAGGACTGTTTATCCCAGATTATTAAGACAAAGCTTCAATTCAACAAGGAGTCGACTGATAATGCCTCACTTTATTTGTTAAAGTCCAATGCGAAATTCTATGGTGGCCAGAACAAAGCTGGTAAACTCTTGGCAAATTATTTAAAGGTTAAAAATAACAAGCTTGACATTGAATCTATTTGGGTTAAGCAAAATACATTAAGGTTTAAGGATTCAGAAATAGTGAATGAATTTCTCCTTTTTTACAAAGCATTATATACGTCAGAAACCATACCCTCGGAACCTGATATCTCTAAGTTTCTTTCAGGCATTCAATGTTCTTTTGACACCCAAATAGATTTCACTCCGTTAGAATTTGACATCTCACAACAAGAACTTCTCATCGCTCTACAAACACTCAAGAAAGATAAGGCCCAAGGTCCTGACGGGTTTACAGTGGAATTTTTTACACATTTCGCACCACTACTTCTTCCTAAGTTACATACCCTTTTTAAAAAAAAATCGCAATCAGGTGAATCCTCTGGCTCTTTTTTAGAAGCACTAATTTGTTTAATTCCTAAGGAGGGAAAGGATTTAAAACATTGCAAAAATTATAGACCTCTTTCGTTGGTCAATATTCTCTAAGGCTTTAACAATGCCTCTGGAATCTTATCTACCTCAATTACTAGGTGCAGAGCAATCCGGATTCATTAAAGGACGCCTCATCTCAGATAGTACTCGTCTGTTTTTCGATATTTTATCTAAATCTTCTCATATATCTCACTCACTAGCAGCTGTAGCCTTGGACGAGGAGAAGGCGTTCGATCGTGTCAATCGGTCCTGCCACTTTCAAGTGCTTAAATGGCTTGGTTTTGGCCCAAAGATTATATCTTTGATTTTGCTTCTATATTATAATCCTCGAGCAGCCGTTTTTGTAAATGGTAACACATCCCCCTATTTTGACTTGGGAAGAGGTGTTCGTCAAGGCTGTCCATTGTCCCCATTCCTTTTCAATCTAGCTTTAGAACCCTTCTTATCTAAAATTCGTCAAAACAAGGATATACATGGGTTTGATGTTAATAACAAACAAATTAAATTGGCGGCATACGCCGATGATATATTATTATTTCTCTCCAATCCGCAAGCATCTATCCCTACCTTCCTACAAGAGGTGGAGCTCTTTGCTTCCGTTTCTGGCTATAAACTAAATAAAGATAAATGCGAAATACTACCTTTGACCAAGTATACCTTCAAAGAAGATTTCACTATCTCAAATTTTACTTGGAATTCTAAGCACATAAAATACTTAGGGGTATATTTTGCCCCTTCAATTCCAGAAACACTTTCTCTATGTATGGCGAAGTGTATACAGAGAATTTCCACATTAACAACCAAATGGCACCCCTTATATTTATCATGGTGGGGTCGTTTGGATACCATTAAAATGACGCTCTCTCCTATAGTATTATATAGAATCTCTAATATTCCAGTTCCAATAACCTCAAACAATTAAAAAAAAATAAGTCTATATTATCATCATTCTTATGGAGCACTAAAAAGTCTCGCATGTCATTATTGAGATTAACAAAACCAAAGTCAGAAGGTGGGGTTAACTTTCCTGATTTTCCCACCAATCATAAAAAACAAATCTTTCTTACTTCGTCAATTTCGAGATGGCTTTCTGAGTCTCAGCTGGATTGTCCTTTGTGGGTGGACCTTAAAAGTTCATATCTTTCTCCTTTCTCCTTTCAGGAATATCTTTCTTTCACCCGCAAACCACAATCTATATCTACTCCTATTCTCAAAACACACCTGCAAACTTCTAGAATCTAACCCAATGTTACCCCCCACAGATTTAAAATATTTTCTTAATTCTACATTATGGCACAATAATTTTATACTGATCCATGGTAAGCCCTTTTATTGGAAATCATGGAGCCACAAAGGTTTAATTTGGACACCTCAACTTTTTTAAAAAAATGAAGTTATATCTTTCTCACAGGCTAGACAGCTTTTTTACCTTCCACCCTCTTACCAATCAAAGTACACTCTCTTGAGACAAGCACTCTCCACTGCACATGCTCAAGTTTTAGCTATCCCTCTCCCTACCCTGTTAATGGTTTACATACTTTTTTAAACTCATGCACCAGAGCTTCTATTATTTACACTCGCCTTCGTAACCTACAAATTGACAGAGAGAAGACTTATCTTGGGAAGAGGATCTTGACACAGATGGCCAATTTCCTTTTGGAAGAAAATATGGTCCAAAATTAGAAAATCTTCTAGAGCGGCAAACACCACACAAACAATATTTTATATTCACAATAGACTTTTATTACATATGGTTATTTTACAAAGGAGACATTCTGATATCCCTGATACCTGCTGGAAATGTTCCTCCTCTTCTGCTGATCTGAAACACTTGCTCTTTACATGTCCGCATGTGCACACTTTCTGGAAAAATGTCTTGTCTCAAATTAACTTAATCTTTGGATCTAAAGTCCCTTTCTCAGTTATCCACTTATTTCTAGGAAGCCTATCACCCGCCTGGGACAATTGTATTCATAATATTAAGATTGTAGATCTGCTGTTAGCAGTTGCCTTTCAACAGATTACCAAAAACTGGAAAGATTTTACTAAGCTATCCTTTCAAGCCTGGAGGTATGCAGTATGTTATAACCATAGACTGGATACGGCTTTCGTCCATCCTATTCATTTAGCTGCAAAACGCTTAAATGTATGGTCACCTATCACAAGATACATTGAGGCCAGCGCTAAGCAATCTTTCTCCAAAACTCCCATTCAGCAAGATGTTGCCCAACCTCTGGGACATTCCTCAGCTTAGCAATATACTATTATACATCTGTTCATGTCATTTTTGTATATTTTATCAAGATTACAGTATTTTAGGAATTATATCATTATTCTTTTGGTCCGGCATTCCACCCTAGTCATGTATACCTGACATCTTTACCTGAATAAGTTCTATTTAATGCTTAATTGTCTATTTATATGAATATATATTGCCTTTTGTATTATTGTGTATCTATACTTTTTGTTTCTTCAATACAATTATTTTTTTTAACTAAAAACAAATAATACATTGTGGACACATAACTTGTGTCACTAATACTGTCATTTCTCATCCATGGGGTCAAAGTATCTGTACCCTGACCACTTATGTGGGCTTTCACACAGAAAACTGTTAAGGTTGCATCCAGCAAATCAGAGCACTCCCGTTGGCACGTGCATTCGCGATTCATCATGAAACCTTCGTGAAATATCTGCTGCCAGAGATATCACTATAGTTTTGAACTTGAATTTCTCAAAAACTACTAAACGGATTTACACCACATAAGCAAAAGGCACTTCCTTGATCTGACATCTACCTCCATGCCAAATTTGGTGTAAGTCCGTTCAGCAGTTCGGCCTGTAGAGGTGGCTAAAGGCTCTTATGGGAATTAACATTACAAACGCAACCTTATTTCATGCCCCAAATTCTCAGTCCCTGCTGCACGGATTACCCCCAAAATTTCCCAATCAATAGTACCCACCGTGATACTTTTTGGGCAAAAATTCCAGCAATTGGTCAAACGACGCCAAAGTTATAGCCAGGTCAAAAAATGCTTTTCCTATGGAAACTAGGTCCTAACTATAACTACCTACTGGTAGGTAATTAATCTATATCTATATATAAATAATATATATAGATCTATGAATTCCCTATCTTTTTTCAACTGGCTGCATTACCTAATTTATTTTTCTGAGCATATGTATAGAAATGTTTTAATGGTTTATTTTTCTGTTCAAACTATTTATTTTGCAAAGAGAGAACAGGGGGACTGCTCGTTGACACAGCGTTTCGCCTACAACCCTATGTGTAGGGCCGGCCGCGTAGGGTAGACAGGCAGTCGATAGGTAGTAGTATGAAGCACCACTAAACAGTATGGCATGCGGATCACACAGCAAGTCGCCTACAACCCAATGTGGGCCGGCCGCGTCTGAGAGTAGGTGCCAATACTTGTCATACATATGGCAAGAGCAGATGGCAAGTCGAGAGAGGAAGGAAGAGGTAGAGAAGAAGAGAAACAAATAGGAGAGACAAAGAGGTGGGAGTGGGCGAGGGAGGAAGCGCTAAGCCCCGAGAGATAACGAATGGTATACAGGGAGGGGTCTATTCTGTGTCCGGGGGGTAGACTGCGTCCTCAAATAGGTGTAGGGCTCGGAGTTTCGGGGGCTGGAAGCGGGCGTGCTCCAGTTTGCAGAGATGGGTGACAAGTGGTTGCCACAGTTTCGTGAAGTGGGAATCACAGGACTGTAGGCGAGCAGTGAGCAATTCCATGGAGACAGTGTGCCATAGGCGCGTAAACCAAACAGTGATTGGGGGGGTCTCCGGTTTTTTCCAGTACAGGGCGATGAGCTGTTTGGCAGCGCCCAGCATATGGAGGGAAATGTGCCAGTCTTTGCGTGTGAGGGCGCACAGATTGTCAGGTTTGAGGCCTAGAACAGCTGTGGCAGGAGTGGCAGGCAGGGGAAAGCCAAGCACCTCTTTGATATGGCTAAGGATCTCCTTCCAGTATGAGGTCAAGAAAGAACAGGACCACCAAATATGGAGGAAGTCGCCCGTGGCGCTCGAGCACCTCCAACATAAAGGGGATGTCGCAGGAAACATTTTGTGCAGTCTGAGAGGCGTATAGTACCATTGGGTCATGGTCTTATAGGCGGTCTCCCGCAGGGAGATGCAGCGGTAGACCTTCGGGATATCAAGCCATAGGCGATTCCACTGGGCGGGGGCTACCTCCAAGGCAATGTTCGTTTGCCATTTGCGCTGATAGAGATGGGGAGTAGTGAGTGGAGGATGTTGCAATATGTGATAAGTGCGGGATATGAGCCCTTTAGAGTCGTCGAAGGCGCTCACTAGGCGCTCAAAAGGCGTAAGTGGTCGAGTAGCTGCCTGCGTCCAGGAGGAGGTATGTATCCAATGTCGCAATTGGATATATTGCAATCGAGCTCCCTCCGTGAGGTGAAAGTCTGCCTTACACTGATCAAAAGTTTTAAAGGTGTCGCCCAGGAAGAGGTCCCTAATGGTCCGACACCCACCGTCAAGCCAGTCAGAGAACACAAGGGGATGTACTGCCGGTGGGAACTGAAGGTTCCCGGCAATAGGGGTGAAAGGGGACGGGAATGTGGTGACGGCCTTAGAGATTGCAAGTTTATCCCAGATATCAAGTACCGTCCGAGTCGGGGGGGGCCAAGTAGGCACTGCGCGATCGCGAAGCCCGGTGCTGCCACGGGAGGTCCCAGATGGATCTCCCAGTCACCGCCCTATCCATGTGGAACCACACCTTTTTGCTTTGCCACGCCATCCACTCCGATATAAAGCGGAGGTGCGAGGCCCAATAGTACTCCAAGAGGTTGGGGCAAGCCAGCCCGCCCCTATCGCGAGGAGACATGAGGATTTTGTTGGAGAAACGCAGCCTGCGCCCTCCCCAGACAAACCTGGTAATGTCTCGCTGGAGGCTGCTGATCTGATGGAGCGGGATGGGAGTCGGAAGGGATTGAAAGAGATACAGGACTTTGGGAAGCACCGACATTTTGATTGCGTGGAGCCGCCCCAGCCAGGAAAGAGTAAGTGATTTCCATGTTCGAAGGTCCCCAAGAACCGACTTCCGGCATTCCTGCCAGTTAATTTGGGACCATGAAGCGAGAGTGGGGGTGAGCTGTAGGCCAAGGTATTGTATGGAGTGGGAGGCCCATTGATAGGGAACTAAGGCCTGGAGCACAGGAATCTCGTCCTGAGGGATCGTGAGGTTGAGGGCCCAGGATTTCTCGTGATTAATTTTAAGACCAGATGCCAACTCGAATGAACGGAGAAGAGCCAGGAGGGCCGGGAGGGAGACGTGAGGCTGAGAGAGTGTGAGCAGGAGATCGTCCGCAAAAAGGGCCACTTTATGCTGTTGGCCTCCGAGGGGAATGCCGTGGATGTCGGAGGCCTGGCGGATTAAAATGGCCAGGGGCTCCACTACGAGAGCAAATAATAAGGGCGACAAGGGACACCCCTGCCGGGTGCCTCTGCCTATCGAGATAGGAGAGGATAGCCGGCCATTAACCCGCACCTGGGCCGTCGGGGACGAGTAAGGAGCCATCATCCGAGCTATCATTAACGGGCCGAGCCCGATTTTATGTAGGACTGCCCGAAGGAAGGTCCAATCCACCCGGTCGAACGCCTTCTCCGCGTCTAGCGACAGAAGGCAAGCTGGGATGCTCCAGTGATGGGCCTTGCTCACCAGGTGTGCAATACGTCGCATATTGTCCGCACCTTGGCGATGGCGGATGAAGCCGACCTGGTCCGGTTCAATGAGGCTGGGGAGAAGCGGATCTAGTCATTTGGCTAAAATTTTTGTGTAGATCTTCAGGTCCGTATTGAGCAATGCTATGGGATGGTAGGATGAGCAAAGTGCATGGTCCTTGCCCGGCTTAGGAATGAGAGCAATTTCCGCCAGCCCCATAGACTGGGAAGGACCAGCGTCGGTGGCGAAGGAGTTAAAGAGACAGACGAGGTGCTTCCGAAGCTGCGGCAGGAACATGCGGTAAAAAGAGAGGGGAAGACCATCCGGCCCGGAGACTTTCCGATGGGGAGGTCCTTCATGGCCCCAGCGAGCTCCTCGCAAGTAATTGGGTCTTCCAGTTGCTGGGCATGGTAGCTACTGAGTGGGGTCCAGGGGCATGCACCAAGTAGAGTCCGTATCAGGTCTGGGGAGGGCGAGGCAGGGGCATATAGAGAGGAGTAGTATGTTTGGAATGCGGCGCATTTAGAGGCTTCCGTGGTCGCGTGGGTGCCTTCTCCAAGATGAATATTAGCGATGTGGGCCTTAGCTGTGCGTTTCCGCAGACGCCGAGCCAAGACCGTGCCCGCCTTGTCGCCCCCCTCGTAATAGCGCTGCTTCAGTGCTAGCAGAGCACCCTCAGCCTTGTTGGTGCGATGAACCCGCAGCTGACCACGGAGGGTAGCCAGGTTCCACTTATGGGCAAGTGAAGGGCGTTCCTGGTCGAACCTCTCAAGGGCATTCAGGTCCCTAGTGAGATTGGCTTCGAAGAGACGCGCCTCCCGAGCTCGCGCAATCGCGATGGAAGTGATGTGGCCGCGGATGGTGGCCTTGAATGCGTCCCACACAACAGGGAAGGGGGTTTCGGGGAGGTCGTTAAGCTCGAAATAGGAGTCAATGGCCGTCCGCAATTCCGCCACGTCCACGGGGTCCCGGAGGATGCGTGGCGGGAGGCGCCAACGAGGCGGGAGTGGGGTGCGTGCAGAACTATGGCGAAGGAGAAGCTCCACGTGAGCGTGGTCGGAGACCGAGATGTCAGACATGGAAGCGGAAACCGTCTCGCCGATAAGGGCATGCGAGATAAGGATATGGTCAATACGTGAGTACGAACGATGCACGTGTGAGTAGTATGAGTAGTCACGAGCTTCGGGGGAGTGATACCGCCAGGAGTCAAGTAGCGTAAGATCCGTCAGTTGCTTCTTTAAGGTGGAGGACATAGCCCCGGTGCCCTGAAAGGAGCCGTCGCTACGGTCCCGGGCAGGTCCCAAACCAGATTGAAGTCGCCCCCAATAATAAGCGAAGGGTCGTCCTGCGGTACTTGTTCCCTCAAGAGGGCTCGAAGGTAAGAGTCCTGCGCCTGGTTAGGCTCATAAATACTGCACAGTGTGAGGGACCGATGTCCGATCAAGACCTCAGCTCTAAGGAAGCTGCCATCTGGGCTGCGAAAGGTTTTAGATTTCCCTGCCGGATGCCAGGGCCACAGAGTATTGCCATGCCAGCTGTTTTGGAGGAGGCCGAAGCCCAGAATTGGAGGGGGTACCGGGGGTGTGCCATGCGAGGGACATCAACTTTCAACAGGTGGGTCTCCTGCAAAAGGATTATATCGGGGTGCTGCTGAAGGAGGTATCGCCATATCTGATGCCGCTTATTGGGAGAGTTGAGCCCCTTGACATTAAAGGAGAGGATTTTCAGGCAGGGAGTAGTAGCCATGGCCTATGGGGAGTGCGGTCTGGCCTAAGCATCCCACAGGGGGGCAGGGCGGGGCAATGGCAAGGAGAAGGGGGAGAGCCGCTGTCTTCCGGAAGGTAGAAGGAGAGCCACAGGAGGCGCCCAAGCCCACCCAGGAAGGAGAAAAGGACAGAGAAAAGATGAGAGAGGGAAAAAGAGAAGAAAGAGGGACAGACATTCAAAACGAATACGATCAACATTGGCCAACAGGGCCACGGTGTCCTGTTCCAGTCTAGGGACCGTCGAGGCCCAAGGGCACAGGCAGTCCCGGAGAAGTCACTCTCCCAGGAACAGATGGGGGGCGAGTCGCCGGACACTGGAGATGTCATCTGGGCAGGTGGTCCGATGCCGCCAACACTGCTTACAGGGAGATGGGAGGCTGTCGAGACATGAAGCACCACTTCAGGCACAGGGAGAAAGTTCAGAGTCCAAAGTGATCCTCCACCAGCGTGAGTGAGAGCCTTGTCAACTAGGTAGTTAGGGACGGAGGGCTGGGCGAGGGGCGATCCCCCTCCATGGAGCAGATATGTTGGATGATGTCATCTTTGGCTTGTGAGGACGAGTGTTCCCTGGGGTGCAGAGAGCGCCGGCTACGGCTAACCTGGGACCAGGAGGGTTTGGCTGGGGCCCTGGCACGGGGCAGCAGGCGTGCAGGACTTGAGGGTGGCGTGAGAGAGAGATGGAGAAGATTTGCCGCCTCCTGAAGGGATCGTACCATCCGGCGCTTGGATTCCCACTGGAAGATTAGCGCAAAGGGGTGACCCCACTGGTATTGGATGTTCAGGCTACGCAGTTTGGCGGTCACAGGCCTGAAATCGCGGCGTCTCCGAAGCGTCGTGGGCGCTAGGTCCTGGAAGATCTGAATGTTGGCACCCTTGTAGGTAAGTTCCTGCTTGGAACGCGCCGCCTTCAGGATGGCCTCCTTTTCTGTGAAAAAATGAACCCGGGTCAGGATGTCAGGGAGGAGGCCCGGTCGACCAGGGGGGCCAGAGACTCAGTGTGCACGATCCAGCGCCGGTGGAGAGGCATCGTCGTCACCCCATACCTCGTGGAGGAGCTGTGCCACGTAGGTCATGATGTCCGACCCCTCGGCCCCAATTGGCACCCCCCGGATGCGGAGGTTGTTGCGGCGGCTCCGGTTTTCCAAGTCCTCCTGCTTTAATTGCAAATCGATGTGTTGGTCCTCAAGGGTAGCCAGGCGCTGCCAGAGTTGCTCTTGATCCTCCGTACGCCCATCCACCATCCGCTCAAGACCGTCCACTCGGTCCCCAAGTTCCGTAACCTCCCTCCGGAGTTCCCGGACACAGGAGTGAACCTCCGTGCGCAGGGAGCCGATTTCCGTCTTGAGTTCTGCCATGAAGCCGGCCATGAAGGACTGGGTGACCGGCGGCGAATCCCCTCCATTTTGCGAAGCCATTGCTTTAGGGGCAGCAGCGCCCGTCTTGCCCCAGAGCGCAGCTACAGGATTGTCCTTTGGGGGTGCCGCTGTGTCCTTCACCGCCTTGGTGCGCGTCATCTCCCGGCAGAGTCCAGCACCTCCCAAAGCCAGGCTAAACGGTGAGAGGAGGGTGTAGAGCCGTGGAAGGGCAGTTAAGGGGTGCAGCCGTGCCTACCCCAATCCAAAACTGCAGGGCACGGGTCACGGCTGGAGAGGCCTCCCAGTGAGTGTGAGCGGGCGGAGGTGTGGGCTAGAGCACCGCCGCCATCGCAGGCAGGGTCCCCCAGCCGAGCAGTGCAGGCCAAGGTATTCCCCTAAGCAGGCGCCAGTAGGGCACCAAGAGATCCTCAACGCTCTGACGCGGAGGTAAGGCACCCCGGCAGGGCAAGCACGCCCAGACCTCAGGGGGGGCGTGCAGCAGGGTCCCTGCCCAACGCCCAGCACCCACGCACCCCTATGCGCTGTATCCCCAGTCCCGGGGCCAGAGTGTTGCAGGGCCCAGGACCGCAGTGGTGAAAGCGGCGCAGAGAAGCCGGTTCAGCGTCCCGGTCCCACTAGGCCACAGAGGTCCAGGCGGTGTCAGAGGCAGTCCGTTCTGAGGGACAGGCACATCCACGCCAAGCTGGTCCCCCCGTAGGCCTCAGCGGAATGGCCAAGTGCTTCAGTACCCAGTGGACCGGGGCAGGTCTAGAAGGCCGCAGGCGAGTCCCCCTCCGCAGTAGATTCAGAGAGGGGCCTAGCGCTCTGGCCGGGGCAATTCGGGCAGGGCGCGTGGTCTCCGCGGGGGTCCGCACCAAGGGGCAACGTGCCAGCACCCCCCCTCCGTCCTCAGCGGGACCGAAGCACGGCAAGTCCGATGTGCCTCACAGCAGGGTCCAGCATGCAGGAGAGCCCCCGTCCCCACACCTCACCTGCCCAGGCGATCAGCTTCTCAGGAGTCCAGCCATGAGCAGGCACACAGGCAGCAGGGAAGAGAGCAGGCTCGTGCCCAACTACAGGCCCGCCACACCGGGGGGGGGCGCTGCTCAGGGGCCGGCTCCCACGGGAGTAAATTCAAGGGCCAGTGCGCGCCCGGCATCCCCGGGACCACAGTCCACCACTCCGCCTCACCGCCCGACCCAGGAAGGGCCCACCGCGGAGGGAGGCCTCCGCGGTCGCTCCTCGCACCAAATCCGCTCCGGGGGGTGAAGAAGCAGGCCTAAGATGGCAGTCGTCGCAGGCAGGGTCGCCGGAATTCCCTCCAGTCCTGGCCGCGCCTCAAGCCCAGGGAGGCCCCGCGCAGGTCCAGGTGCTCCCCCTCTGTCCGCCAGTCCGCCCACAGGGCACTTGAGGGCAGGAAACGCGCGGCGTCAGCCGAGACCCGGGGCCGCTAAAGACAAGATGGCGGAGGCCACCGCCGAGTCCAGCCGCCAGGATCGAGAGGTCCGCACTCCGGCTCCCGTTCCACCAGGCCGTCGTCCGCTCACCAAAAGGTGCTGCTCGCTCTCTGCCACCCGCCCGTCCCGATTTGCGGCGCCTCTGGGTGCCCAGCTCCGCTTTAGAAGCTGCTAGCTGCGGCGGCTTGCGGGAGCACCCTCAATGCACTTCTCTCGCCATTCGCGGCGAGACCACGCCCCAATGGTTTATTTTTAAACCTAAATGAAAATATTAAATGGAAAATGGTAGCCACTGAGGGTCTTTTGGTTTCTGAGGTATTGTTCCACACTAGCTTTCTCAGTTACCTGACACTTCAAAACAATTTCTTGGATTATCCTAGGGAAAATTGTGGGCTAATGCAATCTGGACTTGCCAAACGATCCTATAGCCATCGCAATCCTTCAGGACTGGGATGAATAATGTTTCTGACTTTTAAGAGATGTAAATAAATAGTTTTTGAGATTTTTCCTACTTAACCCTTTGGGCGCGGCCGGAATTTCCCTGCGGTGTGGGAAAATTCCACCCGTGCACAGATCGGACGGTTCCCGGCCGTCCGATGCACACGCTCACCGTGACGTCGGAGGGCCGTCCGGCGCATGCAAGGGGTTAAGATACCAAAAAGATATTGTTGTTATCAGATAATATTGTGGCGTGTTTACAAAGTCAACTATAGAAGTGTATATTTACTCACATACCTTGGTGTATGCCTACATTTTTTGCTATTCACCATTTCTTAATGTATGTTTTCTCTTAAGTGTAAATTTACATTTATCCACACCATCAAGTTCAGGAATTGGAGTAATCTAAGACTGAATTTACGAGTGTAAAATTACTTCTAGTAGCTTTTCACACATGGGTGGCGATCTCCACCCCTGAGATCTAACTATGAGAAAGTAGAGGGAAAATTAATAAAGTGTATCATTGGAAAAAATACAAATGTTTTAATGTAAAATATGATGATAAAATAATGTAAAATAATTATTTTTAACCTAGAACTAATAAAATAACATTTGACAGCACATTTATTCTTCAAAGTAAATGAGTATTAAATAATTAAATACTAAAAATATAAAGGGTTTTTTATTTATTTGGTTCTCTTTACAAGAAAATACCAGCCTCCTGAGCATTTATATTTTAGTTGATATTTAGGAAATGTCATTAAAGGTTATGTTTTAAATTAATAAAAATGTTTATTTAATTTTTAATAATATATTTTTTCATTAACTAAGTTAACTATTATGTTTTAAATAACATATGTAAAGATTAATTTGTATTTTTTTTACAAAACTGTATTCATATATATAATATTACAGTCACATGTATGTATTCTTTTAACATTATTTCCTTTGGGGTGCCATTTAAGTTCCCACCCCCATTATTTTCAATAGAAATGTATTGAGTGGCCACGTGTGGTGCTAGACTTACTTCACAGTTAGGCTGGAGTACAGTTACATCTGTTTCATGTTGTTTAAGGCTGTATTAACTTTAAAAGTGCAGTTTGTAAATTGCAATGAGATTACTCAATTTCAAGAATAACTTTATTACGGTTCACAGAGCCATAAACGTATAAGAAATAATAGCTTTATAGTTTAAATTTTTTTTTTAAACAGTCACAGTAAAAGTGATAAAAAGAGAAAAGGGAAGACAATGCATAAGGTTCTACAATTAAAAAGTACAATACATAAAATAGAACATTTAGTAGGCCATGGCATTACATAAATCAGGCAAAATTCCAGCAATATAAATTTAAATAACAAGAAATTACATCATTCTTGTTCAGCCTCTAAAACTCATAGAGCTTTCTAATATCCATTGACACTCCAATATAATTAGATACCGCAGTGAAAATATCAGGGGTGGCCAAAGTGTGCAAGAAATTAAAACCATCAATATATGTACAGGGGCAAATCGTCAATAGAAGTGGGGCTAAAAATTTGCTCCTCACCTCTTTATATAGGGTACAAAATAGAATAAAGTACATAGTACTCTGGCTGGCCGAACTGTCACATGGGCAGGGCATGAGCTTATCAGCCCACCCCGTTTGACGCGGGAAGGCAACTAGACAGTGCAAGGTGCATAAGCGAAATCTGGTTAAAAGAAATCTCTCCTGAACATTAGTAGTGAAAGTTAAATAGTAGTGCTGTGGCATGGGGAACGAACGTGAAAGGCCTGTCTCCTCATGTTGCGAATAGCGCATAATGGCACTAGAGTGGTGCGCCTCTTTGATAATAACTTTTGCGTTCGTGGGAATGCTTTCTGGATTGTCATAAAAGTGCCCCAATCCAATCTCTTGAAATTTGTCTCTCATGAAGCGAATCCATGGAATCGTTAGGGCATTATCCAAGCTGAAACAATCTTTAATTACTACCCTTCAGAACCTTAAATCATCAGTCAACCAGATTTTTGCCCATAAGAGCAGAGGGGTGCTACCTATATGGTCCTCTATAAACTCTAACCCCAGTTCTTTGTGATAAAAGAGTGTGGGGGCTCTAATCGGGATCATCAATAATCTTTTTATAAATTTGTTTTCTAAGACTCGTAACTGGTGACTTTTGTGGTATCCCCACCCCCTGCCCCGTATGTTGCAACAGACAAACATTTAGCTTTTTAAAGGGTAACTAACTCTCTTAAAGGCTTGTGACCTAATTTGCATGCATAGCGAAATAGCCCCTCCACAGCCCTGTTTGTGTGATGCACCCTTGCTGTTATATGGTTCCCTGTTCATCTTATTGTTGAATAAGTTGCAGCAAACGTCCTAGTTTTTGTTGATTTGGAGCCACACACCATGGTATATGATTCAATAAAATTGACTTTTAAGTCAAGTGATGACATAAAATCTTTAACACCTTGACCGCGGCGCGAATTCCGCAGCGGTGCTGGTGATTTATTGAGTGGGCGTGGTTCGGACGGCCCCCGGCCGTCCTCCGCACACGCCCACTGTGACGTCGGACGGCCGGGGGCCGTCCGACGCATCGAAGGGGTTAAAAGCGCTAAGTGATTTTTGGAGGCTATTAGCTGTCACTGCCATTAACACAGTGTTGTCTGCATATGATAATAATAGGACATGGTTACCACCAATTCGAGGAAAATCAATCTCCTTGCCTAATAAATAAGCCTCTAGTCCATTAGTGTAAATTAAAAGGAGGAAGGGGCCAAAATGCACCCTTACCGGACACCTTCTGTGGACACAATCGGCTTGGTCTTTTCACCATGGGTGCCATATCTTATCACAACTGAAGTATTAAAACGTAACCTGTGAAGGAGGGATATCAGTGCTTCTTCTACGCCCATTTCTCCCATCATGTCCCACAATTTATCCCGATTAATGGTGTCAAAGGCACTGGACAAGTCCATGAAGGCCAGGTGGATTGAGCCTTTCCTGGCCTTCATGTACTTGTTGACAATTTGGGACAAATTCAGACATTGCTCAGTAGTGCCCAATACCCTCATAAAACCATATTGCAAATTAGATATGACGCCTGTGGTGGACATCCAAGCCTCTAATCGGGCAAGGAGGACCCTCCCCAGAACTTTTGCTGTGGCATCAATGAGAGAAATTGGCCTATAACATGCCGGGTCACTCCTATTGCCCTTTTTAAAAACGGGAACCACAATAGCCTCCTTCCAAGTCACTGGCACAGGATCGATAACTACTGCTTTAAAAACCTTTGTCAAAAGAGGTGCCCACAGGTTAGGATTCCTTTTAAACAAATCAAGTGGGACCCCATCAGGGCCTGGGGCTTTCAAACAAATTCCTTGCGCTAACGCCTCCTCAACCTCAGATACTTTAATAGATGAGCTTAGGTGGGTGGCTGCAATTAAGTCTACAGTCAAATCCCCTGTGTTCTCCTCTAACTGCTTGCCCTGCGAGTTAAATATAGCAGTAAAGTGAACTTCCCAGGCATCCCCCAGGATCAGTGAGCCCATCTGTGATACTTCTTCCGTAAATAGAGGGCAGTTAATAAAGTCCCAGAAACTTTTAGTATCTTTGAGAGAACTTTCTCTCTCCAAGTTCCCATGCCTGTCTCCTCAATTCTTCTTTTCTTTTCCCAAGAGCGATTTTGTAGGTTTGCCTTGCGCTTTTGATTACATTTCTATCACTAGGTATAGCGCAAAGGGCCCTTTTGAGATTCTTATGGGCCTTTGTACATTTAGTATTGAACCACCGTGCCTTATGGGGTTCCCTACGACAAGCGGGTCTGGCCAACCTCTTGGCTACATCCAAACAGAGCAGCCCAAACTCCCGGACAACCTCAACTGGGGGAGAATCTTGCTGCAAACACCTCATAATAGAGTGATAGTTTGCTATAATGGTAGCTCCCTCAAATTTTAGAGGGTTTATCTTGCCCCAATTTAATCTTACCCCTTTCTTCGGATTATAGTGGATCGGGTGATCATCCCCCTTCCCCACCTGGATCGTTATATTTAAAGAGACTATAAGGGGATGGTGGTCACTAACACAGTTAGGTTCCACCATAAAATCAAGGACAAGCGGAATAAATGTCCTGGATATTAACATAAAGTCAATAAAACTTACCCTGCCGCCACCAACATAGGTAGGGCACTGGGATAAAGAACCACAGACCATGTTTTTAATGAAACCTAGATCATTCCCAACGAGGATGGAATTTAAAGCTTTGCCTTGGGGTGAATGAGTAAAATGTGACTGAGGCTGACCCTCAGTATCCAACAGCCCACAGACACGTTGGGAACTATACTTACTTATTGTACAATTAAAGTCCCCCACCCACAGTATACATAATGGCTGCCATTTCCTGGTCATTTGTGTAAGTTCCACCTGTAGGGATTCAATAACATGACAGCTATTTTGGTCAAAGATGTTATAATACCAATTCACCACTATTATCTTAACCTTAATTAAATTGGATATCATGAGTAATTGGTACCAGGATGATGAGCTTAATCAGGAGGCTTTTAGAGTTCCATATTTAACTGAGATTGGCAGTACGATCCCTCCTTTGGCCCTTCCTGCTGCAGAAGGTATTGCAGGGACTATAAAAGAGTGATAACCATCTAAAACAATGTCATCCCTAGGCCAAGTTTCCTGGAGACAGATGATATCAAATCCTCTATCTCATTCGTGAGCTTAGGGCGAATTCCTGCGATGTTCCTGGAAATACTTTTAAAGGGAAGTGTGGTGTGCCCCTGATGTGATGGACCCTCAGACATGTTCTTGGGAGCAGGCGATGTTTCGTGGGCTAATAATCCGAACCCTTCAACTACGGGTTCATCTGCAAGGATGTTATCAGAAAGTGAGATTGTGTTTTCGTGGTTGTCTGAACCCTTAGTAATATTAATGGGTGTGTGCGATATGGCACCAACTGAATATATGGGCCCTTTACTTCTCGGCACACCTTCATTAGAGTCACTCCCTAGGTTACTGCATTGCTGTCCCAGCCCTCCCTTCACGGCTACCTCTCTAAGATGAATATGTAGTCAGTCGATGTCAGTGAGGCCTGAAAGAGCCTCAAAGCAGTTGCAGTTGTGGCGAATGAATGGGGGAGGCTGTGTGCAAGAGTGTGTAGTCAGACCTATCGGGAGGGACCCTTGTCTCACACTAAATCCCCAATAAGGGGGATAGAAGAAGCCGAGTGGGTAGGCCCTTATCAATTCATTCTCATTAGGTATGTCTTTAAGGTGCCTCAGAATAAAATGCACAGTTCTAGCATCCCTAAAATTTAGGACCACAAAATCCCTTCAACAGACTTGGCCTTATGACCCAACCAATTCACCGTCCGACCATGATGATATGATCAAACCAATTAATCTGAGACAAAATTTTGCTAAAGCACCAGTGAGCTGATTTGTTAATTAGGCTTTGACAGCTTTCTTGGTGGCCGGGAGAAAGATGGGGGACTCCCGTCAAGATCAATGTATATGGGGTACAATCTGGTGGTAAATTTAATGTGTCTTTTGCACCCACCCTACTAGGGGAACTGTGTGCTAGTGCATTAATACCAGGGTTTCCTTGTTGAGAAATGCCCCCATTTAACAACTCAAATATCAACTGGTTTGAGGTCCCTTGTCCCAACTTTTGGTTATTCCTCTGGGATATGAATTCCCAGGGGTCTGAACAGGAGGATTGACATTGGGGGCCTCTCGAAGGGGGTCACCCTTACTTAAAGTCAGTGTGGAACTTTTGGGGACCATCCAATTAGGGTGGACATTATCTGCTAACTGTGCTGCTCGACTGGGTGGCATTATCCCTCTGCAAGTAATCTATTCAGTTTTCTGAGCCTAAATCCTGCAGCACTTGAGAAAGCTGTTCTTCAATGCGGACTACTCGAGCTGAAATAGGGGCCAATGCTTCTGATACTATTTTACTAATTTCGGCAAAGGAAATATCTGGTCTTACAAGTGTGGCCCCTCTTCCTGCCCCCACTTGTGTTCTGCATGTGACGCCTGTTGCGTGGTCTTGTCTAGTTCTCTTAACCTTGGGTGAATGTCCCTTCAGTTTGTGATCAGCTCCTACCATTTCAGGTCGTTTCCTTTTTCTCCCTGCTGATTGCAAAGATCCATTACTCTCCAAGGTTGGGTTAGTGGCCTGCTTGTTACCATCATATGTGGTGCCTGCTCCAACCTGATTCACAATGTTAACAATGGGCAAAAGTGGTGCTTGGGACCTAAGCTCAATGTCCGTCTCAATCGCATCAGTGCAGGAGTCTATGTTAGCGGAGGAAGGTGAGGCAGAGGAGGGGCTAGTGAGAGTCTTCGCTCTGCCAGCTCTATTTCTTTTTTGATGGCCCCTACTGCATTTTGAAGGAAGCTGTTCAAAGTAGTATCAGTAGATTGTATGAAGGGCGTTGTTTTCCATTTCCCCATAGTTACTTTACCAGCCCAGGCTACAGGTGGAGTTTGGCCCACAAAAAGACAAGAGGGCCACGGCAAAGTGCAGCAGAGGAGTAAGAGTATTTACCTTCTGATATCTTCACAAAGCCGGAGTGCAGCACTGAGTTTCCTGAATTCTGAAAATTTAAAACCAAGAAGGTAGGCCCAGCCCAGCCTCCTCCAGGCTCCGACGGACATGGACGGGCCTGCCCTTCGCCCGGGCCCAGGCTCCCCACAAGGGAAAGGCAAAAGAAGAAAGTGCGTCCCATGCAGCCGGAGCACACAACTGGCTTTATGCACCTCCGGGTACCAGGCAAGGTGTCAGCAGCAGCAAGGGAGCCTGGGGGATGTAGTCTGTGCCCCAGCTCCCCACAAGGCAAAGGCAAAAGAAGAAAGCTCGTCCCGTGCAGCGGGAGCTTACAACTGGCTTTATGCTCCTCCGGGAACTTGGCAAGGTGTCAGCAGCAATAAGGTAGCCTGGGGGATGTAGTCTGTGCCCCAGCTCCCCACAAGGCAAAAGAAGAAAGTCTGTCCCTCTTTTGTGTGTGTGTGTGTGTGTGTTTGTATTAGCATTTCCTTTCCTAAACTGCTATGTACAATCACCGAAAATCAACTATTTTTTAGATAATTATTTCCCATTTATTACCACTGTCCGGTCTTTTCTACTTTTACAACTAAACTGTATACTGACATTTTTGGGGATCTCTGCCGAGTTAACCCCTTCAGTACAGAGGAAGGAATGGTTTTATCCTCAGCTGCAGTGGGTATATGGTGAGGACGGAACGTTCTGTCTTTGCACCCACCCACAGGGGAAGCACTGGTGCTCCCATGGGCCACCAATCTACGGGTCCCCACCAGGGATGGCAGTGGTAGCAGCACTTCCGCTGCCACCCTCAAAACCCCTTGGCAACCTGATGAGGTTGGCACACACAGCGTGTGCCAACATCATCAAACCTGCCAGGACGCACTAGGAGCTATTTGCTTCCAGAGCGTCAGAGAATTAAGTGAGCTTCTTCTCCACGGAGGGTTCAGGGAAGGTAGAGAGGCACTGGGGGAAGAAAATAGTTTTTCATTTCCCCCAGTGTCTCTTTGCAGTTCATTTCTGCTGCACAATTGCACATGGGGCCGAGATCGCGCAGCAGGAATGCACGCCACCAGCGATTTTCTTTGGTTTTGGGGAACAGCCCCTTGGACAAGGGTCGCTCCTCTTTAGTTTTTGACAAATTCTGGCTGTTTCTGTCACCCTTGGGGGCAGATCGGCCATATTCTTAGGCTAATCTGTCCCCAAGTGGGGCAGAATCCCACTAGACAGCAGGGATAATTAGTTTGGTAAGTGGGGGAGCAGCCCCTTAGACAACGGTCGCTCCCCCTATTTTGGGGGAATTATTTTGACCATTTCATATTTTGAGGCCGATCTGCCCCGAAACCCACTAGACGCCAAGGATAATTGTAGTTAAAATTTGGGGAGCGGCCCCTTAGGCAAGAGTCATTCCCCTTTTATTTCTGACAGATATTTTGCTATTTCTGCACTCTTGGGGGTGGATAGGCCATATTTTTATGACAATTTGCCCCCAAGGGGGGCAGAAATCCACTAGACACCAGGGATTATTGTTTTTGCAATAAGGGGAGCGACCCTTTGACAAGGGTCACTCCCTTTTTATTTGGCCACATATTTTGTCTGTGTCTGCTTCCCTTTATCTCTTTATCTATACAGAACTAGTGATAGACTGTTAACTAGCTGGCAGAACTACCAACAAACTGTTCATTTGTTCTGCTGAAAATAGTTGGAATGAATGTGAAGGTTTTTATAAAAAATAAAGTGTTAATATGCATATGAATATAACACCCTAAATTAAATTGAGGCTATAATGCCAGCTTTTTTTTTTTTTATTCTGTTCTTCTATTAAGGGGCCGATTCCGATCTCGGCCGGTAGGGCTCCGAATCGGATTCGGCTTAACCGGATCCGATTCGGAGCCCTATTTCCCGACCGATCCGCACGCGCGTCCGGGCGAGCGAGTACGATGCGTATTCGCCGACCGACTCGTCCGGGCGTCCCGACCGCTCCGACCGACTCGATCCCGGCTCGAACCGCACCGACCGACTCGCACGGACACGTCTCGCACCGCGCAATGGAGACGTTCCCCGGCCGGGTAAGTACGATGCGCGCCGCGAGCAGTCCGACCGAGCCGCGCACTCCGGCTCCAAAGAGCTGTCAGAGCCGTACTTTGGGGGTCCGTGTCGGACCCCCCTGTACGCGTAGCCGCACGAGTCGCACACAGGGGGGACCCATGGGTCCCCCCTACCTGTGCGTGTACGGCACGAATCGCTTCGCCGCATACACGCTGTAGGGGGCGCACTTGTCCGCATCGCACCCATTGAGTCAATGGGAGCCCGCGTACGCGTTGTACGACAGGCTCCCATTGACTTCAATGGGAGTCCGACCGACTCGAGTCCGATGGCATACGTGCGCATCGTACTCGTTCGGTCGGACTGCACGGGTCCGATTCGGTCTGAAATCTCTCCGGGTCCGGCTCGGTCGGGGAGATTTCCGGCCCGAATCGGAATCGGCCCCTAAGTATTACTTATATATTAATATAATATTTGACAACAATGATTGTTTTGTATTCTCTAATAATTGTGCTCAATAGAATTAATGTTCCATTACTTTCAATCTCAGATAAAATGTTGATAAAATACTGATTATGCAGTTATATTACGTTAGCAGATATATATGATTAAACAGATGGGCTGGTTTGCATTGCAACTTTGCCTCAATATACTCCTTGGCATGAAGTTTTTATCCTTGTAAGGGCATTGCAGTTTCTGCAAAAAATATATTTAAATATGCTTTGGCATGCAGAATGTGTAACCTTGATTTACAAAGGAATCCTGTTTGAACATCTGTTTGAAGTCACCTAAAGGGAGATAAAACAACTTACTTTGCCTCATTGTGTCACAGGCTGAAATATTAGCTGTCTGTATCGTGATTGAAAATGATGACCATTTTTGCAAAGTAAATGCAGAGTAAAGATAAAATAATTCCTACTGCAATAAAGATGCATTCCTATGCATTACGTAGTGCATTGAATGCTTGTTTTATTAAAGTGCAGTCACTTCACTATATTTCTTAGCATAACTGTAACAATAAAAGTATGTATACATATATTACAATATTAATTTAATAAAAAGGTTGAACAATATAGTACTTGCTTTATACACATACAACACAATAGGCCTCATTCACAAAGAACAATTCTCTTACTCTTAGCAGTAGAATTAAGAATCTCCACTCTCTTATGTGAAGGGTTTGGGATGCATGATTCGAAATATGACTGCAATATTACTACAAGTAAGCTTAGGGGTGTATTTTAGGCATGCACTGAGCAAGAATATCTGTGCGAGAAGAGATGTCTTATATTCGAAAATTATTTAAAATGTAGATAGATAGATAGATAGATAGATAGATAGATAGATAGATAGATAGATAGATAGATATCCAGGCACGGTATTACAGCTCAGGATTGGTAAAATACCATCCAAGCCAACCTGGAATGAATAAAAGCAACCCCTGACACATGTTTCACTATCATTATAGCTCTTCAGAGAGGTTTAGCTTTGTCCAGACACAAAGGAGCACCCAGTTTAAGTCAAAACAATACCCTTTCAGGCACAGAGTGTTGCATAAATTATGCAAAAAGGAAGCAGAGAACTCTGGGTAGTTCGAAAGTTTACCCAAGATAGAAAGGGACAAAGTCTTTTGCCATTTCTACAGCAAAGTCTTTAAGGATAGGACAAGCACAGTGCCATCCATACCCAGCTGTAAGATTACAAAAGCCTTTTACCACTCCAGGCACAGTATTACAGCTCTGGATTTGTAAAATACCACCCACCCAACCTGGAATGAATAAAAGCAACCCATGACTTTTGTTTCACTATTATTTTAGCTTTTCAGAGAGGTTTAGCCTTGTCCAGACAAAACCAAAGTTTACAGGGAGGTTATAATTAGGTTCAGGGTTTGCTCACACAAAATAAGAGAAATTCAGCAGTTAGAGTTACCTGAGCTATCTATAACTTACGCCCCTGCATGCACTGCTTATGGTCTCATATATTACATAATTCATGACATGGTCAGTGACATCACTGTTGACATCACAAATGACATCACTGATCACATCACTGATGACATGACTGATGACATCATCCAGAGAATCATTCACATGCACACTCACACACATACAACCTCTCATAAGTCTACACACACAGCCACTCGCATAACCATACAATTACGCATACACCTACTTATGTATATCTAAGTGACTGCACTCATTCAATCATCCATACACTACTCATGCACTAATTCAATCATCCATGCACCACTCATGTACTCACACTAGCATCCATGCACCACTCATGCACTCATTCAATCATACATGCACCACTCATACACTCATTCAATCATCCATGCACCACTCATGCAGACATGCAATCATCTATGTACCACCCAAGCATTCATTCAATCACCAATGCACCACTCAAGTAGGCATTCAGTCATTCATGCACCACTCTTCCACTCATTCTAACATGCACACTCCACATATGCACTTATTCAGTCATTCATACACTACACATGAACTGATTCAATAATCCATGTACTGCTCATGTACTCATCCTAACATCCATTCACCCCTCATGCACTCATTTAATCATCCACACACCACTCATGCACTCATTCATTTAGCCATGCACCACGTATGCACTCCTTCAATCATCCATACACTGCTCATGCATTCACACATACCCCACTCATTCTTATATCCATGTAGCACGAAGCAGGTGGAACAGCAGGTGGACCAGGAAGTCCAAGAGGTGGATTCTGGTGAGTCTAAAGACGAGACGCCTCCCCAGAGGAAATCAAGCATTGCCTGTGATTTCTTCTGGATTCCTTAGGAAGAATCGAAAACAGTTGCCAAAATTGTGCATTGCACAATATGTGACAAGACATTGTCAAGGGGTACAAATAAAAAATGTTCTTGTGGGACTACAATCATGCTTTACTATCTAAAAACATACTATGCCAATCGTCTGAAAGCAGAAAGAAAACAACGCAAGGCTGAGGAACCCTCAACTTCAGTAGCAGCCGCAACAACACCAGGCAGAGAGTCCCTTCCGAGGTCCAATCTCAAGTTCAAAATGTTGCTCCAAAGTTTTGCTGAATGGCATCATATCGCATTGATTGTGGAATTGTACTGAGTGCTGGAGAGCAGTCCGTAACAGCCTTTCGCAATGCTGCAAAGAATCATAAATGTTGACTTTTTTATTTTTGGCCCTTCATAGTTTTTCCACATTTCTGAGTGCTTGTTGAAGTTTTTGCACTCCCAGGTGCCATTTTTGTTTCCAGCAAAAAAAAAAAATACAATTTAGAACTTTAAAATTCACAAAAAACCTCCATCCTCAATTAAAAAATGATAAGCTGGATGAATCAGTGCATGACTATGTATACGGTGATTGAATCATGCATGAGTGTTGCATAAATGATTGAATGAGTGCATGAGTGGTGCATGGTTGATTGAATTAGTACATGAGTGGTGTATGGATTACTGAATGAGTGCATAAGTGGTGCTTGTATGATTGAATGAGTGCATGAGTAGTACATGAATATTAGTATGAGTATATGAGTGGTGTGTGTCTGTTAGAATGAGTGCATAAGAGGTGCATGGATAATTGAATGAATGCATGAGTGGTTCATGGATGATTGAACGAGTGCAAGAGTGGTGTATGAATGATTCAATGAGTGCATTAGTGGTGCATGGATGTAAGAATGACTGAAATTATTTTCTTCTTTTTACTGTTCTCAGCTTTCATACTTGTTCACCATAAACACTACACTGTATGAAGCATAATCAACAAACGAACAGTTAGGAAAAAGAAACAATCAATAGATTGGAAAAAAAACAATGCTGCATAGTACATCTTCTTAAATGAGTAATACTATGCATATCACTCACTACAATTCACTAATTATTGGCTTTTTTGGAAATTAGTACAATAATCGAAGAAACATTGGTTTGAACTATTTTTTTATATTGTTATATCTGGTGCAATATGATATACAATTTTGGAGCAGATGCTGTTAAAAACATTGTTTCCTGTAGGTAAAATAATATGGGAAATGGTAATGATCCATGTGCACAAAATAGCATACAGTAGTTTGTAGAACTTCTTCCTGAAGAAGCAAAAGTATTTTTTTATTTTCCAATACAGTTTTAAGTGGTAAGTCAAGGTTGCTGTTATTGCAGTATATTCACTCAGTATTTAGCTGTAATAAGAGAATGTAGAATTAAAATGTTGTATAAACTCCTTTGTTGAACGTAAAACGACTTTTGTGTTTCCAATTTTCTGAAGACATTACCCCCAAATAGGCTGAATAATGTCTAACAAACCATAAATGCCATAATAAAAAATACCGTACATCAGTGTTTATCGACAAATAATCCTCAGAACCTTGGTTGAAGAAATACCAGATAAGAATCTCCTAGGTAGTCTTGGTTTTAATTTTAGATTAGAGTCATTGCATTCAGTCCTTTCAGATTGGAATATTAAATAAACTGTATAGTGTCCAGACATTGTATTTACTCTTTCATGAAAGATGATTGCCAAAGTAGTAAAGTCCTTCCTGAAATTGATATTTGTCCAGCTACTAGGCTTAGTATTTCAGTATCCAGTTTTGAACCATCTGCTCTGTATCATTGTAACATAATTATAATGTATTTTCTGTTCTTTGTAGAAACAGTGTAGATATAAAGTGTGATCTGTGGTTTGGGCAGGTCATATTTTGGTTGGCGTTTTTGGTTAACTGCTGAAAAGGCACAGTTTTGCAATCTGGTACTGTCGAGTACAGGAATAGTTCTGAATTGATTACAGTAGTGGAGGTGAATTGACAATCTTCGAAATTATGCTCCTTGTAACTTAATCCAAATAAATTATTCATTTTTACTTCTTCTTCCTCCAATACTTCTAGCATCACCATAGCAAATTCTTGTGCATCTTGTAAATGCTATTGATCCAGTAGGCATACCTATAGAATGTCATAGTCTTTAAACAGAATGTATTCTAGTCCTATCACTCTGTAAACGTTGCAGCAAACCATAGAGTGAATACAAATTCTCTTATTTCTTTTTTGTTTGATTTCAGTAACAAAATCTGACAAAAGGTATAGTACATTAACAACAAAATTTGCATAGCATTTGACCCCTGTAGTGTTCTCGAATTGCAAACCTACAATTTCTCCACCATTTAATAGTTTCCTCTTCTTTGATTCTTGGGAATTTCCCTTCTGTACTGCCTTTTGTTCATCATATCTACACTGTTTTCTTCTCTTTCGCTTTGGACAGATTACTAATTTCTCATAAACTACGTACTGGCCTAAATGAGAAGCAAATAAACTCCTTAACCGATTGCACTCCCTCACACAGCTAGCATCAGCACTAATCTTTTGGGGATCAAAGTCAATCAAAAACAAACCAGACAATGTTCTAATTCATGGCAATGCTACATATGGAATTCCTTCTTTGAATACAGTACTGCTAATATTAATAAAAGCTGCATCTACACTTAAACCTTGTGGTTTGTGGATAATTACAGCATATGCTAGAGACAGTGAAATCTGCTTTCGCTGGACATACAAGTCTTTCACATGTAAAAAACGTACAACACATCTCCCAATCTGCTTAACTTGATCGCCTTCATCAAATTTTATGGCTTTGTATTTTTCCTCATTTCCGTTTGGGGAATTCATTAATTTTATAATTTTACCCATGGCGCCATTCACTAGCACTTCTTCAACATTTAAATTCTGACGTAAGATTACACAACAATTTCTATAGACACATACCTGTTTCTCTAATCCTGCAGTTTTGGAAACAGACTTCTCTAAAGTGTCCAATTATGATTGCAGTTTTTTCTGTCAGTAGTTCTGTAACTCCCTGATGTTCTATTTTCTCAGTTGCTTTAATTTCTATAAGTTTTCCAATTGTAGTAATTCTTCATTGAACTTACAACACTCTTGAAGGGTTGGCATCAAACAAACTATAAAATTGTTTTCTCTAATAAAATTATACATTAGTTGAGAAGCTGTGACATTAAATGGAAATCAGTTTTTGGTAAGATGGCTTTCTAATGCACTTTTTCCTTTTTTGTGAGAACTCCTTATGTTCCTGAGTATATCTCCGTATTGCACATCTGATGCTTGGTGCATATTTTTTATCAACTCTTTTTATTGGAAGTTTTTCCAAATGTTTTTATTTCCAATGCTTCATAGTAAATTCCTTGATTCATTATGTAGGCCGTTAAGTGTTTTCCACCAAATAGTATGTTGTACTCAGTTTTTAATATCTGTTGCATTCTTAAATATATAAAAGCAAGCATTAGGTTTGACACCATGCTGACTTTGTCAATAAATAAAAGCTTCAATTTCTTTAATATTCTTGCTACCTCATGACAAGCATCACCAGATAATTTGTTGTATTCTAATTTGTTGTCATGTTCAACAGGTAGCATTAATAATCGATGAAGGGTAACTCCTTTAATATTATGTGCCGCTAACCCTGTTGGTGCAGTAACAACACATGACAAATTTGAATCTGTTGTCTTCTGTAGATAACTTGTGAGTGCTTTAATCAAGAAGCATTTCCCAGTTCCAACTTGACCACTTACATATTGTAGAAGTAGTTTATATGTAAAACATTCACACTCTTTTTCCTCATGCAGGAATTCATGTTCTACTTTATCTTTTACTTCTTAAAAAATGTGTTTCTGATCTGTATTCAGTTGTATTATTTGTTGCAAATCCACAGTTTCCTGTCTTGCTTGCTGCACTGCATTCTCCACCTCATTCATAGCTATAGCATCTCCATTTTCATTGGTTGGCTGTCCAAGAGGATCTTGACATGCAGGTGCTGAACTTTGGGTGCTCTGAGAACTCTCCCTTACTGTCTCAGCAGCAATTGTTTCTTCCTGTTCAACCTCATTTCTCAACATTTGAAGATAGACTGGAAACACCGAGCACTTGATGGTGTCTTTCACAGCATTGAATGAGTCTTCATAACACTCAAAGGGGCATATTTACAAGAACTTAACGCCGTTGTAGCGTCAATTTTCTGCCGTTACGGCAGCTTTTTTATCGCTTTATTTACAAGTTGCATCTAACTGCAGTTAGAGGCACTTTTCCAGCGTAAACGTGAATTTTCAAGATCGCCACTTCTGTTAACGGGACTTAACAAAAATGAGGTGCAAGGTAGGCGTTCCAGTGAAAAAACTGCTGCTAACCACACTTTGCGATATTTACAAGGAATTCCTTGTATGATGCAAAACCGAAAAAATGCCTCTAAGTCCAGTTAGAGGCAGTTTTTTAAGACCAAAAAGAGCTGGTCTTAAAATGAGTGAAAACACTTGGGCCCACATATAAGATGTTTGGGTGCTGGACAGCACTGCAAGGAATATTGCTGCCCTACCCTGCACCAAAACAAAAGATGAGGAATGCGCCCTATCAATAAGATAGGGAGCATTCCTGGGCCTCATTTATGAAAAGTGTTGCATCGCTGTGACAAAAAAGCATTGCAACACTTTTCACTGCACCTTCCTTGCGACACCATGGATGCGCCGTATTTACTGTACGGCGCTCCATGTCGCTATCAATGACAGATACGTCTGGAATCCTGACTTATCTGTAAGCGCTAAAGTCACGCATTGCTACAGTTGTGTCGCAAGCATGATGCAACTCCAGCAATGCATGGGGCAGGCCTTTCCCTATGACACTGCATCACCCTTAGGCCCGCCATGAGGCAGGCGTAAGGTTTGGACGCAGTGGCATCCTGGAATTGTCGCAGTGAAATCTGATAGATTTCACTGCGCTACTCCTACAGGGCTTTGTTGCATGGGAACTCCCACCGTGCATACATCATACCTGATGCTGGTAAAATGTGGTGCAGGGCTTTACAATATCACCCATATGCCTAGATGCGTAACTTTGTAAATACGGTGCAACATGGTTCAAAATTAATGCTGCAAGTATGTCAAGAAAATGATGCACTGGCGGCTTTAAACTGTCAGAAGGGGCTCATGAATAAGCCCTCTGTTTTTTCCCCCTACATTGACGCACAATGGCTGTCTTGCGCCAACGCAGACACCCTTGCGCCATGGTGTTGCGGAGTTGATTGATGTTGTGCAGGAAGGGACACCTACCTGCAAAAAACCTATTAATCCAGGGTATTTCCTCATCCTCTGTGTGGTATGCATTGACGGCGGATTTGATGATTGTGTGAGTTGCAGGGGTATTGTTGTGGCTCCATCTCTTCTCAAGACGTCTGCAGGTGCATCTGGACTAGTGGAGGGCGGGAGTGAACCAGTTGGCCTTCATGGACTGTTGATTGACTGGTCTTTTCTTGAGGGGTGCCAGGGTATCGGCGCAGTTTGAGATCCATTGGTGGAGGTTGCGTGCTGCGGTATTGGTGTCTGTAAGCGTTGGCGGAGTGGTGGTGCTGAGGGAGTTGATGAGAAGTTCTTCAGTGTCCTTGATCCAGCTGCGAGGGGGGGCAGTGATGGCGGTGGTGTACGGTGGGCGTGCTCAAGGCGTGATGTATACAATGATGGTCGGTCCAGGAGAGTTCGGTGGTGTGGCTGTAGTTGAAGTTCCCACTGGCGGAGAAGACGAGCTCAAGTGTGTGTTCGGCTATGTGGGTTGGTGCAGTGACTAGCTGCTTAAGCCCGATGTTGGCGAGGTTCCCCAGGAGGAAGGTGGTGTTCGGGTCACTGGGGTTGTCCAGGTGGAACTTGAGGTCTCTGAGTAGGATGTAGTCCATAGATGGGAGAGCCTGTGGTATGATGAGGTCTATGATGGCATCGGTGAATGGGGGTTCATGGGCCAGGGGCCCTGTAGACAAGGGTGCCATGGAGGGTGGTGTTGGGGTTGGTCCGGATTTGGAAGTGGAAGTGTTCATGGTCGGCTTTGGATCATTACAGTGCGTGGTCAGTCCGAGTGTGCTATTGTAGACGATGGCAATGCCTCCTCCTGGACGGTCAGGGTGGTCCTTGTGGGTGATTTTGCAGCCATTGGGGTTGGCAATGGCGATGTCCAGTCCAGAGCAGAGGTTGGTCCAGGTTTCTGTGAAGAAGGTGATGTCTGAAGAGGTGGCATTGAGGAGGTCCCAGATTTCTGTGGCATATTTGTGGAGGGTCCGCACATTGAGGAGGATGCAGTTGAGCCAGTCGGGTGCGTTGTTGGTCGGCTTGGAGGCAAGAGGCGCTGGTGTGCTGATGTGGCAGAAGGTGTGTTTGCAGTTTCGGCAGGCGCAGGGTGCAAGGGTATTCTTCGGTGATTCTAGATGGCAGGCGGCGTGGAGTCCAGGGTTGAGGGCAAGGAGGGTATCGGTGTCGTAGTGGTGGAGTGTCTGAGAGGCAGGGTCCCTGGTGCTGGGCACGGTACAGGGGAGGATGGATGCAGACGGGCTTGCCTTTGGCTTGCCCTCGGTGCACCAGTGCCACGCCCGCTGCGCATGGCCACACAGCGTCTGCCATTAAGTAATGCTGCGGGGGCTGGGCAGCTGGGTGGCGGGAAACACGGGAAAGGACGGAGGGGGGCAGGGACACGGGGGATCGCAGCAGCAACAAGGGAGAGGACAGGGAAAAAGGAACTGAAAAAAAGCACAGGAAAGACAAGCCAAACAAAGCAAAGATAAAAAAAAACAGAGGTAGAAAAGCAACGGAGAAGAGCAGAAAGATGGACAGGAACAGCAGAAAAGAGGGATAGGAGGGCAGTCAAGCTACAGAGCAGCGATGCTCTATCACTGGAACACCAAGGATGAGGCGCAGGCAGGAGTAGAGGAGGAACACAAACATCTGATCTCCAGGTCAGAGGCACCAGGAGCAGCAGATGGGGACAGCAGCAGCAGCAACCACTGTGGGAAGAGGAAGTCCACTAAGGGATAGTCCCCCATACACCCAAAAGCAAACTAACAGGGGGCAAGGAAAGGCAGCACCACCCGGTTGCCTCATCTGATCTAACAGTGGCGACCAGATTTCGTGTTCCCCAGTGAGTAACGGCAGATCAAGCTGCATACCCAAGGGGCTGGGCCCGAACCGGCCCCCGTGCCTCTGGCACCCACTGCTACCAATGGCCGATCTCAGCGACTTGAGCCAGTTAGTGGAGTCCCCCACCAGTCTTGTGCGGTTCCCTCGGTGATGTAGGTCAGCCACCACGCAGGGAGTGCTCAGGGCATGGTGTGCATCACCCACAGGTGCTAGGACTAGGCCCGAATCGACCCCCGGGCCTCCTCCGCTATGCGTCCCACCTTTTCCTCACCTGGACATTGACACTGGGGCTCAATGCGCTGCTCTCTCTCCAAATCTGTGACTCAGCCAGGAGGAGCCTCAGCCATGCGGGATTTCACAAGCTTGAGTACAGCAGTCACTGCCAAGTCCACTGGGGAACCTCCTGATGCAGGTGATGCAACAGGGTCCCCTTAGGCGTGAAGTTGCAGTACTCCCGCCACACAAGTTCGGCACATCTCAGGGGCCTCTGGCCAGCGCAACATCCCTGGCCTGTGATGCAGAGAGGCGTGAACCACCATTGGTAATCTTCTCCATGCACCCCGGTGTAGTGGTGGCACGTGGTATGAGATGCAGACCTCCCTATGTTTATGCGCAGGAGCGCCTCTACCATTTACTGCTCCAAGGGGTGCCAGGCAGTCTTCTCACACAGGTCAGCAAAGTGTCTCCATGTGACCTGCCAGACTTCACCACCAGTTAAGGGTGATTGCCAATGCCTTAATGTCTACCGTCACGGCCCAGCAACTCCACAGCACCTCTGCCTCCCACTCCGGGTCACAGATGCAGACCCAGTGAGGCCTCTGGGCCCCGGGGACTGTCCATGCTTTCAAGGTTTTGGCTGCCATGGTGTTGCAAGGGCGCTATGAAAAGTAATGCATCACTGTTTTTTTCTAGCAATGCGCCTCTTTTCATAAATGTAGCCTTGAATCTGGATTTCCTCTTCCTCTGGGACTCTGGCTGGTCATCCTGGCTGTTGGGGAGTTTGGTGGGGTTGTCGATCTATGCTGCACTTGGCCCTGGCTGCTCCATTCTGTATTCCATTGTTTTTATTTTATTTTTTTCATTGGACGTGGACTTATAGGCTACTTGTGCCTCTAGAGGCAAAAAAATGACTTTGGGCTAACTAACATGAGTTTTTTGCCGATAATTGGCCTTTCGTCACTTTTCTCTCGCTAACTTAAAAAATGTTATCGCCTTGAGGCTAGTGTTAGCGGCAATTTTTACCGCAGGTAGCTGATACTATCACTATGTAGCGACGTCTTGTAAATACATCGCCAACAGGGTGATAGTTTTCGGTGCTAGGCTGTGTTAAGAAAACGGCCGCTTACTAACGCTAAAGCTAGTTAGCGCGCAGTTCTTGTAAATATACCCCTAGGTAGCCAAGCAACTCGGATTCAGCATGCCACGGCTTGAAAAATTGTAACAGTGTTAAATAGAAAAACTTTTTATTGTCCAGAGTTTGACAATTTAGCTTTCTGTGGTTGAGTTAATTTCCTTTGTTGTGTCTGACCAAACATCCTTCACATCCACGGACAGCAAATTTTCTTTCTTCTATGTTTTCACTGACATTACTTCTATATGTAAAATGTCGAAGTACTCCATATAGACACCTCCTTTCAAGATAAGGACTCCTTCTTGGATAGTATGTATCCAGAATGTACATTTTCTGAATGTTTGTACTCTCGGGTTCAAATTATGCAAGATATTTATAATACTCTATTATGTTAGCAAGCCCTAAATTCACGCACACTATTACTCTTTATCTAGAAAACAAACTAGCTGAGCTTAACCTGTCTGCGCATTCATAAGAGCCTATTTCTCTGTGGGAAAGCATTTTCAAGCTAAAACTGTACAATTATTTTGTAAGACTCTACTCTGCAGAAATCTCCTTCCACATTTCCTTCATCTCTGTGTTCTTTGACTTTGTTATGTAAGTAGTGACATTACGAGCAACAGCAATTGAATTATCTGCAAAAAACTGTAGATCTATATTCGAATTCCACATCTTCAAAATCACAGCATAGTAGTCATTGATGTATGTTGAAGCTTCTGCTCTTCTGAGGTTGTATGTGTTCTTTGGTGATTTCAGTGTGAGAGTATGTCTGACTGCAGACAAAAAGCTGTTAACTCTTCCTTCTGATATCACAGGTCATGGAAATCCAAAACGATATCTTGTATAAAATGTTCCTTTCGGTCTGTATTTTTGACAGCAGTATTTCCCACACCCATGATTTTGGAATTGTAGAATTTGTTGTCTTAACGTTTTGTCACCACTCTCCTTTGGGATGACGCAAGTGGCATACTGCTCTATAAAGGACAACACAGACTCATCAGTGTCTGTTCCAAACTTGGAGCATCCTTTATCTATAGCAGTATGTGAATATGTGGAGCTCCTCTGGCTTGGTACTCTTCGCGCCAAAAGAAATCAGTTACTTCACCAAGAGGAGGATTACTTTAGTTACAGATAAAAAACATCATTGCTTGAAATCTGTGATTGAAATATCTGCAAACATTAGCAGGTTCCAATGAGCAGAGTTCTCCTGGTGTCTTCAGAGTAAGATCTTTTCTATTTGAATTTGCCTCTCGCAAGAATTCCAGCAGGTCATCCCATGCATACTCCGCACAATTGAGTGTTAGAAACCATGTAGGTGCTCTCAAATTTCTCAAAATTCATTTCAGCTCTCCATGACGATGATACCAATATTTGGTGGTCCCACGTTGACATGCAATGAGATTAATCACATTGTATTCCAGCTGTTCATTTTGTCCATGAATTTTCCAAACAAATTCTCTTGCTGATAGATTTTGCAGATTTACACCTGTTTTCAAAATGTGATTTATACATCATAAGACAATAAAGAGAAGTCACTTTCAAATAGTAGATGAAACAAATAAGGAATATATTGCCGAACTCCAGGGTCATCTGAATAAAGTCTAGTAGATCTGTACTCAGCCGCTGGTAGTTGTAGAGGCTGATCATCATACCTACCACCTACTCCAGTAGGAAACAGATGTGGAAAACAGCGAGCTTCTAAACCGTTTTCCCATTCACTTAAGAGAGCTCCTTTTGCTTCTTTTAGTTGATATAGATCTATAGCATCATCAACATTTTCTTTAGAATGCAGGGGATGAATACTATAATGTTCATAAATTTTGCCTGCTCTGGATCGATACACTTTTTTATCTGACCTGTCGATGGTGATGAGTTGTATCTTTAAGAATAGCCACATTTTTATATTATGTTATTTTGTACTAGGTGTAAAGTTGCCTTTTTAACTTTAGTAACATCTACTAACTCTTGCCATATTTTTTTACTCTTAGTAGGGACACCATCCACTAGAATTACAAGTCTGTCTTCAAACTTGTCTGTACCCCTATTGTTTTAATATTTTGCTTACAATCTAATGGCAAGTATACAACTCTCCCTTTCAGACCTTTCTAGAGCTCAGTTTGAGTTAATTTCCCTGTCTTAGGCTCCATACGAACTATAGCTTGAAATGTATGTATACATTGGATTAATATGGATTCATAAATAGTCAAATCTTTAAGTACTTCTGGAATAGGTACTACTTCTAAGTTGTTGTGTACAGCTCTAGCAGACATTTTGCTTTTCTCCAACTTATTATAGCAGTACTTACATATAACTTGTCGAATGGACAAGTCAAATTGTTCCTCCACAAATAAGTGAACAACAAATTCAGGGCACTTCTGATTGTTCTCTTTTTCACTTTTAATTTACAAATCAACATTACGAGTTTGAATTGTGTAGTGAGTGTGCCAACAACATATACAAACACAGTTTGGTTTCTCAGATCACACTGTTTTAAAGTTTGTAATTTCTTTTTTCAAAATTACCAACACATACCTGCCTCCTGTTCTTGAACTCCTGTTGTTACCAACTCTTCATTTTTCCTACACTCCTGTTCTGGTCCAAAGAAACGGAACTGAACGTCATCACAAATGTTTTCTGCCTCTACTACAGTACCATGCAAAAGAGCTCTATTCATTTGTCGTAAACATAGAGCATTAGTTTTCACATAGTAAAGCCGCCTAACAAAAGTTCGCATTTTTGGGTGGTGTGTACCTAACATTCTGAAATGAAGGAAGGTGCTTTGGCACACTTTCTTTGATAGACACACTAGTGAGTGTCCCTGTAACCTTGTATGCTTCCTCAGTTTGCATGGATCTGAACCTTGCAAAGCCATAATTTTCTGTTTAAGGCATTTCCTTGAAAGGTTACAGAAGAAATTTCTCAATATATCAATTGATTGCTGTTGAATACTGCAAACACTACTACAATTACATTTGTATACAGGAGCCTGTCTATGCCTTCCTTGCACCTCTTCAGCAATCACTTCTTCTACATTTCTAGGTACCATTACTTCTTTTGGAATAGGAGTACCATTCTTTACTTCATAACAACATCCAAATTAATCAACTGCTTGCACTAATGTGTTATCTTCAAAGTACCCTTCATTAAAGAAAGGCTCGGTACTCGAAGTATATATTCATTCACCACTAAAAACCGTGCAAAAGTTTGTTCTATTCACAAGTCTTTTCTTTTGGCTTTGTCTTTTCATTGTCAATAGTATTTTGTCTAGTGCCTTCATTCTCTTTGGTATCAAAACAAATAGCTTCCTCTTGAGGATAAACACCTTTTTGATACATTCTCAAAACTGTCCTTTTTGTCTCACTGCTTCTCTTCTTCTTTTATACTTTTTTATACTTAGCTTACATTTTGTATTATTCTACTGTGAAACATTCTAACTCTAATTTCCTTAAATTGCTTCTGTCTCCTACTAAAAGTGTCTCCTTGTCTCTTTGGTTTTTCTGACTTCTTTCCATGTATTTCTTCACCTTTCTTAGTGTCTCTTATTGATTCTCCTTTATTAACTCCATTTTCCACTTTTTCTAGTTGAGTACATGCAATTTTAAGAAATGTCTTTGTCCTCTTACCAGCAGTTCTTTTCTCTTTCACCACCTTTTCCGCAGTTTGTCCCTTTTGTTTCTCAGTTCTGAGGAAATGGTATCTGTGCAGCTCTTTCTTTCTTCTCTGAACTTTAGATGCCATTGTAACTCTCTGTAATTAACTAGATATTAATGTCTAAAAATGAAAAAACAAAAGTACATTCACCAGTTAATGATGTAGTATTGCATTATATTTTTTAACTATTTCATCATTTACTTTATATGAGCACATTTAGCTTAGTGAATCTTCAAACTACACATATCAACCTGTCCTACAACCTACCTGCACAGTACCTCAGTGATAACTTTTATGTACCAGAAGAGCAGTTTATGATGAGTTTTAAGTGACAAGAGAGACTTAGCAGTAAAACTGCATGCACAACCTCAAGTATAGCAGGCCCAAGATACAACAAATGTATTGAAGACTTCAAAGTTTCAGTCGTTTACCAGAAATCTAAATGAGTGTCACAGTTCCTAACTGGGGTCTGAGTCTATATGTAGGTAAGTTTATTACTAAATCTATTTTTTGTGCCATATATTCTCCTCTAAATGTGCCTCTAAGACGCTACATGGATTTCCTCCTGCATTTATTATTGAGTATTGAATATTTAGCTGTTTTTCTAACTATCTCATGGGGAGATTTGGAGTTTTTGGGGATTTTCTACTTAGGTATGTTAGATTAAAATCTGGGTAACAGGGTGGATATTTAATTGGGCACCTGTGCCTCTAGGAGTGCATATAGCTAACTAAAACGTCAGACTACATGTCCTACCTTTTAATGACGCAACTCCCTGCACTATGCCTTACCTACAGCCCACCTTAGTATTCGCTTATATCTGATGTAGAACAGTGTATACCCTCTGTACATGTTTGAAGTTTCAAGACAGCCCTAGCAGTAAAACTGTGTGCACAACCTCAATTATAGCAGGCCTGACACATAATGCAAGGGTTACTTCTCTGCATAGTAGATTTGTTAGTGTCATTTCTTTGGAAATATTTAAATAAGAATTTGAGTCTCTATCTGACACTTTGATTCCATGTGTATATAAGTTTCTAAGTAAATTAGTGCCTCTCTTTCTGAGATCTTTGCTTCTGTAAATGTATTTGCAAGGGGCTGCATGGTTTGCCTTCTGGCTATGTTAGTGAGTTTTGGGTTATTTAAGTGCGTGTGCAACTGCCTCCATTGTTGCTAGATATTTGTCAGTTCTTCTTGTCTGTGTGAGTGAATGTTTAGGTGCTTCTCTCACTATCTCATTGGGTGTTTTAGTGTCTGTCTGTTTTTCTACTTAGATATGTCAGATTGAAGTCTGGGTAGCAGGGTGGATGTATAATTGGCAATGTTGGTCTCTAGGAGTGCATATAGCTCACTGAAACTTCAGAGTACATGAGTTACCTTTTGAGCACATACCTCCCTGTACTATGGCCTAGCTCAAGTCTACCTTACTGATCAGTTATGTGTGGTGCAAGAGCAGTTTATATCTCTTGTAGGAGTTTTAAGTGACAAAATAGCACTAGCAATATAACTGCATGCACAGGGGGAAGTTAAGCAGTCCAGAGACATAATCTAAGACCTACTTCTCTGCATGGTAGACTTGAAAGTGTCTGTTCTTTAGCAGATATCTGAATGAGTGTCTCAGTTCCTATCTGGGTCTCTAATTGTGTGTATGTAAGTTTCTTAGTAAATAACTGCCTCTCTTAGTGAGATGAATGCTTCTCTAAATGTGTCTATAAAGGGCTCCATGGATTGCCGCCTAAGTGACTAATATGTTATTTAACTGTGTGTATACAACTACCTCCATTAGCACTAGATACAGCAGTTAAGCCTCTCTGTGTAAGTGAATGTTTAGATGCTTCTCTTACTATCTCACAGTGTGCTTTGGAGTGTTTGTGCTTTTATACTTACATATGTCAGATGGTACTGTGGGTGACAGGGTGGATGTTTAATTAGGGACATGGGTCTCCAATACAAACCTCACTGAAACGTCAGAGTACATGTCTTAACATTTAATCACATACCTTCCTGCACTATAGCCTATCTGCAGCCTACCTTACTCATCAGTTAAATGTGGTACAAAAGCAGTTTACACCTTCTGTAAGATCTTTAAGTGGCAAGATAGTCCTAGCAGTAAAACTGCATGCACAAGCTCAAGTATAGCAGGCCTGAGATAATGCAGTGGTTACTTTTCTGCATGGTAGATTTGAACTTGTCACCACTTTAGCAGATATCTCAATAAATGTGTGACTTCATAACCGGGGCTCTGATTGCATGTACATGTAAGTTTATTAGTAAATGAGTACCTCTCTTCGTGACCTTTGAGGTTATCTAATATGTGAATGAATCTCTCAGTCCATATCTGGGGCTAGTACTGCATGTGTATGTAAGTTTGTGGAAATGAATGGGTCTCTTTATAACCTCTATGGCTATCTAAATGTTTCTGTAAGAGGCTGCATGGTTTGCCTCTTGCATGTATTAGTCAGTATTAGGTTTTTTAGGTGTGTGCAACTGCCTTTGTTAGTGGTACATAGATATCACTTCTCCCTATCTATATTAGTAAATGTTTAGGTGATTCTATCACTATGTCACTGGGTCTTTTAGTGCCTGTGTGTTTTTCTATTAAGGTGTATCAGATTAAACTGTGAGGGTAGATGTTTAATGGAGCACGGGAGTTTCTTTTACCGCATATAGATCTGTGAATCTTCAGACTATACATGTTACCTTTTAAACACATACCAGCCTGCCCTATGACCTAGCTACAGCCTACCTCAGTACTCACTTATATCTAGTAAAAGATCAGTTTACACCTTGTCAAGGACTTTAAAATATGAAGGTTAACCTAGCATTAAACCTACATTCAAAGGCTAAACTGTTCAAGGCCCAAAACATAATGGAAGGGCGGCTTCTCTGCATATTAGACTTGAAGGTATGAGTTCTTTAGCAGATATGTGAAAGAATGTCTCAATATTGTTGGGTTTTATGATTGTTGTGGACTTCTTAGTGTAGAAACTTGGGGTATTTGAATGTTGGTGCCGTCTATCATGAAGATTCAGGTTGTGTCATGTCCTTTAGGATAGTCCCATCCTATACATACCAATTACATACATTTTGTCCCATCCACACAACATCACGGTCCTACACAGGTGACCTTTTACCTAGTAGCTTGCTTCTGTCTATTCGACACCAGGCTCTCGGTACCCTATCTTAATCCCTGTACCTGACGTACATAAACATGTCCCCAGGTACAGCAAATTTATTCTGTATAAGGGTCACCACTTTATTTCTCCATGGCCAACAGCCAGCTGTGCATGATCATTTTTGTTTAGAAAAGGATTAGCAAATGTTTTCAAAACATATCGATTCTAGAAGAAACCCTGGAGTGACCACTTCAGTATAAAAGACCCTCACTCCCCCTTACAAAAAAGAGGAGAATTCCTTCCAGGCTGGACCGAGACTCTGCAGGCTGATCCTTCGACAGGCAAAGACCTGACATCCCTTGCGGGGTGCCATCCTCAATGCAGAGACGGGGTCCTTCATTCAGAACCATCAGGTGAGTGGTTAGCACTTCACTGGGGGATTCTTGGCTCCATTAGGATATATCCTAGCACATACATACACATGCTTCACCTACATATCTAGGCTAGGTACATTAGGTAGGCTATGCATCGTAGGAGTACGCCAATGCTATTGTTTTATATAATCTGCTTTTACTCATCTTATTAGCACTATGGTGGAAATGTATCTACTATTTACGATATTGGTGCTAGTGATCACATTTGTCTGCTCCTGTCTTTTGATTGCCGCAGCGAATATGTTTCATATTAGACTGACGATTGATCAATAAATAATTATTGAAACCGTTCCAATCGTCATTCTATGTATATTCTGAGAAAAGTAAGCACGAGTGACTGAGCAAAAGATACCGTATTGTTTTCCACGATACCTGAAGAATCAGGGTTGTTATGTTCAGTGGTTGCCAGAAACTACCTACACCGCTGTAGAATACAGGGGGGTGGTAGTGGCACTGTAGAGCTAGCTGGTCTAATGGCTGACTCATCCTGTGGGGGAGTCCAGAGTCTGTCTGCACACCAAGCCCTCAGTTTAGGTCATCCAAAACACGTAGGTCCTGGGGGGTCCTAAGAACTACACGACATGGCGCCGCCAACGTTGGTTTGGTTCTTATATTAACAGTAAAATCTGAGTAGTTCAGTCGTGCTTTCTCAGACAGCCCTACTCACACTTTTCAGAGATGTCTGAAGTGGGAAGGAATATCCACCTCAGCTGAGCAGGTACACTCTGCGTATTGGCTGAAGGTTTAGACAAGCTTGTAAGTATTAAAGGTTCCCATATTGTGCTAAACCCTACCTCTTAAACATTTACTTTCTTCTCCTTTCAAAATGACTGAATATGCGAGTAGCAGTGGAAGTGCGGAAGGAGACGAATTCGCTAACGCTCTAAATATCATAGAGAACTGCAGACAGGCAGTAACTCTGAGATTGTTAGAACATGGCGTACCTGTAACAGGTGGCCATGTTACTTTCATGATTGAGGCACACTAGGTGTTCGGATCAGAGGTATTCTATTCCTGGGTGAAATTCCCACCTGCAGATCCACAGACACACTTATTCCACGAATACATTGAAGTGGATCCACCGGAAGAATACATCCCATATGAGGACATCGAAGTCCTGTTAACTTACCAGCAACATAAGAACTGGTTTAAAGGCGCCCTAACTCACACAACTTTGGTCGTAAGAATCGGTCTCCTCAGCATAGGAGGAGAGACATGGCCGGTCTTAGCGACTTACTCTCCACATTCTGAGGTAGGCACACTCCAAGTCGGGGAAGAGTGTGCACTTTACAAAGAAGTAGTTAGGCTATATAGACACATTTTCCAGTTTGCCATGCGAACACTCACATTGCAACCTGCGAGATCTGCTCCACCTGGAACAGTCCAGACCCAACACACACCAACAATTAGTCCACAGACAATAAAAGCAATAATGGGTGTGTTCCATCAAAGAGGGATCGAGTACTGTTCTGGATCACTGAAAAGATAGCACAGTTGGAAGCAGTATTTCCCTATACGGGTCTGCAGGAAAAACACAGAATGTTAACAATTTGCTTGTCAATGGGAATGCTTCCCTCACTTGAGGATTGACCCACATGGGGACTAATTTTTCCTGCAGTCTTCATTAGAATACATGGTACCCCGACCATATCAGTTATTCATGAAGTATTGAAACAGATACAAAATGAGTACAGGGCAGCACCTGCCCTGGACTTGGGGATGAAAGTGATGGGTAATTTTGACCAAGTCTTGGCAATTATGCTGAGCAACATCAAGGGGGAAGCAGCAGCGGTGGCTATATGCCAATGCTTAAGGGAAATAACTCCTACAAATCAGGAGCGTGCATTACCAAAAATGATCAAGGAAACCTATGCTTCACTAGGTAGAGATAGTTTGGGAGGCAAACCAGGGAAACCACAAGTGGTGAGTAATTCTGATAAGGATAACTCAAAACAAGCACTCATTTCTTCCAAAAAGAAATGAGAAAACAATCAAAATAAATCCAAAAATATCAATAAAAGCAACACTTCATGATCAAGGGGTGGGTCTCCCCAACGGGAGTCCTCTGAAAAGAGGTATAACCTTAGGAATCGCGATAACATTAGGAAACCTGACAGGTATCAGGATACTGATACACATTCCTTTCGTTCCTTTCAGGGTTCATCAAAAAACTCAGAGAGGGAAGGATGGTCAGAACAAAAGACTGACGATCGACCAAAGGGAAAATGGGAAACACATCACAATTCAGATTTCATTATCAAACAGGAAGAGCAACCTAAAGCAAAGACTCAATTCAAAAAGAAGAATGTAGCCGGATTGAAAATCAGACATGCCCAGGTTACTGAGGACTCAGCTTCTGAATGGGGAATGGGCTCTGATGATGCTAGACAGCATGGCAGAAGTAACAATTGCTCGCCAGAACCTGAAGGAATTTCTGGTGACAGCAGTATTGAATGAATACATCACGGTGGAAACACCTGATACAAGAGTGAGTGTCCCACACCGTCTACACAAAATTAATCTCCAAATAGAGGGGGACATCTCAAGAAAAATTAAAGGTCTCTTTTGGGAAAATTTGACATTTGGATATGACATCCTGTTAGTAGAAAAAAATTGGCCACCAGAATTTGCAATGGATTGCCCAAAAGGTGACAGCATCATTTTGCCTGCCTTTTCCGACCTGGTTCCCGTTTCCTTAAAACACTGATACGAGCAGGAGTAGATGCAAGCACTAGCTCCGGCATTATACTGCAATCATGTAGGGTGTTACGTGGAGTCCAAACACCATGAGATCCCATTAAAAACTACTCCAACTCCACAGAGACAGTACCCTATTAAAAATGAGGCGAAGAAACAGGTCAAAGAAATCTTAGACCAACTTGAATACCAAGGTGTGATTGAAACTTGCACCTCGCCAATGAACAACCCTTTGTTTCCCATCATGAAACCTGACAACACATATCGTTTGGTTTTAGATTACAGACATTTGAACACATGCACAAAACATTTGCAGTTCACAACGCACATAGTGCCGCATTAATGAATAACATTGTGCGGAAGAAATACAAAACAACACTAGATATCTTGAATGGATTCTTCTGCCAAAATATAGCTCCTTAAAGCAGATAATTTACAGGATTTTCTGATCTCGGCACTCAGTGTCAATTTTTTCATCTGCCCCAAGGCTATAAGAATAGCCCCGGGCTGTTCTCAGCAAGAGTGTCAGAGCTATTACAAACTTGCGATGAGGAGGCAGTGTCCTACGTAGATGATATTTATCTGAAGGACGATGAATTACTTGAACACTTGTCCAGGGTGAACAACATAATTGTTGGTTTTGGCAATTTGGGCTTCAAATTTAACTTCAAAAAATCAAAAATTGCCCATCTCAGCATCCTATATTTGGGATATGAGCTGTCAAGTGAAGGGAAAAGCCTGGCCGAATTTTTTTTAGAAAAATGCGTGCTAATCCAACCTCCAAAGACTCCAAAGAAACAATTCATTTTAGGATTTCTAAATTTCAGCAGAAAATACATTCAAGACTACGCAGAAAGAGTCAAACCTTTCTATGACCTAATCAGATCAGATTTCACAGCGAACAAGTGGACTCAAAAACATACAGACACTCTACGTTCAGTTCAAGCTGACATGATAGCTTCAAAACACTTGCAGACACGAGTAAATGTTCGCAACCTGGTAATGCGGGTCGTCCCAGGGTTATCAGGGTATACCTACATCACGTTCAATGAAGGGTAGACAGTTCCAATCGCATACAAATCTCATTTGTACACGAATGCTGAAAATCGATTTGCAGCTACAGAAAAAATACTTACAGCAGTACAGACTGTTGTAGGGAGAGAAAGAGCACTAGAACAGGGGAAATGCATCATCGTTGTAACCCCGATACCAATTTTAGAAGCGGTAACCAAAGCCAGCATTCCAAATGCAAAAGTATTGCATCCACGTTGGATACAATGGGCTAATTCTCTCACTGCAACAGATGTAGAATATAGATACAATCCTACACTGAGAACACAAGCATTTCTGCAGTACGAACAAGAATACCCTCCCCTGAATGAAATCTTGCCTCTAGATCAGTATGAATACATCATTTACACTGATGGTTCTGCTCAACCTACCATTGGAAATAAACAGCAATATAGCGCTATGTGTGCTATAGTGAAAGGTCGTATGAGGGATGGTAAGTTCCATCCCAGGAATACGACTACGCAATCTCTGGGAGATTGTACAGCTCAGCTGGCAGAACTGAAAGCCCTGATACTATCACTGCAGTATACAGATCGGGAATTCCCCACACTGATTGTGTGCAGTTCATTTTACTGTGTGCAATCTTACAATGAATATCTTCACTACTGGGGCCAGAATGGGTTTAAAGACGCCAAGGGTGGCACGATAAAACATACATTGTTATGGGAACAAGTGGCAAAGCTGAAAGCATGCCTGCCATGGGCTCAAGTTATTCACACCTTGAGTCATCAGCGTTTTGGCATACACATTGAAGGGGATTCACTGGCTGATGAAGCAGCCAAGGCGACAGTGCGAACTGCTGCTGTTGCTGCAATCACTCGTTCACACACGAGAATAGACCGAGATATATAGTAGTAGCTATCAATGCCACAAAGAACGGCTCTGCCGTACTGCCAAAAGGCTTTCCACTCAAGCACTCCTACAAGTTAGATGCGCAAAACACACCGTAAGCTCAAATTCCAGGAGTGGGGGATAGAGTAATACCAGACGAAGATCGCAGGTTAGGTTTAATTCTAGCTGAACACGAGGGTCTGGGCTCTGCACACGCAGGAGTCACTGCAACAATTTCATTATTGAAGCAGCATTACTGGTGGTCCAGGCTGACAAATCAAACAAAGGACTATGTCCTGAAGTGTGATATTTGCCAGCAGTTGAAGGGTTCCACCATTCACAGGCCACCACAAACACCATTACTGATTTCAGACAAACCTCTTGCATGCGTCTATTTGGACCACTACAGCCCCTTAAATTCAGACGGGGCTTACAAGTACATCTTGGTGGGAGTGGACTCATGCTCTAGATTCCTGTGGGTTTGGCCCCAGTGCTCGGCTGACGCTCAAACTGTTATGAAGGATTTGCAAGTCTTCATCGGGACATATGCAATTGGCACGTTACATTCCGACCGTGGCCCTGGGGCTTACAAGGAAGCCATGCAAAGCATGGGCATGGCCTTGCGGTACTCCTCCCCCTACCATCCCGAGGGAAATTTGGTGGTGGAGAGGAAAAATCGGGACCTAAAGCAATCCTTAGCAGCTATGGTATTAGGTGCAGGTGGTAGTTGGGTCAATCACCTATACGGGGTCCAGAGGGCACTCAATAATATGCCAAGAAAATCATTTGGAGGCCACACCCCTTATGAAATCCTGTTTGGGACAATAATGTGGGTACCTGATCTCGATTGAGCCAACACAGTGGCGGATGCAAAACCATTTGAACTGAATGACCGTTTGGCTGTTTTACAGGAACTCAATGAATTCCGGAAGTTACAAAGCAACGTGCAAGTCAAACGCACCGCCACTGGGGAAGTGAAAATAGTTCTGGCAAGACCTGTCAGGGTCTTGCAGATTGGGGACCTGGTCAGGGAAAAGATCGTGGACAGAAGAGAGTTTGGGCCATCTTACAGAGCACCTCTACCTGTTGTCCTGGGGGTTGTGGGAACAAGAACAGTACTTCTTCTGCCTCTTGCTGGCCAAAAAGAGAAAAGATTTGTCTCCATTGATCTTATCAAACCACATCATGTGGCTGATTCTCAACAGTAGGCCGCGTGGGGTCCTGAGTAGCCGCAGATCTCCTCTTGATACTATACAGGGAGTTCAGATAGAAAGACTAATAACCTTTCAAGACTCCACTACACAAAGTGAAGGAGTAGCAAATAATGGAGCACAAATCATTCCAGTTGAAATTGAAAAACATCAAGAAGAAACAACAATGCAAGTTGCAATTCAGCCCAACAATGATGTCTACATTAATGTGCCTTCAAACAACACATCTGCCAGTTCTACAAAACCTACAGAGCTGCAAAAGATAGATCGAACTATGTCTGGCTACTTCATCAACTTCGATGATTTCTCCTTAGATCCAAGTGAACCTGATCAAAAGCCACCCATTTCAAAGACAGAGGAACTTCTACAAGTCTATCTTTTGCTCAAAAATATTTACTTAGAGTCACCTTGGTTGCATATTTGGTTTGCAATCGGGGTAATATACCTGTTAATTTGGATTAGCAAAGTGAGTGTCTTTTTTCTGCTTCTGAATGGACATTATCTCCCAGAACCCTCTGCGGTACAATCTGTGAACTTGACCCTGAAACCCCAGACGTCATCACACCGTGAACAAAGACAAAGAGACTTGTCCCTGTTGAACATTACAGCAATTCCAGTACCTGATGCCATAGTTTGGGATGGAGTTTCATATGATGTATTTGGTCCCACTGAACATTTCCACATGTGTTTAAAATTTCTTTAAATGATTTCAGTACCCCCAGTACACTTTCTGATGATTGGGACATTGAAACTGTAAATACTATGCTTTCAGATTTAGAACAGTCTGCTGCATTTGCTTACAGGGAATTGTATGAAGATACAACTGATTACTGTTAGAACTGGGGGTCTCTAGTTGGCAATGGTATACACCTTTGTCCAAATAGGGACCCTTGCTTCTAAGTCAGGGAAACGGGATTACACACCTGGATAACCCCTGCTCACCCCCTTGGTAGCTTGGCACGAGCAGGCAGGCTTATCTAAGAGGCAGTGTGTTAAGCATTTGTGAACACATACAGTAATACAGTGAAAACACTACAGATGGACACCACACAGGTTCTATAAAAATAAGTATTCTTTATATAGATTTATCACAAGACCACAAACGACAAAAATCCACAATACTGTAATCAATAATACTTCAAGATGGTAGAAATGGTTTAAAAATAGGTTCTTCACTTAAAAGCAGTCTTTAGCAACAAATAACCCCAACTGGAGTTATCCCGATGTCGAGGTCAAAGAAATCCCAAAGTACGGCGCCGACCGCGAGGTGCGCGGCGTCGGGCCCGGAGTCGAAACAGACCCACAAAGAACAGTACCTTGGAAAAGCGAAAACAAAGACAGCTCACGGCGTCGGGGAGGTGCGGCGTCGTTGGCGCGTTGCGGCGTCGGTTCCTTGCTTCGGAGGAGATGATGCGTCGGGACCTGGATGCTTGCGCAGGCAGGGGAGGCGTCGGTTCCGGACCGGAGAGGAGATGACGTCACAATGGCGCCGAGGCCACAGTTCCGTACGATGTCACGATGTCGATAGATTCTTGACCACCCACGTTGATGATCGGCTCCGCGATGATGTCTGCTTCGGAGTCGATGCGGCACAGCAGCAGGCGTCGGGCCGGCGTCGTAAGTCGGAGCAGCGCTCACGGCTATAGCAGGCTTACGAGGTCGCACGCTGGCGTCGATGTGGCACGGCGGTCGGCGTCGAGTCTTTGTTGCAAGTCAGAGCAGCGCTCACGGCTTCGATGCAGGAGACGGCGTCGCTCGATGGCGTCGGTGTTGCAATTTCCTTCTGTAGCACCAGAACAGCAAGTTCCAGATGCAGGCAAACAGAAGGGGGTGAAGTCTGGTATCCCTGAGACTTCGGTCAGGAGGCAAGCTCAAATCAAGCCCTTGGAGTAATATTCTGCAAGCTGATGAAAGTTCTTTAAAAGTTCCTTCTCCTTTCCTTGGCAATGAAGAAACCACTGCAGGCCAACCCAGCAAACAGCACACTTGGCAGAGGGGCAGTCCAACTCCTGCAGCTTCCTTGGTTCTTCTCCTTGGCAAAAGGGTCATCTTGTTGTTCCAGAAGTGAGCTGATTTCCTAGGGGTCTGGGTCCCCTTTTTATACACCTTTTCTCTTTGTTCTCTGAAGGCAGAGGCCTTTGCCTAGTCAAAACCAGTTCTGGTCAGTCTTGGAGCACTTTGTTGACAAGACTCCTTCTTTCCTTTCACAGTGTAGGCCAGGGACATCAGACACACCACAGGAGGTGGAGCCAGCATTGTGGAGGGAAGGCACAGCCCTATTCAGGTCCCAGGTGCAACTCCTCCCGCCCATCTGCATGCAGATCTCTCTATTCAGCCCTGTGCTGACTCACCCTCTCTCCTGGCAGCCCCCAGCCCCTGTCACTCAAACTCCAGACAAGGAATACACAACCTAGCAGAGGCAGGCTTGGATAGTTAGGCAAGAAAATACACACTTTCTGAAAGTGGGATTTTCAAACACAGAATGCTAAAATCAACTTCACTAAAAGATGTATTTTATCCTTCTGAGTTCAAGCATACTAAATTCGTTTTTCTACCATATTCCCTGGGTCAGTTAGGATTATAATATGTAATAATCAAACTGCCCATTCTGGCCTATGGGGAACAGGTAGCCTTGCAATAGTGAAAAACGAAAATGGCTGTAATTCACTATTAGGACATGCCACACACACCAGGGCATGTCCTACCTTATACTTACAATGCACCCTGCCCTTGGGCCTACCTTAGGGGTGTCTGATATGAAGATAAGGGAAGGTATAGGGACTGGCAAGTGGGTGCACTTGCCAAGTCGACATGGCAGTCACAGACTGCCCACAGGCTCTGCAATGGCAGGCCTGAGACACACTTTACAAGCTGCTTCTGTGGGTGGCACAACCAGTGCTGCAAGCCCACCAGCAGTATTTGATTTACAGGCCCTGGGCACACATGGTGCACTATACTAGGGTCTGACAAGTAAATCAAATAACCCAATCATGGAGTCACTAATAGATACATCAATTTAACATAGGGAGCACTTGCACTGTGGCACTGAATAGCAGTGGCACAGTGCCAAAGCATAAAACCAGCAAAAACATATCAAAACAGAGGAGGCAATAAGTAAAAAATGGAAGGGAGACTCACGCCAATGATACCAGGTCTATCAATTACGATACCATGTTTTGTTACCAGCATTATGGTCATCATTTTTTGCATTGAGCAAGTGTACCATGTACTGCTAATACTTACCATCAATGGGAACATTGCCCGACACCACCAAAGGGTAGTTCTGCCACATTCGTACAGAAATTTGCATACTTTTAGGGTTCAATACATCAGACCCAGAATAGTTTTACTACAAACTTGCACAGAATAATGCAACAACGAAGAAGATTATGCTGACTAATACTAAGCTGATATATTCAGCACCTTTTATTTCCCAACTGACTATACAGGGTTTCAACTACTGGAGAGACACCATAGACACAAAATCTATCTGGGGGGCAAGAGAGTGGCAGGTTCAGGGAACTGAGGCTTTATTCAGAGCTTGTCTTATACCATTACAGATGATTTTCCTGAACAGAACAGAGCAACAGACTACCTGTTATGGGTTTGCTAAAATTAAAGACCTGAGAACACCGAGCATCCCCTCACCCACACCTATTAAAGGTATCTCAAATACCACACTAACAAGTGAGGGCACACATGGTATAAGTACATACAATTCATCATCTCCCGATTGGAAGGGTTGGTTGGTTTGGCCTGTAGACACAAATATGTGTAACTCAAGATTCAAGGGTACAACCAAAGGGTTTAGTATCCATAGGCCTGACCCTTGCTATGTACACACAGACGACCCAGGGGTAGTGACTTCCTATAGTGTCGGGAAGTTGTGCCTAGATTGGCTAACGACCTCGACACTATCACAGGTGAAACAACACTTTTCCCTTCTGTCAGACAACATGGATCTTAGGGATTTCTTGTTAGGTCCCAAGAAACCACGTAGGAAACGCTTCTTATATGCCATTTACAATGAAGTCTGGAAAGTCTCCCAACAGGAAGATGCCGAGAGACTTCATGAAATCGATAGAATTAACCTAGAAAAGGCCTTAGCTGTGGTAGACAACGGCATGGCAACACTCTTGTCTCGTATTTATTCACTGGGCAACATTGTCTATCTACATAATGGAACAAGATTTGTCCATTCTACAACATGGGCAATCTCAGCTGCGCGCTATTATGCTTTTAAGCTGGACGCTTCAATCATTGCGTTCTGGCCACGTTCCATGGCGATACATTAAAGACACAAATCTGTTTTCGGCTTACAATCTAACCGACAGACAAATAACCATGGCATGCAGAGATGCGAAGTACACCATGCTGCTCATTGAAAAACTAGAGAAGTTACCTTTTACTGTAGCAGAGTCACCATCTATGGAATTGTTAATCCATGGCTATATCACACTGCCAACCACGACATTCCAATTCCAATACTGCCTGAAATATTACCCAGTAGGCAGGTATGAAGCATTGTGCAAAGGGTACATACGAGAAACCTGGGAGTTGCCATACACATATCGGTGCAGGAACAAGGAAAGGAGGTTTTCTTGGGTGGTTAAAACTGCGAAAAGGCCTTGAGTGGGTCTTTAGTGTGTAGAGAAGTATTGCTTCACGGAGCATCTAATGCGTCAATAGCGAACTTGTCCTTCTACCTGAAGGGTTCCCCAGCTGCTGTAATTCATCCAGTTTTTGAGTTACTTTCCAATGGGAGTTACTTGATGCTGAATGACCAAGGCTGTTGTGGAATGACACCAGGCATTGCTTATCTAGTGACTGTGAACTCCAGAGTTATTTGTTGTAAGCAAGTATTGTTTCCCTGAGCTCGCACAGTTAGGGAGGCCCCACTGTGGCCTTCACTCAATGTTTCCAACATAGGCTTGGATTTTCTGAGCAGACTGAAATCCATGCTGTTTCAGCAGAATGTGGCCTTAACTTCAGCCCGAGAGATCTTTGATTTCCAGGTTGCAAGGTCCTCGGCAGCGATACAGGAGCTGGTGCGCACGAACTTCCCGCAGCATTTTGGAGAAATGGTCCATCGTATCTTTAACATGTCTTTTACGCGGGGGATAGTACACTTATTTAAGAGCATTGGATCAGGTCAGTTAACCATCTTTCAAACCATTTTTGGAGTGTTTCCATCATTCATACACTCCGTACTTGGAAGCGTTTTTGGAGGGCTTCCTTTGGTCCTGCTTTCAGTGGAGGCATCCTGGTTTTAATTCTATTGCATCGCAATGGATGTCAATATCACTTGAGACATGGAGAGAACACTGCTGGAGAGAGACGTTGGCGTGAGTGATTGGTGTTCTTCGTGGGTATACCTCGGCTTCGAGAGCTGAGTGAGCATTGGTTCCTGTCTTACAGACTGGCCTGTCTTGACTGTATTCTGCCAGTATTCCGCTGCCTCTTTTGCAGATTTGGACGTGTGTTGGACCTCTGTCTGACACTTCCATCAGTTACCCTGCCGGACATAGACATGCTCCTGGCGCCTTTGCAGGCCCATGTGCACAGTTGTTCACAGCGTATTCCCATGTTGATGATGGCATTCCTGGAGCCTCCATGGGACGCTTCAGCTCCTGTTGGAACAAAGATCGGCTTCACCACGGATGTGCAGGCATCGGTCTCAGGCACACAGGCATCTAATTCTTCCCTGACGGCTGCCGTGGGAACCAGAGATGACCACCTCTGCTCACTTGATATCATACTGGAAGTACTGGAGGGACTGCCTCCTACGGATACCATGTTCAGTGATGTTGAGTCTTCAGAGCAGGATTCTTAAACAATCTGGCCTCTCCTGTGCTGGGAACCATTTGGCAAATATTTTAAACATGTACCAAATTGAATGTCGAACTGACTATTCTTCTCTGCTCTATCTGAGCATAGTGGCTTTCAAGGTGCTCAGAAAAACAATGACAATATATTCAAACATATAAAGGACCTTTTATGAATGTTTTTTTAGGGAAGAATGCTTTTACTATAGACCTTTCTTTCATGGACATTTCTTAAGACTTTTTCAGTGTTTTTAATATGTTTTAATATACATGATTTGGATGCCTTTTTTTAGCATTGACTATCGTTACCTAGCTGACCTTGTTGACCTTTTGATGAGGAGTGGGTGTCATGTCCTTTAGGATAGTCCCATCATGTACATACCAATTACATACATTTTGTCCCATCCACATGACATAACGGTCCTATACAGGTGACCTCTTACCTAGTAGCTTACTTCTGTCTATTCAACACCAGGCTCTCGGTACCCTATCTTAATCCCTGTACCTGATGCACATAAACATGTCCCCAGGCACTGCAGATTTATTCTGTATAAGGGTCACCACTTTTTTTCAACCATGGCCAACAGCCAGCTGTGCATGATCATTTTTGTTTAGAAAAGGATCAGCAAAGGATTAGCAAATGTTTTCAAAACATATTGATTCTAGAAGAAACTTTGGGGTGACCACTTTAGTATAAAAGACCCTCACTCCCCCTTATAAAGTAGAGGAGAATTCCTTCCAGGCTGGACCGAGACGCTGCAGGCTGATCCTTCGACAGGCAGAGACCTGACATCCCTTGTGGGGTGCCATTATCGACGCAGAGATGGGGTCCTTTATTCAGAACCATCAGGTGAGGGGTTAGTACTTCCCCGGGGGATTCTTGTCTCCATCAGGATATATCCTAGCACTTACATACACATGCTTCACCTACATATCTAGGCTAGGTACATTTAGGTAGGCTACGCACCGTAGGAGTACGCCAATGCTATTGTTTAATATAATCTGCTTTTACTCATCTTATTAGCACAGTGGTAGAAATGTAGCTACTATTTATGATATTGGTGCTAGCGATCACATTTGTCTGCTCTTGTCTTTTGATTGTCGCAGCGAATATGTTTCATACTAGACTGACGCTTGATCAAAAAATAATTATTGAAACCGTTCCAATCGTCATTCTATGTGTATGCTGAGAAAAGTAAGCACGAGTGACTGAGCAAAAGATACCGTATTGTTTTCCACGATATCTGAGGAATCAGGGTTGTCTTGTTCAGTGGTTGCCAGAAACTACTTGCACCGCTCTAGAATACAGGGGGGTGGTAGTGGCACTGTAGAGCTAGCTGGTCTAACGGCTGACTCATCCTGTGGGGGTGTCCAGAGTCTGTCTGCACACCAGGTCCTTAGTTTAGGTCATCCAAAACGCGCAGGTCCTGGGGGTCCTAGGAACTACACAACAGGTGCAGGCCCAAGTAGGCTAGTATTATAAATAAAATTCACTGTGTATGTTTGTTGAGAAGGCTTTCTTATTACTGCTCATGCTCTAACACAGAGAGTTAACGAGAGAGTGACCATGGTCACCAGACATGGACCACTCCCCCCACCAATGTAGTCTGATGCTGTCTCGTTTATCTATAGTTACAGTATTCCAGCAGCTTCCCATGGCAGTGCAGGCAGCATGGCTGGAAAAAAGTATGAGGTCCCACTACCACTGCATTTGCCAATCAACACCATATGTCTTTCATTGACCATTTTTCCACCCATGGCTTGTCTAACTTTATGAACCAATCAAACGCCCAGAGTGATATTTTTGTTAGAAGATACTGCAGTGCTAACTGAACTGTAGTAATGTGTTGCAGTTGTATTTGGGGTGGCCTATCTGGCATCTAAAGTATGAATAATGTTTTTTTGTATCCACACATAGGTGATGCCGGCTCCAGTGCCGCTGCAGGAGGATATGGGTCAGTTGGAGAGGGAGAAGCAGCAGCAGGGATGGGCACTGGTAAGTCACATCATTTCTTGCAATTACTATACTCACTAGCTAGTACCAGGGCGTCGTCATCAATATATGACCGTGAAGTGACCCCCCCCAGCTTTACCAGCCTGTCAGGACTCCTAAAGATCAGAACCTTATAGTCTGCTTAACGAGGCAGGAACAGATAATCTCAAACACGCAGAAGGTTAAGGCCATTACTTGGAAAGAAGCTTGGAGGTTGAACAACTCCAAGATGGCCGGCGATGCATGGAGGGTGTAGTTCTAGTCTTTTTCTTACTTCACGGAATTCTACTTGGATCGCTCACAGTAGAACGCTGGCGCACTTCACCTGGAATTTGGACTGGAGCACACGCACTTCTGATTCTCCCTCGTCGTTTTAGTCAGGGTAGTGGTTCGTCGAAATCCGTCGGATATTCCTCGTTCGCGTTTCCCTTCGGTGCCGTATTTCTCCAGAGTGTCTCTTTGCTGATTCTGCGCACTCGCGCCTGGCTTCTCACTTCGTCGAAGTGGTGTTCGCCTGGTGTACATGCGCGGAGAATTCCTGACAGGTTCACAACTTCGTAAAGAGCAGTGTTTCAAGAACGGAAGAGCAGTCAAGCATTACTGCAACGTTAGAGATGACAGCTCTGGACCTCAGCGAATAAGCTAAGTACTACCGGAATGACTGTAAATATAACCTTGTAATGAACTGTATTGTTGACAACTTTATTAGACAACGAGTTAAACCATATGACAAGACATTTTCAAGAGAATAATAATACTCACCTGAATAGCCAGAATAATTCCGCATCTGTTACCTGAAAAAGAAGAAAAGAAATTAAACGAGTTAGAGATAAGAAAAATAGGTATGTAGAGTAATAATAACAATAGAGATAAGATAGAGAGACAGTTAATTGAGGAAACACTAAGTAGACCAATACTGTTTTTTCCCTTAGTTATCTCTAGAAATTCCCATGCAAGATAGAGCGAGTTAGGATTCTTAATTGCAGGAAGAATAATGAAGACCAATAGAGGAGAGGCTAAAGTCTAAGGTTAACCTGGTACGTTGTTAGCTACTAGAGAAATATTCAAGTTAGTAGAGGGCGTAAAGAAATGTAAGCTAAGTATTTGTTGTATTTAGTTTTCCAGGACACTCCGCCAGAGGCATCTACATAGCGCTGAGCTGAAGCAGGAATTGGAAAGCAGATAACCGCAGGCTGTCCTTCTTCTTCTTCTTTATTATTTTATCCACTCCCCTTCCCCTTTGGGAGATTCTTCGAGGCACTATTCATATTAGGTGTCAGATAGATTTCCCGGACGGGGGCATTGGGAAAAGGCATCTCTGTTCCTGCGCAAGTATTGGATACCGCTCTGACAGAGTAAAGTGCCCAAGTGTTGAAACTTGCGCCTGAACAGAAATGGCAGAAGGCATAGATTTGCAAAATTTGGGAGAAGTATTAGGCCTAATACAAAAGGAGTTAGCAGCAGTTAGGGACGAGAACAGAGGATTGAGGCAAGAAATGATGGACTCAAGAAGAGAAACTGTAGAGTTAGCAGCTAGAGTGACAAACATGAATCAAACATCTAGCCTAAGATTTCCAGAGACTGTAGGGGGTTCCACATCTAGAGAAGCAACACACGTAGTACATTCCCTGTCTCCTGTGATTCCCTTAGCACCACCAGAACGATTTAGTGGGGACCCACAGAAGGCCCAAATATTTTTGACACAATGCTCTTTACATTTCATGTGTCGTCCTTCGATTTTTCCAGACGCACAGTCCCGCGTGGCCTTCATTTTGTCTTACCTCAGTGGCGATGCCGCCAGCTGGTCTATGCCCTTGGTCACAAGAGATGACGCTCTACTATACAACTTTGAGGACTTTAAGAAAGAATTCCTTCGGATTTTCGATCGACGGAAAATATCACAGGCCACCGATAATGAATTACTAGAGCTGAAACAAGGCAATAAAGATCTTGTGGCGTACCTGGCCCAGTTTAATAAGCTGGTAGTTGAAACAGACTGGCCGGAGAGTAAAAGAGCAGCAGTCTTTTATCGCGGTTTGAAGGACGAATTGAAAGATGTTTTAGCCCAGATCCCTAATCGACCCACGGACATATCAGCTTTAGTAGACCTAGTTTTAGAAATCGACTTTAGACAAGGCGAAAGGAGAGGTGAGAGAAGAAAAGAATTTAGATTCAACACTCCAAGGTTTGACAGAGCCAAAACGGAATCAACTAGAGCAACAGAAGGTCAACCCGGAGTAGAGCCAATGCAAATTGGAGCGGTGCGAGGGCCTTTAACTAAGGAAGAGAAGGAAAAAAGACGACAGAATAATCTATGCTTGTATTGCGGAGGCAGTGGACATTTTGTGAGAATGTGTCCAAAGAAACCCAAGATATTTTCCAAGGAGAAGGAAAACTTCAAGCACCACCAGTAAGTGGAGTTGGACTGGTGGTTGCAGAGACTAAAACAACTCCAGAGGAGCATCTTTTGGCAAATACATTACAGTCATCGTCCCCCATCTAGTGATCTCAATGACATTGAAATTCAGACACGTTACCCTGACAGAAGTTTCAATCATGATAGACTCAGGAGCGACGGGAAACTTTTGCGACTTAAAATATGCAACGAAGATTGGCCTTAGAGCAATTCAAAAGTCGAAAGCGAACCAGTAAGAGCGGTGGATGGAACGAATCTTTCTTCTGGGCCCATCACCAGTCACACCGAACAAGTGGAATTAACCTTTCAAGAAGGACATCGAGAAACAATACAATTCAATTTAATTGATGCACCCCAATTCCAGATTATATTGGGTTTACCGTGGCTCACAGAGCACAACCCGAGTATAAATTGGGAAGCGAGAACAGTGAAGATGGATTCTGACTTCTGTAAGGAAAGTTGTTTTGGTACTAAAACAAGGTCAAGGGAACCAGGACCAGCTACTCCTTTGAGCGAACAAGATATATCTGTATGTGTGATTCACACAAATGAAATTCCGCCTGACTACAAGGATTTTGAAGATGTATTTGATGAAGTCGAGTCAGAAAAATTACCACCCCACAGATCATTTGACTGCCGAATAGAATTGGAGCCGGGTGCAAATCTACCATGTAGCAGAGTCTATGCCCTGACGGAAAAAGAGAATGAACATCTGAAGGAGTATATCAAGAAATACTTGGCCAATGGATTCATACGTCCCTCCCAATCCCCAGTCTCCTCGCCATTATTCTTCGTCCCCAAAAAAGAAGGCGAACTCAGAATCTGTATTGACTATCGAGCAATAAATAAGGTTACCATCACGAATAGATACCCACTACCTCTCATCTCAGTACTCTTAGATCAAGTGAAAGAAGCACAGATATACACTAAGCTGGATCTTCGTGGTGCATACCATTTGATTAGAGTCAAGGAAGGCGATGAGTGGAAGACAGCCTTCAGAACTAATTTGGGGTTGTACGAATACCAAGTAATGCCCTACGGGCTATGTAATGCACCAGCTGCCTTTCAGCACTTTATAAACAGTGTACTGAGGGAGTTCATCGATCAATGCGTTATTGTATACATCGACGACATCTTAATTTACTCGAAGTCAGAAGAAGAACATCCGAATCAAGTGAGGAAGATATTACAAAGGTTGAGAGAAAACAAACTGTATGTCAAATTGGAAAAGTGTGTGTTCAGTGCAAAGGAGGTAGAATTTCTTGGATTTGTTCTTACACCATCCGGAATGACTATGGATACAAGAAAGGTGATGGCCGTTTTGGAATGGAAATCCCCAAGAAACGTAAAGGAGTTGCAAAGCTTCATTGGCTTTGCCAATTTTTATCGAAGATTTGTAAATGAATTCTCGCACAAACTCATTCCACTGACTCGGCTCCTTAAGAAAGGAGTTCATTTTGATTGGACGGAAGAGGCTGAAAGAGCCTTTTAACTATTAAAAGGGAGTTCACCATCGCGCCTGTTTTGTTGCATGCTGACCCCAAAGAACCTTTCTATCTGGAGACGGATGCTTCAGATTTGGCAATTGGAGGAGTTCTCTCTCAAAGAAATAAAAGAACAGGGCAGCTCCACCCGGTGGCTTATAGGTCTAGGAAATTAACTCCGGCAGAAGTCAATTACACTATCACAGAGAAGGAGTTATTGGCCATCAAGGACGCATTCAAAGAGTGGAGACACTACCTGATGGGGGCGAGACATACCGTGACAGTGTTCACAGATCATCGGAACCTGAAATTTTTGAAATCTGCCAAAACCCTTACCCCACGTCAACTGAGGTGGTCATTGTATTTCGCAGATTATGATTTTGTGATCACCTACAGACCCGGAACTAAGAACGGGAAGGCCGACGCTCTGTCTAGACTGAACACAGAAAAGGTAGAAGACCACCAAGAACAACAAACAATCATTCCAGAACACAAGATTGTGGCAGCTGTGAGTCAAGAAACTATCGAGGAGAAAATTGTGAAAATGATGTCACTAGAGGAAATGATAGAATGGGCTAAACAGGAACCGCAAAGAGAGATTCGGCACGGCCTGCCATTTCATGCAGGAAAGTTGTATTTGCCTAACCAGGAGTTGCGACAGATAGCTCTTGAGGGAAACCATGACAACAAACTGGCGGGTCACAAGGGATTCTCTAAAACTGAGGATTTGGTAAAAAGAAATTTTTGGTGGCCACAAATGTCTAAAGACATTGATTCTTATGTAAGGACATGTGAGGTCTGTGCTTGGGGAAAATCAGAGAGACAATCCCCTAAAGGGTTACTCCAACCTATGCCCACCCCTCTACATCCATGGCATACAGTTACTGTAGATCTAATTGTGGACTTACCTTCGGGTCAAGGGTACAACACCATATTGGTGTTTGTTGATGCATTCACCAAGATGGCCCATTTCATTGCCATGAAGAAAATTCCAACTGCCAAGGAATTGGCCATTCACTTTAGCACCCACATAGTGCGGGCTCATGGCATTCCCAAGGTTCTGGTTTCTGATAGGGGCTCCCAATTCCTGTCCCACTTTTGGAAGGCATTCATGGAAGGATTAGGTGTAGAAACTAGATACTCCACCAGTTTTCATCCAGAGACAGACGGGCAGACAGAGAGGGTAAACCAAGAATTAGAGCAGTATTTGAGATTGTATTTACTTGATCAGGAGGGGGACTGGCCAGAGTATTTATGGGCAGCAGAATTCGCACATAATAACGCAAAAAATGCTTCCACCGGTTTTTCTCCATTCTATCTTAATTATGGAAGACACCCTAATTCCTCTGCAAATTGCAGAGAAATCTCAGTCCCAGCAGTCCAAGACATGGTTAAAAACTTAACATAAGTCCATCAGACAGCCACAGAAAACTTGGTTAGAGCCAAGGAGAACTATAAGAAATATGCGGATAAAAAGAGAAGAGAGAGTCCAGCATTGCAAATTGGTGATAAGGTGTGGTTAAACGCCAAGAACCTTAGGTTAAAAGGGGATCGCAAATTTCAACCTAGGTTTGTAGGTCCATATCAGATCGAAAGATAGTTAATCCAGTAACTTACCGATTAAAACTGCCCAAAAGAATGAAGGTGCACCCAGTTTTTCATGTCTCTCTGTTAAAAAGAACTTCACCAGATTTAAGAGTTACACTTCCTCCTAAAACTGTGCAATTAGAATCTGGAGAGGAATTTGAAGTTAAAAGAATACTAGACTCTAAGAAAAGTAAAGGGAAAATCTATTACCTAATTGACTGGAAGGGTTATGGCCCTGAGGAGAGATCTTGGGAACCAAATTCTGATGTACACGCTCCTCGTTTGTTGAAGGCCTTTCACCAAAAGTTTCCGAGAAAACCTCGACCGGAAGAGCCTTCCTTGCAAGGGGGTACTGTCAGGACTCCTAAAGATCAGAACCTTATAGTCTGCTTAACGAGGCAGGAACAGATAATCTCAAACACGCAGAAGGTTAAGGCCATTACTTGGAAAGAAGCTTGGAGGTTGAACAACTCCTAGATGGCCGGCGATGCATGGAGGGTGTAGTTCTAGTCTTTTTCTTACTTCACGGAATTCTACTTGGAGCGCTCACAGTAGAACGCTGGCGCACTTCACCTGGAATTTGGACTGGAGCACACGCACTTCTGATTCTCCCTCGTCGTTTTAGTCAGGGTAGTGGTTCGTCGAAATCCATCGGATATTCCTCGTTCGCGTTTCCCTTCGGTGCCGTATTTCTCCAGAGTGTCTCTTTGCTGATTCTGCGCACTCGCGCCTGGCTTCTCACTTCGTCGAAGTGGTGTTTGCCTGGTGTACATGCGCGGAGAATTCCTGACAGGTTCACAACTTCGTAAAGAGCAGTGTTTCAAGAACGGAAGAGCAGTCAAGCATTACGGCAACGTTAGAGTTGACAGCTCTGGACCTCAGCGAATAAGCTAAGTACTACCGGAATGACTGTAAATATAACCTTGTAATGAACTGTATTGTTGACAACTTTATTAGACAACGAGTTAAACCATATGACAAGACATTTTCAAGAGAATAATAATACTCACCTGAATAGCCAGAATAATTCCGCATCTGTTACCTGAAAAAAGAAGAAAAGAAATTAAACGAGTTAGAGATAAGAAAAATAGGTATGTAGAGTAATAATAACAATAGAGATAAGATAGAGAGACAGTTAATTGAGGAAACACTAAGTAAACCAATACTGTTTTTTCCCTTAGTTATCTCTAGAAATTCCCATGCAAGATAGAGCGAGTTAGGACTCTTAATTGCAGGAAGAATAATGAAGACCAATAGAGGAGAGGCTAAAGTCTAAGGTTAACCTGGTACGTTGTTAGCTACTAGAGAAATATTCAAGTTAGTAGAGGGCGTAAAGAAATGTAAGCTAAGTATTTGTTGTATTTAGTTTTCCAGGACACTCCGCCAGAGGCATCTACATAGCGCTGAGGTGAAGCAAGAATTGGAAAGCAGATAACCGCAGGCTGTCTCTTCTTCTTCTTTATTATTTTATCCACTCCCCCTTCCCCCTTTGGGAGATTCTTCGAGGCACTATTCATATTAGGTGTCAGATAGATTTCCCGGACGGGGGCATTGGGAAAAGGCATCTCTGTTCCTGCGCAAGTATTGGATACCGCTCTGACACAGCCACAGCGGTGGTAAAGTTATTATGGCCTCTTCTGTCTGCAACTCAGCAAGAGCTCACATAATGAGCGTTGGTGGCTTGAGGGAGACATGAAAGAATGGAAGGTTAAAAGAAAGGAAATGTCATATGAGTGAAAGGGTGGGTGGGTGAAAGCATGCATGGATTGGTAAACAAGGAATGGACGGGCAAAAGGATTGTTTGAAGAAAGGTTGGCTATTGAATGGATGGATAATGGATTGAAAATTTGGGTGAAACACTGGAAGAAAGAAAGTAAAGCTTGATCATGGTGGCTATGGGTGAATTAGAATGAAAGGATGAATGAATATTTGAATTGTTCAGAAGAATAAGCAAGGCAGCTCTTCTCATGAAGAGCATGCTGTTCATCTACTTTGCTTACTTAGTTTATATATGGTTATCATTCAAAGCTATGGTTTTAAGTGAGGGGGTACTTTTTATTATTTGTTCTACTCCCTTGACTTGCTGTATTTGTTAAGTGAGCCAGATGTATCCCACCCATCATTTCATCATCCCACCTCCCCGCCCATGGCATTTTTTTCCACCTATGACCGAAGTGCAGCATGGGTCAATTTGTGAAGGCAGTGCTGGTTGTACAATGTGTGTCTGCTTTATTTAAATCAGCTTTTACAATGTTTTCAATGCATTGTAAACCGAACACACAAAGAGTATTGTTTTCCTTCGCCCACTCAGTCACCTCTTAGTACTTCACTCCTTTATTTTTTCCTAAGATCTTCCATCCCAGCCTACCAAATTGGAAAATCCATTCTTGGCATGTGCCACATTTCGTTTTATAACCATGTGAAGTGAAGTGATTCCAGAATATATTTCATGGTTTCCCATAACAGATTTATTTTACACTTGTTCAGATTTTTCCCCTTCGAATTGTACAGTCACTGAATAAGCCAAAGATGATGAATTGATGATCAGTGTGGTGGTGGGTGAGACCACAGAGTAAAGTGGGATTAAGTGCATGATTTGATGTTAAGTTTGGTGTATGGGATACACAGTGATGAATTTGCCAAATATAAATAATATATTAAATATATTATATAAATATAATCTATATAGCCCATTCCTGTCACTGTAGTGCAGTCCATCCCCAAATCCAAAAAGACTGTCACAAATGCACTCATAACAAGCAGACTGGACTACAGAAACGCCCTCTACGCTTGAATCAACAAATCCCTGCTACGCAAACTCCAGAACATCCAGAACACCGCTGCCAGACTCGTCCTCGGCATCCCACGACATGAGCACATCACCCAACACCTACGAGACCTACACTGGCTCCCCGTCTAGAAGAGAGTAACCTTCAAGCTACTCACCCACACCTACAAATCCCTCCACAACACCGGACCCAAATACCTGAACAAAAGAGTATCCTTCCATGTACCAGAAAGGGACTTCCGCTCCGCCGACCTCACCCTAGCAGAAACCCCACGCATCTGCAGAACCAGAGCAGGCGATAGAGCCTTCTCCTACATCGCAGCCACAGCCTGGAACGAGCTCCCAGTCAACATCAGATGCTCCCCTGCGCTACACACCTTCAGGAAGAGTCTCAAGACCTGGTTCGTTGGCTGAACTGGAGCTGCACCCTTCCCCCCCAGCGCCTTGAGACCCTCACTGGTGAGGAGAACGCTTTAAGCCCCCTGATTGATTGATTGATTGATTGAGTCCATCAGATTCATTTTCCCCAATGTCTACCTACGGCAGACAGGATGATATTAATATCTGCATTTCATACATGAGGGGTGCGATGCAGTATCTAATTTATTATTCATCTGCCTCTTTGGAGTCAGGGTACAAAGAGAAATGTATTTGAAAAAGAGCAGGGCCATTGGAATAAAAAATAGATAATTGTCGCAGACAGTAGCAAACTACCCAACGCACTGGCTAGCAATGAGCATGGCTTCATTATTTTAGCACAACACACAACTTGTACTCTATATAGTGCAGGTATATAGCGCTTTAACACCCCATCAGGGGTAGCAAGCGCTATATAAATGCAAACCTTTTTCCCTCTTCTATCCCTCCACTATTGTTCTGAATCCAAATAACTGACTAATATATCCACCACTCAAATGACTTTCATATTTCACTATGCTAATTCACCACTAATCCTTTATGGGTTCCGGAGCAGCGTGCTACTCGCCGAAAAAGTGCTTTGACGCCTCATCAGGGGTGGTAAGCGCTATATAAATGCTATTCCAATAAAATACAATAATCCCGCACTCATTAATGAGAGTTAATTTATTTTTCAACTCAAAGTATCTGGTAATAGTTACTTGAGAAGCCTTTAGAAGAAAAAAGTAATCAAACTACTATTTTTTTAATCTGGTGCTGTTATTCTGCCTTTTAATAAATTTCTGTCACACAGTCAGTGCTTTTTTATGCAAGGCATGTGTGGGTAAAACATAAAACTGGCCTTTGTGACTCTCCTAATTATAATGATATCAAATTCCAATGGCCCTAGAGGAAAAGGCAATGTACTGCTACTGTGCCACCCAGTAATTTAAAACAATTGTTTACACAGAGCATTATTTACAGTTTATTTTTCTCAATATAGCTGCTCCTGCTGGTCCAGCCAAACCACCCAACAGACAGGATACAGTGGCCCATTTGTGGCAGCAGAGCCTAGAGCATATCCAGCAAGAATACAGGTGGCTAGTGGTCCTGGAAGAGGAGGAGGAGGAGGAAACATACATACCTCAGCCGGGCCCCAGTACAGCCAGTTCCCCCTAACCTCCAGCATCCCGACCATCCCATCACCAGCACCACCGCCAGCCAGCTGCTGCCACCCCCTACCACACAGACAACAGGCCATTTGCTGCACCATATTCTGCATCAGCTGGACACTATTGAGGGCCAGCTAACCACGATGGAGCAGACCCCGGACCAGCTCCGGACCAACATCTATAATGCCCTCTTCTAGCTCTTTTTAAAAAATGTTGTTTTATGGGAGGGACTTGTTTGTTGGGGCTGGGTGGAGAGGGTGAGAAGGGAGTTGGGACTGGAGTGGCTTTTTCTTTGGAAATTTTGAGTTTTGGGACTTTGGGTTTTATTTGGGGAGAGGAGTGGGCATGTACTTTGGGTGGAGAGGGTGGGTATCTTTGTAAAAAAACAAAGGGAGAAACTATTTCATTTAATCTAAATGTATGCCTTAAGTAGTAGTCTACTTTACCTTTACTTTGCACTGCTGCCTTCAGCTAGTGTTACACAGCCTGCTTACGTGCTTCTAACTTAAGAGAGAGTGTAGCACTTAGTTATAGAGTTATACTTCTCTAACTATCTTGACCATTAGGGGGAATGCTGCCAAGATGACATATATGTTCGAAAAAAGCTACATAAACAATAGTAGCAGTCCAGTTAGTTACTTACTTGCTACGTTCACTAGTTCAGTTTCATCCCTACTAGTTGTCTTACCTGTATATATAGATGAAGCAATAACAGGGAAGGCATCACAACTTCACAAGTGAGGTCCCACTTTCAATTCCACCCAGGTGAGCTCCAACTGTAGGATTAATCTGAACGATTGATTATCCATTATAGGCAACTACATGGAAATAAAAAGACTGAGTTTGTGGGTTATATTTTATCAAAGCTTTACAACGAATTGACACCTAAGTGCTACATGATGACGCAACGAAAATGCCTGATAGTGCTAAGATACAAATAATAGCAATACTAGTAAGTTGTTGCTACTGGGGAGCTAGTGGAATTATTTGCAAAATTTGGACTTATAAAAAATGGACTCAAAGTCTGGAGTGGACAAGCTTAGGTGAGGAGGGTACAGTTATACAAAATAAGGCCTTAATGATGATGCTGATGACAGATGTTCTTCATTCTAGATCTAAGATATGGATCACTTTTCAAGCATGGGTGGGTAAATGGGACAAGTGTGGGCTATTGCTTTGAACATCCTGCAGTAAGTTGGTTTTGCATTCATCACATCCACCCCATTTAGTGTGTGATTGTTAGAAATGGGAATTCTGGTTGGCTAGGGCATGCGCCTAAGCCAGTCAGAAACCACCACTCTAGTAAGGGCAAGGGAGTTACACGCAAAAGATAACCCCTGCTCACCCCCTTGGTAGCTTTGCACAAGCACTCAGGCTTTCCCGGAGGCAATGTGTAAACTCCACACAAGGTTATATAAACTAGCCTTTGTATTATCCATAAAACACCTTAGAATGTAATAACATATGTACACTGTGCCACCTGGCACTAGATATAACTTTACAGGGGATTATATACAGGACAGGATCAATCGGGCCACAGTCATAACCATTAGAATGCAAGTAGTGAAAATAAAACAACCAGCAACTACTGGTATTAGCACTTATACATAAACCACATTAGGCATTCCCATTGGGCATAAACACATTATGCATCCATCACATTAGGTATAAACCATATTATGAAACCACATTAGGCATCAACAACACAGCATGACACCGTATAACATATTTCGCCAATACATCTGGGTACCAATGCACCATCACTGCACATTATCAGTAGGTCCCATCATTACTGTGCAACCTAGGGGGAACCTCAGCCCCTCAACAGGCATATTCCCACTCAATGTCGTTGTCCCTAATACCAGGACACTCTCAAGCGGGGGCCCTGTCCTGGGCTCACACCGCAATGCCCCCTTCTCAAAAGCAAGGGCTCTGCCTACTGTGTGTGTCCCTTCAGACACGAGGCCTCCACTTGCCCTCTGGCTATAATGGGGAAAGGGTGCAACTCACCCTGGTCGCTGTTTGGACAACACAAATAGCCCCAACGTTGCAACTGCTGTGATCCAGCGGTGCAGCTGTAAGTTCTCCCAGCACCAACAGTGTGCTGGCCAGGCCCCACTCACCGGGCCTCTCTCTCCACTTTCCGTTGCAGCTATCCGCAATCAGGCAGCGTAGCTGGACGTGAAGACAGGTACTCGCAATGCCCCTGAAGCCCCACTCAACGGGGGCTTCTGTCTTTGTACCGGGCCTATCAGAAAGCCAGAAGGAGGCAGCCGCAGGGAGCCTGCGAGGCTCCGGTCCTCTTCAGTGCCAGTCTTGCCCCCACAACAAGATCGGCTGCACGTGGGGCTCTCCTCGACCACGGGAGCCCCACCTACAACCAGGCACTAACTCGGCCTGACTTCCTGCGGCCTCTCCTGGACCACTCCTCTTGATTTGCCGCGTACAGCAACGGCCCCGCCCACAACCAGGCAAGACGCCTGACTTCCTGTTGGCGGTCTGCTTTGCAATTGGGCCTCTCCTCACTAGTCAACCCCGCCCACCGTCAGGCAACGGGCACCTGACTCCCGGGGGGACACTGCGAGCGAAGGTGGATCCCTGGTCTTGGGTTCGGGGAAGGTAATTAAACAGCGCCCGCCACGCGCCTCGCAGGTGCAGTCACTGTACCTTTTGCAGCCCACAACCCAAAAACGGGAGCACTACTCATGCTGGGCTGACAAACCCCTCCTGACAGGAGGGGGTGGGGGTAAACACAGTGCTCAGCTGGTCTCCACCCTGGAGACACCACCCAGAGGCCCGACAGTGCTCTTCTCACGCTTTCTAGTGCAGGGGCCCCCAACCTGCTAAAGACAGGGGTAAACTCCAGCACTCTCCATGCACTCAGTCCAAGGTCATCAGGGGCAGAGCTGGGCACAGGCAGGCCAGCACGTAGGGACCCCCAAGAAACAGCTGCTGAGTCCCATGGCGGTTCCTCCTCGCCCAGCAGTCCTTCAGCTTCCCGCAGGTCAGCACAAAGTTCAACAACCTCATGGGGTCACAGCCCCAATATTTATATCAGTTACGTTCTTTGTTCTGCCCTGGCACAGGGCTTGGGGACCCAGTTCCAACCAGTTCTGGGGGGCACTCAACCGTTCGTTTATAAAGCACAACAGTCCCCATTGACAGAGTAGATCCTGGCCCCAGACACAGAACAGTGGGGCGGAGCCAGCATTGTACAAGGCAGGCACAGACCTATTCAGGGTCAGGGACTACTCCTCCCACTACTCCAAATGCAGATCTGCCTATTCAGCCTAGCGCTGACTCACCAAGCCCTTGTCACTCCAGAGCCAGACATGCAATACATATCAGGCAGGCACGAAGACACATAGCTCACAGAAATGCCTACTTCTAAAAGTGGCATTTCTAAAATAGTGATAATAAATCTGCACTCACCATTACACAGCATTTATTACCACTATTCCAAACATACCAAACTTGATCCTGCTACTCCTCTCAGATCAGGAATTACCACTGAAATACTTATCAGGGAATCCCCAATGCATTCCTATGAGAGGGCAGCCTCACACCAGTGAGAAACCAAAATGGCTGTTTGTCACTACCAGGACATGCCACACAGTTAAGGCACATGTCCTACCTTTTACCTACAATGCACCCTGCCCATAGGGCTAGCTAGGGCCTACCTTAGGGGTGACTGATATGTAGTAAAAGGGGAGTCACAGATGTGGCACCCACTTTATGTGCCACGTCACAGCGGCAGTAAACTGCACGTGCAGGCCCTGCAATGGCAGAGGCCGGAGACAGGTTTGAAAGGCTACTTTGGTGGGTGGCGCAAGCAGCGCTGCAAGCCCACCAGAAGCATTTAATTTACTGGCCCTGGGTATATGAGATACCACTTTACAAGGGACTGATAGGTAAATTAAATACTCAAAACAGGTGTAGACCAATCTTACCACGTTTTACCATAGAGAGCACATGCACTTTACACTGGACAGCAGTGATAAAGTGCCCAGAGTCCTAAAACCACCAACAGCAGGTCAGAAAAAATACCAGGAGGAAGACAAAAAGTTCAGGGATGACCCTGCAAAAAGGGCCAAGTCCAACAGTGATCCATCGATGGTGTAAATGAAGCCACACCTCAATAACTCGAACAGCCCGGGGGAAGAGAGTTACGGGTTTGATGAATGGATGGGAAGGGAGATTTGGGGAAAGGTTTGACAAAGACGAACACTACACAAGGACAACATTCATCTGGGCAATGAGCAGCAGCACATCATTCACCATCAATCTGTTGTGGAAGGAAACAAAGAACTGTGGATTGTAAAAGTGGCACTGTATTTTAGAGTCAAAGAGAAGGACAGTAGGAAGGTAAGCTTCATGAGGAGTGTTGGAAAACGAGGCAGTATCTGTGAGGCCTGCACAAATAACATTACTACATTTGTCCTTCACTGGGAACCAAACACCCCATTGTAGCGCTTGACTTTCAAAGGGTAGCGTTGCAGAGCAGTCTAAGGCTTACTCAAGGGAGGTGGTGTGGGCTAGTAATCGCCATTTACCAGTACGCAGAAATAGCACTCAATAATTGATTGTACAGTCTGTACTTTGCATTATAAAAGGAAGAGTACATTTATTAAACATACACACTACTCAATACTATGCAACAATTTACAAATATACATAAGCTGTTGGAATTACTTTGTGACATTGCATAACATTCCCACCCCTCCCGCAGGGGGGGTGGGGCCTAGTACTACCACTCTCATGTATGCACATAATCTTGCCCCCAATGCAGTAGGTTGACCATAAGCTGGAGTGAGGGCCTTGCCCACTGGCACCATCCCAGTGGCGACTCACCCCCTTTTTCTCAACAAGCATTTAAACTGGGCACACCTGCCATAGTGACACATAACCCTGACTGAGCATCTCATACTGACCATACAGTATACACCTCTACATCTTAGGGGCTAACAGTCTGGGTTGTTCTTCACCTAATGCAGCAGCAAGAATACATGTTTAAGCATCACTTAAAATGACAGTACCTATCATAGCTGATAACCATTATAATGCATTGCAATTAAAGCCCTAAAAGGCATCACAGTGATAATCACAGGATTAAGCATATACAGTCAGACACCCTAGCAGGAATGTCCAACAACATAACCCCACTTTGCTTATGACTTCACATTACACATGTGACTTTCAGTCCCTCAAAAGAAATAACATTGGTAAATGCACTTCTCGTGCAATTGCACCGCTTCACCTCCAGGGGATTCCCTTCTCCAGACATCCCCAGCTCAGCCCTTCATACCATGGTGCAGTCCCTAACGCACCCCCAACTGAAGAACAAAAGTTCCAGCTACAGGATGCTGTTGATGCACAGCTGAGCCCTTGAGGGGTTGTTTCTTTCAAGTCCCCCAGAGACTTACGAAGGGACTTCTCCTCTTCATGCTGGGGGAGACTGCATAGCTCCTGCAGCTGCCCCTGCACCTTTGCACGCATTTGGTGGTGAACCCTTCCTCCTGGGGTCACCACATGCAGAAAATGGGCATTTTCATGCAGGCCTGTCCAGATTCTGCAAAGCATTATGGGGCGCTCTTCCCCAATCTCGTGTATTTTTTATGAGCGGCTCTCCCGCTGCTCCGGGGAGAGCCGCGCTGCCCGTGTTGGTGGCCCTGCGCCGAATTTGCCCATCATTGGGGGTCCGGTCCCACCCTGATCCCATGCCTGCAGGTGAGCACTGAGCGGCTCAGGAGCACACCCCCGGCCGCCCTTCTCCTCTTTTTGGGTTCCCGGTCCCAACCGGGCACCCCGCATCTCAGCCTCGTTGGAGAGCCACTCGGGGACCCCACCCCCGGCGGCTCCTGCCGACTGGCCAGCACGCTCATGTGCTGCAGCGGGATCCGGCACCTCTGTTCTGGTCCTGCGGGCAGACACAGAGACTCCCGTCGGTCCAGCCGGACCTCGGGGGAGTGCAACAGCACTCCCCTTCCTTTGCTGGGCACACCGGGGCTCGAAGTTGGGAATCCTGGACCCCCCACCGGGTGGTCTTCAGGAGCAGTGCGACAGCGCTTCCTGGCTTGGCTTCGGGGCCCGGGGTTGGGGTCCCGGGCCCCAGGACCCTCTTTGAGGGGAGCGCGACGGTGCTCCTCTCCCTCCTGTATCTTTGGGGGACCAGGGTGGGCTCCTGCCACCCCCCTTGGGAATTCCTTCATGGGAAGTGCGACAGCGCTCTCCTTCTTTCTTTTCTTGTGGGCCAGCCACCGGGACCTGACCCACCCCGGGGGCTCAACTAGGACCTGCGGCAGAGCCGCACGAGCTTCGTCATCGGTCATCGCAGAGGTCAAAGGTCGCCTACCTTCTGGGGGGCATATCTCGGACCCCAGGCAGCCGATTTTCACAATTTAGGCCTCTTCTTGCTGCTGGTGGTGGGCCCCAGCCACTGGGAGTACTTTCCTTCACCCTCCTGGTCTCAAGGAGGGTAAACTCAGCAGGGATCTGTCTTCACTGGCTCCCTGTGCCAGCCTTTCACCTGGCTCTCCTCCTGGGCCTCTCTTCCCCTTGTGCAGAGGCCCAGGCTTCTCCTCACTGGTCCTGGACTCCACTGCAGGTGCAATCCAGGGTCCTGGGTCAGTCAGGGGGTACTTCCTTCCAGCTGCCCATGGCGCCAGGCTCCAGCACCAGTCTTCTTCAGCAGTCCACACCCCAGAGAGAGCTCCTCTTCCTGTGCAAGACCTTTTAAAAGAATTTGGAGGGGACTGGCAGGGAGGCTCTGCTGCCCTATCCGGCAGCGACACATCACCTCTCTGCCCCTGCTCCCTCCTTCCTGCCCAGGCCTCTGGGATAGTTCAAAATGGCATTGTCCAGGGGTCTCATGCCACATGGTCTCTAAAAAGTCCCCTTCCCCCCTTGCTGCCTTCTCTCCAGAGCAGCTTGGTGCCTGGCACCAGGTGACAGCTACTGATGGATAACCTGCAGCTCCACCCACCTTCTCTCCTTCTTGGAGAAGAGACCTTCACCCTTTGAATGCTTGCCGTGAAGGGCTAGGTCTCTGATGCTACAGCTTGGGGAGGAAGGTCATTAATCAAGCCTGGCAGGGTCACACCCGGCCAGGCTCTGGTTATGAGCTGAGTCAGAGGAATATGACATTTCTGGATGACCCATAAGCAGTACAGATATGGCTTTGGACTCAGCAGAATACTTCTTCTCACATAAGTTACAGTGTACTTTGGTGCATGTCTGGAATTTGTAGGCCCTAGGGAAGTGAAACTACCCCATGTGATCCACATCTTCATAGGAGAATAATGGAGAGTTCCCTCAGTGAAAATAGTAAAGCACACTGACTTTCCCTTACATGTTTCTTCCCATAGTATTAAGCCTATACCATGTTACCACCCAACTCTGCATGATTCCTGCCACACCATTCTATCTGTACCTGCTCCTTAGCTTCGCATGCCAGGAATCTCCCCCATGCAGCCCCTACATGTGTGCACACGCATGTACACACGTGTCTGCATGTACCCAGCCCGGTGCCCCTTACTCTGGCTGCAGCGCAGCGGCCTTCTCTCACAATTGGGACACCGGTAAAATCCACATGCAGTCTCTTTCATCTTGAGTTCACTGTGGGTGAGTCCCAACTTATGAGGCTCAGAGGCAGAAAAAACAACAAGAGGTGGACTCAGAGTTTTACTTTTGTCACAAGTCCAACACACACACACACAGCAGCATTTCACAAATGCACCTCTCTCTATTCCACATAGTTGAGTACTATGCCTCAGACTCTTGGATTATCTTTGAGCTGAAGTCTATAACATCTTGCTTATAGCTCTTGACGAGGTAGTCCTGCAGCTCCTGCCCTGACTTCTTCCATCCTCCTCCTGAAACCGAGTAACTCTGTCCCAGATCAGTCATCATCATAACCCAAGCAACATCGACATGTACTGCACTGCTGTTAAAGAACAAGTAGAGAAACAGAATTGCAGTTTTTTGCATAGGATTTTTTTGTTAACTAAAGTCACTATTCTAGTCTCTGAAGAACCAGAAAAAAACAAAGGATCTTGCAATTAAATCTGGATGACTGTGCAAGGGCCGATCACCTCCAGTGAAAAAATGATTAACAATCACTCAGGCCCCAAACATTGCAAATCAATAATCATCTCAAGAAACAAACTTCCACTTTCCTGAAACGATTGTGCACTACTGTGCATAAGGGATAATTCGAAATCCACGTCACTACTCGTCAACATTATTGCAGTGGCTGCCTCACTGACAGACATGTCCTGGGCTTAAGTTGGGGGGTGGCGTTGTTGATGCAGGAGTGCTGCTCTCAGCTTGCTCACCGGAGGCCGGTGAAGCAGGCACAAGTTTGCCGAAAAAAGTTGTGGTTGGCACGCCAGTGGTTGAAATCTGCTTCTTCTCCCTACTGGCCTCTTTCTTGGCAGCACCTTTCTTTGTGGCCATCTTTTAGCTGTCAGTTGGCAGTGGCACCTATCTTCACAAGCTGAAGAGATGCCCGTGTTGCAGTACTGTGATGTCTCTTCTCTTGTTCACCTAAAAACAAACAAGCAAAAAGAACATCAGTGAAATGTGGCATTATAGCTGTTCAATTAGTAGTACAAACAAACAATATCATGTAATGTGATACTTAAGTTATTATAAATAATTAACAATACAGTCTAACTATCCATTCGTAAAACCACATCAACATATACTTTCGTGGTGTGCACTCAGGAAGTATAAGAAAGGGCAACAACAACAGCATACAGATGTAACTGTTTGCTTTATGTGCATCACATTGGCATGTAACACTCAGGGAGGTGCAGGTGACAATGACCGAATGCTGTTGTGCACCTATAGTAGACAAGGGGTTGATGCCAAATGTTAGGAAAATGGAAAAAAACAAAATTAATTTATAAAATGTAAATTAAAAGCACACTGGCTGCCTACACAAAATGGCCACCAGCCACATGGTCACAACAACAAGCAGGAGGCCTGGAAAACAAAGAACACATGCAGGCCTATGGACACTGGCTATACAAAATGGCCTGTGGCCACATGGCATGGGGAACAAAGACAAATGGTGGCCTATGGCAAACACACTCACACACTGGCCAGACAAAGGAGGCATAGATTGGTAACACAGAAAAAAGAGGATTAATTCAGCAATGCTAAAAATGAAAATTAACTGGACTAAGAAATTTTACAAAAACACACATCCTCCAAAGACATCAAATATAATTACCCCCTCCTATATACTGTTTGCAGAAAAAAACTTGAAATACCCCAAAAAGCATATTTTGCAATATAATCCAATGCCATCCATGGCCTAAATGATGTTTCAATTCAACAGACACCACAGAAACAGTTGTTTCATTCACCCGTGACATGTACTGGGCCTACTGGTTGGATGCCCCATTGGCAGACTAGGCTACATAGTGAATTAAATCTATATTGCCAATTTATTTAAAAAACATGGAGAAAATGTAGAGAACTGTGCAACATTTTTCCTTTATAAAAGAAGAAAAATTCCTTGCATAAAAATAACTAGGCCCCTACTGAAACTGCAGGCCACCCACCACGATACATTTTTAAAATTTAATAAAAGTGCAAAGAAATCCAGGTGCATGCCCCCAAACAAACAAACAACACCCTAATACACCAGTTTTTTAACATACTTGTAAAATCTCAAATACAAAGTCCTTAAATCCGATGGTATATATGCAGCAGATGAGGAGAGTGATCCTTTCAGCTCCAAATCCCAATTAAAAGTTACCCAGAGAGGGGCAAAGCACTGGAAGGAGCCTGCTAGACAGAAACAGGAAGTTGGAGTCTCTGAGGCACTTCCTTCCTGTTTGAAACAAAAGTTTTAAAAAAGGCTTCTTGCACAAAAAAACTCTAAAAGCCAGTTTGTGAAGAAAATCCACTCCAAAAGTCTCTCAGCTGCATCTCAAGAAGAAAAGCTGCTTAACCGCTCCATTGGCGATCGTGATCAGCACTTAATTGGCGCCATTGTGCCCAGAAGCCGTGCGAGTGAGCGCAAAGTCTTGCGGGAACTCGTTAGTGGTGCGAAAAGTTTTGTGTGCGCTCACAAGCGGTCCGAGACTCTTAACGCTTGTGGTCGAGTGCAAAAAAAAACTCAAGGAAGCAAATGGAACAAAAAATTCACTTTGCGCCCTAAAGACTGAATTCAGGAACTCTGCATTCCTCAGCAGAGCTTGGAGTGCCCGAATTCTGCAAACTCTCTGAGCAGAGCAGCATTTACCACCCAGTCCTACATTTAAGCTTTACATTCTCTCATCCAGTCTTTCACCATTGAACCATCTATCCATATATATCCATCCATCCAAACATTGCTCTTAACGAACCTTTCACCAACTTGCATTTGACCACCCACGCATTCTTTTACCCATTCACCCATCCTGTTTTAACCCACCCGAGCATTTGTTTCACCCACCCAGGCAGGCATTTTTTCACCTGTATTTCATCCATCCTTCACCCATCCATGTATTGTATCACCCACCTATATGCATTCTTTCACCCACGCATTCTTTCACTAATATTACACTTCAACCATCCTCTCTCCTTCCATCCTTTTCTCCCTTTTCCATCAACACATTGTTGGTAAAGTTCATTATGAACCTTTGTCTGCTGAGTTGCAGATAGAAGAGGCCATTAACTACTCAACTCCTGCTGTATCTGCTTCAGTGGGTTTTCTTGAGTCAACGCCTTTGCAGTAAGTATATTACTAATTGTTAATAAGCAAGCAATGTGACTTACCACTGCTCCTCTCTGCCAACGCTGAGACCCCCCATTCGACTGCTGCTGCTGCGTCTGCTACACTGGTGCTCTTGCTGCCAGCCCCGGCACTGGTGGTCTGTGTGGCTAGAAAAAACATTTCACATTTTAGATACCAAATATGCTTCTCTTTTAGCAAAATACAACCACAATTTATCACTACACTTCGGTTACACTATCTTCTATCAAAATATCACATTCGGCATTTTGTTTGTTGGCAATGTTTGAAAAGCCAGTAATGGAGGGGAAGAGCTTTGATAAATCTGAGTCATTGAGGCGCAATGAAGGGGTGGAATAATTGATCAAAGAAGGACATATGAACTTGGGTGGTACATGCCATCCTCATACTTCCAGGCATGCATGCACTGTCATCACTGCTAGTATACTATGATAAAAATGCATGTACAACATCTGGGGGTCTACCATGACCATGGCCACCCTCTCATTTTACTTTGTCAGAATGACCAAGTAAAAGAAAACCTTGTCAACAAACATGCATAGAATACCTTTCTTGGGGGATGCAATCTTCACAGTAGAGGACCTGAACTAAAATGGGTTCCCTGAGTCTTACAGTACCACCAGTCAACAAGATATATAAGGGGAGAGGGAAAGCTTACTGACAAAGCAGAAGAAAGGAAGCTACGAACAGACTAGTACAGACAGTTTGAAGTCAAGTACAAAAACATGAAATATAGAAAATAAGCAAATAGGATAATGCAGGGATAAGAAGAATTTACAAAACAGATAAAATGAAGAGGAATTGAAAAAGGAAAAATAATTCTAAATTTGGAGCAGTAAAAGTTGGGGTAGCAATAATATTAATAATAAGAGGACTTACTGTGGCCAGCAGAGCCTTCTGCAGCAGCACTCGTTGAGGCACCTCTGGCTCTCTCACCTGCCTTGGTGGTTCCAGGCCCATCTCTCTTCTTGCCCCTGGATGCTGATGTAAGACATGAACAAAATACAATAAAAAAGGTTTGTGGTACAGTTAATTATCTCCCCAAAAACATTTTGACAAGGAAAGGCAAACACAGTAATATTGAACTTTTCTTAATCAGATCTCCTATGGCACTAGTATTGTGGACCTATTGCAAATTTCCCAAAACTAACCCTATTCCAAATTTCCTAACCTACATTTTGGAACTACTAATAAATTGCAACAAATGATCTTTGCTTCTCATCTCATTTTTAATCTCTGAGTCTCAACCCCCTTTGATGGGCCAACTCAGTCTGCATTTTTTTTCAATGCATAGATACATGCATACTGCATATCACTGGGAAATTGCTTGGGGTTGAAGAGCAACAAAAAAGAAAGGCACAGACAAGTGAGAAAACGAGCGAACTCACTAATGCTAATAATCACAACTATCTTAGTGACAGGACAGAGGAGTCTCTGCATGACTTCCTAAATAATCAGCCCAAGCAAACGCCAACGAGCAGGATTAGGTAGCACAGCTGAGCACCTGTCTAGATGATGATCACATAATTTTTGTAACAAACTTAACTTACTTGAGTGTGAGCAGCATGCTTGCTATTTGGGAAACAAATGTTAGAATAGAACACAACAAATACTCACTGAGCCCTGCAACCTACATGCCTAGCAGGTCGAGCAGGTCCTGCTCCCTATCTTGGATATTGGCCCACTGGTGTGTAAGCTGCTGTTGGGTGTGCCGGTCCCCAGAGCTGCGGTGCACACCCCGGCGCACCTGCTCCCAGCGCTACCGATGCTCACCGAGGCCGTATCCACTGCCAGGCCTGCTGCCTGCTGCCAGGTTGGAGGGGAGGTGGAGCTGCACATAAAAAATTAGCACAGCAATCTCCACCTCAGAAAAAATGGTGTGTGGCTGCACCCCTTCATTGTGCTATAAACAAACAACAACCAGTATTATTGAAAAGGCTGATTATCAAGCATGCACAAGACATTGCGGGAAAAACAAAGTCGGGAGACTCAAGGATGATTTTCAAATGTGCCAAGGGCATCATATATTGGATGGATTGAAGACAAGGGTTGTGAAATTGGAGACAGTTGTATCAGCACTGTAGGCAATTGTTGCATTAGTAACCCAAAAACTTTGTGCACGCAAGTGCTCGTGACACTCAAAGGTGAATGGCACAGGTGACAAGTTAGGTTAGGTTAGGTAGTTTTATAGAGCGCACAGCTGCCCCAGCAAAGGGGCGTCCCAGTGCTAAAAGCAACAAAAAGGCAACAGACGGCAGAAGAAAGCCAGAAATCACCAAAGGAGGGGGGTCATAGAAACCTAGTAAAAAGCCAAGGGGCAGAACAAGAAGAGAAAAACTGCAGAAGGTGCCTATAGTGAAGGGAAGAGGTGGGTCTTAATAGACTTACGGAAAGCCAAATAGTTATCTATGCTCCGAATGTGTACAGGGAGTGAATTACAGAGTTTATCTGCCAGTGAGCGAAAGGAACGCCCACCGGCGCGTACTATCCTTACCCGGGGAACGACCGCCAGGTGGTGGCCCATTGAGCGAAGATGGCGGGCGGGGGTGTACAGGGAGAGCAGGCTGGCAAGGATGCCAGGGGAGGAAGAGTTCAAGATCCTGAAGGCAAAGCAGAGGGACTTAAACTCCACACCTCTAGCCACCGGCAGCCAATGTAGCCGGCTAATAGCACTAGAGGTGGAGCAGAATCTAGGCAAGCCTAGGAGAGTTCTGGCGGCTGCATTTTGAACTCTCTGCAGTCTCATAACCTCTGTCTTGTTCGCCCTCAGGTAAAGCGAGCTGGCATAGTCCAGTCTCGACAAAACGGATGCCTGGACAATCACCTGCCTAATAGATGGGTCAAAATAAACCAACAGCGGTTTGAGCCCGCGTAGAATCCCAAAGCAGGTACGTGACGGCGCCCTGCGGTTTCCAACCCAGGTATGGCAGACTGGCATTCGGCCACCCCCGGCTCCGGTTTTTGCTTCAATTGCGGTAATGGCCTTGCTGACCGCACTCCCGCACCCGGTACTCTCAGACTGGTTCCTGCACATCTGGGATCCATTTCCGGCCCCGATCACGCCACATACTCATTGGACGCCACTCGCCTTCATCGCCCTAGGACTCTAAGTGAACCGGGCTGCATTTTCTCTTCGGTGGACCCGCTCCAGGGCCCCGTTTATCCGTGGTTATTTCTGGACTTTTATAGTCACTTCCGCCCCCGGAACACCACCGTTGTGGGCTGCACTGTTTCTCCCTTGCATCCATTGCCGAGGACTCTCCGGACCCTGGACCGATCCTCAATGCACTTGACCCCTCGCACCTTCATTCAGTAACCCGGTCCTGATGATGATCCTCAATCAATAGGATCAAAACGCCGTCGACATCCCAGCGCAACTCCGGCGCCTTTCCATTGTGGTTCCCTAAAAATACTACTAATTCATTGTAATTGATGTAAATAATTGATTACGAACCACAAATGACCTTGTATATATTTTTGTCACATAATCACTCCGCCATTGCTATTTTCTACACTTGTCACCTGCACCATTCACCTTTGAGTGTCACGAGCACTTGCGTACACAAAGTTTTTCGGTTACTTACGCAACAATTACCTACAGTGCTGATACAACTGTCTCCAATTTCACAACCCTTGTCTTCAATCCATCCAATATATGATGCCCTTGGCGCATTTGACAATCATCCTTGAGTCTCCCGACTTTGTTTTTCCTGCAATGTCTTGTGCATGCTTGATAATCAGCCTTTTCAATAATACCGGTTGAGATATTGTTGTTTGTTTATACTTCCTCACCCAGATCTCAACCTGGTCTATGGGTTTACTCCTGTTGTGTATACTTATCCCCTTCATTGTGCAGCAGACTACAAGGTCGGTGGCTAGTGCTACTGCTACGGGTGGTTCGGGAGGGCACTGTCGCTCCACTGCTGTGCCACAGCACTTGGGGAGGGGAAGAGAAGAAACAGGAAAAGGAAAGAAGGAAGGAAATAAATAAAAAAGTAAAGCGAAAAAATAAAAAAGTCCAAAAGTCACACAAGAAATACACAAAGATTTGAAAAAACGTAAAATACATAAACACAAACACAAGATTTTAAGATAATAAATAAAAATGAGGGATAGATAGGTTTGAGAGGGGTAGGATTAAGGATATTAAGCAGGGATTCAAAAGCAAGCACTACAAACAGACCCAAAACAATATGGCTATGCCCATGCAAACCACGTGATGCCGTTCACGAGCGCTTTCCGGTGCGAGAATGTAGTTTGCTTTGCATATGACATAAAACGTCACATGAATGTTTTTTTCACACTTTGCAGAGTTCTGCGTAGCGCAACTACGTGAACTCCAACCGGGGTGGGAGCCGTGGAATGGCAAAGTAGCCTCGTATGAAATGGGGTGTATTTTATAGTGTGATATGCAGGTGTTTCCATTTACCCAATGAATATCAGGTGTGTTCCACTGGCATCCATCCAATAGCCACAATGAGGTGCATTGTGGAGTGCATAGTATTCACCAGCTTTGGAGATCGCTGCGTTGGCAGTGGTGTTCAGCGACGGCGGTGGGAACACTCCATCAACATGGACAGTGAAGCAGCCTGCATGCATCTAAATACAGAGGGCAAAAGACCGTGGACTCAGATGAGTACCAGAGACCGCTCCCGCACGGTACAGTAGTAAGACCACCAAACTCATAATCAGGCCCATAATCTGCAAAAATAATACACAGACCCTTCATTGCGCCTTCTCACTGTGTGGTGCAGTAACAGATTTACTTGCTCATTTTGTCAACTCAAACCCTCACTCTTAAGGAGGGCTGTCCCCAGGAGTACAGTGTAAACCTGTAGATTTGTGAAAGGGTTGGTAGTCCTGTACTTAGTTTGTGTGTATAGTTTTAGGACTTATTTTTCATCACAAAATCTGGACTCACACCAAAAGAATGAAAGGTAAAAAGAAGAAAGTAGAGAAAGATAAGAAAACAGTGAAAATGGAAGAAAAAAGGGATGAAACATAACCTGCAAGAGTGAAAATTACGCTATTATGCCAACTCTTACTAGAAAAGAAGGGCAAGAGGAAGCAGAGGTCTGATGTCATCAAAGACCAAATGGAACACCTCAGGGAAAAGCACCCCAGGCACTGATATTAACAGTGTGATTTTACTCTTCATGAAAAGAATGAAATATCCATCTGCTGACTTCACCTCTACATGGCCATTTGCATAAAACCCTCTTTGAAGACTTACAACTCAGTGAAGTCCCTTAGGGGTTTGTGTGCAGTGGACCATACTGACCAGAGCTGGCATGGTAATGGACAACTTTTTAGACATGTGTGTATAAGCAGAATGCTGTCATTCACAGTCGAGGGAGCCTATGGCCTAAGTGGGCTAACTTTTTGACCTGTGCTTTATGCTGTGCTAGTTGGTAGCAAAGAGCAAAGGACAGCTGAAGAGAGCAATGGATGAAAAGGTCTGAAAAAAAGCCCTTATATGTATGCATGTTATATAATTTTTTTCTTAAAAGTAATTGTCTGGCGAATCACGTACAGCTGTCTCAGAGGCCAGACCTTAAAAGAAGCCTTGTGGTAGAAAAATGCAAGGTTTCCGAATCTCAAACGGCAAACAGAACTCCATACAATTAAGAGAAGTTCCACTGGGGAGTGAAATTGGAGCTTTAACTAATTTTGATATTTCCGTAGTGAAGTTGCGATTTACAACCTTCAGTAAATACTTAAAAAGGTTGAAACTGAAACTGAAAAGAAACTAAAAGAATATATCCTAAAATGCCCATGCAAGAATTTGGGTTATTGGTTGAGGGGTCTGGAAGCCCCACTCAGGCACTAATCACAATCTCCTTGTTAGAGTGAACCACAAAATTTACCTATGTAACCTGTGCTTAACCCTCTGGTAGTTTGGCACAAAAGCAGTCAGGCTTAATTTAGACATAACATAAAGTAGTTATCCAGCACACAGACAGTAACACAGTGAAAACACAAATCAAGAAAAATCAAACCAAGTTAGAAAAATAGACTACATTTTGATAAATAAATGACACCAGAAATATATAAATCCAATCAGTAAAACCGGAGAGATTGAATTTTAAAGGTTTAAGTAAAAATACAACAAGAAGCAGATAGCACTAACTATGGGCAGCTGGTTGTGCTGGACTGGGACCAAGTTTCAAGCATAGGCCAACCATGATGGAGTGCAAGCCAGGCACAGGCCCAGGCTTGACCTCCTGAGAATTGTACCTTATGTTGCAAAGTCTGCATGGCGTTGCTTTGTGAGACTTTGCGCCGTCCTTCATACGTTATGATAAAGCTGTGCGATGAGGGTTTACTGGGCTTTGCATCATTCATTATAAGCTCCCATGAAGCTTTCATATGTTCAGCGAGGCTTTGCGTCACACAGCGTTAGTTCCGATGACGCTTGCAGCTGTGTAGTGAGGCTTTGCATCGCTAGGCATCAGTTCCAATGACATTTTTAGCTGTGCATTGAGGCATTGCAGGGCTTCACACCTGATTTGATGGAATCTTCAGTTAATCAAGGAGTAGTACTTATTGATGCCAGTTGAGGGTCCAGGACCTGAGGAGGCATCTCTTGGGGATCATGGACCATTTTACACTCTGATGTTAAAGTTCGTAGAAAAGGAAGGCACACTCTAATCGAGGTCATGCAAAAGTCAAATATAGTGCAAAAAATCTTCTTTTTATTGTTGTAGTCTTTACTGTAAAACAGGCACACAGCCAACGCGTTTCGTTCCCTTGTGCCACGGGGAACTTCGTCAGGGCTAGTTCAAAAGTAGAGTGTAATACCTTCAGCAGTCAAATGGGGGTGTGGGAACGCCCACTTAGGTTCTCCAAAATGGTCCGCAAGAAGATAACTAAATCCAGAAAACACTGTGGCAATAACCAATTTGTCCAAAAGTTGACGGGGAGTATGGCAGCACAAGTATGAAGCAACCACTTCACTTGGACCTGAGAAGATGTACATGGGATGCACACGTTAATCTAATATCTAAAAATAGGTGAAAAGACCTCCAGTGGTGTCTGGCCAACAGTAGATAAATGCCCGCAATAATATCGCACAAACAGCAGTTGCAAAAAGATAAAGATCTCAGGATCTTCTAAGTGGAAACGCCGAGCCGCACAGCACCCTAGGTGAAGGGAACTTGCTGTCAAATAGATGATGTCACAACTCTGTAAAGCAAGTACAAAGCATGTGCTCCCTCAAAAACAGGTCATACAGCCCATTTAAATCACTCATCTTACTGCCCCTCACCCAACCACTCAGTGCTTTACTGGAATAATCAATTAAATCCACCCAAGACTGGTGTTGCAGCTTCTGGTGGTCCATAAATCTCATGCAGTACTTCTCTGGGATGAGCTCAAACGTAGTGAGAAGAATTGTTTTTGTGGGAATATACCTCATCTGGTCCCCTACCTCTAGTGTGATCAGAGTATCCCTCCACACTGTATGCATATGTTTCCAGAGACTGACCCAGTATCCTTCTCTGGGAGCTTGTGCATCCTCAGGGCTACCTCATAGACTGAAAGCCATTTGTCAGCATCATCCCCCATCACAAAGCTAGGAACCAGGCCTTGGGGAATGAGGCCACTATTGCTGCTGAACTCTGAGATCTGCTTAGCTTTTAGATCCATCTCTTGTTTACTTAGATCATGAGCCAGCAAAATTTTATTTTCCTTCAGGACCAGCTTTTTCTCCTCATAGGTCTTGTTATCCTCAGACGTCTCCTTCTCCAAAGCCGCTTGTGCAGCAGCAGCCTCTATTTTGAGCTTGATCAGCTATAGCTGGAACTCCCTCACAGCTTTCCTGTCTGCTAACTCCTCAGGGGATAGGCTGTGTGAGGAAACAATGCTCCTGGCCCTGGCAGGGGCCCTCACTCCTGTGGGAAAGTGGTCCTCCTCCTCCTGCTGCTGCAGCTCAGCACTTGTGGTCAGTCCATTTTCCTCCTCTTCTTCCTCATTGTCCACATCCACCTCCTCCTCCGTAGGAAAATCTTCTTGCGGCTCCTCTGGGGTGGGTTGCATCCTTCTGACTTCCTCAAAAGCTCAGAGGGCTACCTGGAAGTCCACCTTCGTGGCCTTTTTTCCTACATTTAGCTTACTTTCCTTGCAAAGCCTGTGCAGGTCTGCCTTGCTGAGGTTATCAATGTTGATCAGCACCATCTCCATTGTAGCAGAAACAATATGAGGTAGTACTTAAATATGAAAAAAGGAAAAAATTATCAAGTCAACAACTAAGGAGGATTTCGAAAAAGGTAGCTGGGACAGAAAAGTCCTCTGCATGATAATGGGCGTGCACCTCTGCCCTGAGTGCCCCAACTGTAAGTGATGTCTGGATTCCTAATGCTGATTTTTGTTGTCAAAGGGAAGCACAGATCATGCATGTGCACCATGGCATAGGCTTGTCTCATGGATTGTGGTCTTTTTGGACCTGAAGAGGTGTCCAAATTGGATCACTGTTATTATATCAAACCATACAGTATCGACAAACAAAAATTTCGGAAATTAAATATCGATCAAAAAATATTGACTTCCTCTACTTGGCTAGTTAAAACCACAAATATTGAGACCAATTATATTATTGTTGAAAATATCGTCTTTCAACTATATTGAAGACAAAAACATCGATACAAAAATATTGTTACCTTTAAATAAAAATATAATATGTCAAAAATGTTGATGCAAACAATATCAATAACAATAGTATTGCCCAAAATATATAAACTAACAAATATTTAAAAAAACACTTTTAACATAAAACTATTACTTAAAATAAAACTAAAATGTTTTATACACATACTTAAGTTAAACAAAAATATATTACACTTACTTTTCACCCCCAAAAATTTACAACAAAAACAACAATCCAACACTAAAATAATTAAAAGCATAAACTAAATACATTTAAACTCTAGCCTAAATATTCAGAAATATATACATAAAAACTTATATTTAAATGTACCAAAGTATATATTATACATCAAAAATAATACTTAAATTAGCATTTACCATATATAGACAAAACAAATAAAAAAATTCAAACTAAATTAAACCAACCAATGAAATAAAACTATACACAACTTTACCCAATTAAATCAAACAATTAAATCAACCATATAAAAGGCACACTAATTTAAACAACTAACTAGTTCAAAAATAAAATCTGCAGGGTGAGGAAACTCTGGTGGATGTTCTCACCAAACCATTGCAGATAAAGATTATCCCTTTCAACAACTTGCTAACCAAGTCACAAAAAACATAGGGGCCGATTCCGATTCGGGCCGGAAAAAGCACCGACCGACTCGGATCCGGAAAAAATACCGACCGACACGTACCCGTGGCGCCCGACACGCCAAGTACGATGCAAGGCGCGAAAACTCCGACCGACACGTAACGAAACCAAGTCGACCGACCGAGCCGCACGGAAAACAGCAATCCGGCCGGAAAAACACGCGAATCCAACTGACCGACACGCACCCGGAACAAATCCGACCGAAACGTACACGCTAACTCCAAACCGCTAAGTACGATGCAAGGCGCGAAAACCACGAGCGAGTCGGACGGAGGACAAGCCGGACGACCGACACGCATACAAAACCGAGCCGAAGCAACACAATACACCGCGACCGACGCGTACGCAGCATAGAAAGCTGCACAAACACAGCGTGAACGAAACGGAGAACACCGTACGAGACCAATGCAGGGTCCGACTCGGTCACAAGAACGTTTCCAACACACACAAACAGAACAAAGGAAAAATCACCCAAAAAAAGGCCAAACAAGCAATTACCAAGCCAATAAATACTGGGGGGGTGGGGACAGAGAACAAAGACACACCCACAACTCCACCTATATAAAGGACACAAATCACTACCATGAGCCTTTGCAAATGCCATTCCACTGCCAGCACCCAAGAGAAAGCAACCACACACCCACAGCTCATCCCTCACACAAGCCACACACCATCAGCACACCAACAAATACCTACCTCACATACACCCAGCAAAACACACACTGACACACCCTCACCTGCACACCAACACACACATCACTCACCATCACCACCCATCACCATGCCCCCCAAGAAGAATCACAAGCTCCTAGATTGTGAATTGGAAGTCCTGGTAGACGAGATCCTCAGGGTAGAGCCACAGCTGTTTGGCACATTGGTCCAACAGACCCCCATGTCGCAGAAAACCAAGATGTGGGAGAGGATCATCAACAGGGTGAACGCACAATCACCATGTCTGCGCACAAAGACAGACATCCAGAACAGGTGGTATGACGTGCGCAGGAGGGTCCGGGAGCTGCTCAAGAAAGACTACCTCATCAGCCAATACACCGGCAGTGGCCCTCCTGCCAAGCCAGTATACCTCAGGCCCTGGGAGGAGAAGGTGCGGGCCATCCTTCCGCCAGTGAGCGTATATGGACTAGAGAACATCCCAGAGCCTGGTGAGTACACAACAAATGTACACAATTTTCTGACACAAAACACACACACATCACTGTCAAGGGGAGAGTCAAACCATGCACTCATAGCAATTACACAGTAACCAGAACAGAATCATCCCAAAATGTGTATGTCAGTCAGATAAACACAACACATGCCATCAAAAAAGTTACATCCAACCGTGCCATCACATGTACAAACACAACTACAACTACAGCTAGGCAGTGGCACAAATAGAACTAACAAACACATCCAGACATGTAGCCACCACAACAACACCAACACACAGTGAAGACCACTCAAAGGAAGGAATTCTGTGTATGCTGGCCAAGTCTGTGTAGCCAATAGCATCATGGGAGTCGCAGTCACACATATTGCCCCCCCACAACTGTCCCATCAACACCACCATGAACCATGCGCACATCACAGGGAGTGGAGAAGGACTCACAAGATGGCTGACACTGGCTACTGCTGTGGGGAGCACAAGGCCCTGCTGGCAAATGTGCACCAACAAACAGCAGGACACCACTGACTGACATCCTGAGAGACAACTTCCACTCCCTGCAATGCAAGCACGTTCCATGGTGGGATATCTGGCTGGCTGGGTGGGAAGGGGGACTTGCAGCACTGACTATACTCACCAGCACCTCCCCTCACACCCCCCCAACACAAACTCCACAGTACCCACCTGGTAGAATGCAATGCCCTCCATCCTAACACAAGATCCCACAAAGCACCACCACCCTGGGTTATGTTGTGTGAAGAACAGGGACACTCTTGGGACTCTTAGCCAAACAACTGCCAGGACAACACTCCCAGCCATCCTGTCAGCACAGCCAGCCCACCCCACAGGGAAGCAGAGTCAAAAGGAAGGAAGCATGGGCATGCTGGGAAGGGGGTGGAGGCAATAGCATGATGGGAGTCGTAGTCACAGACATTGCTCAGCCTCACAACTGGCCCATCAACACCACCCTGAACCATGCTCACATCACAGGCAGTGGAGAAGGACTCACAAGATGGCTGACACTGGCTACTGCTGTGGGGAGCACAAGGCCCTGCTGGCAACTGTGCACCCACAAACAGCAGGACACCACTGACTGACATCCTGAGAGACAACTTCCACTCCCTGCAATGCAAGCACGTTCCATGGTGGGATATCTGGCTGGCTGGGTGGGAAGGGGGACTTGCAGCACTGACTATACTCACCAGCACCTCCCCTCACACCCCCCAACACAAACTCCACAGTACCCACCTGGTAGAATGCAATGCCCTCCATCCTAACACAAGATCCCACAAAGCACCACCACCCTGGGTTATGTTGTGTGAAGCACAGGGACACTCTTGGGACTCTTAGCCAAACAACTGCCAGGACAACACTCCCAGCCATCCTGTCAGCACAGCCAGCCCACCCCACAGGGAAGCAGAGTCAAAAGGAAGGAAGCATGGGCATGCTGGGAAGGGGGTGGAGGCAATAGCATGATGGGAGTCGTAGTCACAGACATTGCTCAGCCTCACAACTGGCCCATCAACACCACCCTGAACCATGCTCACATCACAGGCAGTGGAGAAGGACTCACAAGATGGCTGACACTGGCTACTGCTGTGGGGAGCACAAGGCCCTGCTGGCAACTGTGCACCCACAAACAGCAGGAAACCACTGACTGACATCCTGAGAGACAACTTCCACTCCCTGCAATGCAAGCACGTTCCATGGTGGGATATCTGGCTGGCTGGGTGGGAAGGGGGACTTGCAGCACTGACTATACTCACCAGCACCTCCCCTCACACCCCCCAACACAAACTCCACAGTACCCACCTGGTAGAATGCAATGCCCTCCATCCTAACACAAGATCCCACAAAGCACCACCACCCTGGGTTATGTTGTGTGAAGCACAGGGACACTCTTGGGACTCTTAGCCAAACAACTGCCAGGACAACACTCACAGCCATCCTGTCAGCACAGCCAGCCCAACCCACAGGGAAGCAGAGTCAAAAGGAAGGAAGCATGGGCATGCTGGGAAGGGGGAGGAGGCAATAGCATGATGGGAGTCGTAGTCACAGCCCTACATCCCCCACCACATGGCCCAGCAAGCTCACACTCACGCATGCACATCCCACAGAGAGTGGAAAGGCCCATCAAAGATGTCTGACACTGTTGCTGTGTCGTGGGGAGCACAAGGGCATGCTGGGTACTGCACACCAACCAACAGCAGGACACCACTGTCAGCCATCTTGCCATTGCCCTCACACCCACACCCACTGAACTCCACACAAAAGCAAGTAAGTATGGGAATGCTGGCAAGTGGGGTGGAGGCAATGGCATGATGGGAGTCGTAGTCACAGACATAGCTCACCCCCACAACTGTCCCATCAACACCACCCTGAACCATGCTCACATCACAGGGAGTGGAGAAGGACTCACAAGATGGCTGACACTGGCTACTGCTGTGGGGAGCACAAGGCCCTGCTGCCAACTGTGCACCAACAAACAGCAGGACACCACTGACTGACATCCTGAGAGACAACTTACACTCCCTGCAACGCAAGCACGTTCCATGGTGGGATAACTGACTGGCTGGGTGGGTGGGAAGGAGGTCCGGCTGTCAACCAAACACAAGCAATGCAGACCATGTTCACACCCCAGAAAATACATAGAAATGCCCAAATAATGCAGGACAATGTGCCACACCAATATCAACCCCTGACTGTGACGACTTAGGACAATGCAATGTACAGGCCCGCACCCAGAGGCACAGTCACAACTGTCATGTGTGTCAACCATTGATGCCTGCAGAAACATGACATACATTGTTTGTGTCTCCCAAAAACAGGTGATGATGGGGACACAGCAGCAGACGCTGAGGAGTCCCAGTCCCAGGCTCAAGAGGATGCCGAGCTCACTGGCGTCGTACAGCCTCTGTCCTCCTCGGACGATGAAGAACAACCTGGCACATCCGGTGCAAGTCAACATGCAGCACCAGCAGGACCACCAGCTGCAGCACCAGCAGGACCACCAGCTGCACCCCCTGCACCCACCCCTACAACGACTGTCACCACGAATACCATCCCTGCCGACATGGACAGAATAAGGAGCAACACCAGCACAGTGACCCTGGACCAACCTGGGGCCATGGACACCACCACCACCACCAACCCCCAAGGTGGACCAGGGTTATCTGTGCGTGCCACTGCACACACTGCACATGTCAGCAGGGGTGGTGGGAGGGGTGGGAGACAGAGGTCGCTGCTTGCAGACGTTGCTGGTGTGCATGACGACCCACAACTGGTACCCATAGCTGATGCGTACCAGTCAAGCACCGGAGAGCTCAGCCAGGTAGTGGGGCTCCTCAGAGACATTAAACAGCAGCAGGCTGCCCATCATGCCCGCTTGGACTCCCACATGTTCCACGTGGAGTCACACATGTCCCGTGTGGACTCACACATGTCCCGCGTGGAGTCCAAGTGGGATGCACTGCATGAGATGACGGCGGTGCACAGGGACATTTTACAATGCCTCCGCCAGATGAACAGCAACCAGTCCACACCTCCCTGTGTGCCAACAACATCTGGTGCCGAACAAACTGCAACTGCCACAGGGAGGGAGGAGGACTCTGGCGGAGAGTCCCCTGCACCGCAGCAGCCTGCACTTGAGGGCCCCCCAAGAAGAGGGGTCGTCCGAGGAGGGAAAAGTGAGAGGCCGATGGCCAAGCGCAACTCCCAGGAAGCCTGAACCTGTTCTGGATGTTCGCCTTTGTGCACAGACTGTTCACCCTGTTGACGGCAACACTACTCCCACACATTGCATGGGGAGTACAAGTTGGACCAATGTGTCAGACAACTGTGGCCCCGATACTGGGGATCCTGTCTACCAGGACTTTCAATTCACCTAGGAACTTGGGATTGCAAGATTCATGTACAGCACAACCCATCCTATGCACTATTAACACAAATGTATCACAATAAACACACTAATACACCATACTTGCCTCTGTCGTGATTCCAACGTGGGTGCTGTTATGGGGATGATGAACTGCAAAATTACACTGTGTATGCGAACTGCAACAGCAAGGACAACACAGGCATGTGAGTACAGGCAACGTGACACACATGAGGGAGACACACCACCAGGGCTACACGACACATACACACCTAGGCCATCTGACTCATTGCCTACACTGATGTTGCCAGGGAAGACGGTGCAATGCACAGACACCACACCCATTCCCAGTTGTAGTCAAGTAGCCCACAGGTGCAGTAAGCAAATGGCAGTCAAATGTGTGACCACAGACAACGCACATCACAAAGTGAAGCACAGGTTTATTACACAGTTGCAACATGCCGTAACCACTACAGATGCAAGGTAACCCCACCTGGTAGCGGGCACACAGTCAACAACTGTAGACGGAAGGAAGTCCATGGGTGTGGCGCACATCACCTGTAGGGACACAACAGCTACCAGCCTGGATGTGCAATCACGTCGTCGGTGGACACAGTTGACCAAACGAATCTGAAAGTACCCTGTGAAGGACAGAAATGACACACAGTCAAAAGCAATGGAGTACAGGACAGAACAGCAAAACTCATGCACAATACATGTTACAAGATACCCACCCAGAACCAAGTTAGCATGTCAACACTGTTGGGGAGTACAGCCCACCTGTCACCACACATCGCAACACACATCCAGTCAAGTAGCCCATGGACACACTCCAACAGCACCAGAGCACCACCCACACATCATGCCAACTCACATCATTGACATGACACCTCAGGATACTCACATTCAGCTAAAGAAGTTGGTGATGAGATGTGTGCGGACATCACCATCACCATCATCATCATCATCATCGTCACTGGCATCGTGGTCCAGGCCAGGATCCTCCACAGGTGGCGGATGTTGGTCATTGTCATCCTGGATGAGAGGCAACTCCTTCCGCACTGCCAGGTTGTGGAGCATGCAGCAGACGATGATAATCTTGCACACTTTCGCAGGGGCATATGGGAGGGACCCTCCGGTCTTGTCCAGGCAGCGGAAGCGGCTCTTCAGGAGACCAAAGGTCCGCTCAATCACTCTCCTGGTCCGACCATGTGCCTCATTGTAGCGCATCTGGGCAGGTGTCACAGGGTTCCTGAGGGGTGTCAGCAACCACGGCATGTTGGGGTATCCCGAGTCACCTACGGACAGACAAGTGCCATTTAGCTGACTTGGAAAAGTGGGCCGAATACTACAGATCAGATCACACACAATGGCACAAAGTCAGTACACACCGACAAGCCAGGCACGCTGGTTCTGCATCTGTGCCATCATCCTGGGGATGCGACTACTCCTCATCACAAAGGCATCGTGTGCTGAACCAGGGAAACGGGCACACACGTGTGTGATGGTCATGTCTGCAAGACACACCACCAGTGCATTGACCGAGTGGTAGTGCTTGCGGTTCCTGTAGGCCTGCTCCTGGGCCTGTGGTGGTACCAAAGCCACATGTGTCCCATCAATGGAGCCAATTACATGCGGCATCCTCCCCAGGGCATAAAAGTCACTCTTCACGTCAGTGAGTCGTCGCAGTCTAGGGAAATAGATGTACCGGTTCAGGAAGAGCAACATTGCCGCCAAAACATCGCGGAGCACACGGCTGAACATGGTCTGTGACATCCCACCAGCAGTCGCCACAGTATGTTGGAAGGTACCGGTGGCAAAGAAGTGTAGGGCTGCCATCACCTTCACCTTGGGGGTCAGCGCTGTAGGATACGGCCGGCCAGGCTGCAAATGTGGGGACAACTGCACTGCCAAATCCTCAATCAGCTGCCTGGTGAAGCGGTACCGTCGGATGCTGTCCCGTTCCACCATCGTTGCCAGGTCTGGGAATGGCCGATGGACAGCAGGAGCCCTGCAGTGCAGAGGAGAAGTAAGCAAGATTGTCAGTCACCCCACATATGCGGCATTGAACACACTCAAGATCCCAACATACATCATTATGAGGCACAACTACATGAAGTGTGCAGTACCGGAAGGACATGTATGGTACATACATGGCCAACATCTGTCAACACGGTCCTACAGGTGGCATCAATTTGTCCCAGGTTGGCCCATTGGATATCATGATGCCGTGTCACAGTTCCCATCTCCTGCTGCCGTGTCACATTCACCCCCCACAGTGACATGTGAGGACAGATGTGCCCCAGGCACCACAGCTCAACGACAGGTACATTCCCAGGGACCCTGTAATGCCACATGGACACTGGCATCACATGGAGTATCATGTGTACACCACAGCAAAACAAACATGACCCCCACAGGTAGTGGCCCCACTTGCCACGGCAGGACAGACATGGACGTCTGTGACACACACGCACAACATCAGAGTCCATGCACACACAACGTGGATGTGGAGACTGTCTCCCATTGTGCACATGAAATCAGAGACATTGTAAACACTACATGCACAAAGACTGTGGAGGTCCATCACTATTGTGCCACTGGGACACCCTGGCTCAAACATACCGTCCCACATGGGACTCACGGGGTATGTGACATGACATACACAAACACCACTGTGAAATGTGACCATGGCACATGCACAGATATGAACAGTTGCACATCACAGTGGTCACGTACACGTAACACCCAGGATCCTGTCCCCATGAACACGTGCACAGCCTGGGGGTGGCGGCCCACAGGTGACACCCACAGGACAACAAGTACACCAACATATACACAATAGGAAATGCAGCCTTACATGCCTTATGATAAGGTTTGGACAGGCTGTCGTGATGTAGGTGTGCCCCTCACTCCCTGGGAGCTATCTGTGGCTGGCATATGTCCATCTGAGACAGGCATGCTGACATATGCCAGTCACATGTACAGTGATGCGTTGTACTGCAATGGACCGATCGGTGCCTCCGGCCGGCCCATTGCATTCAATGTGTGCGGGTACGCGTTGTACCCCTGTGCGCGTTGAACTGCAATGGACCGATCGGTGCCTCCGGCCGGCCCATTGCTTTCAATGGGTGCGGGTACGCGTTGTACCCCTGTTCGCGTTGAACTGCAATGGACCGATCGGTGCCTCCGGCCGGCCCATTGCATTCAATGTGTGCGGGTACGCGTTGTACCCCTGTGCGCGTTGAACTGCAATGGACCGATCGGTGCCTCCGGCCGGCCCATTGCTTTCAATGTGTGCGGGTACGCGTTGTACCCCTGTGCGCGTTGAACTGCAATGGACCGATCGGTGCCTCCGGCCGGCCCATTGCTTTCAATGTGTGCGGGTACGCGTTGTACCCCTGTGCGCGTTGAACTGCAATGGACCGATCGGTGCCTCCGGCCGGCCCATTGCATTCAATGTGTGCGGGTACGCGTTGTACCCCTGTGCGCGTTGAACTGTAATGGACCGATCGGTGCCTCCGGCCGGCCCATTGCTTTCAATGTGTGCGGGTACGCGTTGTACCCCTGTGCGCGTTGAACTGCAATGGACCGATCGGTGCCTCCGGCCGGCCCATTGCTTTCAATGTGCGGGTACTGCGTTGTACCCCTGTGCGCGTTGAACTGCAATGGACCGATCGGTGCCTCCGGCCGGCCCATTGCTTTCAATGTGTGCGGGTACGCGTTGTACCCCTGTGCTGCGTTGAACTGCAATGGACCGATCGGTGCCTCCGGCCGGCCCATTGCTTTCAATGTGTGCGGGTACGCGTTGTACCCCTGTGCGCGTTGAACTGCAATGGACCGATCGGTGCCTCCGGCCGGCCCATTGCTTTCAATGTGTGCGGTTACGCGTTGTACCCCTGTGCGCGTTGAACTGCAATGGACCGATCGGTGCCTCCGGCCGGCCCATTGCTTTCAATGTGTGCGGGTACGCGTTGTACCCCTGTGCGCGTTGAACTGCAATGGACCGATCGGTGCCTCCGGCCGGCCCATTGCTTTCAATGTGTGCGGGTACGCGTTGTACCCCTGTGCGCGTTGAACTGCAATGGACCGATCGGTGCCTCCGGCCGGCCCATTGCATTCAATGTGTGCGGGTACGCGTTGTACCCCTGTGCGCGTTGAACTGCAATGGACCGATCGGTGCCTCCGGCCGGCCCATTGCTTTCAATGTGTGCGGGTACGCGTTGTACCCCTGTGCGCGTTGAACTGCAATGGACCGATCGGTGCCTCCGGCCGGCCCATTGCATTCAATGTGTGCGGGTACGCGTTGTACCCCTGTGCGCGTTGAACTGCAATGGACCGATCGGTGCCTCCGGCCGGCCCATTGCATTCAATGTGTGCGGGTACGCGTTGTACCCCTGTGCGCGTTGAACTGCAATGGACCGATCGGTGCCTCCGGCCGGCCCATTGCTTTCAATGTGTGCGGGTACGCGTTGTACCCCTGTGCGCGTTGTACTGCAATGGACCGATCGGTGCGCACCCATTGACAATGGGCTTGCCTGGCAACGGACGCGTTTTCAAATTCCGAACGAGTCGGTTGCTGGAAAATCAGTTGGTCACCCACAACAATGTTGCAAAATCATGTATGTCATGAAGTTGAAGATTTGAAGGATGCTGTGGGCGTGTTTTGGTGCTGCTATTCCATGGATTGGCCAGATTCAGAAGATGCAAACGACTTGGACCTATCACTTTGGACACAAGGGACAGTATCTGCCTCTCCAGCACATATATATTGCTGGCTGGTCCCCTGAGAGCCCACTTGCCTGCACTACATGCTCCAGGACGACATCTGCCACTGCACTGCTGCTGTCTCTGCCCCTCTGGACCCTGCAATGGCACGTACTGTGGAGAGAGCCCCAGCCTTCAGCCTTGAAGAGAACCAGGCCCTGCTGGACAGCCTACTTCCACAGTACAGCAAGCTGTATGGGACACCAGGGAGCAGGTGAGTGTCCTGTGCACTGCCTTTCTGAATGTGCATTTTGTCTGACTAGCAAGGCTGAGAGTCTGCACGCCACTGGCTAGCAGGCTCACTGAGTAGTTGTCACCCCCATAGTGTGTAGTGACTTGCACTGGACAGGTATGGTGCAGTGACAGTGCTTCTGAACAGGGTTTTACTCCCCATGCAATGATACCATGTAGTGACTTCTGGAAAACTGTCCATGGGCAGCCGTGCACTGCCTGTGTACACCATGTGCCCCTGTGATTGCGACATGTATATGCAACTGTGTCATGCACGGATATGTTGCATGTGTAGTAATGGACTTATCACTTTGTCATCCTGACAGGCTTCTGCCCATCGGAAGCAGGAGATCTGGAAGGACATCGTCCGGGCTGTCCGGTCCGTGGGGGTCTACAAGCGCCGGATCCGCAACTGCCAAAAGAGGTGGCAGGGCCTTCGGGGCTGGACCCGGAGGATTGCACGGGTCCAGCTGAAGCTGTCGCCTCCTCGCAGGAGGGGCGGAACACGGACCCTGACCCCCACATGCTCAGGATCCTGGCGGTGGTCTTTCCAGACCTGGATGGGCAGCTGAAGGCCAGAGAGCAGCAAGGAGGGGGTGAGTCAAAGACTGCACTGTGAACTCGGTCTAACATGCTATGTGCCCTCCTCGGGCCTGGTTAAACTGCCACAGTACAGCAGTCATGTTGTCCAGGAGCCATGTCCCTCTATTGTGCACTGCCCACTCCTCATCTGATACCCAGGTGTGGCCCATACATGCAGGGAATACTGTCACTTAGGACTGTGTCCTTGCAGTTTGCTTGACTCAAGGTGGGAGACAGCATCTGTTTCCCTGACTCTGTGGTGGGCATCATGGGTGGGTCCATTGCTTACACAATGCCTGTATTCTGACATGTATTCAGCGTGTTACTTTGATCTGTGGTCCAATTGCTGAGCTGATCCACCACATGTGGCTGGGGTATCTGGCACACACCCATGCTGCGGGTGGGAACAATGTTTGGGCCCCAGGAGTATGTATATGACGTGTGTCACACATACTTAGCCAGCTGCCTACAGTCCAGGGCTCATCCCTCATTCATGTGGGGCTGGACAGTCATGCCTACTCCAGGCCATACAATACACTCTGTACTCCCACTCCCGTGTATCAGCTGACACATTGTGCGCAGTGATTTGACCCCTCAGGTGTCTGCCTCTGTGTCAGTGTGCTGTGGATTAGTCGCCAGGACTGCTGTGGAGTTTCTTGGTAGGGGCTCAGCATGCCACTGGAGATGTGACCATAGGAGACGATACTTGTGTGTCACATAGGTGTCTGATCAGCTGCCCATGCAGACTGGGGCATGTGAATGTGAAGTTCAGGCAGCTGTTCCCCATTCACAGCAGAGTGTGAGGGGCTCAGGTTCAGAGGGTAGTGTCACAGGTCTCCCATATGTCCAATAGGTATGACCTGGACAGATGAGGGTTGAGAGGATGTGTTGTGGGGGATGTACATGTGCACTTGTGCAGCTCCAGGACTTGCATTCCCCATGACCTACTATTGTGACACAGTGCAGAGTGTTGTTGTCTGGCTGCCAAGTCATACATCACTGAGACAGTGATGTATGACTTTGCAGTCATGCCTCCGCCATGGCATGTGTCTACTGATTGGTGAGCCTGCAGGGGAGTGACATGTGCTACATGCACACCATAGTGGCGCTGGCTATCAGGACATGGGTGCATCATGGTGTCTGTCGCTGGTATGCATCACATGCATTTCCTATTTGACTCTGGGCATCCCTTTCATCCGGAAACCTGTACTGACTCAGTGGCAAGAGCTGTGATGTGTGCATGTCCACATGCCACACCGTGTCCTCTGCACTGTCCAACTACTGTGTACTTGGTGCATGTGTCCACACTGGGGTGTTGCAATCCAACAGACACCAGACAGATGGGTGCAAGGCCATGTGGGATGTGAGTGCCATGCTTGGCATCAGACTGACAATTGGCTTCTCCTGTTCAGTTAGGGCACTTTTAGCAATGTACAACTAATGATGCCAGGGCTTGCTCTGTGATGTGCTGTGCTCACAGTGGTGTGTGCGTTTTGTGAAGGTGACTGATGTCTGTCTGTTTCCCCATTGTTTGCAGATACATCCACGGCCACGGAAGGGGACACCTCCACGGACCAGGAGGAGCCAGAGAGCCAGACTGGGTCAGCAGCCGAGGAGTGGTCGGAAGGACCCAGTGGCACGGAGGGCGAGGGGAGCCACACCGAGGAGTCCTCAGCAGCATCCACCTCAGCTGAGGACCAGAGCAACTCGGAGGATGACTCCCTTGTGGAGGCGGGTGTCAGCAGCCACCACACCCCAGCTAGTGTTGCTGTCCCCGCCACCACCAGCACCACCACCGCCCTCCCATCGGCTCCCATTCCCCAGGTCCGTGGAGGCTCCCATGTCCGGGAGCGTGTCTCCTTTGGGCCAGGCACTGCAGCCCCTGCCCCTGTGTCCCCTGCTGCCCTGAGTGAGGAGTCTGTGTACCTCCTTCGCCAGCTCCATGTAGGCCAGACAGCCATGCTGAGTGTCCTCCATGCGCACACCGCGCTGTTGACTCAGCTGGTGTCGTTCATGGAGGGCATCTCATCGGGCATGTCTGACCTACAGAGGGGCAATAGGTCCATGGACTCCTCCCTGACGGCAGCAGTGTCCCTCCTCAAACGGTCCCTCACCCCTCCTGCCTCTGCTCCATCCACACTCCCCAGCACCTTACCCATCCCAAGCACACACACACCGGCACAGGCACACACCAGCACACACACATCCAGCACACTTACACACACGCCAATGACAAAACGCACACGCACGCACATTCAGGGGACTGAAGCCAGACTCACAGGGGATGGGGCCCTGGAACACACACACGCATCCACATGCACTGCGCAGTCCTCAGTTCCCTCTCCCTCCAAAGCACCCTCCCTTGCCTCACCTGCAACCCCAAAGTCACAGCAGCTCTTCCTCTGTGACCTCGGCCTCTTCCCCACCGATGAAGCTGCTCCAGCATCCCGGGGGAAGAGGAAGCCCACCCACACGGAGCAGAGTGCCCCTCGCCCCCGGACACCCTCCCCCAGGCGCAGACGGACTGAGGCCCCCACCCGCAAGTCCCCACGGAGTCCTAAGAGCAAGACCCCACCACCGCCCTGCAGCTCAAGCACCAGGTCTCCTTCCTCCATCCCTCAGGCCCCCACTCCACAGGTGCCCCCACCACACCCTGCCCCAGGTTCCCCCACCCACAGATATACCATCCCCAAGAGGCTCCGGCCTTCTCCCCCTGCCACTTGCTCTCCCAGCACCTACCCCCCGCTGCGCTTGTCTGTGCCACTGATGTGGTGAGGGTGTCCTCCCCCTCTGTCCAACCCACCTTGCCTGTTCCCCATTCTCCTCCCCTGGAGGTAGGCACTGCAGTGGAGTCCACTACCGCCCTGTCTGACTTGGGCACTGCAGTGGCGGACCTGTCCACTCCATCTGCAGGGTCCACTGCAGTTGTGCCGGCACCCACAACATCTGAGTCATGCCCCCCAGTTGTGCCGGCACACACCATGTCAGACACCTCCACTGCAGTTGTCAGTGGCTCTCCAGCACCCACCACCCCTTCCCTGACTCCCCCTGGTGAGCCCTGATCCTGTCCCTGCGGTGCCTGGCCTGCCCCCCGGTTGCCCCTCCTAGTGGATTGTCCCTGGTTTTGTGCAGGCATGCGTAGGGTGACATCTGCCAGTGTCACCCTGTTTGAACTTTGACAATGGACTGGCCATTGGCCTTTGCTCTTTTTTCTGGACGTCGTTTTCATTCAACACATATGCTGAATAAAGCAACTTTCTTTTCTCTAGTGCTCATGCTTCAGATGTACATGTTGTTGGTGCTGCTAACCATGCCCTTGCTGCAGTGATGGTGATATCTGGTCTCATGATTATGAAGTGTTACTGTGCAGGAACCCATGTGGTCCAGGGGGAATGTGTCCTATCATGTGGTGTATCCATGTCATCCATAGCAGCATCTGAGGGTGTCATGTGTTCAGTATTTGGCAATGGGATTTCCTACTTACATTAGCAATTTCATATCTGTGGCTTCCACCCCTGCACATCTGTTGTGCCTTCCATTGTTGGATTTGTCTACTTCCCTGACCGTGTTGCCATCTCCACTGGACATGCAGGTTTGGGCATCAATGGGGAAGGACTCATCCGTGTAGTCAGTGCAACATTGCTATACAAGTGTGTTGGATCTGTGCTGATGATTCCGTTGGCACATCCATGACCAGGCTGATGTGACGGGAGCCCTCATTTGGTGCTAATTGTTGATTGTGTGACCAAGTGCTCAGCTGACATGATGGGGCCCTACTGAGGCAACATATGGCACAGCTTTCCTCACACAGGAGTGGAGTCCCCTCATGGCAGTGTGTACACGTGTGACATTGCCTGCGCCCAAGGTGTGTGTTGTATGTGCATGTCTGTGTGTTCACTTCCATTTATCTGCGCATGCTGTGATCCCTAGTGTTGTACCTGTTTGTGATGCTTGCTGACTTGAGCTATGTTCCCCAAAAGTCTTCTCCCTGTGTTCTCTGTGATGTGGGTGCATGGCACATTACTGGTCATCAGGGTGTCACCCATAGGTGTGTTTGCTGTCAGGGCTGAGTTTGTGTGCAGACGCAGATGGGTCACAGTCAGGTTTCCCCTTGGCACTTGTTGTTTGCCCCTGTCATGTGATTTTCAGTTCGTGTTATCTTTAAGTTATTGTGACACGTTGTGTGTGTGACTGCTGGCACTCCTCAGGGTCCGGGCTGCGATGTTGGTTGTTGTCTATGTGTGTTCTTTGTGGGTGACCTTGGCTTCTTCATTGGTGTGTGACTGTGGCTGGGATCCCATTGGTTGGTGTGGTATCCCCGTCATGTCCATGTACAGCGTAGTGTGCAGTGTGTCAGACATTCAGGAGTCTTGTTGAGTGGCCATGTGTGATGTGTTTCTGCACCTTGGTTCCCACCCACCACCCTGGAATAGTCATGGGTGCATGTGCAATGTCACCAGTGCATGTGTACTTCACTGCTGCACATTGTTGGAGGTCGAGGGGTGTGGTGTTGAGTGTGTGCAGATGGGAGTTGTTGCCCAGCTGGACCCCTGCCTCCATGTTGGCCTTGGCTTACTGGCCATGCTGATTGATTTGTGCTTGTGTCGGTGTGATGGTAGTTTGTTGCTCAGGACACATGACTGTGGTTCACAGTGTGAACCACATTCAGCTTTGTCATCAGAGTGGGAATTTTATGCAGCCAAGGGTCACCACATTGTGGGGGCCCTGGGGGTGGTGCTGTGGTGTGTCTGTGTCTTGCTGTGTCAGTTGTTGTTCCTACGTTCCTGTGTGACATGTGTGTTTTGTGCTCCCTCTCATCTGACAATGCCTGCTTGCCCACATAGGGGATTTGGATCCATGAGTTACCTTAGTGTGGCAGTGTATGCACATCTGTATGATTGGTATTCAGCTCTCCTCATGTGTTGTGTGGTTACCTGGGGACACTGGCACCCCCCTCACCTGCTGTGTATGATGTCAGTGTTGGTCTGCCTGTTTGTGTTTGTGCATCTGCACCACTGCATTGGCATATCTTGGGTGTGCCATTGGCTGTATGTTGTTTGGTGTGTTTCCCCTGCTGTCCCTGGGACTCCTAGGTCATCGGTCAGCACAGTGATCATGGTTTGTGTGTCCCATTGCTGCCATGGTATGGTATCTGTTCACCTCACATCTGCTGTCTCCACAGGATATCTGCATTTGTGTGCCCATTGGTGCAAATATGTGGTTCTGCATTCTGATGGTCACTTCTGTCATTGTGTCATTGATGAATGTTGACGGTGTCAGCCCCCATGGGTGTTGTTTGTCTGCACATGGCCAAAGGAATGTCTCATTTGCACTGCAGTATTTGGCTCACCCAATTTATGTTGCAATGGGACATATACACTACTTTGCCACAGATGAGTTTTTGGTTCTGTGACCAGGAATGATCCACGCAGTTTGGCAGTTGCAGCTCTTTCTTTGTCAACACTTACCTTTTGGTCACTGTGATGATGGGGGTGTAGACCCCATTGCCACAATGGTCAAAATGTGCTTCAGCTATGGACCCCACACTTCCCTTTTGGTCACTGTGATGATGGGGGTTTAGACCCCATTGCCACAATGGTCAAAATGTGCTTCAGCTATGGACCCCACACTTCCCTTTTGGTCACTGTGATGATGGGGGTTTAGACCCCATTGCCACAATGGTCAAAATGTGCTTCAGCTATGGACCCCACACTTCCCTTTTGGTCACTGTGATGATGGGGTTTAGACCCCATTGCCACAATGGTCAAAATGGGCTTCAGCTATGGACCCCACACTTCCCTTTTGGTCACTGTGATGATGGGGGTTTAGACCCCATTGCCACAATGGTCAAAATGTGCTTCAGCTATGGACCCCACACTTACCTTTTGGTCACTGTGATGATGGGGGTTTAGGCCCCATTGCCACAATGGTCATGGGCTGCTTGCATTGTGGGTGCCACACACATATATGTGTGGCACATGTGCTAGGGGGTCACATTGTATGTTCAAAGTCATGTTCGGTGTTGTAGGCATTTGACACAGCCTACACACGCTTGTCATGGTGGTGGGGGGATGTCTTTATCTTGCATTCCCTAGGTTGTGGTGTGCTGGTTGTGTCATGCATTGTCCATCCTATGAGTGGGGGTGGTAGTAGTGGTAGGCATCCTGCCCCCCTGGGTGAGGGTGGTAGTGGTGGTAGGCATCCAGCCCCCCTGGGTGAGGGTGGTAGTAGTGGTAGGCATCCAGGCCCCCTGGCTAAGGGTGGTGGTAGGCATCCAGCCCCCCTGGGTGAGGGTGGTGGTAGGCATCCAGCCCCCCTGGGTGAGGGTGGTAGTAGTGGTAGGCATCCAGCCCCCCTGGCTAAGGGTGGTAGTAGTGGTAGGCATCCAGCCCCCTGGCTAAGGGTGGTAGTAGTGGTAGGCATCCTGCCCCCCTGGGTGAGGGTGGTAGTAGTGGTAGGCATCCAGCCCCCTGGCTAAGGGTGGTAGTAGTGGTAGGCATCCTGCCCCCCTGGGTGAGGGTGGTAGTGGTGGTAGGCATCCAGCCCCCCTGGGTGAGGGTGGTAGTAGTGGTAGGCATCCAGCCCCCTGGGTGAGGGTGGTAGTAGTGGTAGGCATCCTGCCCCCCTGGGTGAGGGTGGTAGTGGTGGTAGGCATCCAGCCCCCCTGGGTGAGGGTGGTAGTAGTGGTAGGCATCCAGCCCCCTGGCTAAGGATGGTAGTAGTGGTAGGCATCCAGCCCCCCTGGCTAAGGGTGGTAGTAGTGGTAGGCATCCAGCCCCCTGGATAAGGGTGGTATTAGTGGTAGGCATCCAGCCCCCCTGGCTAAGGGTGGTAGTAGTGGTAGGCATCCAGCCCCCCTGGCTAAGGGTGGTAGTAGTGGTAGGCATCCTGCCCCCTGGGTGAGGGTGGTAGTAGTGGTAGGCATCCAGCCCCCCTGGCTAAGGGTGGTAGTAGTGGTAGGCATCCAGCCCCCCTGGGTGAGGGTGGTAGTAGTGGTAGGCATCCTGCCCCCTGGGTGAGGGTGGTAGTGGTGGTAGGCATCCAGCCCCCTGGGTGAGGGTGGTAGTAGTGGTAGGCATCCAGCCCCCTGGCTAAGGATGGTAGTAGTGGTAGGCATCCAGCCCCCTGGCTAAGGGTGGTAGTAGTGGTAGGCATCCAGCCCCCCTGGATAAGGGTGGTATTAGTGGTAGGCATCCAGCCCCCTGGCTAAGGGTGGTAGTAGTGGTAGGCATCCAGCCCCCTGGCTAAGGGTGGTAGTAGTGGTAGGCATCCTGCCCCCCTGGGTGAGGGTGGTAGTAGTGGTAGGCATCCAGCCCCCCTGGCTAAGGGTGGTAGTAGTGGTAGGCATCCAGCCCCCTGGCTAAGGGTGGTAGTAGTGGTAGGCATCCAGCCCCCTGGCTAAGGGTGGTAGTAGTGGTAGGCATCCAGCCCCCCTGGCTAAGGGTGGTAGTAGTGGTAGGCATCCAGCCCCCCTGGCTAAGGGTGGTAGTAGTGGTAGGCATCCAGCCCCCTGGCTAAGGGTGGTAGTAGTGGTAGGCATCCAGCCCCCCTGCCTAAGGGTGGTAGTAGTGGTAGGCATCCAGCCCCCTGGCTAAGGGTGGTAGTAGTGGTAGGCATCCAGCCCCCCTGGCTAAGGGTGATAGTAGTGGTAGGCATCCTGCCCCCCTGGGTGAGGGTGGTAGTAGTGGTAGGCATCCAGCCCCCCTGGCTAAGGGTGGTAGTAGTGGTAGGCATCCAGCCCCCCTGGCTAAGGGTGGTGGTAGGCATCCAGCCCCCCTGGGTGAGGGTGGTGGTAGGCATCCAGCCCCCCTGGGTGAGGGTGGTAGTAGTGGTAGGCATTCAGCCCCCTGGCTAAGGCTGGTAGTAGTGGTAGGCATCCAGCCCCCCTGGGTAGGGGTGGTAGGTGCGCATCCAGGCCCCTGTGTGCATATGTGGCATTGGTGATGGGCATCCCGCCCCTATAGTGCTGCTGTTGCTGGTGTAAGTATATTCAGCATCCCCGTGTGTGTGTGTGATGTGTCGTGTACGTGTTGTATGTGTTTTGTGGTTGGTGTCTGGCTTACCTTCTGCGCCGTACGCGTCCGTGCCTGTTCCGGTAGTAAATGTAGAATATTGGTATGATCGGGACGAAGGGATTCATGGTTGGTTTGTGTCGTTCGTCCTTCTCGTTGCTTGGCGTCGTCCTCGTCACTTCGCCTCGTCCTCGTCGCGTCGTCCTCGTCGGTGCCGTGTTCGTCTCGGAGCCGTGGATCGTGTTGTGGCGCGAATCGGAGCTTATGTGCGCCTCCCGGATGCTTTGACGTGCCGTGCGTAGCGACGGGTTCGGAGCGTACGGAAAGCGCATCGTACTTGTCCGGCCGGACGGGGCTGCATTTTCCCTTCCGTGCGACTCGATTCGGCCTTTCCGGATTCGCCTCGGTCGGAGTACAGGACCTGGTTTGGGTGAGTACGGCTCGGCCGGATTTTTTGCTGTTGTGCGCATCGTACTTGCTCGTTCGGTGTACTGTACGGATCGGTCGGGAAACAGGCTTTCGCATGGCTTTTTTCCCGACCAAATGGTATTGGGTGCGCCTCCGACCGAGATCGGAATTGACCCCATAATTGTTAATAAACTTGAAAATGTTAATTAATAAATATTTAATAAAATACTATCCAACTTCTATCTTTTTACATAGACTTCCTAAAAGAAAAAACCCACACAGAGAAACAGCGATAAACTGCCCGACGATAACAACTATCAATAACCTTCAAAAAGGCAAAAGAAAGTAAGTTTACATAAATGAATACAAAGGTATACATTTACCCAATTAGCAAGCCAAAATAAATTTACCAAACTCAGCATCTACAAACTAACAACAAATTAGCATTCAAAGTGAAACTGATGATTGCTTTTTTGTCCAACAGAGAAGAAAGCATCTGCTCCACATAGGAACACCCACAATGGAAAGGCAGCAGAATCGTGAGAAACATGTATAAACAACATACATGTAAGTACACAAAATAGAAGTTATTGCATAATTTTAAATGTAAATGATAAATATGCAAATGTTAAAATATTCTATATATTCATACTTATACACTACTTTCAGATACAATGACAGAACCTGCAAAGTATAACACTTTGCATAAAGGAAATCAGTTACTAAATCACATGGGCTACACTTACAGTCAAGAAACTGCATTAACAGAAACTATAAACTGGAAATTTACTAAATATAATTCTAATGCAAGCTATGGGAGGACAACTACAAAATATGATGTTGTAATATATGTAAGAGAGCACAACAACCCCCCCAATGTAACAGAAATAGTACTGAGAGAGATATTGTAGGATATAAGAGAAGCAAGCACTTGCTCTCAGGAACCGACAAACAAAATCCTTAAAGATTAACTACTTAGAGTCCCCAAACACATAACAGGCCAAATACCCCCTATCCCCACTATACAACATTGAATTGCACAAACTAAAAGAGCCACTTTTGATACCCCACCTGCCTCTAGAAAATAATAGACATACACAAACCTGAACACTTAACGATGACACATAATGAGGAACCTTTCCTTTTACATGACGTAAATAACAAAAAACAAATCTTAATATACTGTACAGCTGATATCTTAATACAACTGAAACAATGTGGGAGACACAATACATGCTACCGGCCCACTAGCATCATTTAATGTACAGGCCCTGGGTATACAGTATACCATTCTACAAGTGACTTATAAGTAAATTAAAAATGCCAATCAGGTGTAAGCCAATTTTACCATGTTTAAAGGAGAGAGCACAAGCACTTTAACACTGGATAGAAGTGGTAAAGTGCAGAGTCCTAGAGTCAACAAAAACGAATTTTAGCAAAAAAGTGGAGGGTAAAGGCAAAATGTTTGGTGGAAGACCACCCTAAGGTTGACAGGTTTAGCAGTAGGGCCTTTGTTGTTATCCATTTAATTATGTACATTTTTTGGCTTTCAAATATCTGTCTGTGTGTACAAAAGAAAACGTTCTATGAAATTCCCCAAAGTCAGAGTGGTACAAATGACGCTTATTCCAAGACTCAGATTTTTAGACATATTTCAACACTGTATTGCTTTCCTTCATACCCATTTTTTATACATTACATTTTACCTTATGAATTAATGTATTGTCAAAACACTATGAAAAATCATTAAAGGTGTGAGCTGATTAATGGCTCTTTGTAAGCAATAGATAACCAGCAAGATAGTAAAATGTTTAAAGTTTGTTACGCCTATTTTCACAGGAAAACAAACATGTTACTAAAGGGTCATTACCTGAAAATGTAATCATTCTAATCTTTTCAATGTTACACTTATAAAGGGCATGGCTACTCGAAGGCCTCCCAGCTCTGTTAGTGTGAGATGACTATTCCAAACCTCAGAGGGTACTATTCTGAAATAAAAAAGACCTGTTCATGTAAGGCTCCTCTTCTTGAGGTATACGTATAAGTGGAGGCAGGGATTCCTTCACTATTTATCTATCTATCACTCCTCACTTAAATTAGAGGTAGTGTCCTACCACTTTACTGCCTAATTTTTCTAAAATCAATCTTTTTGCGACTGACAGTCAAAAAACCACATACCCCCTCTACACATAGGGGTGTATCTTAATTGGTATGAGAAATACACAGGTTGCACCTATCTAGATGTTGCCTTTAACAAAAAAATTGTGAAAGGACAAGATGGCACCTCACGTGCGCACCACCAGTCGAGCTTGCTGATTGGTACTCACCAGCTATGCTCATCATTGGCCACCATCTTGCCCAAATAATGTGTGTCCCCAAAAATTAGTGCCAAAAAATTATAGTGCCAGTTGTAATGTGTATTTCACAATTACCGCCAAAACATGACCCCTTGTAAATAAAATTGAGATAAGTAGCACAGTCACCAACTTTTATTCTTCACTTGTGCACTTATTCAAATTTTAAAACCGGCTGCTTTACGCGGAGCGCTTTGAATACACCTCGCGAGGGTGGATTCAAAGCGCTCCATGGAGAAAAAGGCAAAATTGGCACTACAATTGAGTGCACGCCTAAAGAGAGGGATTCACGACTGGAAGTCTCCTCAAGTTGACGGAGTGGAGAGCTGGTACGAATGACATAGGCTCCCACATGTCATTATATACCAAGTTACCAGTGTCCAAAATTGGTGATTGATGACCCAGCCCTGACGAAATTGCCTTGAAGTAATAGGGGCAATGAAACATGTTGGCAAATGTCTGCGGCAAAGGTCTGCGTAAAGCAGCCGGTTTTAAAATTTGAATAAGTGCACAAGTGAAGAATAAAAGTTGGTGACTGTGCTACTTATCTCAATTTTATTTTCACGGGGTCATGTTTTGGTGGTAATTGTGAAATACACATTACAACTGGCACTATAATTTTTTGGCACTAATTTTGGGGACACACATTATTTGGGCAAGATGGTGGCCAATGATGAGAAAAGTGAGCATAGCTGGTGAGTACCAATCAGCAAGCTCGACTGGTGGTGCGCACGTGAGGTGCCATCTTGTCCTTTCACAATTTTTTGTTAAAGGCAACATCTAGATAGGTGCAACCTGTGTATTTCTCATACCAATTAAGATACACCCCTATGTATAGAGGGGGTATGTGGTTTTTTGACTGTCAGTCGCAAAAAGATTGATTTTAGAAAAATTAGGCAGTAAAGTGGTAGGACACTACCTCTAATTTAAGTGAGGAGTGATAGATAGATAAATAGTGAAGGAATCCCTGCCTCCACTTATATGTATACCTCAAGAAGAGGAGCCTTACATGAACAGGTCTTTTTGATTTAATGATATGTTGAGAGGAGGGCGACCTGTGAGTTTTTTTCCCTCTGTAGCTCCTTTTGGATTGACTATTCTGAAATAGCCAGGTTTTTAGTAATTTATGGAATGGAAATTCCTGCGCAGTGGATCTCAGAGGGAGGGAGTTCCACAGTCTAACTACATTGAACCAGAAGGACCGACCTCCCCACTCATAGCAGAAAGGGAGACTGCACAGTAAAGTTAAAAGTATGTGAATATTTAAAAGTAGAAATAAGAGTGAGATCTGTTTGAACACCACCAAGAACCAAGGTATTTATTTCTCATAGCGTGGCAGATGAAAGTTTTGGTGGAATAAGTGAAAAGAGGAATCAGGTTGAATTACAGAAGACAACACCTATATAGTTTTTGGAACTGGTGCATCATCTGTCTATATATTGTCCAATTCCCCTTTCCCTTGCTAAAATACAAACAATATTTGTTTAATTACATTACAACACTGGTGGTAAAATCTGTGAAGGAATCGGAAAAAGGCATCACACAGAAGACTCTTTGCATATTCTTTACACTCCCACAGAAACAACTACTGAAGGTTGGTGCTCAGCCTTGGCAATTTCCTTGACCAGACAAGATTGATGGACATAACATTATGTTATTTTTTGTAATCAGCTTTAAGTGCAAAAATTACAAATGAAAACACCTATTTTACTTTGTCCTAGTTACTTTTTTTTACATGTTTACATGTGTGACCTACACAAATGACCCCTTTCTGTAATTCAAAATTGAAACTACTCCTCCAGGACCACCCATGGGTTTCATGCCTCTTACCCCCACAAACCTGAAGTAATATGTGAACATGGTGATCTTTGCTCAGTAAAGCTTTTTCTTAAGCCATTTTCATTAACTAGAACTCACTTTCTTATAAAGTACTGTTTTCCAATTTATGGAAAACAAACGATTGTTGCTACTTTGTTGCTAATTTTTCAGTTCCCTTCAAGTGAATCGAAAAATGCTGGGTACCTGTAGAAACATGAACATGTTGGGAAACAGTTTTCAAAACATGGACTAAACACAGGCTAGTGTTTTCGTTTAGGTACAGTGCAAAAGTGTCAGAAAGGAACCACTTCGAGGTTAACCTTTCTAAACAGTACATGAATGAAAACATCAAAGGAACAATTGTTTGTTTGCTTCAAACATTCACTCTTAGTGGCTTTTCAATTATGATCACAAGGCCACACTTTTTTCAAAATAATGCTTATTATGTTTAATCTTACAGAACAAAAAATAAATGCTTAAAGTGCAGACAGCACACTGGTCATGGTGAAAGTGCTACATACAATTGATATCAAACATAGAAACATTTGAGGTTGTCTATTCAATTCCAAATGTCAATCCTATTTTGTATTTAAAAAGTGATTTCATATGATATTTAAATATCCCAAAACTCGAGATGCGGTGTCAATGTTTCGACCCAAGATGATTGTATGGGTCTCATCAGGAATAGGCCACATGTTTTAATGTCTCCAACTCAGTAAAGTGTGTTGACAAAATTAATTAATATCTCCATGTTGTATTAACTGGCGGAAAGTACTGAACTATTGGTGAAGCTAACACTATTGTTCTCCACTGAGTGCAATATGAGTCACAAAGAGATTGAGGTAAACCCACACAAAGGGCTTTTTTCTCAGGTTTACATCTAGTGGGGAAAAAAAGGATTTCACACAAAGTTAGTGTGCTGGCAAATGTTTTCGGTGTTCAGAGTGCTACTCATATGTTATTGCATATGGATAAGCATAGGTAGTAATCTATATTTTATGGTATTTCATGCTCATAATTCAGCATTCTCTATTGTCGACTATAACAAAGAGGACCAGTTTCATTAGTTTTTCCGTGAAGGGTGCCACAATGTATCTGGATTCCCGAAGGGCAGGAAGCTGGATACATTGTGACATCTGTGCACTGTACGTATATGTTGGGAAATGGACACAAATTTCGTTCAATATTTTTAGAATAGAAAAGTTATAAAAGTTTAAGCTCAAGCTGCCCAAATATCAGAAATGGCTCAGCACAGGAGGGGGCAGTCTCATCAATTAAGGGGCAAAAGAGTGCTACAGGAAGAGATATGCAATTCCATAAATGCACAAAAGGGTTATCAATTGCAGTTTAGAAAAGGAAGCCCTACATCTTCTCAAGTAGTACATCAACCCAGACTCAAATCTACTCCAAACAATCCTTGGATTCAGTCAAACATCTCACATGGCCGCTTATCGGACAATCTGTAAAGGAATAACGTAGAAATGAATAAAGGCAGGGAATAACACTACCTGAAAATAATGTGAATAATGATTTTATAAGTTGAGACATTGCAAAACCCATTTAATCAAACCAAAAGATGTTAAAAAAATGCAATATATAAAAAATATGAATTATGTAAAAACATAATCACATTTTATTTTTATTTTTATTTTTGTGTTTTATAGAGCGCGAACTTGACCCGTTAGGGTATCAGAGCGCTTTACAGGAAACATAGAAATGTACAATAGGCTTGGAATCACAATAATATACAAAAGGTAAAAGAGGGCAGGGTGCAGGATATATGAAAGATGGTGGACACGAATGTACGGTTTGCGTTTTATAGTTGCTCGAAACGAGTCCCCACATAGCTAAGAGACACCTATGCACATTGCATTGTATACAATAAAATAAATACATACACATACATGGAACTTTGCAAATAGGTAAATACAAATTGAATTTAAAAAAAAAATTCTCTCTCACACATGCACACACCCCACACACTGTAGCTGGCTCCACAACATCTTGTGGCACAATAGGAAGATGACATAGTCGATGGCATGGGATCTATTTATGTGCTTCTACTTGTGATGATTTTCAGTTGTGTATTATTTTCCTCAGAAGATGCCTAGCTCATTATTATTTTAAGTTTGCAGTTCTACATAGCATTGGTGGAGATCTCCACCAATGGTGTGAAGGACTTCATTTGGTGGATTTAGTATAAAGTATGACTGTAAAGTTATTAGTAATAAGCTTACTGTTGTATTTTGGGTTCTTCATGTTACCACCTCATTATGTGAAGTGGTGGGGATATATACTCGTACTACTAGGCATACATTTCCACACTGAGTTATTGAATTGCATTTAGGCAGAGATGTATGCCTAGATGAAGCAATTTCTGCCCTATACTATACATTAACATCAAATAATTAGTAAAGTACCAATGCATTCAAAAATATGAAACGTTTCAAAGAATGTAGGATAACCATAATGTCCAAGAAAGACCAAAGGCCAGTCCATTGTGCAATCATGTGCCACAGCACAATGCTGTGCCACCAAACTTGCCCTTACTGACACTGGCAGGGAACCTCCTCACAAAGGGGCATCCATTGGGCATAGCAGGCACCTCGAAGATGGTTCTCTGGGGGGGCTGCAGTTTAAGGAAGGGTGGGGTTGGTTTTGGGAGAGGTTTTCTTCAGGTTTTTGGTGGCAGGACTGTGTTCAGAAGGTGGGGATCAGGTTGGTTTCTCAGGGGTGGATTGGGATGTGGAAAGGATGGGTTGGGCTATGGGAGGGTTTTCCTTGGGCTTTTTGGTGGTAGGGCTAGGTTTTGTGGGGTTGGGGTCAGGTTTCTCAGGGGTGGAGTAGAATGTGGAAGGGATGGGTTGGGTTTTGGAAGAGGTTTTTGGGACTTTGTGGGGGGTAGGTTTTCACAGTGGAAAGGTCAAGGTCATCATGATACTTTCACGGGAAAAAGAGTAGGATGTTCGTGATGGTGTTGGGTTTCGGAGGTAGACAGAGTGGAAGTGAGAGGTGTGTGTGCTGTATCAACTGTGTGTTGTGTCGGTGTCTGAGTGTGGTGGACTGTGAGCGTTTGTGTTACTTTGATGTGGATCTGCTGGGAATTGTGGACAGGTTTGTTGGTACTGGTTTGGTGTCTGGGGGTATGGGTGTGTTTTTGGAGGGGTCTGTATGTGTTGGTGTGGTGACTGGGGGTTTGGTTGTGGTTGTGGAAGGGTCTGTGGGTGTTGGTGTGGTGTCTGGGGGTATGTGTGTGGTTGTGGAGAGTTTTGTGGGTGTTGGTGTGGTGTCTAGGGATATGGGTGTGGATGGGTCTATTGGTGTTGGTATGGTATCTGGGGGTATGTGTGTAGTTGTGGAGGGGTCTGTGAGTGTTGGTGTGGTGTCTCGTGGCATAAGTGTATTTGTGGAGGGGTCTGTGGGTGTTGGTGTTGTATCTGGTGGCATGGGTATGGTGGGGTGAAGAGGGGGGTGTCTAGTGAGTGATTGCATGCTTGTGTTTTTGTGTGATTTTTGTTTGTGTATGGTGCTTGGGTTTGAGGAAGTGTGTGCATGCATATGTGTGCATGTGCTTGGAATAGGCATGGGAATATGAAATTTGGATGAGGAAGGGGAAGGGGCAGGAGGTGGGGTGGGAGATTGTGATGGGTGGAGGGGTGCCGTGAGGGAGGAGGCTAGAGCCTGAAAAGAACTCTGTAGCCAGACATTGCACTGTGAATGCCTTCCAGGTAGTCTGCCATCTGTGTCAGCTGGTTGCCTTGCCCCTGGATGGCACTCAAGAGTTCAGTCTAGGGGGGCATGTCCAGGATGGCGACCAGCAAAGTCGCACATCCCGGAGTTCTGCCGGATGTCGTAGGCCCGGCAGGCCAAGAGCCACACCGGCACCACTCACAGCCAGAAATTCGAGTGACCTGGGCAGGGGCATCAACTCGACGCCTCCCGTGAATCCAGTGGCCTTCTGGAGGTGTGGGGCTGTGGGTAGATGTGGGCCAAATGGACACCATGCAGGCCACGTGGCGCGGAGCCTGCGGCTCACGGAGATGGCCTCGGTGGTATAGCGGGGAGGGCCCTGCCCGCTAACACCTCACGTCTGGGGGCCCTGCGGCCCAGCCGTTTTTGACTGGCGACAACCGATGGAAGAAGCGCAGCTGCTGGTGGCTCAGATGCAGATGGCCTGAGCCTGCAACACCTTCCCAGCACCTCACTGGAGGGAACCCCTGCTGCCTTTGCCTTACTGAAGTGAGTACGTGTGTGCCGGGGAGCTGAGAGGTGCAGGGTGAAGGGACAGAGCAATTTTCGCACAGGGGCACGTGAGGACTGAGACAGACTGCCTGGGGCGTGGGGCATCGGAGCACCCCTTCTGTGTGATAGGCTGCCCCCAGGCATAACGCGATCACCGGTGAAGGCAGGCTGTGGAGTTTGGACCCCACGGATCCCGGAGCCTTCTGCAGTAGACTGCCATTGTGAGACCCCCCACTCCCCTATCCACACCACCGTGTTCGGGAGCCCCGCAGCCTTACTGTGGATGCTCTGTGGAGGGGGCAGACCCATAGGAGTCCCGGCATCTGCTTCAGGGTAGGTGGCCCCCGGTGACTGCAGCACAGTTGGCCTGGGCCTGCTGCTCCTCCCAGGTGCCTCTTTGAAGGGAAGCTTCCATAGTCCTTGCCTGCAGAGAGCACACTGGCCCACGGCCCAAGCAGGGTGAATAGGGACAGAGAGAGAGAGCAACCAACGGTGGATGAGTGGCAGTGATAGTCCATGAAGGAGTCGGGGCACAACACTTGTATTGGTCCGGTCGTACCCCTACGGATTGGCCCAACAACCTACCTGTGGGGTTTGGAAAGCGAGGGCCACATGTGTGACCTTCTGCGCCTCACAAGGGGTGAGCCGGCCCACCTTTAATTCACAGAGCTCCCTCCCTGGTGCTCCCGGTTGGCACAGGCAGTGGTGGCTGTCCCATCGTGACCAGCAGATATCCCCCTGGCCCCTGCGAGGGGCAACTACAACTGGTCTTCACGGCGTGACACAGGTGTCATGGGTAAACGATCACCAATCCTGCATCATTGAATACCTACTGGTTACATCCTCGCACACGACCTGCCTTCACTGGTAGTGGTAGTGCAACGGTGGTGGAGCCCCTCTATTGTACCACAAGGGGAATGCACTGGTTATGATTGTGGTGCTCTCTGCTGAGTGGGGATGGCAGTGGTGGGTGTGGCACTGTTCCTCCGTGACGGTATGTATTCTCTTCGGAATGCAAGAAGGAGCCCTTGGTGAAGTACATTTTCGCTAAATCTGCTTCCTAGAAGGGCGAAGGAGCGAGTGGCCATGTACACTCAGATGGATCAGGGGCGTTCCACTCCAAGCAATCTCGGGTTACCTAGACGAGTTCCTCATTCATCTTTTCAAGCAGGTTGCCCTCTCACTGCAGGATGAGGAGATCGTCTTGGACCGGGCGCACCGTGCCGGCCATCCGTCCACTGCGCCAGGACAGCCACAAGAAATACTGACCTGCCTTCACTCCTACCGCCAGAAAGAAACAATCATGTCTGCTGCACGAGATCAATCCTCCATCACCTTTGAGGGTCACCGCCTGTGGCTTTACCAGGACATCTCCCCACTGACATTGCAACGCAGAAGGGAGCTCAAACCCCTCACGGATCTTGCCCGAGATAAGAATATTAAATACAAGTGGGGACACCCATTCTGACTCCAATTTGTGTGGCGGGAGGAGACCCACACCGTGCGGTCCCTGGAGGATATGCAGGCACTTCCTGGGATCCCAGACCTGAGTCCTACCATGACGGGATTCCGCTGCAGCGGCACTGACCTCAAGGCGCTCCAGGCGATGACAAGTGAAGGTGCTGAGCAAGCCAACTGAAGCAGACAGTCGAGAAGCGGGCAACAAACTAATCCAGCAGATGGAGGCAATTGACTGTCTTTCATTGCCTCACTCCTGCACCACCCCTCTCCCAACACTCCCGCTATGCCCCGATCGCTGAGGGATATGTGTCAATATCCGGTGTTGGCCCTCAGTTGTATACGTTATCTCCCGGCGGGGCTCCCCCTTACAAGGGCTACTTAATTTGTGATCAAGCTGACGACATGGACCCTATCACATACCAATGGTTTGACCCCAGTTGGGGGGACTGTTTGTGTTGTTGTTCCCCCTCCTCTTGGAATGTTATATCCTTTGCCTTCTGTGATCCTTTTCTTTACTATTCTTTTATTGTTGCCCTAATTTGCTCCCTTCTGAGACTGTGGCGCTTTTCTCTTGGGGTCATACTCTCTTACAACCACTCTCACATAATGGTGTGGTGCTAAACATCCTTAGCCTCAATATGCGAGGCCTTAATGCACTGTCTAAATGCCTGGCACTCCTTTCCTACCTGCGGAACTCCAAGTGCCACATATGCATGTTGCAGGAAATGCATCTCCTGCAAAGTTACTGGCAGAGCCGATGATTCGACAGCCAGTTTTTCTCCCATGCAAGAAAAAAAAAAAAAAAAATGCCTAACAAAAAAAATGAATGTGTCCTTGTGTAACGGAACTGGTGCTATGTAAAGCGCTCTGATACCCGATATCTTCGGGTCTAGTTTGCGCTATATAAAACTCTATTAAAAAAAAAGGGGGCTCCAAGAGAGTGGGGGTGGCTGTCCTGTTGTCCACAAACTTCGCAGGGAGGGTCGACAATACTTTATTAGACATCGCAGGTAGACTGTTAGCATTGCAGATTCTCTTTGCGGGTGCCATATACACAATCTGTGCCCCAAATGACGACCAGGAAGCCTTTATTAGAGACTCCCTGAGCCAACTTTTGTTGAAGGTGGACAAAGGGATTCTAGTCAGGGGAGACTTCAATACTGTAATGGACACTCACAGAGATTGTACTGCACCCAGAGCGGGGCAATCCCGGGGACTCTCTACGGCCACAAGGCTCTGGTTGGAGGAGGTGGGCCTGACTGACATTTGGTGACACAGGCATCCTACAGCACTAGAAAACACCTTTTTTTCGGCCGCTCACCAAACTTATGCTCGCATTGATTATTTCCTCACAACACCTGAACTCACACGTGATACTGTCTCAGTGGGTATTGGGGCAGCGGCCCTCTCTGACCATTCTCCCATCCTCCTACACCTTGATCTACCAGGACAGGCACGAACCGCACCACACTGGCACCTTAACATGAGACTTCTCACATGTGTCTCTAAACAAGAGGAACCAGGAGCTTTTTAACTAGGTCCTGCACAGGTACTCCCTAATCGTAAATATGAAGACCAAACTGGTGTGCAGTTCCTAAGAGGGTGAGAGTGTTCAGGTCTATTAAGAAGTGACCTCACACACCCCGGAGGATGTCATGCTTCACCATTGGGCCTGCTCCTCGTCGGGCCGGCGCTGCAATGCCTGAGGGGCACCCGCAAAGGGGCTCTTTAGCGGAGATCTTTTGTTGATGAAGCCGTTGGGTGCATGTGGGTGTGTGGACTAGGTAGTGCAGTGAGTGTGAAGTGTTGTTTAAAATAGGTCTAGGGCAGCCCTTTGTGTACATTTTATTCCTAGGGTGCACTAGCCTAACTAAAAGCAGGAAGCCCTAGCTGGATACAATAGTCCTAAAGGTCAACATGTTTCTTGCCTGAGGTAGCCCCTAACGGGTCAAGTGGCGATTCATCAGGACCGTGAGTGATTAGAGAAATTGTCTCACCTCTCGCACTACCGCAATGCTGGTTCTTGAAGTGGTGTGATGCAGTAGTAACCAGCTTTGCAATTGAGCACCAGGTCCGATTAACCTAGTGTTCTGAGACCTGAAGAGATTAATCATGAAACCAGTTTTAAAAAATGAGGCAGCATCCTCGCGGCGCTTAGTTTGTAAAGTGAACCCAGTGTGGGTCTAGCCGTGGTGAAAGGTTTGTCAATCAAGAAAAAAGGGGGGGGAAAGAAACACCTTATAATTTTTTCAATAAAGAAAGGTGTCCCTAATGTGCAGCTCCTTGCTATCCCTTGTGAGGTGCCTTAGGGTGCTTCTATGTTTAAGGAAATACCAGGAGAGTCCCATGTGGTTCGGCGCTATCGGCGTGCAGTGGAGGACATCTAATGTCAGCATGATTGAGTGGTCCATCAAGATCATAGCGGTCAATCATTCTGTGTTCCGTGCCTTTTCACAGTGTATGGCTGCTCTAATATGTAAATTCATTGAGGAGCCAAACATGGGGACACAGAGAGAAAGTTGCGTAAACAGTAAAAACATTAAAGCGACAAACATGGACAACACAACACAAATAGTGGGCAAAAAGCAACTGAATTGTTGCCGTATATGTCTGAACTTGTTCATGGACAAAAACCGAGGGTAGCCACCTGACCCGTGGTTCCCGCCATACACAAGTGAGCACATATATATACACACACACACACTGTCCCCGCAGTTAGCGTGGTTGTTGTCATGGCAATGGCTCGTGGTGGTGGTCGGAGGAGGAAATTAAATAAAGTGAGAGCGTACTTTGCGTTGTCTGAATCTGACTGCGGATTAACCACTCACCCCTTAGTTAAAATGGCTAGGCTGACGGGGGCATTACGACAGAGCACCTCGTTGCTCACAACCCGTGAAGAAATCAGGGGATACGCCAGGAGTGCAATCAATATCAATTTGTTGTTCTTATTTTACCAGGAGCTCTTGGTAATGGCCGGGCAGAGTGTTCTCAGTGCAAGCATACTCACAAAAGGCGGCGCAGCAACTAGCCGTTTTCCTACCCTGGATCTGGTCCCCATGAGGTGTGGTTGCGGGGCATGGTATTTGAAATAGCACAATTGTACGTGTAAACGTGTTGACGCTAGAGCGTCAAATGCGGCAGCCATCTTGGGGTAAACTTTATTGAAACTCTCAGAGGGCAAGGAGATTGCTCGTATTGTACAGCTCAAATGCAGATGCTTGCTGGATGAAAGGAAACACAAACTATGCTGTGGCTTGTGGTTGTGGTTTCTTTGCGGTTAGTAGCAAACAAACTAGGTCAATTGTCCCTGTACAGAAAAGTCATGCCATGGGTAAACAGCATGCAGAAATGGGAACATTAGAGGGAAGGGGAGGCTAGGGGAGGGTTATCTCTCACCTATTTGTTATCTGTCCTGAAAACCCCTCTTGTGTAGTAGCACACCCTACTGGGGGGGGGGGGCTGAAAGCGGGGCTATGCATAGTGCCTCCACTGGTTGATGGCAAAAGTGGGGGACAGGTTGCAGCCCCTTAGCGTCACTGCACTGGTATTGTGGTGGGTCGACATAACTTACAGAGAGATATGTGGGTGTGTTGTATTATGTAGGAATCTGTTGTAAGTTGTGACCCCCTAGAAGTGCTTGGTAGAGGTGGCATGTTTGGTGGCAGATCTCATCATCAGTTCACGTTGAAATATTACCTCTGTTGGTTCAGTTCAACCCAGGGGATGTCGTCATTTAATCCTGTGGTGTGGGAGGAGTGTTTAAAAACCCAGTATTGCTCCTTCCTGAACAGAGTTTCTTTCCGTATTTTGGGGTGGGATTCCAAAATTGTCCAGTGTAGGTCATTGGAGGTATGGTTCATTTCTGTGAAATGGGCACACATTTTGGTGTTTGCATTTCTACACCTAATATTGCTCCTGTGTTCCGTGATCCTGGTTTTTACAGGACGTGTTGTCATCCCCACGTATTTGAGCTGGCATGGGCAGGTGATGAGATAGACGCAGTTGCGTGTATTACAGTTAGTATGTTTCTTTTGTGTCCATATAAAAGTGTCAGTCAACGCAACTGTCTTGGTCTGATGAGGGGACAGACTATGCATTGTCCACAGGGATAGTGACTGACTACAGGAGGCAGGTCCCATAGTAGATTTTGTGATGGCGCCTTCTTTTTGGGTCTTGTGCTGATTAGCATGTCTTTAAGGTTTGCACTTCTCTTGAAAGCAAACCTCTGGGAGCTCGGTGCAAGGTCACCAATCTGGAGAATCCTCCAGTGTTTTCTTATGACCCGTCCAATCATGTTTGATTTAGGTGTGTATGTGGTAACGCAAGTCATGTGCTCCTCTTCATCCTGTCAGTTGTATTTCGAGGAGTGCTTCTCTATTCGTGTTGCGGGCTCTCTTCTGGGCAGTTTTATTTTCCTCACTGGGTAGTCTCATCTAACCAAATGGTTGGTGAGCTCAGACGATTGTTTAGTAAAATCCTCCAGGTTGCTGCAGTTGCTTATAATCCACAGAAATTGCCCGTAAGGGAGGTTTTCCCAAAGGGCTTTTGGGTGAAAACTGCTGACTAGAAGAGGACAGGGGCTATCATTGCGTTTTTTATAAGTCCTTGTCTCCAGTTTGTCAGGTTTGCGGCTGATCATTAGGTCTAGGAAAGGTAGTTCCTGGTCAGAGATGTTGGCCGTGAACCATAAATAAGGGTTAAGGCCATTGACCCAGGTTACGAAGACGGGGATAATTTCTTGACCGCCTTTCCAAAAGACAAGGACGTCGTCGATGTAGCTATGCCACAGGGTGATGTTATCCTTGTAAGGGTTAGTGTCTGTGAGAACATGCTTAGCCTTGAAGTCTGACATGTAAAGGCATGCCAGACTGGGGGCGAATGTGCTGCCCATAGTGGTCCCTTGAGTTTGGTGATAGATACGGTCCTCAAACTCAAAAAAGTTTTCAGTCAGGGCTATGTTTGCGCATTCCATGATGAAACGTATGGGTGTTGTGGCTGTCCAATTGGTTGACCTAAGGATCTCCTCTACAACCTCAAGTGTTGCATGTTGAGGGATGTTTGTATAGAGGGCCTCTACATCTAAAGTGACAATGACGTCCAATTGTATGCCCTTCAAGTTTTTTTTATTTCAATCAGGTTCAAGACATCCCTTGTGTCTTGAATGAATGTAGGAGTTTCCTTGACCAGTGGTTTAAAGAAGTGGTCACAGAACTTTGAGAGGGGTTCTAAGACTGACCCTATGCCTGATACTATGGGCCTTCCTGGTGGTGGTCGTGTTCCCTTGTGTATCTTGGAAAGGGTGTAAAAATAGGGCAGTCTTGTGTTGTCATTCATGAGGAATTCCACCTCATTTTTGCTAATCCATCCTTGGTTTAGTGCAGCTGTCACAATAGATTTTATTTTTGTGATCAGACGTGTTGTAGGATCTTCCAGAAGGGGAGTGTAGTACCTTCTGTCATCAAGTTGATGGAGGCATTCCGTTCTGTAGTCTGTTGTTGACATAATGACAATTGCTCCCCCTTTATCAGCCTCTTTGATTGTAATGGAGGTGTCACTGGCCAGGTTGCGGATGGCCTCATTTTCTTGCTTGGATGTGTTATGGAGAGCTCCGTTTATACGGTTGTCAGCAATTTCTTTCAGGACTGCCTTCTCAAAGGTGAGAATCTCTGGTGGGACCATGCTTGCGTTTGGGGTGAAAGACGAGGGCTTTCGTAGGCCTGAGTCCACTGGTGGTGAATCTGGTTGGCCTGCGAAGAAGCCTTGTAGACGTACTTTCCTAAAGAAATTGTGTAGTTCACAATTGGTTCTGAAGTTATCAATTCTGGACGTGGGGACAGGTTTGGGTGTGAGGGCACTTCTTAACAGACCTGAACACTCTCACCCTCACTTAGGAACTGCACACCAGTTTATTATTCACTTCTCACATGTGACCAGACACAGCGAGACATACTGACTGTGTTAACCATCTTTTTGGATATAAATGATGCGCCAGCGACTACCCCAGCCACATTGTGGGAAACACTTAAAGTAGTGATTAGGGGACAATTTATCGCTATAGCTACGGCCCATAACAGGGAGAGGCAGACTAAACGCAATCAGCTAGAGGCGCAAGTTAAAGAACTTGAAGCTAAGCATGTGTTCTCTGGGTCGGCGGCAATACGTAAACAGCTGACTGCAGCTCGGAAACAACTCCGGGAGGTGGACATGGGTATGGCAGAGTACACCCTGCTCTGCAGCCGCCAAAAATATTAGGCCGGGGGCAACGCGGATGCTCTCACACCACCTCTGAGCAAAGGCCATAGAGCGAAGTGTTTCCGAGATAGGAGCGGATGGGGTCCTCCTCCATTGAGGTGTAGAGATTACCGAAGCTTTCCGTGCATTCTACGAGTCTCTATACACAGCAGACCCTCTATTGGACTCAGAGGCTCGCGTCTACCTAGCACTTGTGCCTCAGGCTGACATAGGGACACCGGTGTTTTCTGCCCTGGGTGCAGAGATCACCACTCAAGAAATTTTAATTGCCATTAAACACTTACAGCCTGGTAAGGCACCAGGTCCGTACAGCTACAGTGCGGAATTCTACAAGACCTTTGCCCTGCAACTCGCCCCCCTCTTGGCCCATTTCTTTAATACCCTTAGTGGCACGGGCGCCCTGCCTGACTCAATGTGTATGGCCACAATTACGGTAATTCCCAAAATGGGCAAGGACACTAAATATTGTGCCTCCTACCGCCCAATCTCCCTTTTGAAGTCGATGCAAAACTCTTCACCAGCATTCTTGCCCGCAGGTTAGCTCCCTATGTGCAGGGCCTGGTGGATCCCGACCAGGCCCTGTTCATCCCCGAACGGGGATGCAGTGACAACATCAAATGTTTGTGCCACCTGGTGGACAAAGTGCAACGCACCCGGACACCAGCAGTCCTCCTATCAATTGACGACGAAAAGTCCTTTGATCGGGTGCACTGGCCCTTCCTGCATACGGTGCTGCAAAGGGTGGGTTTGGGCGCCCGGTTCTGCAAGTGGGTCCAAGCATGCTATCAGGCCCACAGGGCGATGGTACAGGTTAATGGAATGAAATCCACCACCTTCCCCATTGCACGTGGGACATGGCAGGATTGCCCCCTGTCTCTCCTGCTTTTCCCACTCTATATGGAGCCCCTAACGGAGCGCATACGAATTAACCTTGACATTGCTGGTGTCCGGATGGCTGGAAGAGAGCACAAGATTATGCTCTATGCCGACGATGTCCTTTTGACCCTTTCTGATCCCGAACAATCTTTAAAGGCCGTTGTGTCTGAGTTGGCCGACTTAAATGAACTGTCAGGCTTCGAAAAAAAACTGCAAAAGTCACTAGCACTAGGTATCGCTTTCCCTGCAACTAGAGGGCCCATTTGGCACCCCTCACACCTTACCAATGGTATGAGGGCGGGATTCTGTATCTGGGACTCCAGATCCACGCCACACTCACCTCCATAGCTGCCCAAAACTATGGTCTTCTCCTAACTACCACACGCTGGACCCTGCCAGCTTGGAAGGCTCATAATCTGTCCTGGCTAGGGCGCATAGCAGCCGTTAAAATGACACTACTACTCATGATTCTTTTGTGATGCAGACTCTCCCGCTTCAGCCTCCCCTGACTCTTGTAGATAAACTTCAGACACTTATATGGGATTTTATCTGGGCAGGCAAGCGCGTGAGGATGGCCAAGGCTCATGCCTATTTGCCTGTACAAGCGGGCGGCCTGGGAATTCCATTATTACCAAGCTGTGCAGTTGCGCTACATGGTGGAGTAGTCCCACACCTTAACAGAAAAACACTGGTGTTTTATAGACCAGGTTATTGCAGGCATGCATATCTGGAAGGTACCTTGGCTTCCAAAACCCCGCAGGCCGCCAAGTGTCTATGTTTCACCAGTGACTCGCACCACCGTTGGTGTGTGGGACCATGTCCATCTACAGTGTGGGCTCTCAACACTCATATCACCCCAAACCCCCCTGATAGGCAACCCCGACTTTCCCCCAGCAGCAACTGGGGGGGGGGGGGCATTTCAAGCCTGGCAAGAGGCCAACTGCAAATGTATCGGGCACCTGTCCAACCTGGGGGGTCTTATGGGCTTTCCTACGCTTCAGGAATCCTACGGTCTGCCTGAGACCGTGAAATGGCAGTATTAGGCAGTAGCGCACTGGGTGATGCAACCGTGGATTCAACCGCATGGTAGTAGAACCCTGACGCCCTTTGAGTAATGCCTTCTCACTAGACATTCAGACAAGAAAATACTCTCTGACATTTTCCCATTTTTAAATACAATACACTGCAATCACCAGGGCGGGACAGATGGGAAAGGGAATGTGAGAGGCCCTTCACAGACAGGGAATGGAGTGACATACTACACCGAGCCCGAACGTCCACTTTAAACACCACCAGCAAGGAAATGTTCCTAATAATCGCCCATTATTGGTATCTTACACCAGCTAAAATGGCAGTTTGGAACCCAAACAGTTGCGACCGTCTGGCACTGCCCCAGGCTTCAGTCCTTCTGGGAGGGAGTGCTAGAAGCCATAAACACCATTTTCACAGCGGACAATCTGAGGTTCCCTAGCTATATATTACTAGGCCTCCCAAATCCTCTCACCTACCGGTTACGGTCACCCAGAGATAGAGCCATCACACCTGTGCTTGGAGCGGCTAAACACTTCCTTCTTAGTAATGGAACACCACAATCATCCCGTTGCACCTGGATTGGTTACACAAATAGTAGGACATAATAGGCATGGAGAAATTAACTGCAGTAGCAATGCAGCACCTTCCTCCCTTTGTCAAAATGTGGCAACCCACGTTGACATACCTCTCTACTGAATTCTGGGAATTGTCCTGTCTCCGCTACCTCCGTGTCCTGTGTTTAATACCAGCAGAGGCGCCTGCAGAACTTCAGAATACCTGAACACTCCCCCACAGACTTCTCTACTATTGGGCAACTTTCTATCTCTCCCAGTTCTCTGTTCCTCCTATTTTATTCCTCGTGTTCACTGCACACTACACTGTACCCTTTGCGCATACAAGACCTGCCTTTCCCATTATCAGATCACCACCGGTCTAGCAGATGTAGGTGGGTAATGTTGTACTGAACTTTATGGTTAAATAAATAAAAACAGATTTAAACCTAAGAGTGCACTCTGACCCACAGAGATGTTCCTCATGTGGACAATAGCCTCCTCACTCAGGGCAGCAGGGGTAACAGGGGCAGAGGTCGAGGCTGAGGTGCATAGGGCAAAGGAGATGACTCCCCTCTTAGGGGAGCGGGGCTGTTCAACTGGTTGGGGAACAACAGAGTGGGTGGCGATGGAACTGGGTCTGGTGCAAAAGGATGAAGGTGGTGGTACTACTCCTGTGGGGTCTGCCACCATTCAGGAGTGTCCACCGGAGGATAACTGATGATGATGAGCTGCTGTCCTCTGTGGCATTTCCCACACCCTCGTAGTCACTGGGTCCCTCTGTGTCTGAGGTGCCACATCTGGAACCACTGTGACCAGCTGTGTCCCCAATGACTTTGGCACCTTCTCCCTCGCCTGCCCTGGATGAATCTGAAATGACATTTAAAATGGATTAATTGTAACTGCTTTTCCACAGCTGACCATCACAAATCAACAGAGAACATTTATTAAGTGCACATATCTCACCAGCTTCATGGTTCACTCTATAGGTTTCAAATTTAGCATGAGCACATGCATGCATGCTCCATAACCTGCAAACAGTTGGTTTCTCTTATCTCAAAACTCCAGATAGCTCCAAATGTATTGATGGACTTGTCTACACTCCATCCTTATTTTCATACTAGGATAGTTGTTCACCTACATACGTTGGCACTTGTATTATACCATAGTAAAATGATGTTACCAAATAGGATGGATACAATTTTTACATTTACACACTGTTAACACAAGGCCCAGATTTTAACAGATCTTCATTTGCCTCATAACACATCATGATGCCATGAAGGTCAAGTTAAGGACCGATGTACCATCAATATGTGTTGTGATAGAAATCATGTGGCATGCAAATGCACATTGCACACTGATGAGACTTTTGACTCCAAACTTCATCATATATCCACTGCCTGAGAAGTCTAATGAAAGCTGTACTGAAGGAGTTTAGCTATGTATCACATGTACCTTAGAAAGTTGCCCTGAAACATTGAGGTCCAAAGCTTTGGGAGATAGATACTCTACATTCACACAGCACAAGGCTTCATAAAGCCAAATGAACATCCCCAATCCTGCTTGGTAGAGGTGATAACACCATTAATAGATTGTATTCCTACAAGCCAATACACCTTTAAAGGTTGTTGGGTGTCCATGAATATCTATGAGATGAAGATGTGGGATCACTAGAGTCCCAATGGGATGGCACATCACAGCACTCTTTTGTATTGCAAACTCAGATTGCCTTGTAAGGATGCGTGTAGACACTCACATATGATCTCTACAGTTCTACATCTCACTCCCTGATGCATGTCACCAGTCAGTGAATGATCTTGAAACACTATTGCAGATGAACTAATAACAGGCAAATGTACATTGGGTAACATGTAAGCACTAAAGCTGATGGCACCAGTGATGTTTGCACACGCATGTCACTGTTGAACCACAACTTACCAATGGGAAGTGTTGTACAGTCACTACATAGATTGTGCACTGTATGCCATGTCACATGTAATAGGGCCACCAACACATGAGAGACAGTAGTGAGGAAACATCACTCCTTACACAAGGAAGACAAGTGGTCTGTGGGGTACAATTGTCACCCAGAACACTTAAGAACATGAGATGATTTATTACTTCACTCAGCCAGGTATCTGCTAAAACATGAAAATTCGTAGTGGACTGGACTCAGCTATGTTCCTGGTCATAAAGACAATAGGCACAGCACAGCAGCAAGCACCTACTACCAGACCTACACAAACAATGACTCATCTTATACGTCGGACATGGGCCACCCCAGGATTGATGGGGAAATGCCTGCCTGTTACACACATATTTGGCAATGTAAAATGTATGACTCTGGCCAGGACTCACCCCCTTGTAGCTGATGTTGGGCGCTCAAATGCCCATCAAGCTCCAGGTAGGCCACCTCCAGTATGTGGACCATTAGGGTGGTCAGGGTCCAGCGCATATCCAGTCCACATTGGGAGGACTTCCCCAGCTAGACCTCCACAATCTTCCTGGTCCAGTACCTCAGGTCCTCCCACCTCTTCCTGCAATGGATGCTATGCCAGGTAAAGACCCCAGGCTCTGCACCTTCTGGGTGATGTCTCTCCAAAGGACTTTCTTCTGAAGGTTGTTGACCTGTATGGATTCAATAGATGAAGAAACAGATTGTAACTGCTAATTATTGTATATCTGTTTGTTTGAAACACATTTCGTAGACAATTCTGGGTATGTCCAGACGTGGGTCCCTTGCTTATTTGGTCACTGGATTCAAGCTAGCCTGGTTGGTGAGAGGTGTTACCCTGAAACCGGTCCCAGGATGTTTGTTTACGGTCCAGGGAAGACCTGGCGTGGCAGTTCCGGCTGGACTGTTCCCATGAGGAACAGGGTCAAGACTGATTTGGATATGGCTGGGTCTAAACTGGGGTGACGAAGTGAGCTAAAGAATGATGATGGATTCAACCCAGATCTGTGACTTGGGGTGAGTGTCTGAAAGTTTTAGCGCTCCGTTCATAATCTCCTTGTGTTTGCTTTGTTTGCCCTAAGTTGGCAGGGTATGTCCAGTAACCCTGGGCGAAGTTCGCGTAGTCGCGCTACGCAGAATTCCGCGAAGTCGCAAAAAAACTCTGCAAGCTTCGTGAAGTTCCACGAGCGCGCGGAGTTGCTTCTGCCGCCTGTTCGTGATGTTTTTTTTCTGTTCGGGAACGTGTATTGCGTGTTTGGGGATGTTTTTTGCATGCTCGGGGGAAATATCGCGCAAACTTACCCATGCGGTCGCCAATGGGCGCGGCCATCTTGTTTTTCACTTTTTGCTATGGTTCTGGGGCCTGGTTTTCTATCCTCCCTGTATCTTTTCAATCCTTTCTTTCTAGAAACTTTTTTTTGATCTATTTTATTTATTATCTATCCCTCTCTATTCTTGATTCTATATTTTGCGTTTTTTCCTACTTTTGTGTGTTTTTTACTGCATTTTTCACTCTTTTTTATTACTTGCTTTTTTCATTTCTTTTACTTACTTTCTTAGCTCCTACCTTTTCTTTTCCGCCCCCTGCTTGTCCCAGAACCATGCCAAACAGTAAGGGCAAGACCCGGAGTCTGAGCCGCGACCGCCTTCCTTGCGGAAGGCGGCGGCCACAAGGGGTGCAGCCTCGGCACCTATTCAGTGAGGCGGAGGTGGCCGCATTGTTTTTTTTGTGCAGCGCCACCTCCCCTTAACCCTGGCAGCAGGCGGCAGGCCTAGGTCTGGGTACGGGCTCCGGGAGCATCACCGGCGGTGGGGAAGGGTGCGCCGGGCAGTGTTTCGCTGCTCTGCGGTCTGGCGCACCCATAACCAATTGACGCACCGGTGGTCCCATATCTTGGACCGGGAGCAGGACCTGCTGGACCTGCTAGGTGTTGAGGTCCCGGGGCTTGGTGAGTAGCTATTTAATATTACTACTTTGTGTTCTTCTGTTCTGTGTTATATTGCGAATATTATTTTTTACGCAAATAGCTAACATGCTGCTACTGCTGCTTACATGCAGGTAACCTATGTTTATACATCTTATATTATGTGATTGTTACTTCCAGACAGGTGCTCAGCGCTACTAACTAATCGTACTTGTTTGCAACTTTGCGCTCACTTGGGCTGGTTAGGTTAGAGAATTTAAGTTAGGTAGGTAATCCAGATAGGGAAGACTCCAGTCCTTTCCTTTGCCCTGTCAGGCTGTCCTGTGTCCTCCTGTCACTAAGATAGTGGTAGTAGTTAGTTAGTATTATTTGGTAATTTAGCACCGAGCGGCCTGTGTGACGCGTCCTCTCACATGACTTCAGTCCTAGTACAACCTTTTGTTGTTCTTATAGTGAGTGAATAGCAACCAACCAATTTGGTGTATGCAATATGCATGCGTCCATCTATGCATTAATAAGAAGAATAAATGCAGACTAATTTGCCCGTCAAAGGGGGTTGTTGGAGTTGAGACTGAGAGATGATTGGGAATGAGATTGGAACTTAGAAGCAAATATAGTTTTTTTGCAATTCATTCCAAAGTCTGGAATAGGCAGGCTAGGTATGTTTAGGATTCAGGAATCGGAATTGAAATGTGGAATAATAATGATTGGATGGTACTCGACTGCGACGCAATCATTTTTTGTCTCTTTCTTTACATGATGATCAGCATCCAGGGGCAAGAAGAAGACTGGGGGAGCTGGTAGTGCAGCGGGTACGGAGGCTGGAGGGCCTCCCAGGAGCAGCAGGAAGCGGCCTCAGGCGCCGATGGCTCTGCTGCTGGCCCCAGTAAGTCCTCCTGGTGGTGTTATATTATATTTATTTCCCTAACTTTTACCGCTCTATTATTTCCATTTCCTAATTTAAATTTTTCCAAAATCCTCTTCAATCTATCTGTTTCTAAATTCTTGTTTTTGCTCCATTACCTGCTACTAAGTACTAGTACTACTACTAACATTGTTTCTTCTAGTGTCTGTTTTTTTTTACATTAAATCAAACTGCATCTGACTAACCTCTGCTCTGACTCTGTATTAGTCTGTCTGTAGCTTGCTTTCATCTGGGTTTCACTCAGCTTTCCCTCTCTCCTTATATGTGGATTGCCTAGTAGTGGTACTGAAAGACTCAGAGAACCCATTGTTCTTAGGCTACTACTAGTACTAGTAAGGACTCTTTACTACTACTTAGCACTAATGTGCTGTGCAGATAGCATGCCCAAGTAAGGTATTATAAATATCCGCAGGTTTGTGAATTGTGAGATGAGAAGGCTTTAGTTTCTATTACTGTCTCATCATGCTCAATCAGTAATGGTGGTCACGAGACACCCCAAAGTGGTGAATTTTACTTTTTGTAATCCAGGCCTAGTTCTGTTTTTAGTAGCAGCAATTGATGGTGAACAGTAACACTGAACAACTGTTACCGTGCACCACGGCTGGAAGGAAGTATGAGGAGTAGGAGGACGGCACCATTATTTTCCAACTAAGAGAGACCTCATGTCCACCCAGTTGGCCACTCTTTCTTCTTTTCAAAAAATGAGATGCACCAATAGCTCTAGTCACTGAGTCCAGTCCTTTGGGTTGTCCTCTTCTTGAGAGGCTTTTCAAAAATTGCCACCAACAAAATGCCCAGCTGGATATTAGTTAGTTATTTTTATTAGGACATACTGTCTACTGTACTCTAGTATCCGAATTGTAGATAGTGATGTGTTTGGTGAATTTAAGTATTATTAATTATGTATTTTCAATCTTGTTAATGAGAAAAATAAATAGGGGAGGCATATATATGGCATCTAAAAAAAAATTTTTTTTTTTCCCCAGGCGTACCAACCACAAGTGCCGGGGCGAGCGGCGAGGACCAGGCCACTCTGGAGGGAGCGGATGCGGCAGCCACAGGGGGTGAGCCAGCAGCAGTGGCGGGCGGTGGTAAGTCATATATCCTTAATTATTGAGAATGATGAATACACTCGCTGCAAAGGTGTACAGCACTCAGTCAGTACTAGTACACTGTACTTCTGCTGCGGCTAAATTGTTGTTTTGAACACTGAACAGTTGAAGAAGACACCCTTTACTTAAACATTAGCATTAGCGGCGGGGGTTGAGTAACTAATGGCATATTCTATCTTCAACTCAGCAAAGACAGTTTTGTGACAAAGACAAACAGTCAGACGACATGTCTGACTGCAGAGAAGGATGCATGGGTGAAGGAAGGGGCCCTGGGATGCATAGGTGGCGGATGGAGATGATAGGAATAGGATGCCTGGGTAGTTGAAGGATGGGTGAAAGGTGAAAGAGAAAGCAGAAAGGATCCCTGTCTGGGTGGGTGAACTGTATGGGTGAAAGGAATCCTCCAGGGGGGTTTGAGGGGTCAAACTCTAAGGCAAGCAAGGACACATGGCATGGGTGGTGGTTGGTTATTTATTTTATCTATGACAAATGTATGTTGTTTGTGTCGGTGAAAGCCGGTTTATGATAGCCATGTTTGAATGGATGGATGCCTGGATGGTATCATAGTAGGTGAAAGCAGAGTCAGACTGGATGAAGAGAATGTAAAAGAAAATTAAACCGTGCTAGAGTACCAAAGCCAAGGGTGAAGAAGATTAAGAATAAAATAATAATAATGCTAGAAGAGCAATGCACTGAATGTAAATGCACTGAATGTAAATGAAAGAACAAGCCCTGGGAAGAACAAGGACTGTTTTTTTGCAAGGTTTTTGATTCAAAGGTTTGAGGTTGTAGTTGTATTTCAGAATGGAATACTCCCTTAACTCACAGTCGTTTGCAAATAAGCACAACATAATATTGTGCATGACTATACCCTACCCATAATCTCCTCCCTCCGACTCAGAGGCCAACTTCCGCTCCAGTCCCCTGCCTGTGTCAGCCATGGGTGGCCTATCGGCTGCATGGTAAGTAACTAGTACTTACAAATCACTCAGTATGTCATCATTCATCATCATCATCACGTGATTGACATGATGTTGTGCCCCCGTTTCTCCACATCCATAAGCATGTCATCATTTACCATCATCATGTGCCTTATATTATTGCAGTAGTGTAGTCAGAATGGAAGTGAAATTTTCTGAGCATTTGCCATTGATTTAACAGAGTATGGCCATAATGGAAATATATAATTGTGTAGTACAGCTGCCCCACATGCAGAGTAGTAAAGTACATGAGTCTGCGACATGAGTATGTCTGTAGGGCACATGCTGGCTGAGCTGGCATGCATTGCCTACAAGATTAATTGTGCTAAACAAGAGAGAGAAAAAGAATACTTCTACTCTACTCCATAGTGCCTGAAAGTATTATCATCACATCCAAATCTTAGGGGCAGAGGAAGTGAAGTGAGGAGGAGAGGATACCACAACTGCTAGTGCTACTACTGTGCCACTATAATTTTTATGTGTGTAATTTAATTTTGTGTTACTGTTTTGCTAAGAGTATTGGTTACAATTTTCTTTTTTTTCCTTTCTTGATATAGCTACTCCTTCCCAATCCCAACCCACGAGGCAGGAGTTGGTGGCCAGGGCCCTGCAAAGGAAGCTGGAGGCCATCCGGGACAGATATCGCCGGCTGGTTGTCCTGGCGGAGGAGGAGGCGGCAGCTGCAGCTTCTTCCTCCAATGCCCCGGGGCCCAGCCAGCCTCCCCGTGCCTCTGGTGGTATGGCGCCGTGCTCTGGCAGCTGCCCGCCGCCCATCCACATCTGCTGCTGCACACCCCTGTTGTTCCTGCAGGAACTTTCGGCGCCGCATGGTCCTCAGGGTGGCACGCCTGGAGGCCAAGCTGGAGGAGGTCCTGGCGAGGACTAGCCGGCTCCCCCGCCGCTAATCATCACCTCAGTCGGACTCTTGTCTTGCCCCTTTTTAATCTTTTTTTTTGTGGGTGGGATGTTGGGACTAGTTGGGGAACCTTGGGGTTGACTTTTTCTTGGACTTCTTTCACCATGGACATTTATTTAATTTACTATTGGACATTGGTTGGGGTTAGATAGGAGGGGTGGGTGAGGTGTTGTGGATTTTTCTTAGATTATAATTGTTAGGGTAATAAATGTATAGTTTTTCAATACATGTGATGCCAATCTTTTCTGAGGGGTTAATATTTTACATCACCTTGTTTGTTTCCCCCTTTTGCTGCAGGGCCGCAGCCAGTTTTTGAAATCTGCCAATAGTGTAACACACCGACAGATATATGCAGTAGTACCCTCACTTACTACTGTCAGTCTCTCCTCCTAGTCTATGCATTCTGCAACTAAAACCCCTTTGTATTATGTACTCGGAAGGATGTGGCTTCACAAAATGGACGCCAGCCACATGGCCAGGCCACAACAAGAAGCATAAGCCAAGAGGAATAAAGGAAAGACATGCAGGCCTATATGGCAAAAGCAGCACACTACTAAACTACCACCACAAAATGTCCACCAGCCACATGGTCACTCACAGTCACAACAAGCAGGAGGCCTGGGAAACAATGAACTCAAGCAGACCTATTATATTGCCAGACAAAGGAGGCATGATAACAACACAGCTTTAATGCAAAATTGTAAAAACGAAAATCCACAGGGCTAAAAAAGATTTGCAAGTTACACAACAACCACACCACACACACACAGCCAACAAAGGCATTTATTTAACACACACCAAAAAAGTGAAATACCACCCCAAAAAACTTTTGCAATTCAATCCAATGCCATCCATGCCCTAAATGATGTTTAAATTCAACAGACACCACAGAAACAGTTGTTTCATGCACCTATGAGTAGCTCTGGGCCTACTGGCTGAAAACTAGTAGAACAATTACATACAAAGAAAAACAACTAGGCCCCTACTGAAACTACAGGCCTCCCACAACAATAAATTTAAAAAAACAATGAAAAGTACAAAAAAATGTAGGTGCAATGCCCCAATCAAACAAACAACACCAATTCTCCAACTTACTTGTAAAATCTCAAATTCAAAAGTCCTCAAATCCAATGATATATGATGCAGCAGACACAAAGAGTGATCCTTCCAGCTCCAAATCCAAATGAAAAGTGAACAGGACTTGGACAAAGCACTGCGAGGAGCCTGCTGGACAGGAACAGGAAGTTGGAGACTCTGGGGCACTTCCTTCCCCTTAAAAAAAAAAGTAAAAAAAGAAAAAGGACTCCTTGCACAAAAAAGTACAGCCAAATGTCAATCTGAGGAGTTTTTTTCATCCAAATCATCCATTTTGAGAAAGTTTTATGCTGCTCGAGAAATATTCTTCTCCAGATTGCAAATTCTACGTGTTCGGCATCGTGAGCTTCACGGAACTTCCGCCGGATGTCCGATGGCGCGTCCGAATGACGAGTTCGCGATCGCACATTCTCGCAGGATCGTGCGGCCGGCTACCAAAATCTCGTGGTGCATGCGAACAGATAGGAAATCTCGTTGGCGAACGCAGGGATCCCGGTAAGTCGCTACACCGCGCGCGAAAACGCATTTTGAAAGCGCGAAGAAGAAATAAACTCCGCTCCGCTGCAGATCGCGGAGTTGCCAAAAATCTGCAAACTCAGCGAGCGGAGCGGATTTTAACGCCCAGGGTTAATGTCCAGACGTGAGTCCCTGGCTCACTTTGTCACAGGATTCAAGCTAGCCTGGCTGATGAGGGGTCTTACCCTGAAACTGGTCCCAGGATGCTTGTTTCCGGTCCAGGGAAGACCTGGCTTGGCAGTTTTGGCTGGACTGTTCCCATGAGGAACAGGGTCAAGACTGGTCTGCATACGGCTGGGTCTGAACTGGGGTGGCGAAGTGAGTTAAAGAATGATGATGGATTCAACCCAGATCTGTGACTGGGGTGAGTTTCTGAAAAGTTCCAGCACTCCGTCCATCATCTCCTTGTGTTTGCTTTGTTTCCCCTAAGTTGGGAGGGTATGCCCAGATGTGGGTCCCTTGCTCACTTTGCCACTGGATTCAAGCTAGCCTGGCTGATGTGGGGTGGGACCCTGAAACCGGTCCCAGGATGCTTGTTTGCGGTTCAGGGAAGACCTGGCTTGGCAGTTCGGCCTGGACTGTTCCCATGTAACAGTCCTGATAGACTCCCAAGACTTGGAGAATGGTGGCCTGGGTGTCAGTGGCCCCTGGGGGCTCACTCAGCAGAACTACAGTTACCTTCCCACCAACCCTACCCCCACAGGCCTGTGCCCTTGGCCCATGCTGCACCCTCCCTCTGGTTGCTGGTTCCTCAGTGACTGTGTTGGTTATTGCCACCTCTGGATCCACAGGTTGGGGGGCAGTAGTTGGCTGTGTTGTTGCAGCTGGGGTAGAAGGTGTTGTTCTGGGCACAGCAAGCTCCACTTTTGCCGTCTGCCCAGGCTGACCAGATGGGCCAAGAAGGTTATCCACGTCTACCTCTCCAGGAATGTTGTCATCCCTGAAGGCTTGATCCTGGGGTGGAGTTGAAGTCTGTTCAGTGGCCAAGCTCTGGCTAGGTGCTCTGCCAAACAGACCTGTTGCGAAATAGAGAGCATTGGTATTGATGGAAGTGTGGTATCTACAGCCACACCGTTTGTGTCACAGTAAGTAGAAACCTAGGTTTAAACCAAATAGGTGGAGATTAGTATTGTGGTTTGAAGTTGTTTAATAGACCTTTGGGGACATTCAATACATGTAGTAGAATTGGGCAGCTCATTAGATGTGCTGCTTTGTTGCAATTTGAATTTAGGGATAAACATGACATCTCCTAAACATTTAAGTTAACACAGTGTAGAAGTAACATGTGACTTTCACCATTCCAAGGCCTAGTTGTGCAGAATACAGGTGTACACACGACTTGGTTGTATGTTTAGCATTATTCATCATGTGAGCAGTGCAGAGTCAGTGGGTACCTGCCACTGCTAATCAGCTGAGTCACCTTCATGCCTTACATATATTTGAAGCACACACTTGGTATGGCATCACTTATGCCATCAGTAATTTCAGTTGAGGAGACAAGGACACCGTCAATCAAAGTAGTCAGATATGTCTCTGAGTAGAGCATTGTATGTACATTGTACATCCATGCAAGGTGAACATCAGTTGTAACATGGCAGACAAGTGAGAAGGGTTACAGTCACAGGGCCTCATGGTAGCTGTAGTCATTTCTAACTCAACTTATCAACACTTGACAAATGGTAACCTGAATGATATGTGAATATCAGTTGCAACATGGCAGACAAGTGAGACAGGGAAAAAAGACTATTGCTTCTTGCTTAGAGTTACAGTCACAGGGCCTCATGGTAGTTGTAATAATTTCTCACTTGACTTACCAACATTTGCAAATGGTTAGTGTACCATATCTATTGGCCACATGCATTTGGGATGGCCCATATACTTACATTTTGACACATATCATGGGTCCTATTGTGAAATTTTTATGAGATACCATTCCAACATGTGGCATGTAATGGATATTGATACATGTGATCTTATATAAAACAATACACATTAACACTGACAAACCAACATCTCTGATACTTTGAGGATTGCATGTTAGGAAAGTAGATAGACAACACAATATCAAAACCTGAGTTGAGAGCAAACAGGACAATGAGGTTTTGTGACAGTTAGTAAAGTGTAACTTACCATACTCCACTCCCTCAGGTATTCCTGTCATGCCCTCAGTATTCAGGATGGCCAAGACCTTCTCCTCCCAGGGAAAGAGTTGTAATTGGCATACGGGAAGGCCACTGCCAGTCCTCTAGGCCTCCAGGTGGTGCTTGGAGGCCAGGGTACACACCTTTAACATCAGGTCGTGCCACCTCTTCATAATTTCCAGCTGTGTGTGCAGTGTGGTACCAACAGCATTCTCTCTGTCAACTATCCTGTTCCACAATTCCATTTTTCTACTCAGAGGACTTGGACTCCAAAAATGTGTGACTCTACTCTAAGGATTTCATCCACCATGAATGACAAGCCAGTCTCTGTGACACGTGGATTTTTGGGGCGATTCATGGCTATAAATAAAGTGATTGACAAATTGACAAAAAACCAATGAATATTAGTGAATAGGCTAAAACAAAAAAAGGGTGTGGAAAGTGCTAAATGGAAAGATTAAAAAAAGGGCTGCCTTAGCTCAAAATACACAAAACAGTTGTGCCTGTCTTGTGGGCTGCAGATGAGAAGCAAAAGATTATGGTCAGGGATGGGGTGTGTTTTATAGTGTGATTTGTAAGCGTGTCCACTCGGCCGAAGGACATCAGTGGTGTATTTTTTACATCCATCGAATGGGCACTGTTGTGGTGCTTTGCTACGAGCATACTGACTGCCATTGGGAAACAGCCGCTAGAGGATCACCAGTACAACTGTGTTGTCATCATTGTTTCTGTGGGAAACCACAGCCCTGACTGCATTGGAGTACGAATCGCCAACATGGCAGACCGCTTCCGCTCACGCGGGAACCATGCTGTCGAACGCGGTCGGCACTTCAGGCTGCATGACTCATAACACAGCTGGGCGGAAGACCGCCGCGTCAGGGGTATTCTAGGGACGGCGGCGGTCAGGCAGTCAGAGCTTCAAACTTGTAATCAGGGCCTAAGTGCTATAATGGCACGGGAAAATTAGTTTTATTGGGGAATTGTATGGAAGAATACTTTTTGTCGCTGCATATCGTATTAGTGCATGACCCTTGATGTGATCTCTCAAAACAACTGAACCTGAATTTGATAAGAGTTCATTCCTTATGGGAAGTAATATACCTACTAATTACAATAGGTGCGTGATTTCTACTCAATTGTAAATGAATGCTAAATTTTGTAAAGTCTTTCAGCAAACCAAAAGGCAATGACTCTACTACCGTTATTGGTATGTGTATGGATGAACACAAAGGAGAACAAATGGTAGTTCAGTGAGTTGCAAAGATTTTCTTTGAGGATATGACTTAGCCATTTAAAAAATAAAATGCACTTGTTTGCCAATTCAATAAAATATTGGACTCCTTCTATAGTTAAAGTTGGTGTTAATTTGCAAATTTAGTTGCCTTGCAGCTTTTTGGACCCAACTGGTAAAAAATTTGATAGCAGCAAAAAGCTTTCTCACTGCTTATAATAGTGGTGTGCACATTTACAAAGTCCTTATAATAAAATATTGCAACATTATTACCACAAAGCGGGCAAAGTTTAGAAAAACATGGGGGCAAAAAATTCCAGTGTTGCAGCAGGGATGCTCCGATTGCTACGCAGGGTCACAGCAACACTGCTCGTCTGCCTCCTGCCTTTGTTTTGAGCTGTGATTCTCAGTTCTCCTTTCACCAATAACAAGTCTCAAAATGGAACTTCCCACTGTGGGGGTAGAAGGTGACATTGCTGCCGAGCAGCTGACATTGTGTTTCCTTGCTGTCACTCAAAGCTAAGGCCTTTCTCAGTAAAAGAGGAAAAGAACAGCACAAAAACACACGATTCCCTGCAGCCTGGTGTGTTGATTAGGAGTCTTGGCTGCAGGTAATGCGGAACAGAATGTTAACTTACCGTCGAAGACACTCTGCTTATGTTTTATACAGTCATCATATGGTCTGGAAGTGTGAGTACCAATGGGCATATTATCAAGGGCTGGCGATATAATTATCGCCGCTTTAGCGTCCGTTTTCGGGCGAAAAGCGGCGATAATTATACTCGCAATATCATCAGGGACACGCTAGCGCGTGTTTCCTTGATGTAGAGCCCGCTTTTCACAGCCCTCGCCTTGCATCGCTAATGAGATGCAAAGAAGGCGTGGCTGTGAAAATAACACTAGTTAATATCGCGAAGGCAGCTTCGCGATATTAACAAGGAGGTGCAGCGATAAAAGAAATCGCGCTACCTCAGCTTTAACTCAGGAATTTAACGTCTGTTAAATTCCTGACTTAAGCATACTTTACATGGGAGATGGATTCTGCTGATACGACCACAGGGTCGTTATCAGCAAGGATATCGCCGTTTTCCATGGAACATCGCTGGAAAACCAGCGATGTTCCATGGAAAACAAGCTATCGCAGGAATAATTATCGCCATTGCGCTATGCGTTGTTAATACAGCGCTAGCATGGCGATAATTATCTGCGGTAGCCGGCGATAACTATTCTCACGCTGTGAACGGCCAGCGATAATTATCGCTGGCCGTTGATAATATGCCCCCAAGATGGCCTGTTTCTTGTGCAGCCTGGTGGCAGAGTAGGCCAAAATGTCTTAAAGACCCTGGGGCAGATTTACAAGCCCCTTACGCCACTTTTGCGTCACTTTTCCCATGTTAAAAGTGACGCAAAAGTGGCGTAAGGGGCTTGTAAATCTGCCCCCTGTATTCAAATCAAGCGCATTAGTGTTTTTGCTGCAGCAGAAACGCACTGATTGCTGCAGAAAGAAATGAAATGTTGTTAAAAAAAAATCCTCGTTGCAAATTACATTAATCGTAGAAGATGTTCAATATGTTTAGTAATTTAACATGGAACATGTTCAACGAGGCGCAGGATTACAGGGGGATCTTGTTGTAGAGAGGTGCTCGTTCTTTTTAAATACAAAGCTCTCACAGCTAATGGACACAACATTCTTCATTTTAATTTCAATACAGTATGTCAGTTCTCGATTTTTCAAATAGAGCTTCCTATACAGACACCAAATTATTTCACAATGTCTTCATGTAAATGGAAAATGTATTTAACAAAAAATATTTCGTGCAATATCCGGTTTGAGAAAGTGCTGTCAGTGTGCGTATAGAACAAATATTTCCATTTCACTGAGCAAGACACAGTCCCATTCGACTTCCAGCAAAACCTTTCACCTGCCCCCTATGTGACAATCCAGAGAGGATACCGGTAATGCGTCGGCCATAATAATTTTCAGCACATCAACCACTAGTATGATTTTGTGATTCCTCTATTTTCAAGATGTTATTGTGTACTTTAGTTAACGAATAGACGGACGTAACCCAGCAAATTGGTTGTTTCCTGAATATCATAGACATCCTTTATGACACACCGTTTGAAAGTGGACCTTAAATGACCAAAGCCTGTAACCAAAATCGGCTAGGAAATTAAGAATAACACTCGCTTTTATTCCATCCTTCATTATGATACAGGATAGAATGATAAGGACATTTATTTCAAATTAAGCTTAGTGCTGTCTTCTATAAATGCACATACGTTTACATAGATTTCGGATCCCTTGAACGACCGATTCCCGTTTTCCAGAAATGTGTGCTCTTCCCAGCATTTCCAAAACTGAAACAAGTCAGGCTATTTTTAACTGAAAAGAATAAACGAGGGAACCAGGCAAGACAGAGATCGCCACCCTGCATTCTGCAGCAGCCATACAGGCTGTGCCTAAACGCAGGAGCACATTCAAACCTTCACAAATTGCCCCTCACCGAGATGTAAGTAGCACAAGCTGAATGAACATCACTGAGACATACAATCAAAAAAAAAATATTCATTTCTATTGCAATCAAGACATTCAAAATAAAATGCTAGTTATAAACCAAAATTGGTATTACACTAACAGAATGTTTAATAACCCCAAAATAGCCAAATAAATCCTCAATCTATTACGTAATTCATAAACCACAGACTCCTTGACACCAACCATCGCCTCTTTGCTGTTGTTCTGTGTTGACTACTTAAATGAGTCGACACTAAAATTCAGAAGATCAGACATCTCTTTAGTTTTAGTCAAAAATAAGGAGGGAACCTACTGATAAACTCCAGATCATTGTAGTCACATTCTTTATTCTATCCGATGCATAGTTCCAGATAATATCTGCAACCTGCTGCGCTGCCAAAAGACCCTTGTCAGGCCTGCTCTTCATCAAACTGGGGGGCATATTAGCAAGACCGGCGTTAAAATTATCGCCGTTTTAGCGGCAGGAAACTGCCGCTAAAACGGCGATAATGGGCTTGATAATATGCCCTTGAGAATTCCAATAGAAGCCCAGGTTAGATGTGCAGGACATCTAACCTGGGCTTCTATTGGAATTCTATAACGCATATTAGCAAGCCCATTATCGCCGTTTTAGCGGCAGTTTCCTGCCGCTAAAACGGCGATAATTTTAACGTGGGTCTTGCTAATATGCCCTGGGTTTTTGACGAGTGTGTGGAGTCCTGCGATGAAGCATGACACCTGGTGGCGTGTGAGGACATCCCTTCACATTTTTGTGTATGTCTTGGAGCAGGCCAGTGTAACATGAATACATTGCATAAAGTGATAGATTAGAAAATATCATAAATCACTTTGGTGGCTTTTTTGTGTATAACAACTAGCATAGATGGAGACCATTCTTTTAATTTTTTAAGTATGTATTGCATGAATGGTTTCTTTTTGAATTTGGTCCATATGTAGCCAGAATTACAATATCCATCCTACCCAGAAGCTTCTTAAGTAGTTCAGCGTTGCTTCTTTTCCACCTGTTTTGCGCTGAGTAACCTGAAAGGTCTCTGTGTAAAGCCACCATAAAAGTGCTTTTCTTTCTCTCTCTTGATGAGAAGTATTGTGAGCGGGGTGGCCTATTTCTCATTGGCCCTACATCTTTTTTTAATCAAATGGGGCTCTTAGAGGCAAAACAAGTTAGGTTGCTCTCCTTTAAAAGATCTTCATATCTGGTAATTTTTATTTGGAGAGTTCGGACCTGGTAGTATCCTCAACATTTGTATATATTGAAGTACAATGAATCAGCCATAGCTTCAATGATTTGTGATTTCCTGTAGAAGCGTGTTTGTCTTATAACCTCCAAGGACGGTTCCAACCCCCATGGTAGGAACCCTTCTCCTCTCCCCTCCTACCAAAAACACTCCAGACTTAAATAACTTATCATTGTTTTCATTGCATCAATTTTCCCAGTGTGGGCAGTGTCTAGATACATTCATGGTGCGCCAATGAAGCATGCCATGATTTACACTCCACATTAGCCCCTCTTAATCCTGCTTGTAAATTCTTGGGCAATTTCCCAAAAGAATTTGCATGATCAAGTCGTAGAAAAACCAGTAATTAATATTAGTGCATATTGTTTGCAGGTTTAGTGCATCCGCACCTCCCTGAAGCATGCGCAGCTTTAGTCTGTCAAAAGCTAGTTTTTCTTTTGCCATGTTGGATGGGTTGTTTTCTTTGAGGATCGCAGTTTCTCCCATCTCCATTTGGGAGTCCATCTTGGTACTTTCTGGGTTTTAGAGATTCCCGATTGGGCATCTTTCGCCTGACCCTCTCCAGTAAGCATATCCAAAATATTTTAGAACTGGGTTGCAACTATTGTACACAATGGATTGTCTGCCTGTAGCGAATTTGACTTTTGCAAAGATCTGGAGTGACCCTGGTCTGTTTAGAGATTGTTGTGACATATCCTGAAACAGGGTTACTGTGTTGCTTTGAAATGTGAAGTCCTCCAGTCTTCTTGCATCTCTAACGATTCTGTCTGTTAGTTGGGAGGATCTCAGTTTTATCAAGAAGTCCCTGGGTCAGGTACCTTGTACTTTTCACAGCACTCCTACTCTACATGCCATAACAATCGGGACATCAAAGGCAGGAGGCCTATAAAGAGATTTGACAGGAACTTTATGAATTCGGAGTCTTCTTCTGAGTTTCTGATATTATTAATTCTGGCATTTTCTCTGCTCGATCTAGCCACCAGGCCAGTACATTTGCTTTTTAGTTCCTTCATTTCTCCTTCTAGTCAGAAGCAAGCTGCCTGGGTCTTCAACAAAACTGCAATATATTTCTTTTTATTGGTCACCCTTCCCCCTATTGCTGGAATGACTTTGTTCATTTCTGCCAGGGATGCTGTCATTTCTGCTTTCAAATTCTGCATTTGCATTGTTATTTTTTCAGATATTTTTTCTGATGTAGCTCTGCCAAAAAGATTTGAAGATCATCCTTAATTACTGAGGCTTCTGTGCAGCCATATTTTTTGCTGGTTACTGCTTTCTTTTGGGGTTGCTTGACTCTATAGTATTTTTAGACGTATCCCCAGAACACTTTAAGATCGCTCTCGGTGCTGTCAGATGTAGCTTTAGTCACAAAGGGCCTGATTATGATTGTGGTGGTTTTGGGATCGCCGTTGAAGTGGCGTTGGAGTCACAGCCTGATGACTAGGTGGTCCAACTGCCAAAATACGATGTTGGCGGTCCCACTGATGAAAGATCGCCGCCTCCAACAGGATTTCTACTTCTCACCTCGACGCCGCAACAGCATCTAATGGAGTGATTTCATCCCCTGTTCCCACCGTTGAGATTACGATGTACCTTACCTCCAAACCGACTGTGGCAGGAAGACCTCCACACTCGACCTGGTGGAAATGCAAGGTTTAAGGTAAAAACTTACCTTGTCTCCTGTTTCTATTACTCTTTTTGTCACAGATCCCCACGTCTAGGTCCCCCTTTTGCTGCAGACACTTGTCCATGAATGAAATCCACATCATCAGAATCACAGGTAAGGTCATTGTCCATTCATCCACGGTTGCAATGTCTGTGGCTTAGTTTTCCATTGGTGTAATACATATGTGTGTTTTTACAGACTTGTTTCATGAAAGAATACACATATATATTTGCACTGTGGCAAAAAAACACAAAATAAGTGAGATTTCTAGCACGAAGATCCCTCTCGGTTGGAAGACCACCACCACCAAACCATCAGCACAACGGTAACATCATAAGACGGCGGTCGAAAGACCACAGGCTCAGCGGTCTACTTGGGACCGCCTTGGAGGCAGTCCGGGGGTAAGACCGCCAGGCTCATAATCAGGGCCTTAGTGTTGCTTGCTGCAGCTGGGGTGTTTTGTATATTTGGGGTTTTACTCTATTTTACTTTTGGAGCTAGAATGATTTAAACAACTGTTTAGTTGGCCAAGGGAATGCTAATTTTTACATGCGATGGCCTCTCAGGTTACTCTGTTGTTTTTCATTCTCTTTGATAATGGTGTCCATATGCAATTCCGTGGCCCCTTCAGTGTTGTCTTGTGCTCTGAGCCCCTCAATAATTCCTAAAATACTAAGCTAGTCTGTAAAAATAATTTACATTTAAAATACTATTGTAAATTATTTTTGCAGACTAGCTTAGTGTTTTAGGAATTACTGAGGTTTGGTTTTCCTTGTGACAGATGTCTAATATCAGATCACTTTGGTTTGTATTGTTTCATTTGTAAAGCTGTTCATGTAAGATTTTCCTCAGCTCATAATGTAATTTTTTTCCGGTTGTATTTTAATTACATTGCTATAGTTTACTTTGTCAACAGTAAACAATAAGACTGTGACTGGACTCCAAACATTTGATAAATTATGTGTTATCTCCTTTTTCTGTATCCCTGTTTGTTCATTTGGTCCTCACCACCCTGGCAGCTTCTTCTACTGTTATCTCTACTTCCAAAAGGGTCCTTCTACAACTCATTCTGTCTACATGTGTTGCCAGAGTGAAATCCCTAGATCAGACATCTCCTAAATGTCACCATTTGCTGCTCTCAAAATTATTTGCTCACTGCTTGTGCAGCAATAGCTAAATTTAAGCTTATAATTATTTTTTCCCACTGCTTGCAACTAGGCTTCTATATCCTTACCGTGATCAACCTGGGTGAAGTATCAAGAGCCTACTGCCTTGCTTGTCTTACCTTTCAATGTAAAACATAGTTTTTGCTCTGTAACTGTATATGAGAGAATATTTATTATGATCTTTCTTCGAATCATTATTTTTCGGTTGGCTGTAAATGACTCTCTCATTATGAGTGGCCTGACAAATTTTGATGGGGTTTACTGATCCCACTGTATTTGCAAGCTGTGCATGAATATCTCCGTTTTTTATTTTTCACCTATGCACTTGAACTTCTCAATGTCTGAGAGAGTCACAAGAGAAAACATCCAGGAATTAATACAGAAACACTGACTTCTAGTCAAGACCTGCACCAGCTTCCTATTTCTGCATACCTTGAGTTCAGGCCTGTCCCTGTTCTTGAATCCTGTCTTGCTTTTCCTTGAGACAAATTTCTGTATTCAGTGTTTCTTGCTCCATTCTCGCCTGTCCTATCTTGCAGTTGTATTAGTATCTTCATTATTATTACCGGGGTACCATTCGGATTCTGAGGCTTGGTACCTCTTTCACAGCATGTCGGACTTAGCCCTCTCTGCAGGCCCATCCCCAAACCTTTTGCCTTCGCCCCTTCTGTTTTCTGCATTGTGTTTTGGTTAGCATCAGGACTTCGTACACTTTACCAAACTTTGTCAGTGCCTAAGTGCTTGTGTTCACTCCCTAAACATGGTAACATTGGCTTACATCAGATTGGCACATATAATTTACGTTCCCTTCAAAAGTGGCACTTCATGTACCCAGGGCCTGTATAATAAATGCTACAAGTGGGCCTGCAGCATTTATTGTGCCACCTTCTTAAGTAGCCCCTGAAAAAATGTTACAGGCCTGCTGTTGGGACGGAAAAGTCCTTTGCATGGTAAGAGACGTGTATTCCTGCCGTGAGTGCCCAACTATAAAGCTGTCTGGATCTCTAATACTGATTTTGATGTCATAGGAGAACACAGATCATGTGTGTGCACCATGGCATATGTCTGTCTCATGGACTGGGGCCTTGTTGGACTAGGAGGGGCCCCCAAAGCATTACCTTCATAGTGTTGGAAGGCTACTGCCGTCACCTGGAGTTAAGCAGCACAAGCGCAGTGGTGGCAGCATATGGAGTAGTGAAAAGTAGTAGTGAACAATACCTCTTTCCCTGAGTCACTAGCATGAGGCCTACAGGCAGCCCTGATCGCAGCCACAGACAACATCAGAGCCCTCCTGAACTGCAGGGAAATAGCAGCCCTTATCCTACTGGATCTGTGCACCACATTTGACACAGTCTCCCACCACATCCTGATCAACAGACTCCACCACATCGGGATCCAAGAAACCGCCCTCAGTTAGATAGCCTCGTACCTCACTGGCAGAACACAAAGAATATGCCTACCACAGTTCACCTCAGAGCCCAAGGGAATCATCTGTGGAGTCCCCAAGGATCATCCCTCAACCTGACTCTCTTCAACATCTACTTGAACCCCCTGGCCAACACCTTCAGATCACACGGATTCAGCATCATCTCCTATGATGACGACATACAGCTCATCCTCTCACCGCCCGCGGAACCCTCCACCAACAAAGCCAACTTCCATAGATGCATGATAAACATTGCAGACTGGATGAAGGACAGCTGTCTCAAGCTCAACATGGACAAGACAGAAGTCCTCATCTTCTGGAACAACCCCTCACCCTAGAACGACTCATGGTGGCCAACAGAACTCGCCACACCCTCCACCCCAACAGACCATGCCTGCAACCTCAGCATCATCCTGGATAGCAAGCTATCCATGAAGAAACAAGTCAATACAGTATCATCTGCCTGCTCCACACCCATCTCATGCTCCGCAAGATCTTCAGGTGAATCCCAACCAGAACCAGAAGACCCATTACTCAAGCCCTCATCACCAGCAGACTGGACTATGGAAACACACTCTACGTAGCAATCACAACATGCCTCCTAAAAAAACTGCAGACGATACAGAATGCAGCAGCATGACTCATACTCTACCTCCCCAAAAGGACCCAAATCACATCCCACCTCAGGAGCCTATACTGGCTCCCGTTTCAGAAGAGATGCCAGTTAAAGATGTTGACCCATGCCTACAAGGCCCTGCGCAACGAAGGAACAGCATATATCAACAAACACCTGACCTTCTACTAACTGACTGGACACCCCCGATTAGCATCCCTCTACCTTGCGGACACCCCACACATACGCAGAGCCAACAGCGGAGGTTGCTCCTTCGCACACTTGGCAGCCAAGGCCTGAAACAACCTCCCCCTTCACCTCAGGACTGCTCCACTGCTCCAGCAATTCAGAAGAAAGCTAAAGGCCTGGATGTTTGAATAATCAAACCCCCGTGCAGCAATCAAAATCTCCAGTGCCTCAAGACCCTCACAGTTAATTTGCCACACTCTATAAATGTCTGATTGATTGAGGTTCACTCCCCTTTTTAAAAGTACTGCTGCTGAGTGCTTAACACACCCTTGGCCTACATCATGTAAGTTGTGGAGTGCTGCGCAGCACAGGAGTAGTGATTGCATTGGTTGTATGTGTGCCTGGGTAGGGCACAGTACAAGGATTGAGCAGTACTGTGCAGGGCATGTGTAATTAGTACTAGGGGTGGGAGGAACTAGTGGAATTTGACTCTGAGGAATTACAGAAAAACTCTGCAAGAATCCGCAGAGTTCTGCCAACGGGCATAAATAGGCACATTAGGCTGCTTGTGCTGTGATTTAGTGCAGGGTGCGCGATCCACATTGAAAACCCAGTCACTACAGGAATTTGGCCAGAACTCCTCTTTACAAGAGTAACACAGAGTTGCCAAAATTCTCCCTAATTCCTCAGGCGGAATGGAATATTTTGCCCACCCCTAGTTAGTACATGTAGTGGATTTGTGTATGCCAAGAGTAATACATTTCATGAGAGATTCAGTGCAGTGCAATGCATGTGTGGATAAAACATATGCTAAGTGTATATGCGCTTGCGTGGGGTACAATATGAAGGGTAAATTGTTGTGCAGGATGCATATAGTGAGTGTGTGTATGTTTGTAAAGAGCACACGCTATATAAATATAGAGAAGCTTCAGTGCTGAACAGTGTGCACAGAATGAGTATGTGTGCTGGATACATGTGTACATGTCAAGGCACAATGCACGGAGGAATAGTGATGACCTGAAAGTGTGCTATAAATGTACACTGAGTGAGTGTGCCTGCAATGGTAAATTGTATGGAGGATCCTGGGTTCAATTTTGGGATGCAAAGGCTTGCTTGGTAAAGACATGAGGAGGAGGAGACAGATTTGGGTATTGCTCTCATTCGTGTGAGCTATGTGGGGGCATGCTAGAGGAAAAAGGAAGAGACTCCCTTTACATTTCAAAATGCTGTTCTTTGATTCCATGATAGATCATAAGGAAGGGGCCTGACTACTTCTCAGGAAGGGAGATAGGTGTGAGAAGTTGGCCTGGCATATGCTGTCCACTAATTATAGTGGGCACCTTGCACCAGTCCAAATCGACTCTTATGGTAGGTAGGTTAAAGACAACCTTATTGAAAGCTATCCTAGTGGTAGCTATGGAGAGCAGACTTCAGGCTAAGTCTTGAAGGAATGTAAAGCAGCTTGTTTTACCAGTCTATAATCTCTTGAGTGACCAAATGAAAGAGCACCACACCAGGTATATATTCAAAATATATGTATTTATTACTAAACACACCCCTCTAGTCTCTTTATGAGGCTAGAGTTCGAAGTACATAGGTTATAAGATCTTAAATCACAATAATAGCACAAATACACGTTTGGGCCCTAGGGCGTACCAAACCATATACCAATAAAGTGGTATGCGAACCACGACTGAACTAGACACTAGGCCTAGAGCCTCTAGAAGTGCTTGGACCACAAGGAACCACCCAAGGTAGTGACACAGGGGACCCACGGGAGACGCGTGCAGTGTAAATACACAACCGCAATACGCCGTTAACTTCTATGGAGAAAGTCGGGATCGGGAAAATAGAGGAAAGGGACACTTAAAATAGGACTAGGACAAAACCCTTTGAGATCTAGGACTTTGAAGAGTCTCTACCCACAGGAGCACCCGGAGTACTCGTGTTACCTCACCCAGGGAAGCCGGGTGCATAGGTGCCTTTCGGGGTCGGGTTTCAGTCGTCGTTTCGTATGGCGATCTGCTGCAAAGTGCTGCTGGCGACCAGGAGAAAAGTGTCCGGGTGGATCCAAGAGTGGATCGGAGTTCTGAAGAACCTGAAAGCAGAGGGGACAGAGTCTGGGTCACTAGCCAGTGACCAGGGAGGTGATGGACAGATGCCCACCGATGTCGAGTGCTTCAGGTGCAGTGACGGTCGTCTTGACTCTTCAGCCACGAGGTCCGGGAGGCGTTGTCGGCAACCAGGAGCAGGATTCGGGCTGGTGCTCGATGTCTGTCGAGTGCTGAGGTGTCGGCGACCGGATTGGACCCAACAAGCCTTGGCAACGGCAAGTCTTGAGTAAGATGTAGATCGTCGATGATGCAGACCAGCAAGGTCTGGAGAACTCACCCAGCGAGGGTAAGTGAGGGCAGGCCTGGAGCAACCAGGATGCCAAGTAAAGAAAAGATTGGCCTTCGTCAAGGGCTACTAGCCAACGGGCTAGCGACCGCGAAGGAGCCTCGTGACACTGTACGTGGAGCTGGCTTACAGGACACTCGTGGAGTGGGGGCCAGTGATCTTCGGTGCAGGTGGTGCTGGAGGCTAGGGCTACTCGGAGCCCAAAGCACGACTTCTTGGGAGACCCAGAAGATGGTGCACTTGCAAGTGTGCTCGGTGTCCAGGGGTCACAGTCTCAAGTCACCCACGATAGCCACGGGCCTCAGCTTTGCTGGGGACTCAGGGTAGCCTCGGGGAAGTCTGAGAATCCACCTCTGGTGATGCGATGACCTCGGCGTCCGACGGGAGCTTCAGTGATGCGAAGCCGGACAGATGCTTCTTTGGTGCCTGCCAAGCAGGGGAGTCACTCCTTGACCCCAAGGGAGATTCTTCAGTCCTCTAATCTTGTCGTAGAGCGTCGAAGGTCCAGGATTCAGTGTCAGAGTTTCGTCCAGGTATAATCTAAAGTCCTAAGGACTGGGTTCCTACCTTTATTCTAAAAATAGGCGATGGACTACTCTGTGGCCCCACCTATGGGTGGGTCAGGGCAGAGGGGTGGCTACACCCTTTCCCTTTGTCCAGTTCGCGCCAAAGCAGGGGCTGCAAGCCCCTGATCCGGTTTGAACTGGGGTATGCACGGGGACACCAAATGTGCCCCCAGTGCAGGACTTCAAAGCACCCGAAAGTGCTCCCGCCCAGCCCCAATACACATTGTCCTGTCTGGGGAGGTGGTCACACCTCCCTGGGACAGGAAACCTATTGTCCAGGCCTCCCCTGCCGGAGTTTCGTCCAGCAGCAGGAGGCCAGACTCGTGTCTGTGGCAGCAGCATCCATTTTGTGATGCCAGGGCTCTGGAAAGAAGTTACCGGACTCGTCAGAGTTAACATGCCTTTCCCTCTAGAAGGGTGGAATGCTACCCCCGCCGCCAGGATTGGCGGGGGGTAGTATTCCAAGATGTTTGACACCAAACACGACATGTTTAGGTGCAGCCATTCCATAGTTAGCATTTTACCGCGAGGATATAATGCGTTTAAGAGTATATGGTCAGGCTGCACTACAAACAGCATCAGAGATGGTCTCCGAACGCTGCAGAGGGGCCCTGCTCACGCAGGGGCACCCTCTCACATAGGAACCATGCACTCTGCCTTTAGGATTGATAAGGCCTGCCTTAGGAGTGACTTATAGGTTTATATGTGTGTATGCATTTAGTGATATAGGTAACCTATACCACAGCAAGGGGTGCATGCACCACCTTACCCAGGCTGCAGTAGCAGACCTGTGGTGTCAGTTTGGATGGCCTTCCAGGGGTGGCATAATACATGCTGCAGCCCCTGGCAGGCCTCTGAGGTACCTATGCCCTGGGTACATAGTATACCATATACTAGGGACTTACAAGGGCACTCCAGATCCCAATCGGTGATGTGCCTAAGGCACATGGAGACCCTTTTAAAGAGGAAACAGCTAGGCTGGGGTTCTGAATAGCAGGGCCCCAGCCAGACTAATGTCGAAAACCAGTGAAGCATCAGCAAAAAGTGGGGGTACCCATGTGAAGCAGATCCTACTCTCCTACAATAGGGCTTACAAGTGAATCATAAAGAGTAGGCTGTGGGCCTGGGATTAACATTTTGATGTACATATCACTGTGGCTGACATCCAGGTGTGACCTCTGGTCACTCCCATGAATTGTGTTGCGGACAATCAACCTTCTGGGGCAGATCTCTTTCTTGGAGGATGAAAAGGAGAAGTGCCCACTTCTAAAGAAACAGAATCCCAACATAAAACTTCAAGACCCAGACCCTAAATTAATTTTCGGACCCGATTACGACTTTGCCAGTGCGGTGCTGGGTCTGCCCCGCCGCCGCACCACCAAAGCTGTGGTTGGGCCGCCCCGCAGATTAGGAGTTTCCTCCTGTCTGGTGGGCTTTTTTTAGCATTCCCATGGCGGTGCCTCTAAAAATGGGTACCCCAATGGAAGCGCCAAAAACAGTTCCTGCACAGCAACTGGTGTGCATGCACACAGGGGCAACCATGTTGTGCCCCGCTGTGTGCATCCACAGGGCAGAGGGAGGAGGAACAGCCATGAAAACCCTGGAGGAGAGGAAGCATATGGATCCTACACTGCCGCAACACCGCCAGGGAATGGCGGTTCCCTGGAGGCTGCGGCAGGGCTGTGGCGGTCTGACCACTCGACTCCTTATTGGGCGGTCGGGAGACCGCCACCGCTGCGCCCCGGCATGTCTGGCGGTCTGTGGATAGCCAGATTCATAATCAGGGCCTCAGTGTCTGGAAAAGGACTATAAGAAGAGGAGTTTGATATTCCTGAAATGTCTTCTGCAAAGCAACCGGATGGGCTGTGTGAGAAAGGAAAGCTCTGCAAGACATCTGCACAGGACTGGGGGCCAAGGCCTGCTAGTCACGCAACGTGATGTACTGACGGCGTAAGGGTCTTGTAAATGGGGCAGATTTACAAGCCCCTTGCACCGCCGGTGCATCACGTTGCGTGACGCACCGGTGGCGCAGCCTGCTAAGTGATATTTACAAGAACAGGTAAAGTCACCCTGCGTGACTTAACCTGTGCTTGTAAATATCGCCCCTGTTCACGCAACACTTTGCGTGTTAGGGACGTGACATGGGTGTTGCTGTGGGTGTTCCCACGCAACACCCATGTCCACTGATGCATTTCCAGATTTACGAGCAATCGTAAATCAGGAAATGCGTCAGAATGCTATGGGTGGCGTAGCGAGGTGCAACGTGGAAAAATGTTTTAATTTCTCCTTGTTTTTTTCCTCTTTCAATGCGTGCTGCATTCTACAGCACACATTGGAAGAGGAAATCACCTCAATTGATTGTTTTTGTGCAGGAAGGTGCCCCTTCCTGCACAAAAACAATCTACCCACGACGCAGGCATCCTTGCACCATGGTGTAAGGGTGCCTGCGCCGGCGCATGGCAGCAGTTTGTGCGCCAGCGCAGGGGGAAGCCCAGAAATGAGACATATTGTTGTAAATAAGTTGCATCCCTGTGCTTTGCAACTAACGCAGCGCGGCGCAGCAAAATGACTTGCAATCTATATCAGAACAAGAAGACAAATGTTAATGTATTTTTTGACTTTTTTAAATATGGGGATCAAATTCTCGTCAGAACATTAAACAGAGAGAGAAGAAGAAGCCTGTTGAAGTCGGCAAATGCCTCCTTCCCCGTTTTTGCTCACGGTCGTCTCCTTGTATTTTAATAATGAGACGTCGGGCATGGGAGACCGGAAACAACAATGGACTACATGTATAATAAATAGTGCTAGGCCTGTGGAGTATTAATGCATACTACCCAAATGTACATTGCCGTTTGCGTTAATAAACCACGCATTTTACAAAAGAAAGTGGGAGAAAAGGGTTATTCCTCCTTCCCTTGCAAGGGAATGCTCAAATGCTGCGCGACCATTCATGCAGTTGTAAAGCATCCACTACCGAAGGCAGATGTTATCTAAGCGCCAATTGGAGGCAGCAAGTTTCAGAGAGCTTCTACTGCGCATGTGTGCAAACTGCCAACATTGTAGTGGGCATACAGAAGTCCCACTGACCATTGCAAGCTCTGCCAGAGGCTCCACAGTGAGTCCCTTTATTTGGTATTACAGCCCGTTTCAGTTTAAAAAAATGGGGTCGCATTGCAATCACATTGAGAAAGTGAATGGTTAGACAAGGTCTTCTGGTCCTTGCAAGTATACGTCGCTGCATTCAAATGCTGTGTGCATTACAGCACACGGCCAATATCTGCATCATTAATAGTAATGATGTTGGCAGTGTGCAGTACACTCAACACAGTCCCATTGCGCAGCAAGTGACTAGTGAATTATTTGATTCACAAAATGTAATGCTGTTTGCAGAGTAAAATGAAGCATTACACTGCAAGCCTTATTTGAATCTGGACTAAAATGTAAAACAATCACATGTTCACTACACAGGCGAATATGAGAAAAATAACAATCTATATCCTAAGCAAAGTTATCATCAAATACATTCAGGCACGCATAGTATTAATGTTACACCTTTAAATGACAGCACGCACTGCAGTTAAATATCTGTACTTAGTTTTAGCATGATGCAGCTATTTCCTGGTCATATGAATTTGGTTGTGATGTAATCTAGTAATGAACAATAACTGCTGTGAAATCAGTTTCATATTTAAATGCCTTATGAATTGATTTCTCCAATTTTCCATTTTCTCTAATGGAAAGTCTTATTCTATTTGTCTTGTTGATCTGGCACCAAAACCTTTGTGGAGCCGACACAGAGAATGATTTAAATAAGAGTCACGAGGTCTTACATTACATTGAAAATCATTTGAAATTGACTGATTTTTTTTCTTCCAAAGATCATTCTTTTTGCCATTCACCCTCGGTATAATCTGTCGTCTTCCATTATAAACAATTTAGATCCCCTTTACACATTATCCAAAATGTTTGGCCAAGAGAAAGGTGTTCTAATGGGGTGAGAGTGCAACGGAAGTTAAATCATCTCTACATGACAAGGCGGAAAGCTCCTAATGGAACCTAATGGAATCTAAATATTAAAGTGTGCCTTTCTCTGTCCTAATACAAATGACAAATGGCTCCTGAGCCAACAAACTATTTAAAAAAAAAAAATGTAAATGAGTTTTGTATGAATTTTCTTTTCTAATCTGAATTGCATTAATTCTTGAAGACAATTTTTTTTGTGTTTAAATCATTATTCTTCTGCACAATATCATATACTACATGAAGGTTACTATGGTATCTGCATACAATGGTATGGTTGGAAGTGCCCCTCCATTCCCAGTCAGAAAAAATGCAAATGACGTACTTAATAAGGCGTTGGTTTGTTTCAAGGAATTAAGAAACCATTGTTCCTTAAATTAAAAATAGAATAGCCTTTACAGCTTAGTTTACGACAGTGTACCTATTTGGATAAACTCATCTCCATTTACTCCATACAATATACAGAATGGATTTTGCAGAATTCCCTACCAAAGAGCAAGCAGAATAGGTTAGCAATGTAGCATTCGTAGGGGCTTATTTAGAGTCTGGCAGACGGCAGAGGAGATACAGTCTAAGGCACTTGTAGTACGGCAGAAGGGACATCTGTCACATTTTGACGGATTATTCCACCCCAAACTCTAAATAAGGCCCTTAGTTTTCAGTTAAAGATTTATAATGGGAAAAACAAATGCTGATAACATGCAGCATATTTCATTCTAGGGTTCTGTGAACGCGCTCCATTGTTACACACTTTTGAGCTCGATGGTCAATACCATATGAATCTTTCTTCCTATGCAACAGATCTGAGCTGTCAGAAAAAAAGTGGTATCTAGTGCTATTAACACCGAGCAATACAAACAAATCAATTTCAGTAAGTTGAAACCAAAACCTCGGACATACAAGGCTTGAAAGATGCAATTTCTTCTTCTAACACCACAATATCATCCTGCAACCATCATGAAAGATGCTGACCTCAAACCCAAAGTATTTACCAGGGCAAGGCCTCTGGGCTTCCTTCTTCACGGAAACCTAAAGAGCACACCTTTGTGTAATCAATTTACTATTGCCAACCCAGTTTTAGACTCACAATACTATCTCCCTTATTATTAGTTGCATTGGGTACAACTTTCACGTACCAAGCTCTTATTGAAATATCACATTACATTGAGGTTGTTAAGTCTATACAGTGTTCCACTTATGTTAGTTACGTAGGTGGCTGTTATATCAACTGAAGATGAAATGTGTTTCATGTTGAGATACACAGTGTGAAGGATGAAACTGAAAGTCAAGAACGTGAGTGGAAGAAGGAAACCATGTAAACAATATTTAGTAGACTTTAATCGGTGTTGACTGGATCACTCAAAAAGATTTATATTGTTGGAATGTCTCTCATCCGTGCATGACATGTTTTAGGGATGGTGAACTTGCCCTAGTTTAGTTGTCGCAAAAAGACTGTTTGTTAGATTTGTCATCCTTAGGGTGATCTTCCCCCAAGTTTTTTTCCTGCTTAGCTCCTCTTTTTGCTGATTCTTTTTGTTGGCCTTAGGACTCTGAGCACTTTACCACTGCTGACCAGTGCTAAAGCGCATGTGCTTCTCCCCTAAACATGGTAACACTGGTGTATACACAATTGGCATATTTAGTTTACTTGTAAGTCCCTTGTAAAGTGGTATATATATATACCCAGGGCCTCTAAATTAAATGCTACTAGTGGGCCTACAGCACTAATTGTGCCACTCACACAAGTAGCCTTTCAAACCTGTCTCAGGCCTGCCATTGCAGGTCCTGTGTGTGCAGTTTACTGCAACTTCAAGTTGGTATTTAAAACCCTTGGCCAAGCCTTAAACTTCCCTTTAATTACACATAAGCCACCCTAAGGTAGACCCTACGTAGTCCATAGGGCAGGGTGCTGAGTAAGTAGACGGTAGGATGTGTACTAGTAGGTTTTGCATGTCTTAGTAGCGACAAACACCCAATTCATTTTTTACTACTGTGAGGCCTACTCCTCTCATAGGTTAGCATTGGGAATTTCCTAATACACTTTAAGCTGTAATTCCTGATTAGAAAGGAGTATTTGGATCAAGTTTTGTATCTTTGGACTGGTAATGATAAATTCTCTTTACTGGTAAAGTTGGATTTAACAGTACTGTTTTAGAAATGCCACTTTTAGAAAATGCAAAAAGAACAATTGATGGACAGAATGCAGAACAATGTCATACATTCACCCCAGTACACAGATCTGGGTCTAAATCCATCGTTTTTTTGCTCACCATTCCATTCCAGTTGGGACCTAGCCATATGCAAATCAGTCTTAACCCTGCGCCCAATGGGAACAGTCCAACCCGAACTGCCAGGCCAAGTCCTCCCTGGACTGGAAACAAGCATCCTAGGACCAGTTTTGGGGTTTCACCCCTCATCAGCCAAGATAACTTGAATCCAGTGGCATGGAGAGCACGGGACCCACGTCTGAGCATACCCGTCCCACTCGGGGTGACAAATGCAAAAAGAACAATTGATGGACAGAATGCAGAACAATGTCATACATTCACCCCAGTACAGAGATCTGGGCCTAAATCCATCGTTTTTTTGCTCACCATGCCAGTCCAGTTGGAACCCAGCCATATGCAAATCAGTCTTGACCCTGTGCCCACTGGGAACAGTCCAACCCGAACTTCCAGGCCAAGTCCTCCCTGGACTGGAAACAAGCATTCTAGGACCAGTTTCAGGGTTTCACCCCTCATCAGCCAGGATAGCTTGAATCCAGTGGCAAGGAGAGCACGGGACCAACATCTGGGCATACCCATCCCACTCGGGATGACAAATGCAAAAAGAAAAATTGATGGACAGAATGCAGAACAATGTCATACATTCACCCCAGTACAGAGATCTGGGCCTAAACCCATTGTTTTTTTGCTCACCATGCCTTTCCAGTTGGGACCTAGCCATATGCAAATCAGTCTTGACCCTGCGCCCAATGGGAACAGTCCAGCCCAAACTGCCAGGCCAAGTCCTCCCTGGACTGGAAACAAGCATCCTAGGACCGGTTTTGGGGTTTCACCCCTCATCAGCCAGGATAGCTTGAATCCAGTGGCATGGCGAGGACGGGACCCACGTCTGGGCATACCCGTCCCACTCTGGATTTCTTTCCACCCCCAACAGCATCGGGAGCTGGGGAAGAGCTTCCCCAGCTCCCGAGGCTGTTTAGATGGTTTCCCTGAGATGACGATCAGCACGCACGTCGCACTATCATTTCAGTGAAACCGAAACTGAAATGAGCCTTGAGGCTCATTTCAGTTTCACTTTCTATGTGCTCAGGGGGCTATCTCAGCCCCCTGAGCATGTAGAAAGATGGGAGAGGTATCATTGGAAAGGGGAGAATCTCCCTAGTGAATCCCTGCTTGGGGATCGCCCCAGGAGGGCGATCCCCAAGCAGGGATCCACTCACTAGGCACCAGGGAGGGGAGAGCCGCCCCTTGGGCAAGGGCCTTTGCTCCCCCATAATTGTTTGGGTGAAGTCAGTCTTTCTGCCCCCTCGGGGGGGCAGAAAGCCCACTAGAAACCAGGGATTTATTTTACTCTGTAAATTAGGGGTGGGGGCTGCCCAATATGGGCATGCCAATGCCCCCACCCCCTTGCACAGTTACAGTCTTTCTGCCCCCTCGGGGGGGCAGAAAGCCCACTAGACGCCAGGGGTTTTTTTTACAATTAATTTAGGGGTGGGGGCTGCTCAAGATGGGCATGCCAATGCCCCCACAAAATGTCAGTCTTTCTGTCCCCCCGGGGGGCAGAAAGCACCCTGAGTACCAGGGATTTTTTTTATAGGCCCCGGGTGGGGGCTGCCCAGAATGGGCATGCAAATGCCTCCACCCTACCCCCCAAAGAAAGCAAAAGACTTTCTGCCCCTCCAGGAGGCAGATGGGTCAATAGCCCCTGATCTGCCCCCCGGGGGAGCAGAAAGCCTACTAAGCGCCAGGAAGGTTGTTTCTTTATATAGGTAGGGGTAGGGGCAGGCCAGAATGGGCATGCCAATGCCCCCACCCCCAAAAAAAATTCTACAGTCTTTCTGCCCCCCAGGGAGAGCAGAAAGCCCACTAGCCACCAGGGGATTCTGGGCAGGAAAACGTTGGGAGCTCCACGCAAGCCATACCTCGCTGGACTCCCCCGGGTGTCTAGTTTTCAGAAATGTGTGGGTTTGGTAGGTTTCCCAAGATGGCCACCGAGCTCGGGGCCAAAAACCCAGGTGACCCCCCTTGCAAAACCAGGTTGTTTTGTGATAGGTAATTTTGATGTTTCCTCAATACGTTTTGGGCCCTTGCCTGTAGCGGGTAGTTGACCCACCCACGCGAGTGTGGTACCATTTTTCTCAGAAGACTTTTGGGAATGCGGGGTGGGTGGAATTTTCTGGATCCACACAGATTCCAGAGCTTTCCACCACAGAAATGTGAGGAAAATGTGGTTTTTTTGACAAAGTTTGAGGTTTGCAAGGGATTCTGAGTAACAGAACCTGGTTAGAGCCAGACAAGTCACCTCATCCTGGATTTCCCTGGGTGTCTAGTTTTCAAAAATGTATAGATTTGCTAGTTTTCCCTAGGTGCCGCCAGAGCTAAAGTTCAAAATCTACAGCTAGGCACTTTGCAAAAAAAGGATCAGTTTTCACTGTGAAAATGTGGTGTGTCCACGTTGCGTTTTGGGCTGTTTCCTGTCACGGGTACTAGGCCTACCCACACAAGTGAGGTACCATTTTTCTCGGAAGACTTTGGGGAATGCGGGGTGGGTGGAATTTTGTGGTTCCACGCAGATTCCAGAACTTTCCACCACAGAAATGTGAGGAAAATGTGTTTTTTTTTAGAAAGTTTGAGGTTTGCAAGGGATTCTGGGTAAGAGAACCTGGTGAGGGCCAGACAAGTCACCCCATCCTGGATTCCTCTGGGTGTCTAGTTTTTAAAAATGTATAGTTTTCTAGGTTTCCTTAGGTGCCGGCAGAGCTAGGGTTCAAAACCTACAGCTAGGCATTTTGCAAAAAAAGGGTCAGTTTTCACAGTGAAAATGTGGTGTGTCCACGTTGCGTTTTGGGACGTTTCCTGTCGCGGGCACTAGGCCTATCCACAAAAGTGAGGTACCATTTTTCTCAGAAGACTTTGGGGAATGCGGGGTGCGTGGAATTTTGTGGATCCACACAGATTCCAGAACTTTCCACCACAGAAATATGAGAACAATGTTGTTTTTTTTTTACAAAGTTTGAGGTTTGCAAGGGATTCTGGGTAAGAGAACCTGGTGAGAGCCAGACAAATCACCCCATCCTGGATTTCCCTCGGTGACTAGTTTTCAAAAATATATAGGTTTGCTAGGTTTCCTTAGGTGCCAGCAGAGCTAGGATTCAAAATCTACAGCTAGGCATTTTGCAAAAAAAGTGTCAGTTTTCACTGTGAAAATGTGGTGTGTCCACGTTGCGTTTTGGGACGTTTCCTGTCGCGGGCACTAGGCCTACCCACACAAGTGAGGTACAATTTTTCTCCGAAGACTTTGGGAAATGCGGGATGGGTAGAATGTTGTGGATCCATGCAGATTCCATAACTTTCCACCACAGAAATGTGAGGAAAATGTGTTTTTTTTTACAAAGTTTGAGGTTTGCAAGGGATTCTGGGTAACAGAACCTGGTGAGAGCCAGACAAGACACCCCATGCTGGTTTCCCCTGGGTGTCTAGTTTTCTAAAATGTATAGGTTTGCTAGGTTTCCCTATGTGCCGGCAGAGCTAGGGTTCAAAATCTACAGCTAGGCACTTTGCAAAGAAAGGGTCAGTTTTCATTGTAAAAATGAAGTGTGTCCACGTTGCGTTTTGAGCCGTTTCCTGTCGTGGGCACTAGGCCTACCCACACAAGTGAGGTACCATTTTTATCGGGAGACTTAGGGTAACACAGAATTGCAGAGAAACTGTTATTACCTATTGACTTTCTATGCATTTCTGCCTTCCAAATGAAAGACAATGTGTAAAAAAGAAGTCACTTTGAAAAATGACCTATAATTCTCATGCTAGTATGGGTACTCACAATTTCAGAAATGTGCAAATAGCTACTGTTTCTAAACTCTATATTTTGTTCCAATTTCAGAAATTTATAGGTGTCTTTCATCCCAATTTTTCACTGTATATATTTTCCCAAATTAATTGCTATATACCCGGTACATAATAAAAAACCATTGCAAGATGCTGCTCAGTTATTGGCTCTGGGTTCGTCGGGTTCTTGGTGAAACTACAAGTCCTATATATCCCCACAACCAGAAACGTCAAACGGATGTAATGGTATATTGCTTTTAAACATCTGTCATAATTAAAAGAAGTTACAGGTGAAAACGTTGGCACAAATGGCTGTTTTTTTCAACTCATTTTCAATTTTTCCTATTTTCAACTGTTTGTTTCTATCAAGAAACCTTGAAGGATCTACACAAATGACCCCTTGCTGAATTAAAAATGTTGTCTACTTTTCTAAAATGTATAGCTTTCCAGGATCCATTATTGCTTTCATACCCTTTTCTACCATTAACTGGAAGAAGGTTGAAAGCACAGAAAATAGCAAAAATAGGCTATGTCCCAGTAAAATGCCAAAACTTTGTAAAAAATGTTGGTTTTCTGACAAAATTCTGTCAGTCCCTGAAAGCTGGGGAAATTTTGATTTCAGCCCCACAACTCCCTTGTTGATACCATTTGCAGGGGAAAAAATATATGCTTTCATTTGCAGCACTTTTTTCCCATTTTAAAAAATGTTTTTTTCTTTCCGTATTTTGGATAATTTCTGGGTCCCCTCCAGGGCAATCCACAAACCCTGGGTACCTTTAGAATCCCCATGATGTTGGAATAAAAGGATGCAAATTTGGCGTGGATACCTTATGTGGTCAGAAAGTTACAGGGGCCTAAGCGCAAACTACCCCAAATAGCCCAAAAAATGGCTTAGCACAGGGGGGAAAGGCCTAGCAGGGAAGGGGTTAAGCAAAAAATGTCCAAACCCTAGAAACTAAATAGTGAGCACATTGTGAGTCTGAAGTGCATGAAATTTACAAAGTGAAACTGAAAGAAAGTATTTGGCAGTATTTGAGTTGCCAAAGTATTTGGCCACTCAAATTCTGTAAACATTTAAAGTCCAACAAGATTTTTCAGGATTTTCAGGAACACGGTTGTCCCTCTACAGCAAGCAATATATCTCCATTAACGCTCCTTAGTAATTGACTTGCTGCTTTATTTCATGAGAATGTTCAAACCATGAGGAAGAAACATTTTAATATGATCTCATTGACAGACAAAACTACTGCTGAGGAAATAGAAAAATCTATAATTTACAATATAAGTGTATTTTCTCACAAATCCCTTGTATTAATGCACAAATTGATTGATTTGCACAAAAGGTCTGGTTCACCATATGATGGATATTGTCTGGGTAGATAACTTAGAAAAGTAAAAGTAAATGGCATAATCTTCACACACTCATGCAAGTGATCTTTGTTAAATGATCTCTAGTCCCTGATAAATCCACTGCCAATTGATCGTTATTTTGACCTCTTGCAGACCTAATAGATGGTACCTATAACAGACACGGCTGGTACAGGTTAGCGGCGGGGCGGGCAGAAGTAAACAGACGGGAGGATAGGGAAAATAAAATTTAAAAAAAATAATAAAACCACTTACCTTGTGCTCGCTACATCACTGACTCACCAGCAGATGGCCCTTTGAGGCACACCTACACCCTCTATTGTGTGACTATCTGGGAGGAATTCACAAAGTCAAACTGTCACCTACACCCAGTCCTGTGACCCAAGACAGGCCATAACCACTAAGGGGCTAAAGGCAGGAACATTCCAACTTTCTAAAAGTGGAATTTTCCAAATTGTAATGAAAAGTCCCACTTTTCCATTATAAGGGTTTAGCATTACTGTTTCATAGGTACCAAACATGACATATCTACCTGCTCCCAATTAGGAATTACAGCTTATTAAATGCAATAAGGAATCCCCAATGTTATCCTATGGGAGGGGTAGGCTTCCCAGTACTACCAGGACATGTAGAACTTAAAAGTATATATCTAACTTTTTAATTACACAGCACCCTTCCCTATGGGCTGCCTAGGTCCTACCTTAGCGGTGACTTATATGTAATGAAAGGAGAGTTCGATGCTTGGCAGGGGGTTTAAATTCCAAGTCGACATAGCAGTATAAAACTGCACTCAGGCTGCAGTGTCAGGACTGGGACATGATTTATAGTGCTACTTAAGTGGGTGGCACAAGAAGTGTTGCAGGCACACTGCCAGCATTTTATTTACAGGCCCTGGGTACACGGTAAACCACTCTAAAAGGGACTTTTGGTAAATTAAATATGACAATTAGGTATATGCCAATCAAACCATGTTTAGGGAAGTGAGGACAAGCACTTTAGCACTTGCTACCAGTGGTGACGTGCACAGAGTACTAATGCTAATAAAAACGAATTTCAGCAAAAATGGGAAGTAAGTAGGCAAAAGGTTTGAGGAAAGCCACCCTAAGGCTGACAGGTCTAACAGCCCCATGCACCTCCATACTTGCGCCTGACACTGGTGTACAGTTCCATTATGGTTGGGAACCATCTAACTTAGAAAACTCTCTGAAACACAAACTTATCCCCATTGCATTTCAACCCATCAATCTTTGTTATATTCCTCCCAGTTATGCTTCTTTGTTCTCCTGTTTCTCCTTTCCTAGAAAGACCACCATTGCACATTAGGTCCACCACCATCTTGGAAGCCTATGAAAAGTACTTAAGTATGTCTCTTGAGAGTAAAAGCTTCCATATTTCCAATTGAGGGTCACTGAGCCATCACCTTGTCACTGACAAACCTCATCACTCTACCTCAAGTGAAATTAGCCGAATTCTTGTATTATCCTTTGTAAAATTACTAAAAATGCCAAAAAAATACAAGCTATTCCACAAAATGCTAGTGCTGCATTTTGCGCTATTTTTTAGAAAGAAATGTGTTCTCATGTCCATTTTGGTCATGGTGCTTAACGAGATTAGTTTGAAATGTTTGAAACTACACAAGATTCCACTGGCGTAAATGACATCTCAAATGGGCTTGAAAAACATTCCCAGTCAAATATTCTCTGAAGTATTGTCAAGGAAAATGAAAGAAACTCTGAAACAGTGCCCATTCCAAATCATTTGGCCCAATGAACCATTTACTAACCAGTAATGAGTGTTAAGAACCAAAATATGTAGTTATAGTTTGGCTCTTAAAATTCCAACTCGTTGTGAGTTGTAATTCAACCAACCTCATAAATATTAATGAGGTAGGGTGCAAAATATATCTCACTACGTTTGTAGGCCATCTCAAAAATGGTGGCCAGCTGGTGTCAGCAGGCCATCATATCTTTGATTGCTTTGTAAAAGATAAGCAAACCTTTTTCTTTAAATGCAGTTCATTTTCCTTAAAGGAAATGGGGCTGCATTAAAAAAAATATTGTTTTTTTTTTTTAAAGTTTGTTTAAGAGTTGCAGTGGACCCTTGGATCACTGCTGACTCTTGAACAAACTTGTTCTTTACATTTTCCATTACCACCTCCTGTGAGATATCATTAAAATGTAAATGTTTTGGGACCTGATTTCAGTTGTATAACATTGATACATATGATATTGATTCTTTGGTTGGAAGGGACGACTAAAGCACATTCCTTCCACATACCAAATTGGTATCTGTAAGAAATTCGGTTATTAGTTGAGATGGGTGAGAGCCACACTCAAATAATAAACATCATCCATGTCAAGTGAACCACAAAAGTCACTAAATAAACCAGTGCTTCACCATCTGGTGGCTTGTCACAAAAGGAGTGAGGCTTCACTTAGAGGCAATATGTAATGTATTTATGCAGCACTTAGCAGTAATAAACTTAAAATACAACAACAGAAAAAGTCAAAAGTGCAGGCCAGCTGCAATGGAGTGCGGGTCGGATACAGGGACCAGGTGCATCCTGATTTTTTTGCGAGAAGCACTCATCAACAGGTTGTCAGCGGTCAGCCTGCACGCTGAATCCAGAGAGGGGATTGTCAACAGGGGGTTGCTAGCCTTGGTTGGAACTTCACATTGGTGGTGAGTGATCATGGGTGTAAAGAGGTGGTCAACAATCACAACTTCGCGTTGGCAGGAAATTCAGGGTGGTTGCTATCACTGTTAAGAGCTCTGGACAGTGAAGTCTGGGGACCTTATTCGGGAAGGTTGTGTTGACAGTCACATGCAGGCTCCTTGTTGGGCTCGGTGGACTCTGCTCTTGTTCGCAATGAGACCTGCAATGGTTGTTTAAGACATAAAGAGCCCAGTTCCTCTCCTTTTCACCTAGTGTCAATTCTTGCAGTTTTAGGGTTGAAGGAGTGCACTCTAACACCAGCCAAGGGTCCAGGACCTGGGGTGCCCCTCCTGGGGTTTAGAATTAGAACTCACCTCAGCAGAGGCCAACAGCAGGTTTCAGGCAGGTCTGGTGGTACTGGGCAGCCTGACAGTTGTAGGAAAGGCTTCTTGTAGCTTGTGCCTGTGTAGATGAAACAGGAGGTCAGCCAACTGACCCTTGGAGTCACTTCTGGGCTCCTGGGTTAAAGGCAAGCAGGTCTAGTCTTCCTTCAGGCTTCAGACAATAGGGCAATCTTTCTTCTGAGTCTCCACAGGTCCAGGAGTGTTCTGATGAGAGGTTCTGAGGGCGCCACTTTTATACCCAGTGTCACCCTGTGTGGGGGGTATGGCCTTTGTCCAACCCTAAACTGGTTCTGGTCAGTTTTCCTCTCTTCCCTGGGTTTGGCTCCAAGCTGTCTAAGGTAAGAAAGGGCAGCCAGGCCCAGGCATGTTCTGCATTTGCCAGTGACAGGGTGGTTATCTTCAGAAGTAAGGAAGGAAATGTGTATAGCCCTCCAGCTAGCCTTTAAAATTCAGAAAAGGCTGCGTACAACCCTACAGGCCATCTTGCTCAGGCGAGGAACACCCCTCCCCACTCCCGAGGCCCTTTTGTCCCCTGACTGAAAGGAATACACATGAAACCCCAGGAGAGCAAATGACAGTCATGTGACCCTGGACACGGGCAAAAAGGCACATTTGCCTTAGTCAGAAAAATTCAGAATAGTAATTTAAAATCCGAATTTACCATTAAGAGGGTGTTAAAGTACAATTCAAATGATTGGAAGAATAATTTCTCTAGCTGCTCCCAGTCTGAAGTTATCACTTATTAAATGTAATAAGGTAACCCAATGTTAGTCTATGAAAGAGGTAGCTTTGCTCCAGTGAAAAACAACTTTAAGAATTTTTCACTGCCAGACATGTAAAACTAAAGTACACATGTCCTAGTTTTTAAATACCAAGCACTCCGCCCTATAAGACTTTAGGCCGTACCTAAGGGGTGATTTATAAGTATTAAAAAGGAAGGTTTATGCTTGGCAAATGTTTTTCAGGCAGGTTGGAATAGCAGTTTAAGACTGCACTACAGGTTGCAGTGGCAGGGCTGAGACATTGTTTACAGTACCACTTTAGTGGGTGGCAGAATGTGTGCTGCAGCCCACTAAGCAGACCTGTTTTAATAATTAGATTGAATATACAGCCCCCTTACAGATTGTGTAAATTGTGATATACTTATTGTGTATCTGAATCACTTTTGCCTGAGCAAAAAGTACATTTTTGCACCCCACTGACGCTAATGTACTTGAAAATTAATTCTTTATTTGTCCTTATTAAAAGAATGTTTTTGGAAAATATTTTCTATTTATGAGCTGTGGTTTAAATATTATATATTAGGGCCTGTTTTATTTCTAAAAATCTAGCCCACGTGTGACATTTAATTTACAGAACCTGGGTACATGTAGTACAATTTACTAGGACATTTCAAAGTAAATTAAATGTGCCAATTACGTGTATAGCAATTTTACCATGTTTGGAATGGCAAGCACAAGCACTTTATCATTGGTTAGCAAGATTAGAGTGTGCAAAGTCCGAATGTTAACAAAAATGGTTTCAGCAAAAGTAGGGTAGTGAAGGCAAAAAATCTGGGGCAAAATCACGCAAAATATGGCCATTTCGAAAAGCATCTATTTGGAATTTCATTTTTGAAGTCAGAAAAATGTTTGTGAATTCGTACGTGGGGTTAGTAGATAAAATAGCATTTTAACATTCACAAACACCAAATTGAAGCATTTCCTACTGTTAAAATGCTTAGCCCAGCTGGCCCTAAATTTCCCATACAACTAGCCAAAGTATTTGCTAATTCTGAACCCTGGTGAGACTCTGTTCCACTACATATACGACGGATTTAAATCTCCTGCCTCTAAATGCGAAATGCTTATTTACTATTTCACTCACATGATCAACCCTGTCAGAGCAAAAAGCACCTCCACCAGCAGAGTCAGTGAATTTTTACAGACGAAGACTAACAACAGCTTCTCTCCCAATACTGGTGAAGAGCTCGCTCCCTACTAGTAAAATAAATATACACCCTACTAACTATTTCCTTTACATCTTTGCAGTGAATGTATTCAAAGTTATCTTCCAGATGTATCAAATCAGATTCCATCATTAACACATCATTGGCTCTGGGCGTCTTTCTTGACCTTGTGAAAATAGAAAAAAATAACCCCACTGTGATTGAGCAATTATTAACCATCAATTAATACATTGACACATAACAACTATTAGCTTGCTATTAATCTAGAATACCTCCGTATTGCAGCACTGAGTCAGTCAACCTAAAGCTATTGATTAAAGTGCATTGTACACAGTATGCAGGAGAATATTGTATTACCGCTCATTGTGAGCTCTCAGGCGTATTTGACACGGTTGAGCATAAAAAGATAATCAACATTCTAGAACAGCGTAATATCTTGTGAAGTCTAGTTCTGACTGAGTTTGTTCTCTTCTTTTCTCTCCAACCAATACCAACTGGTAAAGATCAGGATGCACAATTAGGAGCAGAAAGATATGCCCTGTGGGATCCCTCAATCGTTCATTTTATCCATTTTAGGGGAATTCACTGTAGCCACTACTCTATTTAATCTCTAGCTCGAACTCTTGAGCTCACTGATTAGGGAAGCTACTGACGCCTTCATCTATTTGATGAACACAAACATCTCACCCTCAAAACATCATCCCTCCCTGACATGCTCACTCTAAACAAATTACTATATAAACTTCAGTCTTGGATATCAGCAAAAAAACCTAAGGCTCAACGCACAAAATATTATTTGGGTTATTCAGAATTTGGCAGCATGGCCTTCCACTGAAAACTAGTAAATAATCCAGCTGCCAAATCCGTTTCCAGACAGCCTACCTACCACAGGGCTGTAGGGTCATAGTGGTGGTTATCCCACTCTATATAAGGTGGGTTAACTATCACTAGATCTCCTTTCAAACGTTTGCCGAGCATCTGCTGGTCAGAGACCTTCTCTCACCCCCAGCAGCTCCACTGTCTGTGCCGCTGACCCCGTTCACCTCTGCCTGGTAGGTGTTCGAGGCCCTCCTCCAACCGCAGGGTCCTGCCTGCGCCTCATCCCTGGTGGTCCAGTGGGAGAGCCTTGCTATTCTGCTGGTCCGCAGTTGTCTGTCCTGTGTTTGTGCCCGTTTTTCTGTCTGTTGTCTGTCTTTTTGTTTTTGTGCCTGTAAGTTGTCTTTTCCTATTTTGCTTTATTTTGCCTGTTTGCACACTGTTTTATTTGTTTATTTATTTTGTTTTGAGGTTTGCAGAAATTTTGGGTAGGAAAACGTTGGGGGATCCATGCAAGCCATACCTCGCTGGACTCCCCCGGGTGTCTAGTTTCCAGAAAAGTGTGGGTTTGGTAGTTTCCCAAGGTGGCTGCCGAGCCCGGGGCCAAAAACCCAGATGACCCTCCTTGCAAAACAAGGTTGTTTTGTGATAGGTAATTTTGATGTCTTCTCAATACGTTTTGGGCCCTTTAAAATTCATAACTCCAGCTCTACTGATTGGACTTTTGTTGCTTTGGTTTCAAATTAATTATTAAAATGTACTCTACTTTTCTAAATTGCTGTGGGAATGTGCTTCTGTTGTGTTTTCACTTTATCACTGTTTGTGTGCTGCATAAATGTTCTACACATTTCCTCTAAATTAAGCCTGACTGCCTTTGTGCCAAATTACCAGAGGGTTATGCACAGGTTAATTTACTGACTTTTGTGGTTCCCCTGACAGATATAGTAGCTGTTGCTTGAGCAGGGTTAACACCTTCCTCAACCAGCAACCACATTTCTCACATTGGTGGCAGCAGTTGGATCCAGTTCTGTGCAGTGCCATAGAGTGATTTGTGTAACACAAAAATCCCATATAAATAATCTGACACCAGAGTTGGCCTTTTTTCATCAAAGTCTTCTTAGTTTTCCATTTTTCTGTGTTCTCCTTTTTCTGAATGTAAGTACCCTACCTCTCTTTTTGTACCACGGAGAAGGAACTGCTTAACATCACCAGGGCTGAGCTGCAAAAGCTCTTCAAAGAAAGTGGACTGAAAGCAAGCATGAAGGCCATAAAGTTGGACCTCCAGATATAATAGGAGCTTATGAGGACGTTGTACAGAGGTAGCAGGACACCTCAGAGGAGGACAAGCCTGAGGAGGAGATAGTAAACTTGGATCATGAGGAGGAGGACCCAAACCTAAGTCTTGAGCTACAGGAGGAGCACAACTCACCCCCAGAGGATGCTCATGGGGAAGAGGAAGAAGTATGTCTTCCCGGGGTCTGTCTCCAGGGGAGCTGGACAAGAGGAAGGCAGAGAGAGAGCTCAAACTGCAGCTATCCAAGATGAAGCTGGGAGCAGAGGAGAGGTTGGCTGAAGCAGAGAGGGACTTTCAGACAAAGATTGGAGGAGGAGAAAAAGCTGAGGCTGAGAGGGCCTTGGCTAAAAATAAACTGCTTCTGGTACATGGAAATAGCAGGAAAGAGTTAGAACTCTAGGCAAGGCAAACTTCAGAAACCAGTAGTGATGGTAGCAGCATACCTTTAGTGTCCTATGAAGAGGTGAAGGTCTGCATAGTGCACGACCTAGTGCCCAGTTATGTGGTGGGAGATGACATAGACAAATGGAGTTCTGCCTGTGAGGTATCCCTGCAAATACACAGGTTCCCAGAAGAGCATCAGTAGGATAGCTAATGGAAACACATACCTACAGTAGGAGAAATACCATCAGAGGTTCAGCTATAGCCACAAACTCCCAGACTAGTCTTGGGGGGATGTCTTGGATTATTCTAGCAAGGCACTGGATGGCTGGGTGAGGGGCAGCAATGCAGACACCTATGTTGGGCTGTACAACTTAATTTTGAGGGAGCAGAATCTCAATACCGGGTTTACAGACCGGCATCAGCACTGATTAGGTAGTAAGCTCACTGACCACTGGGTGCTTGGTAAGGAAGTAGACCTCTGGGTCTGTACCAGAGTGTCCAAGAAAAAATCTGGAAGGGTTCACAAATGGGTGATCAGGGTATACACCAGAAGGAGGGGAGAGAAAACTAGGAAGGAGAACTCTCAAAGTCCCCCAAAATTACTCACAGGGGAAAGGAACCCAGCCCCAATCTGACCTGATAAAGGTGATTGTAGATAAGATCACTAGTAAATATGCCCCCAAGTGTTTTGAGTGTCACCAGTTTAGCACATAAAATGTGATGTCAAGGGCCACAAGAGGGTGCATACCCCAATAGTGGGCATACGCCTGGGTTGACCAATGTTGCACTTGGGGAGGAGATGGCCCCAGTTAGTCCGGGGAAGACAGCTGAGTATACGCTAGTGTCCCTGGGTGACAGAGAGATGGTGCTCAAAGCCCCCATGCCTTCTAATACTTCCAAGTACAGGAAGTGGGTCACCATAAGTGGAAAGAGAGTGGAGACTCAGAGGGACACAGAAGCCAGCATGACCACTGTTAGGTGTCATCTGGTATAATCAGAGCAGGTGACATCCAATTAATTTCACCAGGTTGTAGTAATAGACAGCCGTGAGAGACACTACCCAGTGGCTCTGATTTCCTTTGAACGTGGGGGGTATCTCAGGTTCTCTTATGGTAGCTGTGAGCCCTGCCATGCCTGTGCACTATGTGCTTGGAAATGATCTAGACCTCACTGCCTGGAATTAAGTGGAGTTCAGGCTACACCTGGACATGGGTTTAACTAAATCGTTCTGTATGACCACATGCTCCATGGCACCCCAGGAAGGAAGTCAAGGAGGCCTGGAGCCTGCAAGAATGGCCAAGGCAGCTGCCAAGAAAGGGAAGGGGGCATGGGAAACCCATCCCCAGGTGGTTCCTCAGGTGGATGGGGAACACGAAGAGGCTGCCCGGAGCCTACCAGGGAGGATATTGTCTCCCAAGGAGACTTGTCTGAGCTTGTTGGATGGCGAGCAGAGGGCGGGCCACTAGAGAGGAGTTCTGCAAGGCACAGAAGGATTGCCAATCTCTGGATGGCATGAAGCGGCAAGCTGAAGCTCTTACAGATGGTGACACCTCTGGAGATCACCTCATCTATTGGGATAATGATCTCCTGTATAGTGAGCCTAAGGTGCCTGTGCATTGGGCAACATGTGTGTTGGTGGTCCCCCGATGTTACAGGCCTTCCTAATGGGATGGGCTCTCATGGACTGGACATCTGGGGCAGGACAAGACCTTTGCTAGGCTTGTATCCACTTTTATTGGCCCCTGATGAGGATATCCTCAGACACATTGTGCACAACATGCCTCACCTGATAGGCCAGCCTGAAAATAGGGAAAAAGCTAAAGACTCCCCTGAATCCCTTACCTGTCATTGCCACCCCCTTTGAAAGGGTGGGCATCAACATTGTTTGACCTTTGGACACCAAATCTGTCTTAGGCATCAGGTTTTTCCTGGTTTTGGTGGACCTTGAAACTAGATACCCAGAAACGAACCCTCTGAGGTGTGTGCTGCAACTGTAGTAACTAGGGCCCTGAGGGGAATTTTCAGATGAGTAGGGTTCACAAGAAATTGTGTCTGATGGGGCACCAACTTCATTTCTGCCTACATCAAGTCCATGTGGGAAAAGTGTGGAGTAACCTACATGTTCCCCACCCCCATCATTGTCAAACGAATGGGCTTGTTGAGAGATTCAAAAAGACACTAACAGGAATGATTATGGGCCTACCTGACCCCATAAGGCAGAAGTGGGACATCCTTTTAGCATGGCTGCTCTTTGCCTACAGTGAGCCGCCACAGAAGGGAATTGGGTTTAGCTCATTCAAACGTCTGTATGGACACCCTGTGAGGGGGCCTGTCAGTCTGGTGAAGGAGGGGTGGGAGCAAGCTCCCAAGAAACACCTCTGGTATATGGTCAGCTAGATGTTTACCCTTAGAAACCAAATGACCAAGTTCTGGAAGAAGGCTTCTGAGGACTTAGAGACTAGCCAGGAAATCATAAAACTCTGGTGTGATTATAAGGTCAGTCTGGTAGACTTCAGCCTGGCCAGAAAGTATAGATTATGGAGTCAGTGAAGCCCAGGACCCTTCAAGACATGTTGGGCAGGGCCCTATGAGGTGACTGAGAGGAATGGGGAGACCACCCTCTTGGTGGACCTCAACACCCCCAGAAACCCCTTAAGGGTACTTCAGATCAATCGCCGCAAAGTCCACCCCAAAAGGGTCTGAGGTCACCATGCTGTTGGTGACAGATGGTAGGGAGGAAGAGGAGAGTGAACCTCTCCCTGACCTACTGTCCGCTAAAGAAAAAGATGGGTCAGTGGAAGCTGTCAACCTCTCACCTACCCTGACACCAGAACAGCAGTGGGATTGTCACCAGTTGTTAGGACAATTAGCCTCACTGATTTCCCTCACTCCTGGGCTTACACATTTGTGTATCCATGATAGAGACACAGGGGACAGCCGCCAGCCTGTCAAAATCAAAATATACAGGCTGTCAGACAAAGTTAGGGCCAGCTCTAAGAAGGAAGTATCCACAATGGTGGAATAGGGAGTGACTGAGCAGTCCAGTAGTCCCTGGTTCAGTCCACTGGTGCTAGTACCCAAAGCTTTCCCACTGGGCACTGTCCCAGAACTCTGGTTCTATGTAGACTACAGGGGTCTCAACTCAGTCACCAGGACTGATGCTTACCCCACTCCTGAGCTGAAGAACTCATCAACTGATTAGAGGCTGCTAAGTACCTGAATAGCTTTAACCTTACTTCAGGATACTGGCATATAGCCTTAACTAAAGGGGCAAAAGAGAGGTCATCATTCTCAACCTCATAAGGCCACATTTAATTTAAAGTGATGCCCTTTGAAATCAAGAATGCCCCTGAAACCCTCCAAAAATTAGTGAACCAGGTCTTAGCTGGGATGGAGGCCTTCAGTGCTGCTTACCTGGATGACAGCTGTCTACAGTAGCATCTGGGAGGACTGCCTATTTCAGCTGCAGTAAGAGCTTCAGGCCCTACAACAGTCAGGCCTGACTATCGAGGAGAGTCTGCCAAATAGAGCAGAGTTCTGTGGTGTGCTTGGGACACATCGTGGGCAGGAGTAAGGTGCAGCCCCGCAGGTCAAAATAGAGACTATACTGGCCTGGGAGTCCCCCAAAACCCAGACAGAAGTGAGGGCCTTCTTGGGCCTCACTTGATACTACAGGAGATTTGTTAAGAGAAATGGCACTATAGTGATCCGCTTAACTGAGATGACTTCCAAGAAGTAGCCCAAATTATTGATCTGCACAGAGGACTGTCAGAAAGTGTTTGACACCCTGAAATAGGCCATGTGTACAGCCTCTGTGCTCAAGGCCTCTGATTTGTACCAGGAATTAGTTGTGCAAATTGATGCCTGAGAGCATGGCATAGGTGTGGTCTTATCACAGTTAAATGAGGAAGGCCTGGACCAACCTGTAGCTTTAATGTCTAGAGGGCTACTTCCCAGGGAATAGAGGTGGAGTGCTACTGAAAGGAAAGTCTTTGCTCTGGTCTGAGCACTGAAGAAGCTGAGACCATACCTGTTTGAGACTCCCTTCTGGATTCATACTGACCACAGACATCTCAGATGGATCATGCAGATGAGGGATGAGAATCCCAAACTGTTGAGGTTGTCCATCTCCCTGCAGGGAATAGACTTCATGGTGGAACACCGTCCTGGTTCAGACCATTCCAATGATAATGGCCTGTTCTCCCCACTTTCAGCTGAAGGGGACACATATAAGATCTTACAGCCTTACGATGTTCTTCCTCCAAAGTTTTGCCTTCACCCTCCTGTTTTTCTGGCATCATTTTTGCTGGCTTTGGGACTCTGCACTTTACCACTGCCAACTAGTGGTAAAGTGCTTGTGCTCACTCCCTAAAACATGGTAAAATAGGCTTACACCTGAGTGGCATATTTAATTTGAATATACGTCCCTAGTAAAGTGGTATACCATACAGCCAGGGCCTGTACATTACATAATATTAGTGGGCCTGCAGCATCCCTTGGTTCATCCACTTAAATAGCCCCCAACATGTCCCAGGTCTGCAATTGCACCCTGAATGTAGTTTTAAACTGCCATTCAACTTTTAAGTTTTACGTTGCTCTAGTAGTGAAAAACTCCTCAATTTTGTTTTTCACTACAGTTAGGCCTACCTCTCCCATAGGATAACATTGGATTGCCATACTACCTTTAATAAGTGCTAACCTTCAATTGGAAACAGGTAAAGATTTCATGTTTGGTGTCTAAGAAATTGTAATTTAAACTGCTCTTACATGGTAAAGTCAGATTCAAAGTTAGAATTTTGAAATTACACATTTTGAATGTTGGCATTTTCCTGCCCTAGCTATCTTGTGCCTGTAGCCTCTTCCTGGGTCAAATGTGTGGGTGTAGTTGAAAGTTGTATTCCTCCCAGGCTGCCACACATTAGAGGGATTAGGTGGGCCTGGATTGGCCATCACTGACAGGATGGGGGCGGAGCTGGGCACAGCCCTACCTGAAAATCAATTGGCTGAGTTCTGCCTTCACACAAAGGTCTTCTCACCATTGCATTTTTGCAGGCAGCCAGGCTGGAAAAATGGCCTGGGAGACAGGAACTCCAAGCACTTCAAAGAGATATCTTTAGAAACGTCTCCTACTTCAAAGAAGGTACCAGGTAGAAATAGAGGAAACTCAGACCCAATCTTCAGTTTACTTTCTGGACCTGCTGAAGGACTCTCAGAGGACTTCCTGGTGCAGTAGGCTGCTGTGCACTTCAAAAGACTGCTTTGCTGCACCAGAAGGACTGTTCTGCTGTGGAAAGCCTTCCATGAACCCTCAGAATCCTGCCCTGCTGCTTGAGCTCTGTTCCACTTCTTAAACCCAGGACTACCCGTAGTGACTCCAAGGGATAGTTGGCTGGCCTCCTGAACAAAATACAAAACTTAGGATTTTGAATTTTTTGGCTAAAAGCTTCTCTGAGAACCTAGAGGAGACCGTGACCAACATGTTTGTCTATCCACCCAGGGTGCATCGCCAGTCAGCTTAACTTTACAACTCACAGACTCTCTCATACAGTCTCTCACACCCACACACAACTCACACACCCATTCATATATCCATACACCCACTCACACACACATGTAGTTACTCACACCCCCAGAAAACAACAGTAATACCACTGACTCACTCACTCACTCACACACCCATAAAACCACCCACACACAACTCAGAGACATGGATCCACGGATCCAGACCCCAAATACAAATACACATAATCCCACTCACAGTCCCACTGACCAACTCTCTTACATACCCACTAACATATCCACACTCCCACTCACACACCCATACAGTCACTCATACATCTATTTAGAGACCCAGAGAACTAACCCTGGGCGTAGTTTGCGTAGTAGCACTTCACGTAGCTACGTGAAGTACATTTTGAACTACACGTAGCTATGCAAATTGCATAATGCGTAGCTGTGTACTTGACTGTACTGTACAATAATTACCAAAGGCATCTTTCACAGTGCAAGTTAAAATAAAATAAGTATCTCTGTCTTTATATGCTAAAATGCATATAGCATTTCACAAAAGTGAAATCAATAAATTAACAAGCAGTGAGAGAGGTGATGATTTTGGTATCCTCGCTAACCTAGGGAGAGAACCAAGCAGATGCCTTGAAAACAAAAAGCACATCTTTTGAACGATTCAGTGGTGGTCTCATCCTCTTAGGACCACCCCAAGCACAGTTATTGGCAAAAATACAATCCCAACCAAAGGCCCTGCAAAGCATTATGGGACAAGATTAGCAGTGGGCAGTGAATATTATAGTATCCAATATCAAAATAATTCTACAAAGAGCTGCAGTTCCACTAGTCGTTACTAGATGTCCCTCACGAGTCAAATGCAAAAGCTTCATGAAAGGGTTTCAATGCTTTTGCATTTGACTCGTGAGGGACATCTAGTAACGACTAGTGGAACTGCAGCTTGATGTATTAATAATTTCAATGCTTTTGCATTTGACTCGTGAGGGACATCTAGTAACGACTAGTTGAACTGCAGCTCTTTGTAGAATTATTTTGATATTGGACACTATAATATTCACTGCCCACTGCTAATCTCGTCCCATAATGCTTTGCAGGGCCTTTGGTTGGGATTGTATTTTTGCCCATAACTGTGCTTGGGGTGGTCCTAGGAGGAAGGGACCACCACTGAATCGTTTACATGATATGCTTTTTGTGTTCAAGGCATCTGCTTGGTCCTCCCCTAGGTTAGGGGGAACCCAAAATCATCACCTCTCTCATTGCTTGATATTTTCATTGTCAAAGTTCACTTTTGTGAATTTGTTATATGCTTTTTAGCATAGAAAATTGCTTTAACAAAGAATTTGTATGTGTTTAATATACTGCTGCTACGCTACGTCGATTTGCAGAGTTTTTTACTCTGCTACGTGCAATTTGCATAGTGCGTAGTAACACAAACTTTGCATGCTCCGTGAGCGTAGCAAAGTATTATGCCCAGGCTTACAGAGAACCACTCACACACCCAGACCCAGACCCAGACCCAGACCCAGACCCAGACCCACACAGGTACTCATACACCCGCACACATACCCACTCATACACCCTTATACACACCCATACTGCCAATTACATACCCACTCACTGATCCACAAAGCCTCTTATACACCCACTCACACACCCATACAACAAAACCAGACACACCTACTCACACACCCATATAGCCACTTATACATCACTTTGACTCACACAGCTACTTATATACCCACTTATACACCCACCTATCACACACTCACACACCCACACAGCCATTAATATACCTACTCACACACCCATACAGCTACTCACACACCCATACAGCCATTCACACATCCACTCACGAACTCACAGAGCCACTTATACACCAACACAACCACTCCTATACCTACTCACACATCCATACAGCCACTTACACACCCATTCACAGAACCACTCACATACCCACATAGGCACTAGACAGCTACTCACACACAGTCACTCTCACACCCAGTTACACATCCACATATCCAATAACACACCCACTCACACACCCATATAGCCCCTCACACACCCACACAGTTACTCACACAGCTACTCACATACCCAAGCAAAGACAGTGATAGAGTTATATATTTTGTAATAGGACAAGTTAACATCAAATGTGTTGGTGTTTTGTATTGAATGTGTTCCTTTGGTTGGGAACAGATCTGCCGATCAATGACGGATCCGCCAGCAGCATAGCCGGCAGACTATTTATTTGGCCAAGGACCCATGTCTGACCACAGATCTGAGTGAGAAATTAGAAAAAGGATTTGAAAACAAAAACCAGTGTTTGGGGAAAAAGCTTGGCTCTTTGTTTATGGCTAGTAGATGATAACACATAGAACAGGATGTAGTCTTTCAAGTTGTTGAGAAAAACCCTGTTGCCTGTGTCTGTAAAATGGACTCCACCTTTTGATATATTCTGTCCGTGTCAAAGTGTAAATTGTTAAGTAAACAGTGCTCATGTTGTGGTGTCAGAGAAATGCAGAAACAGCATTAATGGCATATTTCCTCATTTTTCTATCTGCGAACAAAATTGGGTTGAGCACTGCCACTTCTGTCTTTGGAAAATTTTGGAGAAGACCAAAGCAGTATGTTGGAAACGTAACATTCATTTACCAAGGCTGTCCTTCATTAGGATTTTCAGTCTTACCCCAGTAATTGTACCAAGGTCATTACCATCACAGGGCACATTTATGAGGTCTAGATGTTATCAATCTGCAATGCTTTCAATCAAAGGCAGCAAGTGATGCCACTTTAACCCCTTCTGGCCTACCCAAGTAATATCTATTTTAGGTAAACCTAGGTCCCTGCCACTCTTTCTAGCATTCTCTCTGGCCCAAAACACAAAGCTATGGCCCACAATCCAGACTCTGACCATTTTGGAAACAAGAAGGCGTAGCACTCATGAAAAGGCTGCAGCAAAATGAGTCAGTTTTGAAGATGAAAGGCAGTTACAATGGAGGACAGCAAGTGCAGTATAAAAGAATATATTTGATTGGATGGTGATTGGATGGTGGAGATGTGCAGGGCACTAACATTAGGTAGTAGCTTTAAGATAAAAAGAAACTAATTCTGTGATGTGCTTCAGAAAAATAAAAGAAAGTTATATTGTTTGGGATATGCTTGGAATTACAGTCAATCTCACCTGCTACAGATAATGTGAAGTTAGTATGCGTCGAGAGAAAGTATTTTGAACCTTTTCAAGAAACTACTGGTAACATCATTACTATGTAAATTGAGCTAAACAAGTATGGGAGTAGGGAACAAAAGAGATTGCAGTGTGAAACTGAAAAGCAGACTGGTGTACAAAAGTTGCTCAGTAGGGAGTGTATGTCTTGAAATTGACAATATTTTACCCAAAAAATATGTATGAAAAGTAACCCTGGGCGAAGTGCTACGCTACGCTCGCGTAGTTTGCGAAGTTTGCGCTACTTCGCACAACGCGAATTGCACGTAGCACAGTGCGAACACGCGTAGCGTAGCGTAGCGTAGTGCCGCGGTCATTTTTTGCTTGCTCGCGGTCCTCAACGTCAAGTTGGCGACCGCGAGCAAGCAAAATGACATCCCGGCGAGACTTTTTCCTCGTTCGCGATCAGCAACATCAAGTTGCCGATCGCGAGCGTGGAAAATAAACCTCCCGGCGAGATTCTCAACGCGGGGAGGTCAGGTTTCTCATTGCGAGTGGTCGCGTATGCTTGCGACCGCTCGCGATGAGAAACTACCAGTCCGCGTTGAGAAAGCTGCCGCTCGAGTAAAAATCTACTCGAGCGGCAGTAAAAGACAGCTCGCACTGTGCAAGTTGCCGTTTTCAATGATTGCACAGTGCGGACAAGCATCCGGCACTGTGCAATCATTGCGAACAGTGCGCTACGCAGTTCGCGTAGTGCTACGCGAAGCTTGCGTAGCGCGAACTGCACTTTGCGTAGCTTCGCGAAGCATTACTTCGCGAACTACGCCCACCCTTAATGAAAAGCTTTAACACAAGATTGTTTAATGCTCTTAAGGGTTTTCGTGTGGATCTGGGGATCCACCATGGACCACATAAGGGGCAGGACGTGCTGAGCCCCTCGATGGATCCATGGAAAACGTTTGGGCTTCTTTACAGGAAACATGGAAAAAATTAGTGAACATTTAGAAGTGGTATAACAAAAATATGAGATGAAAGGAAGTCTGTGATCTGCTAAGCACAGAGTATGAGTGAGAGCACAGTGGGAAGGCTATCCGTTATTGGAACTTTTGTACTGAAGAGTGAAGGATGATTGCCATATTTCTGCTTTAGGATTTGCAGTGAAAAACAGATATTAACAGATATTAAAATAAAAATTGGACACCAGCAAAGAGATTTTACAGGTATGTTAATTAGGTTGTACTATAAAAAGGTATATTTAAAAAAAAACTATGAGTTTATGTAAGATAAAAGAAAATGTGTAGCTTTTAGACTCTACATCAAAAAGGCAAAATAGAAAGAAGGTTAGATGAGAATGTTTACTAAAAATATTGGGCCCGATTCAAGAAGGTAAACTTACACTTTTATGTAAGTTTACTACTTTTCGGTATTCACAAAGGTAAACTTAGACCAAAAGTCTAGCTTTACTACTTTTCGGTATTCACAAAGGTAAGTTACTACCGGTAAAGATAGACTTTTGGTCTAAGTTTACCTTTGTGAATACTGAAAGCAGTAAAGTTAGACTTTTGGTCTTAGTTTACCTTTGTAAATTCCAAAAAGTAGTAAACTTACAGAAAAGTGTAAGTTTACCTTTGTGAATCTGGCCCATAGTGAGCAACAAAGGAGAAAGAGTGATTGCTATATTGAAAATATAGTTACTTTATTAAGCCAGTATGCATAAATATGCTTGAAATTTGATGTGGATGCTTGCTTATAGTATGTAATTTAATAGTATGTAATTTGCACCCACTCACACAGTCAGGTAGGTACTAACACACCCAGTTACACTCCCACAAACACACTTGCATACCCACCACTCACATATCCAGGCAGTGACTGACACTCTTAGTTTCATACCCATGAAACCATTCACACACTCTTTTACTCACCTGTACATCCACTGACTTAGTCATTCACACACCCATACAGACACTGTCACACCCACTCACACACCTATACAACCATTCAAGTATTCAGCACTCAGACAGTCAGTTACACACACACTTACACACCCATACACCCAGTTATATACCCAGTCACCCACCCATACAGCCACTCACATCTGTATTTACAAAATCATACAGCCACTCAGTCTCTCAGACAGCAACAGGGCACTTAGATATCCATTCACACAGCACTTATGCATCCACCATTAACAGATGCACTTGTACATACAGTTACATACCCAAACAACCACTAGCATTGCCAGTTACCAATCCGTATAGCCACTTACATACCCATTTAAACACCCATATAGTCACTAACACACCCAGTCCCACACCCACACAGCTACTTACACATCTAGTGGTACACCCACAGAGGCACTGATAAACTCACTCACATATCAATTCAACCATTCGTACAACCAGTCACACTCATGTACAGCCCCTAATATACCCATTTATCCATCTATACTCAGAAACTTACACAGCCTCTTATACACTGACATAACCACTTATGTAACTACTCACTTCCTTTTAGCATGTAATCTAATAGAATGTAATGTAAAGTTAAATGTAGTTTTTATTTGCTTTCCAGATATCTGCTTGTGTTTAAAGAGGAACGGAAGGTGCAATGGTGAGATGAAACTGGGCAACAGATGACATTTTTAGTGCAAATGGCATATGCCATTTGCCACAATGAGTCACCATGTCTTGCAGTTTTGATGAAACAGCGTGGATGGCAACTATCTGGTCAGGTGGTAAGTGTCCCACAGATGGTCCAGCTGCTGATGATGATGCACCACCTTCCCTCTCTCTCATCATCCTGTAATATGTCCTTGTACGTATGGTTTTCAATTGTTTCTACATTGATGATGTGCCATGTGAATGCTTCTTCCTCGTACCTCTTGACAGGTTTTTTTTCTGCATATATTGCATTGGACAATTTTTGCTACAACTTTCTTTTTTCTTGAAGGGATGGAGAAATATTTCCATCATGGGAGGACTTCTTTGGTGGTGATAAGTCCTCTTCTTCTCCATCCTGCTCTTCCCCTTCGCTCCTATCCTCAGCAGAAGACATCCTGTCTATCAAATTCTGTACTTATGAAGAAAAGCTAAAACACAAGATGGAACTGTGGTTCTCAGTCTGCCTCTATAGAGAGGGTAAACCCAAATAACTGGTTTAGGATGTGGTTGCAATGTGCATGGGTGGAGACTAACGTATGAGAAGTTGAGGTGGGTTTGTTCCTGGAATCACAGCAGATTCACAGGGGTATCACAGTAGAATGGCGAATTCAGAATCTGAATAAAAAAACAGAGAGACTGTTGTATCGCATTTATAGAAAGACTGCATAAGTTATCTTACCTTAATTTGTTAATTATTTCTTTAAAAATGTATCAAAATAATACATTTGTGAATAAAATTTATTTATAAACTTGCAAATATGTATATTACTAAATTAAACTTATAGGTAAAATTGTAGAGCCTTTTATGTTCAAACGAATTGTAAAATTCACTAAAAAACCAAAGGTTACAGGGACATTATAGTTCAGAAATAGATATTAAAAAAAACTTAGAAATTCACTGAAACACCTGAAAGGTTACAGGGACATTATAGTTAGGACAAATAATTTTTAAAAAACTAGAAACTCACTGAAAAAAACAAAGGTTACAGGGATGTTATAGTTAGGCTCAGATTGTACACATACAAAACCATAGAGATTCAGCAGTTACACTTACCTGAGGTAACTATAACTTATGCCCTCGTAATGTACTGCTTATGACCTCACATATTAACATATTATGACACTCATGACATGGTCAGTGTCATATATAGATATATATATATAGTCACTGAAAAAAACACAGGTTTCAGGGACCTTATAGTTAGAATTTAGCATTTAAAAAACCATAGAAATTCACTGAAAAAACTACAGGTTTCAGGGACGTTATAGTTAGTTGGACATTTCACTCGTACAAAACCAGAGAAATTTGGCCGTTATAGTTAGTTGAGCTAACTATAACTCGCGCCCCCGCAATGCACTGCTGATGACGTCACATATTATATCATTCATGACATGGTCAGTGACATCACTGATGACATCAATGATGACATCACTGATGACATCATCCAGTGACTGTGTGTTTCTGTAAAGTTTAAATATGTTTTATATATATAAATGCCAAGGTTTATTGAAGAATGAGTGGGTGTATGAGTGTCTGAGTGGATGATTTAGTTGGTGCATGACTGACTGTATAAGTGAGTGATTAAACGTGTCTTACTGAATGCATGGGTTAGTGAATAAACTGTGAATGTCTGGATCAGTCTGTCAGTTGGCGTGTAAGCGGCTGCATGAGTTGGTGAGTAGCTGCATGAGTGTCTATATGGGTTATTGATTGGTTGTCTGGGTATCTGTATGGGTGGCTGAGTATCTGTGTGGGTGGGTGGGGGGGTGTGACTCTGTGCATAGATGTGTGAGTGGGTGATTCACTCGGTGTATGGGCTCAAGACTGCATGTGTGAAGGGCTCTATGGGTGGGTGAGTGTGTGTATGGGTGTGTTGGGAGTGAATGGATGTCTCAGTTGTACATGTGTGAGTAACTACATATGTGAAAGGCAGTATATGTGAGTGTTGGAGTATATAAATGACTATATGTGAGAGTGAGTCATTGTGGGAGTGACTGTATGGATGAGTGTGTGCTTGTATCAGTGATTGTATAAGAGAGTAAGTATGTATTAGTATCTGAATGAATAAGTGAGGTGGTGTGTGTATAACTGTATTGGTGAGTAAATGGGAATGTGATTGATTCTTTGCATGACTGACTAGGTGTAGGAGTAACTCTATGAATGAGTGGTGGTATGTGAGTGTCTGTATAGGTGTATGAGTGCAAATGATAGTGCTGTATTGATGAGTGACTGCATGTATGAGTGACTGTATGAGTGAATGAGTGGATTGGTGTGTACACCTAGGAATCAGTGAGTAGGTATGTAGTAACTGGTATTGGTGTGTCTATGGTTTCGAAAATGGTAGTCTGTATTTTAGAGTGGATGTATCAAAGGTTATATTAGGGTGTGAGGAGGTGCATCAGAATATCACATGGATGATGTCATCAGTGATGTCATCAGTGATGTCACTGACCATGTCATGAATGATGTAATATGTGACGTCATCAGCAGTGCATAGCGGGGGCATAAGTTATAGTTAGCTCAACTAACTATAACAGCTGAATTTCTCTGTTATTGTAGGAGTGAAATGTCCAACTAACTATAACGTCCCTGAAACCTGTGGTTTTTTCAGTGAATTTCTATGGTTTTTTAAATGCTAATTTCTAACTATAATGTCCCTGAAACCTGTGGTTTTTTTCAGTGCATTTCTATGGTTTTTTAAATGCTAATTTCTAACTATAACGTCCCTGAAACCCATAGTTTTTTCAGTGAATTTCAAAGGTTTTTTAAATGCAAATTTCTAAGTATAATGTGCAAAAAATACTTTTTCTTAATTTTTTAATTTTTATAAAAATAATGTAATGTTTTCTCTTTTCTAAAATATAAATATACATTAAAAAAAAAAAGTGGATTCGCGTACCCATTGTGTACCAGTCACAGTGGGTGCGCGAATCCAAGAATTTTGCTGCCATATTGGTTAAGTCGTGTAGGATGCGCGTTTGGTATGCGAAGGGTGCGCAGATCTCGGCCCCGCATAATGTCACCTACGTATTTCCGGGAGTCGCGTCAGGTGCGCAAATCCACCACAAATTTTTATGTTTTAAAAGTATATGTATATAACTTTATTTTGTTCAGTATAGCAAGAGATTATTTAATCTAATTATAAATATCATATATATGTAATTGTAATAAAGATATATTATTGTTAAATATATTTTTCGGGAATCGCATAGGGTGCGCGCTGGTTGCGCATCGGGTCCGCGAATCCCATGTGACTTCAAAAGAAATAATTTCATTGGTTAAGAACCTTTTGATTCTAGAACTTGAAGGACCCCACCCATTTTTATCATTCCTTCAAGAGCATCTCAGCAGACACACCTGTTGTCTTCTGCTCCTCTGTTTGCCTTTTTTGGTGTTTTTTTCACTGATTTAAAAATGGCAGCTGGTCATGCACCTGAGCAGCTTCCACCTGAAGAGGAAGAAGACCTGGAGGAACCCATCAAGAAAAGTTATGAAAGTATAGTGTGGGCATTTTTCTCCATACCACCTGGGGAGAAAAAGGTGAATGACAGAAAAGTAACCTGCACAATTTGTCACAATGTTCTCTCACGAGGTTCCAAAAAAAAGTATTCCTGTGATCATCATCGATGTTAAAACATCTCCAGACAATTCACCCTCGACGTCTTGCTAGAGAACAACTTCGACGGGAACAAGACAAGCAGGCAAGTGAGGACAATGCTGCTAGACCGAACATGTCATCTGCTTCTTCCTCATCTGGCACACCAAACATCATCCCTGAGTTTGCTAGAGTGGAGCAGCATTGTGTAAAATGTAAAAAGATTCTATGATTTGGTCAGCAATCACTGGATGCCATCCATGTTGCTATTTGGAACCACCAGTGTTAATTTTTTTTTTTTCTATGCAATGAGTTCATAATTGCATATTTTTTTGAACATGTTCACTGTTGGTTCTGTTTATTTTTTCTTTTTAAAACACCAAAACATTTCAAAAAAGAGTTAAAAAAACACAAAAAAAATATAAAAGAAAAAAGAAGAAAAAAATGGTTCTTTTCAGAACTGCCTATTTGGTTAAAAATAGATACATTTGTAAGTTTTGTATGAATTGTGGTAAGTGGAATATATGAAGAAGTGTATGGGTAGTGCATATGTGATTGCATGAGTGCATGGGTAGTGCCTGGGTGATTGCATAAGTACATGGGTAGTGCCTGGTTGATAGGAGGAGTGCATGGGTACTGCCTGAGTGATTGAAGGAGTTCATGGGTAATGCCTGGGGGATTTTGTAAGTGCATGGGTAATGCCTGGGTGATTTTGTAGGTGCATGGGGAATGCCTGGGTGAATGCATGAGTGCAGAGGTAATGTCTGGGTGATTGGAGGAGTGCATTGGTACTGCCTGAGGGATTGAAGAAGTGCATGGGTAATGCCTAGGTGATTGCAAGACTGCATGAGCAGTGCCTGGGTGATTGAAGGGGTGCATGGGTACTGCCTGTGTGATTGAAAAAGTGCATGGGTAATGCCTGGGTGATTGCATGAGTGCAGGGGTAATGTCTGGGTGATTGGAGGAGTGCATGGGTACAGCCTGAGTGATTGAAGGAGTACATGGGTAATGCCTGGGGTATTGCATGAGTGCAGGAGTAATGTCTGGGTGATTAGAAGAGGGCATGGGTACTGCCTGAGTGATTGAAGGATTGCATAGGTAATGCCTGGGTGATTGCATAAGTGCATGGGTAGTGCCTGGGTGATTGGAGGAGTGCATGGGTACTGCACGAGTGATTGAAGGAGTGAATGGGTAATGCCTGGGTGATTTCATGAGTGGAGGGATAATGTCTGGGTGATTGGAGCAGTGCATGGGTACTGCCTGAGTGATTGAAGGAGTGCATGGGTAATGCCTGGGTGATTCCATGAGTGCATGGGTAGGGCCTGGGTGATTGAAAAAGTGCATGGGTAGTGCCTGGGTGATTGCATGAGTGCAGGTATAATGTCTGGGTCATTGGATGAGTACATGGGTACTGCCTGACTGATTGAAGGAGTGCATAGGTAATGCCTGGGTGATTCCATGAGTGCAAGAGTAATGTCTGGGTGATTGGAGGAGTGCATGGGTAGGGCCTGAGTGATTCAAGGAGTGCATGGGTAATGCCTGGGTGATTGCATGAGTGGAGGGGTAATGTCTGTGTGATTGGAGCAGTGCATGGGTACTGGCTGAGTGATTGAAGGAGTGCATGGGTAATGCCTGGGTGATTGCATCAGTGCATGGGTAGTGCCTGGGTGATTGGAGGAGTGCATGGGCACTGCCTGAGTGATTGAAGAAGTGCATGGGTAGTGCCTGGGTGATTGGAGGAGTGATGTTGGACTCCCGTTGTGCAAAAAATGGAGATTTAAATCCTGATACAGAGGAGAGATCACTTGTCGACTATATAAGGAGGAACTGTGAAGAAAGCTGCATACATACATATGTCTGCAACAAGCAGCACAATTTGGAATTTTTAAACAATTTAGCAGAATAGAAATCCTAATAGCAGGCATCAGGCGAATCAGCCAAAGTTTACATCGGATGATTTTATGACCCGTTTTTTATCATTAAACAAAACAAATCCTTTGATTCAGCCTAAAATAGTGGAATATAGGTGTAAGATACGGATTCAAAACAAAAACGAAAGGGGCGCTATTTGGAGTGGAAACTGAGTAGTGTTTTGAGCCTACAGGCAGTTACCATCGTATTGGAACTCTTTCTTGATGAGATTGTTTTCAAAGAATACTGATTGACTATTTGCCTGAAGAAGGTGGCTGGATCGATTATTGCCACCGAAACGCGTTGCTCTTTTTGGTCAATCGTAATAAATCTATATCTGATTGATTTGTATAATAAGTGTTTACAATAATAATGTTTTATGGTTTCAATATTAAATTGTGATATTTGAATTGTATATGAAATGTTTGTAATTGTTTCATTGTGATTATATGTTTTTGAATTTTTAAGTGGCATTGTGATAACTAGAAGTATCTCTGTACCATTTATCAATGAAATTGTTTTTATGTAATTATTTTAGAGAAAATAGAATTTTGCATTTTATACGTTTAATCAGGACATGTACATACATGGTTTTAGAAATATTGACTAAATAAATATTTTCACACTGGTCCCTTGTTTCCGGCACTAAAATTGTGATTAATGAAACATTAATATGTATGATTGATTTGAGGGTGAGATTGAGACGTGGAGTGAGCTTCAAATCCCAAAGGGAATTTTATTTTTAGACTAATGATTGCATGAGTGCACAGGTAATGTCTGTGTGATTGAAGCAGTGCATGGGTACTGTCTAACTGATTGAAGGAGTGCATAGGTAATGTCTGGGTGATTGCATAGGTGCATGAGTAGTACCTGGGTGATTGGAAGAGTTCATGGATACTGTATGAGTGATTGAAGGAGTACATGGGTAGTGCCTGGGTGATTCCATGAGTGCAGGAGTAATGTCTGAGTGATTGGAGGAGTGCATGGGTACTGCCTGAGTGATTGAAAGAGTGCATGGGTACTGCCTGGGTAATTACATAAGTGCATGTGTAGTACCTGGGTGATTGAAGGTGTGCATAAGAACTGCCTGAGTGCTTGAAAAAGTGCCTGGGTAGTGCCTGGGTAATTGCATAAGTGCAGGGGTAATGTCTGGGTGATTGGAGGAGTGCATGGGTACTGCCTCAGTGATTGAAGGAGTACATGGGTAATGCCTGAGTGATTGAAGAAGTGCATGGGTAATGCCTGGGTGATTGCAAGACTGCATGGTTAGTGCCTGGGTGATTCTAGGAGTGCATGGGTACTGCCTGAGTGATTGAAGAAGTGCATGGGTAGTGCCTGCATGATTGCATGAGTGCAGGGGTAATGTCTGGGTGATTGGAGGAGAGCATGGGTACTGCCCAAGTGATTGAAGGAGTGCATGGGTAATGCATGGGTGATTCCATAAGTGCATGGGTAGTGCCTGGGTAATTGGAAGAGTGCATGGGTACTACCTGGGTGATTGCATGAGTGCAAGGGTAGTGCCTGGGTGATTCCATGAGTGCAGGAGTAATGTCTGGGTGATTGGAGGAGTGCATGGGTACTGCCTGTGTGATTAGAGGATTACATGGATACTGCCTGAGTGATTGAAGGAGTGCATGGGTAATGCCTGGGTGATTGTATGAGTACAGGGGTAATGTCTGAGTGATTGGAGGAGTGCACTACCTGAATGATTGAAGGAGTGGATGGGTAATGCCCGGGTGATTGCATGAGTGCATAGGTAGTGCCTGGGTGATTGGAGGAGTGCATGGGTACTGCCTGAGTGATTGAAGGAGTGCATATGTAATGCCTGGGTGATTGCATGAGTGCAGGGTTAATGTCTGGGTGATCGGCGGAGTGCATGGGTACTGCCTGAGTGATTGAAGGAGTACATGGGTAATGCCTGGGTGATTGCATGAGTGCAGGGGTAATGTCTGGGTGATTGGAGAGTGCATAGGTACTGCCTGACTGATTGAAGGAGTGCATGGGTAATGCCTGGGTGATTCCGTGAGTGCAAGAGTAATTGTCTGGGTGATTGGAGGAGTGCATGGGTACTGCCTGAGTGATTGAAGGAGTGCATGGGTAATGCCTGGGTGATTCCATAAAGGCAGGAGTAATGTGTGGGTGATTGGAGGAGTGCATGGGTACAGCCTGAGTGATTAAAGAAGTGCATGGGTAGTGCCTAAGTGATTGCATGAGTGCACAGGTAATGTCTGGGTGATTGGAGGAATGCATGGGTACTGTCTAACTGATTGAAGGAGTGCATAGGTAATGCCTGGGTGATTGCATAAGTGCCTGGGTAGTGCCTGGGTGATTGGAAGAGTGCATGAGTATCGTCTGTGTGATTGCATGACTGCAGGGGTAATGTCTGAGTGAATGCATGAGTGCAAGTGTAATGTCTGAGGATTAGAGGAATGCATAGGAAATGCCTGGGTAATTGTATGAGTGTAGGGGTAATGTCTAGAGGATTGGAGAAGTATATAGGTAATACCTGGGTAATTGGAAGAGTGTATCGGTACTGTCTAGTTGATTGCATGAGTGTACAGCTAGTGCCTGGGTGATTGAAGGAGTACATAGGTAGTGTCTGGGTGATATTATAAGTGTATGGGTACTGGCTACGTGATTGCAGAAGTGCATAGATAGTGCATGGGTGATTGGAGGAGTGTGGGAACAGTACCTAACTGTATAAATGACTGCATGGGTAGTGTTTGAAAAAATGAATGAGGGCAGTAAAAGTCACTGTAAACATTATTTCATATTATCATGCTTATTACATTATTTCATCTTACCTTTTTTATTAAAGAAGATACAAAACTCAGTGGAACTATTTTACAGTAGTTTTGTTGTAAACTGAATTTAAAATCTTTTCAAACTTTAGTATTACCTTCTGTAAAAAAAAAGAAGAGAAAGTGTTATTGCGTATAATATTATAGTTTTAAGAACCCAACATAATTTTAGAATTACATAACATATTCAGTTTCCCTTCTTTGCTGTTCTCAGATTCTACTAAATTTCACCATACACAGTGATTTCAATGTAGACCATCATACAACAGCGGGGAAAACAATTCAATCAAAGAGATTGTAAAAAAAAACTAAATCTGCTTTGAAAATATTTACAACAAGTGCAACTATCTGTTTACCTATCTACAGTTTGTAAATTACATTCTTCAACTACATTAAATCTTTTACTTCTCTCAAGTACATTTTGTAAAATATACACTCTCATTTACATTGCGTATAATATAAAGATCAAATATATAAAGTACTTCTTTCAAACACAATTTTGCAAATGCAATAAGAATTAGCACAAACAATAATCCAAACAATAATTCCCAATAGGCCGAATAATGATTCCAAAACCATTTGCATTGAAAATATCCGAAATAAACTCGTTAATTCGTGTTCACATCTTCCCATTAGGCCGAATGATGTTTTCAAAACTTTGGCATCAAAAATATCAGATATGAATTTGGTAATTCGTAAGGCAACCAAGCATTTGAATTCCAAATGGGCATCATTACAATGAGTCCATCCTTTATTGCACTTTAAATACACAGTATAGTGTCCAGATGTTGTAGTAGGTCCTTCATGAAAAATAATAGCCACTGCTTTAAAAGTTCTTCCTGAAATTGATACTTGACTTGCCACAACATTTTTAATTTTGGTTTCCAATTTTCTTCCATCTGCTCTACAACGTTGTAGCATTAAAATGACATATTGTCCAAATCTCTCTAAAAATAATGTTGACAACATTTCTGATTTGCAATGAGAACATTTCATATTTTGATTAGCTGTTTTTACTAATTTGTTAAAAGGCACTGTTTTGCAATCTGGTATCGTCAAATATATGAATCGTTCAGTGTCTATTTCAGTGATAGAAGAAAATGAACACTCTTCACATTTATGATCCCATCTGTAACTTGGTCCCAACAAATTTTCAATTTCTATTCCTCCATCTTCCAATACTGCAAGCATAAACATAAAAAAATTGTGCATCTTGTTGTTCATTAAGTGTAAATTGCGAAGAACCAGTACATATATCCAAATATGCCGTATCCGTATGTCAGAAGCACTATGGATTTTAGTTCTATCAGTTACCAACTTTTGAAAAATATAATGTAATAAAGAACAGAATCTTTTTTCTCGATTTTCCATAATTTCATGATGAAGATCTTCTAGATAAAACATTCACAATTACATTAGCATAGCAGTTGATACCTGAACTATTTTCTAACTGGTATCCTACAATATCATCAACAATGTCCATTTTCATTTTCTTTGCAGCCTCATCATTCTCTTGAATTGTTTTCTTTTTTTGAACCTCACTAGAATTTTTGTCATATTTTCGTTTTAGACATACTACACGTTTTTCATATACAGGATATTCTCCTAAATCAGAACATACAGTCTTCTTAATCGATCATACTCTCTTTCACCATTTGCATCAGCACTAACCTTTTTCTCATCAAAATCAATCAAATACGAACCAGAAAATGTTCTTACTCGAGACAATGCAACGCATGCCATGCCCTCTTTAAACACTGTACTTCCAATATTTACCAAAGCACTGTCTACACTTAAACCTTCAGATTTATGAATGGTTACTGCATATGCTAAAGAAAGAGGAAACTGTTTTCTACGAACATACAAGTCTTTTACAAGCAAAAACGAACAGCACAACGTCCAATCTGTTTTACCTCTTCAATCTGATCAAATTTAATCTTCAAAATTAAATTACATCTCTGTTCTGATAATTTAGAAAATCAACAACTTTTCCCATTGCTCCATTTAGTAAACCTTCTTTTACATTCAAATTACGCCGTACAATTATCCGACAATTTACACATACATATAAAGTCTTTTCTAAACTTGCAGTCTTAGACACCGAGTTTTCCAAAGAATCCAATTTTGACTGTAATTTCTCTGACAGAAGAATAGTAACTACTTTGTGTTCCATTTTATCAATAGCTTCCATTTTCACTATTGGTTGTTTTTCCAATTTCAAAAGTTCCTGATTGAACGTAGAACACTCTTGCAGTGTAGGCATTAGGCAAATGATGGACTTCCTTTCTCCAATTTTTTTGTACATTATTTCAGGTGCTATGTTTTCATTTGCAAACAAGTTTGTTAAAAGCCGACTTTGTAAAGCTTCTTTACCATCTTTAGTCAAAACACCAATTCTAATATCTTGAAGAATGATTCCATAATGTTCATCACTTGCTTGTCGCATATTCTTAATTCCCCAAGAGGTGGATTATTTTTATTGCAGATAAAATACATCATAGCTTCAAACCTATGATTAAAATATCTGCACACATTTACAGGACCCAAACGAACACAGTTTTCCAGCTGTCTTCAATTCAATGTTTTTTACATTTGAATTTGCTTCTCGTAGAAATTCAAGTAAATCGTCCCATGCGTATTCAGCACAGCTAAGCGTAACAAACCATGTAGGGGTTCCTAAGTTTCTTAACATACATTTAAGATCTCCGTGATGACAATACCAATACTCATTAGTACCACGTTGACACGCCATCAAATTAATTAACTGAGTTTCTAAATGATCGTCTCTTTGTTGAACTTTGTCCACAAATTCCTTTGCAGAAACATGTGTAAGATGAACTCCTGTTTTTAATATGTGGTTCACTGCATATGAAAGTCCAGACTAAGGGTGGGCGTAGTTCGCGTAGTCGCGCTACGCGAAGCTACACGAAGACGTCGGGGCGCTACGCGTAGCTAAGCGAGCGTGCGTAGCTGCTTGTCGTGCCCGTTCGCGATGCGTTTTTCTTATTCGGGAACGCGTTGTGCGTGTTCGGGACGCTGTTTGCGTGCTCAGGGGCGCGAACTTACCCATGCGGTCCCCTATGGACGCGGCCATTTTGTTTTTCACTTGTCCCGCCCGTTCGCGTTCCCTTATTTCCTGTTCCGGGTCGCGTATAGCGTGCTCGCGATGCGCATTCCATGTTTGGGAACGCGTTGTACGTGTTCGCGACGTTTTTGGCGTGCTCGGGGAGAAATATTGCACAAACTTACCCACGCGGTCGCGATGGGCGCGGCCATCTTGTTTTTCACTCTATGCTATGGTTCTGGGCCTGCTTTTCTATCCTCCCTCAATCTTTGGAATCCTTAGTTTTTTACACTGTTTTTCAATTTTCTTTATTTCTTATCTATCTGTCTCCCTGCCTAAGTCTATATTTTGCATCTTTTTCTACTTTTTACTGTGTTTTTTTTACTTTTCGACTGTTTTATATAACTTTCTTCTTTAAGCTCCTACTTCTTCCCCTAACTTTATTTTTCCCTTCTAACTTTTCTTTTCCGCCTCATCCTCTCACCCCAGAACCATGGCGAAGGGTAGCAGTAACGGCTCGAAGGGCAAGGCGCGTGCGCCCAATCGCCGCCTGCCTTGCAGCAGACTGCGCCCTGCAGGGGTGCAAGCCCGCCAGCTTTTTACTGAGGCGGAGGTGGCCGCCCTTGTTTTTTTTGTTCAGCGCCACCTCCCCTTGACCTTGGCAGCAGGCGGCAGGCCAGGCTCCGGGTACCCGACCCAGGAGCGTCACCGCCGGTGGGCGAAGGTGCACCGGGCAGTGTTTTGCTGCTCAGGGGTCCGGCGCACCCATAACCAGCTGGCCCACCGGTGGTCAGACATCCTCGACCGGGAGCAGGAACTGTTGGACCTGCTAGGTGTCGAGGTCGTGGGGCTTGGTGAGTAGCTAATATATATAGTAGTATAAGTATTGTGATTTGTGTATAAATGTTTTACAAATAACAAGAATACTGCTGCTTACATTACAGGTAAATTACGTTTCAAATCAAAATCTTCTGTGATTGTAGCACACAGGTGCTGGGCGCTACTCTTACTTGTTTGCAACTTTGCGCTTGCTTGTCCTTATTATTATGTAAGAGTTTACTTTAGAGAACTTCAGTTAGGTAATGCTATTGCTAGAGAGACTCTAGTCCTTCCTTTGTCCTCGTGTCAAATAGTGGTGGATGGATTGATAGTTTGATACTAGGTTTAGTTACTATTAGTTGATAATTTTTGAGCGGTCTGCGTGACGCATCCTCTGTCACTGAGTGCTGCTTACCCCAGTCCTTAGTAGAACCTTTTGTAGTTTGTTTAGTTAGTGGTAAGCTTAGCAGTGTCAGTCAGCTGCAGAACGTCAGACTTAACCAACCAACAATTTGGTGTAAGCATTATGCACCAATTTATGTATGTGTCCTCCTTCTCATCTATGCATTTTTGAGGGCTAAAAAAATTGGAAATGCAGACTTAATGAACAATTGGCCCGCCTGGAATAGGTGGGCTAGGTCAGGTGGTACTTAGGCTTAGTTAGTGTTCTGGATTTTATTTAAATCAATCAGAATGGAACACTGAATTAGTGTTCCCAAATAAGTAGACTGTCCGTGAATCCCGGCAAGCCAGTAGTTGATCGGATGACATAGGTCAATTGTATTGCAATTTTTGTTCCCTAAAACATTTTTTTGAGCGTTTTTACATAATTTATTTGTTTCACAGCAATCATTAATGTTTGTGTCTTTCTTTATTATCTCTTACATGATCACTGATCTGCAGCACCCAGGGGCAAGAATACGGGGTCCGATTCGGCGGGACAACCACCAGAGGACCGCTCCTCTACCGAGGGCCCTGCTGCTGGTCCCAGTAAGTCCTCCAGTGGTTAATATTAACATTTATATTGCCCTAACTTTTACTGCACCTTATTTTTTCAGAACTATTAATTATGGTTCACCACTCCCTAATTCTATTTTTTACAAAAGATTCTTTGATCTTGACTTGACTATCTGTTTCTAAATTCTGTTTATCCCTGCCTGTAAGTTCTAACTGCCTCTGCTATGAATGTCTGTACTACTACTATTAGTCTGTCGCTAAGCTTGCCCAGTTTGCATTGCCACTCTTTATTGTACGGTTTTGAATAAAACTCAGATTGACCAATAGCTGAGTCCAGTCCTTTCGGTTGTCCTCTTCTAGGCTTCTTAATCTGGAGGCTTTGACAATTACCACAAACCAAATGCCCAACCAGATATTTGACTATTTTTGATAGGATATAGTACATACTACTACTGATGTGGGGAATGGGATTCTGCACAGCCCCATGCAGAACTATGCACAAGAAAATAGGATGTTGGTGATGGGAGTTTGGAACTTGGACCTTCCTCACACCTCAGTCAGAAGTGAACCCACAATCCCCTGAACGACTAGCTATAGTGTCTCATTAGGTCCCCGAACCCCCACCCGAAGATACCCAATGATTACACAACCCAGAACAGATAACACCCTTTCGCTCACTCACTCGTGTAAGTCCACCACCACCAGCACACCAAATACCACAGAGTCTATGTGTAAGTTCAAAAGGTTTATTTTCAACTAACAAGCTCTGTATGTTGTTCTATAAAATTCAGTGTACTCCAGCCAGCTCCAACAGCAAAATGCATAAGATTAAAACAATAAACATTGTTACAACAAGTGCATGATGATATAAGACAAAAGATCTGTGCGAATTCTGGGAGACTCCTCACCATAGAACGTAGAATTACTGGTTACATGCATCATTCATAATGTCTGGAAATCTCTGGCTCGTAGAAGGGAATCCTCTGCCTGAGAAAAATGGTGCGTGTTATATAGTATAATGCAAGCATTTCTCAGTCCTGCCAAAAAAGTGTAACATGTTACCTATGGCTAAGCAATACGGACTAACCGAACTCCATAACAAAGTGGCTTGTTTTTCGACCTCTTGTACGCAACGCTCAGACAGTAGCTGTATGTGCTCATGTGGGCAGAAAAAGGCGTCTTACTGTTACTGCACAACAAGCTGCGAGGTAACATGCGCAAAAGACATGAAGCGAAAAATGGTTGCATGGCTCAGGCTAACTTTGCAAAGAGTAGAGTATAGTATAATACTGACCCTAGGGACCATAACACTACTAGTGTCTACTGACTGTACTCTAGTACCCGATTTGGACTATTGAATGTGATTTATAATAATATGTATGTATTAACTTTTTTTTCAATCTTTCTAGTGAAAAAGAATAAATAGGGGGAGGTGTACAGGCATCTAAAAATGTGTCATGTTTTTATCTAGGCGTACTAGCGACCACCAGTGGCGGCGGGGCTACCGGCGATTCTAGCATTCCGGAGGGGGCAGGAGAAGATGCGGCACCTGCAGGAGCTACAGGGGGGGAGCCAGCAGCAGTGGCGGGCGGTGGTAAGTTATTATTCATGACTTATTGACATTGCACTAGCTGGAAGGGTGTGTGGACTTCACACACTGTACTGTTGTTGAGACTTATTAGGTATGAAGTTGTAGTGAACATTATACAACAGTTAAAGAAGATACCATTTACTTAGCATGAGCAATGCAGTAGCAATAGCATTACCAGCGTGACTTGATTAACCAATGGCCTCTTATATCTGACTCCAACTCAGCTGTGAAAGTTTTATGGATGAGACTAAGTCTAAAAGTCAGATCAGATGACCTTGATGGATGTGTTGAACAAAAAGGGAAAAAAGGGTGGAAGGAGGAAGGGCGGGCGAGATTTAATATGATGACTGGCAGAGAAGGATACGTTGGAAGCATGGATAGGTGGCTGATAGGAATCAGATACATGTGTTGTTGAAGGATGGGTGGAAGGTGAAAGAAGAATGGATGCCTGCCTGGGTGGGCGACACAGTATGGGTGGATACTGTGGATAGCAAGAATCATCAGCGGTGTTTGGGTGAAACTCAAAGCCAAGGCAAGCAACGGAGTGAGTGGACGCATGCGTTGTTGTTGGTGAAACAAAGTAAGGTTTGTGGAGAGATTAAGAAGAATGATTGACATTTACTTAGAATGGATGGATGCCTGTATGTATTCATCATAGACAGCATAGGTGGAGACTGTCACGGGATGCACAGTTTTAGTTTTAAGGGAATGTAAAAGAAACCGCGCCAGAGTAGCAAAGCCGATGTGGGGAGGGGCAGGGTGGGGGTAGTAGTAAACAATGTATTACGCGGCCAAATACAGGTAACTTTACTGTAAACATACAAATAAATAAAGCGAATTTCATTGTGCGCACTGCACCGCCAAATGCGATGCAGTGCGCGCAACAAAATTAGTTTTATTTATTTATATGTTTACTTACCTGTAATTGGCCGTAATCCATAGTTTAATACCCCCACCCTGCCCCTCCCCACGTCACCGCCCGGCAGAACTCCCCGAGTCACACCACCGACCGCTACTGACCTTATGTCGTTGTCCCATATAAAAGCAATGATCATTGGATCAGATATATAATCTGCCTTTTTGTAGTAGCCAGGGCACTGTGAAATTGAGCAATTGCCCTCCATGTAACAGAGAGAGTATGGCCAGTGCCACCCGTAATAGAAAAATACAAGCTTCCCCACCTGCAGACAGTAGTAAATCAAACTAACGTGAGTCTGCGTCATGACTCGTATGTTTGTCTTGGGTGCAAGCATAGATGACCGAGCTGGCAATGCCGGCTACAACCAGGTTATGTCATTTCGCTAAACTAGAGATAAGAAGAAGACTGGTGTACTGTGTACTGGTTGGAGTCCATAGTGCTAGTATAATGCCTGAAACTCCCACAAATGTTATAGGCCGAGGAAGTGGGAGGATAGATAGATTATTACCACAAATGTTATGTACTGTGCTTCTTGCTAGTGCTACTGTGCCATTATGTGTTGAATTAATTTTGTGTTACTGTTTTGCTAAGAGTACTGGTTACAACAATATTTTTTTTCTTTCTCGATTTCTTGATATAGATAGTACTCCTTCCCAAGACAAACCATCCCGGAAGGAGTTGGCAGCCAGGGCCCGGTGCCGGAAACTGGAGGCCATATGTCAGGAGTACCGGCGGCTGGTGGCTCAGGCGGAGGAGGAGGAGGAGGCGGCAGCAGCTGCAGCCTCGTCCGATGCCCCGGGCCCCAGCCAGGCCCCAACTCGAGTGGTACGGCGCCGCGGTCTGGTAGCCGGCGCCGCCCGCCGCCGCAATTCGCTAGCAGCCAGCACTGCTGTCCCCCATCCTGGATGCCACTGCAGGGCATTTCGCAGAAAGATTCTCCTCCGGATGTCACGGCTAGAGGAGCAACTGGAGGAGCGGGTAAAAATACTGGTGGACAAACACCTCAAAGCCCGCCGAATATAACATCTAGGACCCTGTTGCATTGCCCCTTTTTATTCCTTTTTAGGTGGGTGGGAATTGGGCGTTGGGGTTTCGGGACATTCTTTGGACTTTTTTCGTTTTGGACATTGGTTGGGGTTAGGGAGAGGGGTGGGTCAGGTGTGGGATAGTTTATTTTTGTTAGGGTAATACATTATATTTATACTTACACATACAATGTTAATGTTTTGTGGGGGGTTACTGTTTTATGAATTAACGTCACATTGGTTTCCTTACTGCTGCAGGTCCGCAGCCAGTGTTTGATTTAAATAATCTGCCGATGATGTAACACAAGCAGATAGATGCGGTACCCCTCACTGAGTTATTTGTCCTACTAGTACTGTCAGTCTCTCCTCCTAGTCCATTAGACCTCCCACCAAACTTATCTTACCTGTGATTGATGATGATTACGTTCGGCACAGCGATGGCTGCATGGTTTCCAGAGAGACTGTAGAAGATGCCATGGTTGTGGTGGTAGTAGTAGAGTAGACACTGGCAGTAGCATTTGCTAAAAAAATAAAAACAGACAGTCACTTGCCTGAGAGCGACTGTGGGAGGAGTAGTAGAACGAAGTAAAATACAGTACAGAAGAAGACTGCCAATTGCCAAACAAACAATATTGCAGTTGCAACTGCTAAAGTCAAATTAAACATAATGGTGGCGGGGACAGCCTAGTACAAGAAGTTACAAACTGTAGTTGTGTCGAGTGAGTCACTTAACTTAACACAATCGTAATTCATAACCTTTACTGCTGTGTGGTAGGAGTTTGATGATTAATCCAATCAATGCCGGCAATTAATTATGATGTACTACTATTAGCCGGTGACGGCTTGCACATAGACTGAGCATGGGTGGGCAAGCAGAAGAAGCTCCTCGCCCTGCCTTGCAATTGAATTAGTGTTGCTTTCACCACATCTGCCCCAGCAAGCGTGTGATCAATTGGTGTACATTTTATGTAGTCACATCACACCTCAATATAAATCACAGCCCGGGGGAAGAGGGTTAGGGTTTGATGAATGGATGGGAATGGGGGTTTGGGGAAAGGTTTGAGAATGAAAAACAGTACGCATGGACAACAAAAGCAAAGCGCAATCTTGGCAGACGACCATGAGCTTATCCAAAAAATCTATAAAGGGAGAAAAGGGAAATGCATGCATGATGATGAAGATAACTTGATGGTTAATGAGTAGTACTTAATAACTCCTACTAGACAATTAGACAGTACAGGGCAGCAGTATATTCTATGCAATTTGCCTTGCCTGTAATATGCCCTCAGAGACCCAAATTCCATGTTGTACTGGGCTTACTTGTAAAGATAGCAAAGACAATTAAAAAACAGTTGTAGGGATCAATTAGCAAACAAACAACAACACACAACACACAGTCCTAATGATTGAAGAGAAAAAAGGATTCAAATTAATTAAAAGATGAATGATGAATGATACTAAAGTTACTGTATTAGCATGGCCAAATTGTGGAGTTGAATCTCGTCCTTCCTCTTGGTCCTATCTTCCATGGACGCTCCGCACATCAATCTTGGTGGCCTTCCTGATTGCGATTGGTAAGGTAAATGTGAGTTGTGTCTCCCAGTATAGCAATTAGCACAGGGTAAAAGCCGGCCTGTAATGTCTAGATGGAAAAACAAAAGGGGTATTGAAAAATCAATGAATAAAAAAAAACATCAATTATGGTGGAGTCCAAGAAGAGAAGAGAGAACACTTTCAGACTGAGGCGGCTTGGATATATCGTGTAGATTCTGTTTACAGCATTAAGCTACAACAACAACATGACAGAACAGGCCCACCACAGCACCAGCCTGTGACCCAACCTCCATTTAATTTACCTTAATTTTTGACAGAGCCAGACAAATAATCCTCCCTTATATACAGTGTATTGCGGTTTAAGTGTCCACACTATATTGCTAACTGTCACTCTTTCTCCCGCATACTGTATCTCAGTTCCCCAACCTCATTCCCCACTACTTCTTACTCTCTACGTCTCCATACATTGTCCCCCCTCACTACTCTCCCTAACTCTAGCCTATTCGCCCCGCTCTCCTATTTCCTCTTCTACTCCTCTGGCTCTCCTGTTATTATTTTTATTATTATTCCTATTTTGTTTTCATATTCCTAATGGAATATACTTACTTCATTCCTTCTTCCTCTGGCTCTCCATGCTATTAATATTATTTTTATTTTCGCTTTCTTATTCCCACTTGAATCAACCCCTTTCCTTTCCAATTTCCCCTTCCTCTCTCTTGGCTCTCCTTGTATTCCCCCCTTTTTTTCTTCCTTATTCCCCATGGAGAACATCTTCTCATGCCTTCTACACCTTTCCGATCCATTCTCTAGTGCACTCATTCAGATCGTTCCCACACCCCTCTCCAATATGGCCGCCACCCTACGACGCTCACCTCGCTCTCCCTTCCCTCTCCAATATGGCCGCCACCCCGACGCCGATCAGTTTTTACCCGTGGCTATATACACCGTCACTTCCGGTGCCCTATTACCACGTAGGCTCACAGCTACCTCGCAGATCTCCATTCAGCCGGCCGGCATCATCCGCCTTTGCACGCTGGCACCCTGATCCCACGGCCGTCCGTGTCCCTCCCGCATCAGGTAAGCCTGCGCCAGCAGCAATTTACACTCTCTCATTGCCCACACTGTCCCCTCACTCCCATTTCGCCATACTTACCCGTTACCCCCCTTCCCTTAGCCTACGAGCGGGCGCACGGCTCTCATTCCCGATTCCGGGGCAACGTTGACTTCATCGCTAATTGCGGCCTGCCGTCCGGCTCGCCCATTCACCCTGCAGTCTCCCGGCTGGGAGCTGCTACCTCCTCAAGACACCTCAACCATCCCTACGGTAAGATTCCTACCTATTGCACCCCTTCCTTTTCCACACTCGGCGCCAATTCTTTTCACAGCCTCCCCTTCCTTTTCCAGATACCCCCGGATACCTTCTGACTCCTGCCTGCTCCTGGCGGAATCTACCGCCAGCATCTCGCCTCGGCCCCCCACATCGCGGCTCTTACTATTGCCGTTCATCTGGTTAGTCCTTCTCCTTCTGACTCACCCCTTACACCCTTCCTCCATGCCGCACAGTCCCTCACTTTCTGGTCTACCCCTTTATTCTCTCCTTTCTACCCCTCTCACCTATCCCCTGATTCTGATTTCAATATCACTACGTTCCTCCGCTCCTACGCTCTCTCTATCTTCCCTTCACCCTCACACACTTATTCATCTCACTTTCAATCCTCCTTATTTCTCCCCACCTCTCATTATCTCTCTCATTGGATTTCATTCCTTATCATTTACTCCTTCTTCCCTTTCCTCCCCCTCTTCCCTTCCCTTCCAATTTCCCTTTCCCATGGTTTTAATTTATTTTATTGCTTCTTCCCCTTCCTCCCCTTCCCCTCCTTCTTACTTATCCAGGCAACTTCTCAGGCACCTGTTTTCATTTAGTAGTCCTGATGAGATCCCGATACTCTCTGCGGGATTGAAACGTCGTCGACAAAAACATTCTCAACTCTATACCACTATCTATATTTTCTGTGGAGTATGAGATGTTAACCCTTACTGTGACTTTTGTTTATTTATATTCAAGCATACTGAAAAGTCACGTTTTAAGTCACTTGCCTGGGGTAAGGAAATCGGCTGATTTCCCTCTGCCTTGCCACGGTTGCTCACCTTAATTTTCACGTGTTATCATTCCCTTGTTTTATAGACTTTCGCATTAAATCTCTATCTTTATATTAAACCACTTGTTAAATTCCAGTTTTTATTATGAAATTGTAATATTTTAATTCTGCACTCCTATATGTGTGGGACCCTTGTTCTGTAAAGTAGAGCCAGACAAAAGGCATACACAGCAACTTAGCATTTTCCTAATTAAGTGACAAAATCAATGCGCCGCTGTCAGTCATCATGACTACACTCGACTACACCACTACATGGACATGTAGGTCTGCTGTGTTTACTTTCTTGTTGAATTGTTGTGTTTATGTTTACCTTATGCCACTTCATGAAATGCAGTTATTCCTTGAATTATCTCTGATCCAAGTGACTGACTGCGTGCAAAGATAGTATGGTCATCATCATGGTGTGGTACGTGTTGTCCAACTACAACTCAGTCTGTAGTGACTCCGATTAAGTCCATATTAAAAAATTGCAACAGATATTGGTCTGCACCTGCAGTAGTAGGAGTACAATTTGGTTATTAAACAACAAGAAGGGAAACATTGACTGTCACTGACTTGAGTCACTTTGTAGATTAACTAGTAGAGTAGAGTTCGACTTCATGCACAACATCAACAACAAACAACAGCAATCGCTCAGAGTCTGCAAGCATCCAATGCATTCCATCATTACCTGTCTTGCTCTTCTCTTTGGCTGTCAGATCATCAGATGCCTAGTTCTGACAGGTGTGTTTTTTTTTTTTTTTTACGGGGCAGTGGCCTCATCATTACTCCAGTCCACATTCATTTTGAGTGTTAGTCGCTGTTTCGGTTTTCGTCTTATTCATCTATGGCACTTTGTCACAGTTTAAGTTGCTTCACATGGTCAGCACTGTGATGATGGGCCGCGGCCTGGGTAGCGCTCATTGCTGGTCATTTGAGTTTGCAGTCACAAATGTCAGCAAGTTTCTTCAAAGAGTCTCTTGTCTTTCTCTGCCAAGTACCTTCTGTCCTGACAGTGAGGACCTTTGGATGCCTGCTGAGGCTGTAGCCTTCGGACAGTGATGAGTTCACTTTTGGATGCCTGCCCAAGTTCTGACAGTGAAGAGTTGTGGACGCCTGCAGAGGCGGTAGCCTTCGGACACTGATGAGTTTCGGCTCGAAAACAAAACGGAGGATAGCTATAGTCACGTTTCACTTCTTATGGAGGGACTGGTAAGGCAACATTTCTTGTACTAATGTCTGGCTTTATGGAAATGTACTAGGGCGAGATAGGAAGATGAAGCAGGACTCTGAAGAGTGGACAGTTAAATGCACAGACGTGCAACTCCAATAGGGAAATAAAAAGAGAAGACGGTGGTGATGGATTTGTTGTGATTTGATTTGAACCAGAAAGACAGTTACACAGACACATAAAGGAAGGAAGAAGGTAACAATTTGAAAGCCTAGTTGTCAGGGAAGAGGAGCTCGTCCTCAAACTCTGGTGGTTCGCACAGAAGTAGGTCCTGTAACGCACTATTTACGTCATCCAAGTCGCTCTCCTCTTCCTGCTGTGATTCACGTATTTTGTAATCCGGTGGTATAAAGTGCTGATTCATTTTGATCATGGTTAACCTCTCCAAGCTTTTGGCCGAGAGACTGGTCCTTTTTGAAGTTACAATGGCACCAGCACCACTGAAAACACGCTCAGAAGAGACACTTGCGACAGGGGAAGCCAGATACTTTATCGCCAGCCTGCTGAGCACTGTCCATTGGCTTCTTTTCCCATACCAATACACCAATGGGTTTCGATCCATGAAGACCTCTGTTGGGTCATCCAGATAGGCCTGGACCGTCCGCTCAATGTTCAGGGGTGCTCTGATGTGCTCGGCCTCTTTTGCCTTTGCATCAGCACTGGACTTACCATACCCCTGCCGTAGAAACCAATCAGTTGCACATTGTGCTGTGGATGATCCTGTTGTTGCTGTTGTTGATGTTATTGTTGGTGTAGGTGACTGCTGGGAGGCAAACGCACTGCCCTCAGGCTGCGAAGTAGAACTTGACTCTGGATGCCCTGTAGTACTGGTTATGGCCTGGGGTGGGGGGCCTGTAATTAACAGCCGTTCATTTTCGAAAATAGTGGCTTCCTTAGCTATCAAAGGTTTGTAGTTGGCAACATCCACTTCCGAAAAAGGAATTACTGCCTTGCTGTTCAGAAATACTTTGTACCGTGGATCCAAAATTGTGGCACTAATGTAATGTGGTTGTGACAAAATGTTATTTTTAATCCTTGTATTTTCCGATAAGCGAGCGGCTAAGGTCTCCGCCAAATGTAATGCGTCTTGTTTGTCATCCACACCTGCGTACGTTTCAGACACCTCCTTCAGCTGTTGCTCTAGCATGTGCAACAATGGGATAGCTTGGCCCATAGTACAGTCCTCCCTGCTGACTTCACGTGTGAAGATCTCAAAAGGAAGTAGCATCTCAGTCAGGCATTTAATGTGGTCCCATTGACCCATCTCAACGGTCATGCCTCTCACAGTAGGTTCCCCTAATCTTTGCATGACATAAGCATTGAGTGGTATGTACAGTTCAAACAGACGATCAAGCATGTAATAAGTTGAGTTCCAACGTGTTGGCACCTCCTGGATGAGCGCTTTGACTGGCATTTTATGCTCACGTTGAATGACCCTCAGCTGCTTCCGGGCTTTAAAAGAATGGCTGAAATGTGTGCATATTCTTCTGCAGGTGACCAGTAAGTTGCTGACTTTGGATTCATTTTTCAAAAAGTCTTGAACAACAATGTTAACGCAGTGTGCCAAACACGGGACCCTGAAATAGCCACCAATGCGCATGGCCAAAACTACATTACTGCCGTTGTCCGTGGCAACAAAACCAATCATAAGCCCTCTTGGGCGCAGCCACTCAAAGACCTTGGTGTTAAACTCTTCCAAAATGTTTGCAGCAGTATGAGATTTCTCCATGGCAAACATGGCTACAGTTGCATGTTTGCGAGTGGCATGAAAAATCTCTGCAGTATCAACACCAGCAGATATCTGTTCTCTAACCCCCGCAAAACAGATCCAGTGTGCAGTGATGCACATGTAATCTGTGGCTTGGCAACTGGTCCACATGTCTGTTGTCAGGTGGATACTGTGAACAGCACTCTGCTTCAAGGCCTTTCCTAGCAATTCCAGCACGTCGTGATGTAGTGCTGGAACTGCAACTCTGGCAAAATAGTAGCGGCTGGGAACATGCCATTTTGGGCAGATGGTTGACACAAATTACAGAAAACCCACCCCTTCAACAAAAGAAAAAGGGAGAAGGTCCAGTGCTAACATTTTAGCCAGCTTCGCATTGTACAAACGTGCTATTGGGTGGTTGCGTTCGTACTGCCCCTCACCCCCAAACATGCTGATAATGGTAGGCTGCATGGTTTTCCTTTCTCTTAGGCTCAACAACGCACTTTTTGGTACTGCGGACCTGGTACTTCTTGGTGTCTCTGGCTGACTCTTACTCTTGTGCCACTGAGATGTTGCTGAAGATGTGTGCGATGTTAAGACTGCACTGCAGGGGTCAGGGACACCTTGTGTACCACTACCAGAGAGAATGTCTCCCTGTCCTTCCTCTTCCACCGTGATCGGATCGTCTACTCCTTTATCCCCACCAACAACACCAATGGTTGCAGTTTTTTTTCTGCCGCGAGGATGGTCCTCCCAGCTGATCAAGTGGTGTTTTTTCAGATGGGTCATTTGGCCTCCGGTACCATAGTTTGTACCAAGCTTACCACGACTAACAGAGCTATTACAAATGGAGCATATAGCAATGTTCTCCTCCTTTGCGCTAACCATAAAGAAGTCCCAAACTGGGGAGCTTAACTTTGGCCTCCTGCTGGAGGTGCCACTTCCAATGCCGGGTGAACTGGAGGGTGTGTGTTGAATTTGACTCTGTGCTGCTGTACCACTACCTACTCCTACTGAGGTAGTGGTTGTGCTGGATGTAGGTCACTGCCGGGCCTTTGCTAATGCAAATATGGAAGCTGTAGGTCGTGTTGGTGTTACCTGTGGAGGTATGCGTGCTACATCCCTTGCAGCCATTTTGGATAGGGTAATAATGTTGGTCTCCATCTCCTCGGGGCCAGGAGTGATGTTCGTGATGACTGGCTCATCATCATCATCCTGCTGTTCTACATCGACCTCCATAAGTGTAAGGCTTTCTGGAACCTTCCTTTTCACTAGCTTGGTCTTGGAACGTGGCTCCCTCTCAGACTCAGTTTGTGGCTTCCAAGTGGCATCTAGATCATCAGAAGGGGGCTTGGCGAAGAACTTGGACTACCCCTCCTTTTCCTTGCTGGAGATTTGGAAGACAATGGATCTTCTGAATGAGTGGCTTCTTCTTCTACCTCTGCATGAGGCTCAATTTCCTGAACTGCCCCTACTTCAGGAGGAACAACAACTACTATTGCGGGCGGTGGTTGCGGCTGTTGTTCTTGACCACTTATCTGCTGTGTTTCCTCCTGCGTTGATTGGGTACTACTTTGAGATAGCGATAAGTTTATCTCTGGCTCAGCATCACTGCTTTCCACCATTAGGCTGGCTACCTCTTCCACACTCATGTGCTTGGCCCTGGGTTGGTGGGTTGGGCCCACTGATGCAGAGGTGCTGCCCCCAGCTTGCCCCCGGAAACCGCTGCTGCAGGCGTAATTTTTTTTACCAAAAGGTATTGGCCGGCACACCAGACTTAAGTGTCACTTCCTTCTTCTGTTCCTTCTTCTCATTAACAACTTTCTTTGTACTGGAGGACATGGTACCTGCTTTCTTTGGGCCCATCTTCTTCAGATGTCAGCAGCACTCAGTTGCAGAGATGTCTGGTCAGGTCACACGTCACGTTGTGTGTACAGCAGCAGGATGTCTGTCTGGCAGTGCAACGGGCAATGATGACACACCTCCTCCTCAGTCTTTGTGCACCTAAAAGCAAAAAAGCCAGAACATCAGTCAAACATAGCACAAATCAAACAAATATAATATAGAACTTAGTGTGTGGTGGCCTCAATTATTAAATTTCAGAAACTCTGTGAACAACAACACACAGTGTAGCCATTTATGAGACGTTGACAACAAGGCCAGGGCTTTCCTGGCTACTGTGTAGTGCTAGTGTACACTCTGGAAGAATAAGAATAGTAAAGAACAAAAACTAAAATGTAGTGGAGCATGTTTGGCCTAAATTTGTGCATCACGTGGGATGTATTATATAGCAGCATCAGGGAGCTGCAGCTGGCAATGGGGATGGATTTGGAAGCAGTAAGACAAGAGGAACAATGGAAAGACACGCAGGCCTATGTGGCAAAAACAGCACACTACTAACTACCACAACAAAATGGCCCCCAGCAACATGGTGACTCACAGGCACAAGGCACGGCAAACAATGAACTCAAGCAGGCCTATATATGGGCAGACAAAGGATGCCTTATAAAACACACACAGCTTTAATGCAAAAACTAAAATCCACATGGCTAAAAACACTTTTGAAAGTTAGACAACCACTACAACAACACAATTATAATTACACAGTACACACGCAAAAAGGCATTATTTATTTAACACACCCAAAAAGTGAAATAGTCAGACCCTCCAAAAAAAAAACACATTTCGCAATTCAATTCAATGCCATCCATGGCCTAAATGATGTCAAAATTCCACAGACTACACAGAAACAGTTTTTATGCACCCATGGTGACTACCTCTGGGCCTACTGGCAGACTAGGCCGCAAGCTTGGAGGCCTATGGCAAAAGCACAGTGGCTGTTCCCACAAAATGGCCGCCACCACATGGCCAGGCCACCCAACAACTTCCTTCCTCGTTAAAAAAATTGTAAAACTAAAAAAAAGTGACTCCTTGCTCACCAAACTACATCTAAATGACAACCTGTGGATTTTTTTGTGCAAAATGAACTAAATCATCATTTTCGAGAAGGTTTTATGATGCTCAAGAGATGTTCTTCGCCAGATTGTAAATTCTGCGTGTTCGGCATCGCGATCGTCACAAAAAGTCGTTATCGCGCGCGAAACGTATATTGAGCGCGCGAAGAAGATAAAAAGTGTAAGTCCGCGTTGTCGCACAGTGCGGAGTTGCCCAAAGTCCGCGAGCTGAATGCCCAGGGTTACCTACTGGCTGAAAAGGCCTATTTATTTAACAAACACCCAAAAACTGAAATACCACCCCAAAACCCACATTTTGCAAATCAATCCAATGCCATCCATGGCCTAAATTATGTTACAATTCAACAGACAACACAGAAACAGTTTTTATGCACCCATGAGGATGACTACCTCCGGGCCTACTGGCAGACTAGGCCGCAAGCTTGGAGGCCTATGGCAAAAGCACAGTGGCTGGTCCCACTAAATGGCCGCCACCACATGGCCAGGCCACCCACAACAACAAGAAAAGGAACACAAGACAGACAATGCAGGCCTATGGCAAAAGCACAATGCCTGGCTTTACAAAATGGCCACCACCCACATGGCCAGGCCACCCAAAATAACAAAAAGTGAAGACAAAGGACAGGACCAGGCAGTTGGAGACTCTGGGCAACTTCCTTCCTCTTGAAAAAATTGTAAAACAACAAAAAACTGACTCCTTTCTCACCAAACTACATCTAAATGACAAATTGAGGAGTTTTTTGTGCAAAATGAACTAAATCAACATTTTCGAGAAGGTTTTGTGATGCTCGAGAGATATTCTTCGCCAGATTGTAAATTCTGCGTGTTCGGCATCGCGATCGTCACAAAAAGTCGGTATCGCGCGCGCAAAACGTATATTGAGCGCGCGAAGAAGATAAAAAGTGTAAGTCCGCGTTGTCGCGCAGTGCGGAGTTGCCCAAAGTCCGCGAGCTGAATGCCCAGGGTTACCTACTGGCTGAAAAGGCCTATTTATTTAACAAACACCCAAAAACTGAAATACCACCCCAAAACCCACATTTTGCAAATCAATCCAATGCCATCCATGCATGCCCTACATGATGTTTAAATTCAACAGACACCACAGAAACATGCACCCATGGGTACCTCTGGCTCTAGTCTGGGCCTACTGGCTGAAATTCCAATCAAAGAAAAACAACTAGGCCCCTGCCGAAACTACAGGCCACAACAATAAATTTAAAAAAGATGGAAATCCCCCAAAAAATGTAGGTACAAACAAGCCCCAATCAAACAAACAAGTACACCAATTCTCCAACTTACTTGTAAAATCTCAAATCCAAGAGTCCTCAAATCCAATCCAATGATATGATGCAGCAGACAGACACAAAAAGTGATCCTTCCAGCTCCAAATCCAAATGAAAGTGAACAGCACATGGACAAAGCACTGGGAGGAGCCTGCTGGACAGGAACAGGAAGTTTGAGAATCAGGGGCACTTCCTTCCTCTTGGAAAAAAAGTAAAAAAAGAAAAGGACTCCTTGCACAAAAACTACAGCCAAATCACAATCTGAGGAGTTTTTTGGAGCAAAATCATCATTTTCGAGAATGTTTTATGATGCTCGAGAGATATTCTTCGCCATATTGTAGTTTCTTCGTGTTTGGGATTGCGATCTTACAAACACTGCTGCCGGAAGTCAGATTGCGCGTCCGAATGACGTGTTCGTGTTCGCACACTCTCGCGGGATCGTGCGGCCGGATTCCAAATATCATGGCGCCCGCGAACGGATAGGAAGTCGCGTCGGCGAACGCAGAATCACGGTAGGTCGTTACCGTGCACGCGAGAACGTATATTCAGCGCACGAAGAAGAAAAACAGCTACGCTACGCCACAAATTGCGTAGTGTACGGTAACTTCGCGTTCTACGCGAATCGCGAAGTTACCGGGACTACGCAAGTTCCGCGAGCGTAGCGTAGTTCACCGCCCAGGCTTAGTCCAGACAAGTCACTTTCAAACAGAAGATGAAAAAAATATGGAACACACTGTCGAAATCTTGGATCTTCTGAGTACAATCTTGTTGTACGATATACTGAAGCTGGAAGCTGTACTGGTCGTTCATCATATCGTCCATCTTTTCCAGTGGGGAAGAGCTGTGGAAAACAACAAGCTTCTAAACTTTTTTCCCAAACACTCATGGGAGTTCCCTTTGCTTTCTTCATTTGGAATAATTCAATAGTGTTTCCAATCACTTCTTTTGAATGTAGAGGATGTTTACTGTGATGTTTGTAAATTTCTTCACTCCTGGAGTTGTCCACTTTTTCGATTTGGCCGGTTGAAATTTCTCTATCATCTTCTAAAGATATTTCTTGTTCTTCCACATATACATTTTTATAATAAATATTGTTTTGTATAAGATATAATGTAGCCTTTTGAAGTTTGGTGACAACTACTAACTCTTGCCATATTTTCTGACTCTTTGTTGGTACACCATTAACTAGAATAACTACAGGTTCACTTTCCTCTCTCTCTACACCAACAGTTTCAATATTTTTCTTAAAATCTAAAGGTACATTTACAACTATGCCTTTTAATCCTCTTTGTAAATCTGTTGGAGGCAGCTTACCTGTTTTAGGCTCCATACGAACTATAGCCTGAAACGGGTGCACAGATTGAATAAGAATGGACTCAGACGTATTTAAATCTACCAGTTACGGAGGAATAGCTACCAACTCTAGGTTATTATGTACAGCTATAGCTAGCATTTTGTTGTCTTCTAATTTGTTGTAACAATATTTACAAATACGTTGATCACTACCCAACTCAAAACAACCTTCCACCAACAAATAAGCACCAAATTGCTCCCACTTATCATTGTTTTCCTTTTCACTTTTTAAATACACATCAACATTCTTAGTTTGAGTTCTATTGTGAGTACGTCGACAACAAATACAAACAAAGGGGGTCATTACAATGGCAGGCAAATCGCCCCCGCCGGGCCGGCGGTAGTCACCGCTGGCCCGGCGGGGGCGATCCGCCCGCCATCCACACTTCAAAGACCCTCTGCCATATTATTATGGCAGGGCCGCTTTTCCGCCGGTCGACTCGTCGACCGGCGGAAAACATGGTTAATATGGTGGCGGTGTCTGCAAGATACCACCATCCATATTACGATGACTGCGGAGATCAGCCTTTCCATGGCGGCGTTGCCACCATGGAAAGGCATGTGGTCTTTGCCTTTGGGGGCCCGTAGCGAGCCCCCAGAAAGTTGGGGGGGTGGTGGGTGCACTCCTGCATTGGCATGGACAAAGTGGCAGGCACCGCGCGGTGCCTGTCACCTTGTGCATGCCAATGCACAACGTCTATTCCCAGCTTGTGGTGGGTGGTGCTGTGAGCACCGCCCGCCACAATGCTGGGAATAGGGGTTGCCACCGCCACGGTGGTGGTGGCATCCTAATTTCAGGTGCGGGACCGCCGCACCCCTTGCGGACGGTCCCGCATTCCGTTACGGTGGCGGACGGACTTTGTCCGCCCGCCATCGTAATGACCCCCATAGTTTTGTTTTTCCCAAGAAACTACCTTAAACTTTGTGATTACTTCTGCAATCTTCTCAGTAGTACTATTTTCCACCTCTTCTTCAACACCTACACTTATAAAACTCTCACTTTCTCTACACTCCTCTTGAGGACCAAAGAAATAAAACTGTATATCATCAGAAACTTTTTTTACATACAATACTGAACCATGCAAAGGAGCTGTGTTTATTTCACTTAAAGATAATGCAGGACTTTTTACATAGTACAATCTTCTTATTAACTTACGCATTTCTGACTGATCTACTGCTAACATTCTTAAATGATGAAAAGTACTTTGATACACTTTTCTAGAAAGACAAGCCAGAGAATGACACTGCAAGTTAGTATATTTTCTCACTTTACAAGGATCTAGTCCTTGCAATATCTTAATCTTCTGTTTAACACTTTTATTACCATAATCTCGTAAGAAATTTCGTAAAATATCAATAGATTCCTGTCGTATACTACAAATACTACTACAATCCCACTTATACACTGGAGCTTGTGTATGTCTCCCTTGAACTTCTTCAGCTATTACTTCTTCCACATTTCTAGGAAACATCTTTTCTTTTTCAATTGGACAACCGTTTTTAACCTCATAACAACGACCAGGTATCAACTGCATGAACTAATGTATTTTGTTGAAAATAGCTTTCTTCATTAAAAAAAGGTTCAGTACTAGAATTGTGCTTCCATTCACCCGAAATTGTTTTGCAAAAGTTAGTTCTATTCTATTTTTCTTTTACTTTTCTCCTTCATAAAGTGCATTGTTTTATTCAATGTTTTCATTCTCTTCAATGCTAATATAAACAATCTTCTTTTCAATTCAAAAGCCTTTTCGACTACACTTTCAATCTGTTGTTTTTTCTTGTAAAATGCTGACTTTCTTTTATATTTTTTGCAATCTTTCAATACATTTTGTAGTACTCTACTTTTATACATTCTCTTTCTAATGTCTTTATATACTTTCATCCTTCGTTCAACATAGATTTTTTTCCCATAACCTGATTTTTCATTATTATGTCCTTTTTAGGTCTCGCCTATGCAGCGCGCATGCGCTGCTTAGGAAAAAAGACCTTTTGCAATCGATTCGGCTTTTCAGCCAAAAACGTGCACGCGTTCCATTGCCTTCAATGGCAACGCGTGCACGTTTTGCGATTCACTTGCGGGAGCGAGCAGCTGGCGCCATATGGTAGCAATTATCGCTCCTGGCGCCACTCGCTCCCGCAAGGGAATCACGCAGTTCCCCTCCTTTCCCTCCTCCCCCTGCTGCTGTGCGAGGCGCGCGCGCTTGTTTTAACGTGCATTCGAAATAATGCCATTTGTCTTTATATAAAGTTTCAGTGATGCAGCAAACCGAGGGACTAAATAAACACAATTCCATAACTAGAGCGTCACCTAGCGACCATATTGGGGTAATAATCCCACTCACTGTCCAACAAATACAGCTGTTAGCTCTCCGGAAAATAGCTTTATCCTCACTCTCCGGCAGGTTTGGTTCGTCCACCACCTCTACGTCATACATGAGCCTGCTCCAATTCATTAAGTTTAATTAAAAGTAGCTGCTGTTTTGTTCAAGCACCGGGGACAGTGGCTGACATCACAGACACCTGGCTGGGCTTGGTAAGTGGCCCCTACTTGGCATGTGGTGAGCCGTATGTCTTTGAAGATACGCTACTGTCCCTCAGGGTGAGAAAGGGAGGAAGGAGTATTTGTGCTGCCCAAAGTCATATGAAGATTACAGCTCACTGCTAAATCTGTGTTTAATTGCAAAATGTTTAGACAGTCTCTTTTGTTTCTTTTTATTTTGTGGTTTGATTTGACAGCGGTTCAGGTTGGAAGAAAAATAAATGATATACATACACATTTAAACATGGGCAGTTTGCGCCTCATTACAATTTAGCTGAGGGGCTGTTAAATATTATGGGCCCTTCACCCACTAATATTATTTGTTGCGATTGTTAGGCTCTCTTCTGACTCGGCAGTTTAAAGACAACCATTGTTTCTTGCAAAAAGTTCCTAGAATAACCTCTCTTTCTACTTTTTTTTTCTGATTCGAACATTTTGTCCATGTGAATTACATAAGCAGTGAAAAGTACTGGCAATGCACACAATTAATAGTCTAAATTCTATCTGTTCTTTTGATTAGTACGTTGTATACATTTTCAAGCAAAATTCTTCACTGAAACTACCCAGGCTTCAGTGCCAATAAGTCGAAGTAAAATGTAAGTGTAATGTAAGGTGTTGCACTGCACTCACTTCATTTATTTGTAAGGATACAAGTAAATCGCACAGATGTTGGGCCACTCATTGCAATAGGTGACCTCGAAGGTGTCTGTCTAGTCTTGTTAAACATGTGAGAAACCCTGTTTAAATTTTTTTTAAGTGGAGTTCTTGGGTTGAAGCATAGTTCTGGGAAAGCGAGTTTAGCTGAGACACTCAGAAACTACTCGATGGGGCCCTTTGCATGTAGCCACCTCCTGGTCTCCACCTAAAGCAGGCAGTTTACTTCTTCCATCCATAGTCAATTTACTCTACCCCTGCACTGGGCATTGCTGTCAAACTTCTTGTAAATGCTGAAATGCGGCAGCGAATGTTCAGCGCCTGGTCTTCTTCACCTGATGGCACAACCGTTTTTGGCACAACAAGTAGGTAGCAACATATCAATAAAAGAGGGAGAGGAAGGTTCAGGTCTGGAAGGTAGATCTCAAGGTGAATAACTTTAAAAATAAATACAGTATTTTTTTGGCATGTAGCTAATGCAGTTGTCCATTGGCTTCTGATTTTGACAGTCTACTATTAGAGCCAGTGGTTGTTGGATTGTGTATGTGAGCCTCAACTGGCAGCTTCCTTTAATTACAGCTTTTCTCGTGAAGAATGACTAAAGATGTTAGTACCTCCTCCTCCCCTCAGACCCCTAGGAGTGATGGGTTTAGCTCAACCAAGGGGAAGCGGGAACCCAGTTGTCAGTATTTGGTTTATTTTGGACAAGTGCTTTGTTTTCATCCTCACGATAGGGCCTTGTGCAGTGAGAATGATGGGTGAATCTTCAGATCTTAACCAGCTAATGTGAAATGAGTCAAAGTTTAATTGAAATACAAGGGTTTTTTTTAGTCCGTCTGTAGGTGTTTGTTTAATCATAAGTTACACTTGAGAGGCGATAGCACTTTGTGTATTTTCCCCCACAGATTAGACTACGTACATTAACAAAGTAATTCAAAGTAAGCACAGACCTGAACCTTCCTCTCCCTCTTTTATTGATATGTTGCTACCTACTTGTTGTGCCAAAAACGGTGTACGGGTAAGGACTCAAAATGGCTGCAGTTTTCAGACTCTATTTGGAAGAGTATGTATGGCAAACGTCCTCGATACTGGGCAGAGTTTATAGGGCTATTGGGGGGATGTCACTGTCCAGATGACCCAGAGATCCACTGTAAGCTGGTAAAAAGCTAAAAACTACAATATACCGGCTGCAGAAATCTGTGTTGACCATTAAGTTTAAGACTCCATTCTCAGCTAGATACTGCAGCCTTCCTCTGCATAATGTCAATTTGTTTTATACTGTTTACTTATTTGGTAGTGAAAAAACATTGATTTGGTTTATAGCGCAACTGGTTATATACAAGATTCTGAGCCTCGGGCAGAATTGCACAGTTAAAGCATTATTTTAAGTATTTTCTTCAATGGTGTGAAAGACGCAGTTACCCAACTTGTAGCATTTCCTCTGGTTTCATTGGTAGAGTAATGAGCTTCTTACCTATTGCAGATATTCTGTATATATTTCCCTTTGTGCCCACTTAAGATGACTTTGTTCAAATGCACATCTAGCTGGTAGGGTGACCGGTGTGCCGGCTCAGGAACCATAACATCCGTAAGCAGTGAACGTCCATAACAGAGTGGTTATCTTTAGAGTGTAAGAGTAAGTTACATGCTCATTCAACTACTGACCTCTCACTCCCCCCTCCATTGTCTGAATGTTGTTTTACCGTTTCACATGACTGTGTAATGTGCTGCACGGCTAAACACTTATATGGTCCCAAAGGCGAGACCTATTGGCTATGCCAATGCTTGTTTTGTTTCCTTCTGAATGGTTGTACTACTTTTCTTTTTCTTTTCCCCATTTTGAAAATTCATTACATTCTTTAAAAGTCTTTTAACTAATTCTTTAGTTCTCTTACCAGAAGTCTTTTTTTTCAATGTCACATGTTGTACTTCACCTAATTTCTCCTTTTCTCTTTCCTTTAAATAGTACTGTTTTTTATCTTTTCTTTTCTTTTGATCTTTTCTTGCCATACTCAATCTTTATTACTAATAATGGTGAATATCTGAAAACAAAGAAAAGTTTAAATACTTTAGATAAATAATTTAATATTATTAAAATAATTATATACAAATATTCTCATGTATAAATAAAGAATTATTTTTAATTGCATTGCAAAGCTATGTCAGACACTGCACAATTCCTACAATTAGAAGACATCACAACCTATACAACAGAATCACAGAGCACATCTAAAGGATTTCTCTTCTGCTACCCAAATGAAATCTAAAGTGCAGTCTGTAGTACCAGGGTGATTGAATGAGACCAAAGGTACTGCCTGGGTGATTGGAGGAGTCCTAGAGTAGTGTCTGGGCAATTGCATAAGTGCATAGGTAGTACTTGAGTGATTTTATAAGTGCATGGGCACTGCCTAAGTGATTGGAGGAGTGCATAGATCCTGACAGGTTGATTGGAGGAGTGCAAGGATAGTGCCTCAGCGATTTAATCAGTGTATAGCTAAAGCATTAGTGATTGCATGAGTGCAGGGGTAATGTCTGGGGGATAACAGAAGTACATAGGGAGTGCCTGGGTGATTGCATGAGTTCAGGGGTAATAACTGGGGAACTACAGGAGCACATAGAAAGTGCCTCAGTGATTTTATAAGTGCATCACTACTGCCTAGGTGATTACAGTAGTATTGTGGTAGTGCCTCAGTGATTGGAGGAGTGTAAAGGTAGTGCCTGAGTGATTGCAGTAGTACTGTGGTAGTGCCTGAGTGATTGGAGGAGTACAACATCCTGAGTAGTAGCAGAATACTGAAATTACAGCACAAAAGTGAGGTCTATGACACAGTGTACACTTTTGTACTGCAGCTTCACAATTCTGTAACTACTCAGGGTGTTGGGCGTACCGAAAATAAAGCATCAAACCTACACATGAGTCTGTTATAAATCTCACCATATTCCTGAAACCATACATGCATATATGTCTACCTTTTGAAATTATCATCATATATAAAGAAATAAACAAATAGACTGAACTTTACATTTCAAAGACACACCTACATTCCTGCAGTGTATTTCAAGTGTACCTTTCCCCAGACTAATAGAAAATACCCTAATCTCTAATTTGTCTGCCAACATGTTTTAAACAACAGTTTTGAGCTGCAGCTTCACCATTCTACAACTACTTATAATGTTACACCAAGCCAAATACAAAGCAGGAAACCTTCACATATCTCTGCTAAAAGTCTCACCATATTCCTAAAAGCATACATGCATGTCTGTACCACAACACTATCCACACCTCAAAAATTTAGGGGCATATTACCAAGGATTTGCGATAATTATCTCAAAGCACGCTTAGCGCTGTTTTTTTTATCGCCGGCTATCGCTGGATTTCATCACGGAGATAACACGTTATTATCAACGCTTATCTCCAAGGCGATAAAAAATCCAGCGATAGCGGCGAAACCCAGCAATAGCACGAGAAATCCAGCGATAAATTCACTGCGCTAATGAAAAGCTTGCTAATAGGCAGGTGAGGACTTAACCTTACAATCCACCTCCCATTGACAAGATGGTTAAGTCAAGTTTTTATCAGGTGTTAAATTCCAGCGATAATCGCGGTTAGCGTGACTTTTTTTATCGCTTCGCGGGCATTGATAATAGGGGGAAGTTGTGTTTGCGACTGTTTGCAGTTGCTTTTAGTTGGAAACGCCTACTTTGCATGTCATTAGCGATAATTATCGCTGACATGCTAAGCGGAAACAAAACAGCCGCTACCGCCATTAAGCTGTCGCTAACAGCTGTTAGCGACAGCTTGCTAATAGGGCGATAAAAATATCGCCGCTTTATCGGCAAAAAGTGCCGTTAAAGTGGCGATGCTGCCCTTGATAATATGCCCCACAGAGATCAAACTTACAATTTCAAACAAACACCCAAAATTATGTGGCATATTTTGACTCTACCTCTCTAAAGACTTAAAAAAAAGCCTAATCACTAATACCTTATGTCAACATCTTTTAAACCACAGTTGTATGCTACATCTTCACCATTCTACTACTACTCACAGTCTTGAGCCTACCACATAAAAAGCAACAACACCTCTTTGTTATACATCATGCACCTTCAAATATATAAGACATATGAAAATACATATACAAATAAAAACATACTTCAGACACAAGTCCATGCACACCTTAAAACTTGACAGACTGCAGTTCCAATTTGAAAGCGACACATAAAATTATGCGGTATACAACAAATGTACATATCCACACAATAAAACAAACTACCATAATCACTAATCCATCTTCCAATATACACATATTACTATAAAGATTCTATTTCAAACAACATTTAACTACAATAAAACAAACTACAATACACATCTCTACATTTAATAATAAAGCTATTACATAATACACCTCACAAATGTATAACTCACCTTCCAAATTGATTTGTAGAACATGAAATATCACATACTTATAAAAAAATTCTTATGCACACAATCAATGTAATGCACCACTCTCAGCAAGGTAAAACCAGTAATGGCAAACTTTCCCTCTCTTTCTCCACACAAATACATGTAAGTCACAAATCACATTGCTTACTACATTATTTCAAATTGTAAAACATATTTCTATTGGTTAGACATATTAACCCTTACCAACTGACTTCTAAAAGTGCCCAAACTGGTTCCGGAATTATTTGGAGTTGCGACTCCACTGTGCACCAACGCGATGGAGCCGCGAATCCATACAGGAGTTCAAAAATATATTACAAATAAAAATACCACTATTTTTTAAGAACACACCACTTCTAAAGATAGTACTGACTTGGGAAATCTTACTTTAATAACATATCACTTATATATAAATCACAATTCTACATTTTAAGACCACAGATAACATTCAACCATTCCCCCATTCTGCTTAATGCCAGTTTCCATAGTAACAGTTCGTGGAACATTCAACTGAACTAACAGGTCACAAGTTCACCATATTTTTTTATTTTTTTATTAATTTATTTATCAAATTTTACAATCAAAAAAGACAGAGCAAATAATATCAATTATAACTGAGGGGACAAACAATAAAAAACAATCACAGTATGCATATATAATGGTTCCAGGGACACAGGGACATTCTCATATGTAATACAAAATATCACCAGGCTTTACAGTAAGAGATGGCGAGCAATACAGGGAGACAATTACAATCATCGGTAGGAAGCAATAATTACATTGTAGAGGATCAATATGTGGCAAGAGATCCCAAGGAAGGTCAACAAAAACAGCCTACAAGAGCAATACACCGAGCAGCCGCCCAAAAACGATCCCCATGAGGCAAACCAATAATATCCTGCCACTGCCCTCTGCCGGGCCCCTGCGGGGAGAGAGGGAAAGTTTCCACAGTGATCTGGTTCACGCTTTATCCGCCAGATAATCTTGATATAGGCTCCAGAAATTCTTGGGAGGACTCCGGGGGGGGAGTCATTCGCTATATAATTCAGTTAGTGTGTTACAATATAGCATATCTCGGGACCATTGCGCTATGGTGGGAGGGGGACCTCTGGCCCAGTGTATTGCAACCACACGCTTAGCTAACAGTAGTCCCATGTCGACCACACAACTAATGCCTTTACGAATATGTTTGGAGAAGCCAAGCAGAGCCAACAGCGGGTCAGTATTCAGAGTCTCTCCAGTAATCTCACTAAGTTTCTGGAAGATGGCCATCCAGTATTCAGCTAATTCAGGGCATAGCCAAGCCATGTGGATGAACCCTGCAGGGTCAATACCACACCTTTCACATCTCGCGGAGTCACGGAGACCATATTTGTGTAGGCGAAACGGGGTGTAATATACTCTATTGATAAATTTAAAATGTATAAGGCAGTGCCGCCCATTCAGGGAGACGTGCCGTGTGGCCTCGCAACAGTAGCGCCATGTATCGTCATCTAGTGCCCTTTCTAGATCAGTTTGCCAGTCGAGCCTGGCTTTAGTGAAATGATGTTTCCGATAAGCTTGGGTAAGAGAGTAAATGTTTGAGACAACCTTCCGAGGGGATTCTGCCTGCAGCAAGAGGGAAAAGGGGGCAACCTCCGGTGGTTCGGACAGTTCATCGCCCAACATGTCACGGAGTGCTTGCCTAACCCTATAAAAGTGAAACATCATCAGAGGGGTAACGTCCCGCCTGTCCGAAACAATGTCTTCCCATCTCCGTCCAACTCCATCCTCAAAGAGGTCACTAATACGGGAAATGTCAAGTGATGTTAGTGCGCGCTTGACCTCCGGTTCAATGAGGACCGGCAACCAAGAGCTCAATTCTACTGGAGCAAGTGGAGAGTATAGAATAGAAGCTGCCTGCCTCTTCAGTATGTTGTACCATGCATGTGTAGTAGCATTGATTGAATCGAGGGTACCCGAGCGTCTATAAGGGGCACGGAACAGAAATGAAGCCAGTGGGGAGGGCGCAGCCGCAACCCTCTCTAGGTGCAAATGTGGCGGAGAGGCCTGCTGGTGTAGCCAGTAGAAAGCAGGCAAACATTGTGCCGCATAATAGTAAAGTTCCAAGTCCTGAGCGCCCAGACCTCCCATGGAATAAGGTAGCGTTAGAATGTCCCATCTGACCCGGGGTTGTTTACCGGCCCAGGCTAGTTGAATCAACAGCGACTTAATGCGCTTAAAGAAAGGAGCAGGGAGTTTCATCGGTATGTTGCAGAACAGAAATAAAAACCGAGGGAGGACCACCATTTTCATTAAAGAGACTCGGCCCATGAGGGATAAAGGCAAGCGTACCCATCTGCAGACATCGTCTTCGAGTCTTGCCACCGCCCTGCCATAGTTCTTGTTGAACACCACTTCTGAGTTAGTGTGAACCTGTATACCCAGATATTGCACAGAGTCGGTAGTCCACTGCAGTGGGAACTCCAGCGCCATAGGTTCTAGAGCCGGCGTGAGTGGGAAAATGGCGGACTTAGTCCAGTTAATCCGTAGGCCAGAGAACTCGCCATAACGTACCACCTCCCTCAAAACTGGGGAAAGGTTGGACTCGGGTCTCTGATGTATAGGAGGGTGTCGTCCGCGTAAGTGGAGATGATTAGGTTATACTCAGGGAAACGAATCCCTCTGTGACTGTGATACTCCCTGAGGGCGCATGCCAAGGGCTCAGCCACAATCGCATAGAGGAGTGGCGATAGTGGACATCCCTGACAAGTGCACCTGGAAATCTTAACGGGGGACGTGACCATATTACCCACCCTGACCCTGGCCATTGGGGAGTTGTATAGGACAAACACTAGGTTGGAGAAGAGATCGCCCACACCCATTCGCCTCAGGACCAACATCATGAATTCCCACTCAACCGAGTCGAAAGCCTTTTCGGCATCCAAGAATATCGCACCTGCTTTGACTTCGGTATTGGTATGTTGGATGGCTCCGAAAACTGTGAGCAGATTGTGGGTGAGAGTGCATCCCGATACAAAGCCAGCTTGCTCTGGACTAACCAATGTCAGTACCAATGGAGCTAAACGATTGGCGAGTACTTTAGCAAACAGTTTAGTGTCAATGTTCAGTAAGGAAAGCGGTCTATACGATGAGTACTCGCCCGGAGGTTTACCTGGCTTCAGGAGGGTGACCAGCAGAGCTTCCCACATCAACGGCATCATCATACCACTCTCACCCATTTCTTCGAATAAGGAAATCAGGTGGGGGACCAGGAGCTCTCTGAACTCCTTGTAAAAGGCCACAGTTAGGCCTTCTTGCCCGGGAGCGCTCCCTGCTGGCATGGATTTAAGTGCCTCGTGAATTTCCCAGGCCTCAAGTGGCCTCATCAAGTATTCCCTGTGCTCGTCAACCAGCCAGAGGAGCTTGATATGTTCCAGGTAGTCAAAAGCTCCTTCATTCCCTCCCAATAGTCTGGACTGATAAAGCTCGGAATAATAATCCCTAAACCTGCCAGCAATGGCGTCAGGGTTGTGTAGGATCTCGCCGGTGGCAGCCCTGAGTTCTGTAACTCCAGCCGTCTCCCGTCTACCCTTCAAAATCGCTGCTAGTGTGGCACCCGGGCACTCGCCCTCACCATATGATTTGGCAACGGCGTATTTGCCAAGAAATGTAACCTCTCTGTCAGCAGTTTCGTGGTACTCTTCCAATGTATCTTTTAATTCCGCGGCCACCCTTTCGGCTCCCACCTCCAGGGCTTCCCGTTCAAGGACAGCAAGTTTCTTGTCTAGGGTTGTCAAATAATCCCTGATAGAGCGGAGTACTCCTGAGTGTTTGGACATAGCAATCCCTCGTATGTATATGTTAAAAACTTCCCATGTCGTGGAAAATAGGGGAACCGAGACAATATTAGTGTTGAAGAAGACCTCGATGGCTTCCACCATTTCCGCCTTGAACGCATTATCAAGCAAGGCATAAGGCGGGAACCGCCAGGTAAAGGGAGCTGGCCTTTTCAATGGTGTGTTAAACCATAATTGAACTGGGGAATAGTCTAAGTATGAGCGTGGATGAACCTCACAGCCACGGATAGCAGCGGCCAGGAGACAGGAGACAAACCAGTAATCGATCCTGGTATACAGATTATGCGGGGCTGAATAGTGCGAAAATCCCCCCCGGGTCCCCATTTCTGGAGCGCCAAGCATCTATCATGTTAAGCTCTGCTATAGCATCCTCGACAGCTTTAGCTGCATTTGACTGTCTGCGTGCCGGACCCCCAGAGCGGTCCAGTGTAGGATTGAGGGTACAATTGAAATCCCCTCCCCAAACTAATGGAAAAGATGCCCAGTGCCGCAGATGTACCAGCAAGTCCCTAAAGAATGGCGGGTTATTGAAATTAGGGCCGTATACATTAATAGTAATAAGCTCCATCCCCTTCCCTTTGATCTTAGAGATTACAAACCTTCCCTCCTTATCGGTCTCCAGGGCCTCCAGGGATATACCTCCTCTAGTGTTAACCCATGTCAGCACCCCGCGGGCGTGTGTAGAAAAGCCAGCAGCGTGAAAGGCACCATGTAGACGCCTATGGGTAAGCATCTGGGGGTCAGTGGGTAGGTGGGTCTCTTGCAGGAGAGCAACATCTATATTATGTCTGTTGAGGTAGGCAATCACTTTCCTAGTTTTTCAAAAATCATTTAGGCCCCTAATGTTCCAGGTTAACAGTTTCAGGCCATCGCCTTGTGAACCACATATAAAATTGTGACAGCATAAGCCTCCCTCCCACATCTAGATCGGAAAATCCTCAGAGTTCCCCTCTTTCTAATGGATGCTCTTACTGCATTGATGAAGCACCATGTACATACTGTGTCAGGAAAAAACCCATAGAAAAACAAAAATTTCTTGACAAACCCCACCCCCCACCCATGGGATGCAAACCCTAACTTAGCATTGATGACTCCCTCCTGCCCCCCACCCTCCCCAACAAGACCCATACTCAGGAAGACTAATACGGTGAGTAACACACGGGGTGGATGTTACCTTCCTACCACACAAAACAAAGGAAAAACTGCAAAGTAAAAATCTTAATACTGCCATCAAATGTTAATCCGTAGCATCCATGCGTAACAATAACAAAGCAGGTCATTCGGCTGCAACAGCCCGGCACCCCCTGCCCTTATATTCAAGGTGTGGAGTCAACCATTAGCACATAGAGTCAAAAAAGGTCAGACCCATCCCAGTCACGCCTAATAACGTGAGAGGCTAAACAATACTTGCGGTACGCTGGATTCATGAATAATATAGCGCAGGAACAGAGACCCGGTCACAGGATCGCAGACAGATGAGATCAGGAGAGGGGGGAGAAAGGGCAGGGCCAGTCCAAGCATCACAGTGAGTCCCACTCCGATGGACCGCGGCTGGCGCCACATTAATCCTCGTCACCGGCAGCACCACCGGTCGCCTCACCCAGTCCCTCGGATTTCTGACTGCATCCAGCTGTCTTGGGAAGGTCTTTCAATGCTTTCTGGAGTGATTTGGGGTCAATAAAAATTCTGGAGCATCCATTAATGTTGACTCTCAGTCTAGCAGGGTAAAGCATAGCATAGTCGATGTTTTGGTCAAGCAGACGCCGTTTCAGAGGTGCGAATTGACGCCTGGCTTCCTGCACCTTCATCGTGAAGTCCGGGACCAGGGAGATCGTGGAACCTTTGAATTGGAGGATACCTTTTGCTCTTGCTTGCTTCAGGGCAGCGTCCCTATCCCTGTAATTTAGGAGCTTAGCGATTATTGGCCACGGCGGTGCCCCGGAGGAGGCCTGGGGCCCAAGGACCGGTGTGCTCGCTCCACCACGAACATATCCGAGAATATCTCTCGACCCAGGAGTGTGACCAACAGTTTTTCGGTAAACAACTCCATGTTACCGGTAGAGGTAGTTTCCGGCAGCCCTGTGATGCGTAAATTGCTCCTCCTGGACCTCGCCTCCAAATCCTCTGCTTTCTCCTGCAGGGCAACTAGCGTCTTAGCAAACTGTTTCTGTGTTTCGCTGACCTCCGTCTGCGCCTCCTCGACCTCAGTGACTCTCCTTTCAGTCATGTCAATGCATTTGCCATGTTTGTCGAGGCGTTCTGACATTCTATCCATCCGGTATGCAAGAGTGTCAGTCTTGCCGTCGATGGTGGAGAGACTTTTCTGTAGACTTTTCTGCATTGCCGCGAGGATCTGTTTTAGATCCCCCGCTGCCTCCTCCGACATGTCATCCCGGTATTCCGTGGAAGGGGTGCCCTCTGCATCCCTAGATCTTGACTTGCACTGCTCAAACTGCAGCTTAGACTGGGTTTTGTCTACCTTGCCCATAGTATGTCGTTGGAGTAGCGGGGACCCTGCTCTTCACCGACCAGCTGCGCTCCGCCCCGGACCACAAGACCAGGATGTAGCACTACCTTCTCCTCTACGCATATTATGGTTCGCTATCTCGGTGGGATGTCCAGGACGCCAGGCGCCCCCTGCTCGCAAGAGTGGGCTACGCCGATAAGGGACGCTTCAATGTGCCTGAGGCGCGGAATCCACCAGGGCTTCACCCCGTAGAACCCCCAGATAATGTAGTCCAGGCGCTCAAGACGTAGCGGCTGACAGCAGGTAGAAAAAGTGCCTCGTGAGCAGCAATGTCAGGATGAGCACGATTCAATACGCCAGGAGTCTATGCGCCACAGCTGGTGGGGAAAGCGCCTCATGGGCAGCAAGGTCAGGGTGTGCACGATTCAATGAGCCAGGAGCCCATGCGCCACAGCAGGTGGAGAAAGTGTCTCGTGGGCGGCAATATCAGGGTGAGTACAGATCAGTAGGTTGGGAGTCCATGCGCCACTAGAAGGGCCTCAAGCTCGGGCCGCTTCGCCTCTGCAGAGGGACTATGGGGCCCCACCTCCAATCACAAGTGTGCACGGCTCCACAGGCTCTGCCTTAGCATTCCGCGATGTTCCAAAGTCACGGGCACAGCGAGGATTGTAGGCAGGCCGCAGGGCATCGAGGGACAGCGGCAGCAGAGCCAGGGGTGTAACAGCACGCTGCCCAGCGCCACCACTGCGCCCTACCTCTGTGATCCTGATGTGGCCGGGTGACCCCTCCCGGTCCGCAGCCAGCGGCACGGCACTCACAGTGCTCCGCGAGGCCACGCTGTCCAGTGTTCTTCCATGATATTCGGCCTGCGATCTAAGGCCCACAGCTCGTCTGGCAAGGCCGCTGCACCACGCCGCAGTAACGGCCGCAAAGAAGCTTAACACTCAATCTAAATCACTACTGCATGCGCCCCCGGCTCAACGCAGGCTTCTCTGGGCATCGAGGGTTGTTCAGCGAGGCGCAGACCCACCAGGCGCTCTAGCGTGGTCCGGGACGTATCGCAGCCCCGAACCAGCAGCTCTCGGACGGGTGAAGGCGGGGGAGGCAGCAGGTTGGATCGGATCTCAGAGCGCATACGTAGGCCCCAGCAATTCCGGGTGTCTCCAGTGCTCCAATCTCGGTGGAACTGGCCGCAATCGGTGCCGCTGTCGGAAGTCGTCACTTGCCGTAATTTGGGGATTACTTATTGGGCATGGAAGCAGGATAAATGAAGGATAGCAGCAATGACTTCACGGAGCTCGCTCAAAGCGTTGCCATCTTAGGCTTCGGCAAGCTCCGCCCCCCAGTTCACCATATTTTCAAGTTCAGCACACAAGGTTGCAAATGCAAACAGCAGGTGTGGTTGACGTTTGCAAAATATGACCTTATCCTATCTACTGTACCTTTCAAACATTTTTTACTGACCAATAACAAACATGCTTTTTAAAGAAAGTAACATGCACCCTATTTTTCAGTGCACAATGTTCTTAAACAGCCAATCAATTCTCTACTTTTTAAAAACAGCATCTTGTCCACCATTTTAGATACCTCTCATTCTACCAACTGACTACCTCAGCTACACACATCTTTTCATTACTTCCAGACATCTCTTCAAGATGCTTACAGTATGGATTGTTGGGCACAGCTATGTTTCTGGTGCAAAAGGTATGCTGAGCGCAGAGGTAGTGACAAAGACCTAGCTTTGCAAAATGTGCATTTTAAATGGATTGCACAGAGAGGATTAAAGTGGCACCAATTGATGCCTTTGGTTAAAACCTTTTTGCATCTCCAACCCCCTGTCCTCATGATTGTGCACTGTGGTGGCAATGACCTAGGCACATTGACTGGGTGGGGTAGGTCCGGAAATGCTCATGAAGGATACCTTTGCACAATTGATGTTGCTTTTCCCCCAAACTGTCTTTGTATACTCTAATATATGCCAAAGACAGAAATGGAAGTGGTCAAATCAATTCTGTCCACAGATTGAAAAAGCTAGGAAGAATGTCAATAAAGCTGTTTCTGCTTACCTCAGAGACCATAGGATGAGCTCCATATATAACAACAATCTACGTTTTGATATGGATGACATCTACATAAGTGATGGAGTACACTTCAAAGATCATGGGAACAGAGTCTTTCTCAACAACCTAAAGCTGTGCATCCGCACTTACATGTAGCTACAACAAACTCATAATGAAAACAAGGTCTCTTTTTAGAGCCACCCTATAACACAATAGTGAATCTTATTCTTATTTAAACATACATACTTTTTTAAACATTTTTGAAGATTCGCGAATCCGTCGCGAATTTGCAAAAGCATGAATTCAATGTACTACAACAGAACACACTTTTCAAGTTTAACTATTAATTTTTAATTTTATATATTTTTAACAACTCTGTCAATTGTAATCTTGTCATTAACTTCAATCACAGTACCTCTTTAAAACAATTTCACAAATACAACACTACCTTCTAAATTATATACTACTAAATTATTTATTTGAGGTGAATTCGCAAATCCAACGCAAAGTTACACAGGGGGCCGTGCTGAGCCATGCTCCCGCCCTGCCATAGCAAACGGAAATGTCCCGGGGCTGGACACCCCGGGACATTGCAGGAGCCGGCTCTGGGGGTTGGTGATCCCCAGGGCCATGGAGGGCTCCAGGAGGGGGGCCACGCAGCCCCCCTCCCAACATTTGCATAGCCCCGGGGAAGTGGTGATCCCCGGGGCCAGGGGTCCACAACGGACCCCTGTATTCTAATTTGTGAATGCCACAGGGAGGTGGTGGTCCCCGGTGCTTTGGGAGGGCGTGACCCCCCGCATTTAAACATCAATGCCCCGGGGAGGTAGTGGTCTCTGGGGTTTGGGGGGCCCGCGAGGCCCCCCCACACAAGATGTAAAAATGCCCCAGGGAGGTGGTGGTCCCCGGGGCAGCGTGGGGGGCAGGAGCCCCCCCCATGCTTTTTTAATATTTTAGCCCCGGGGAGGTGGCAGTCCCCGGGGCTGCGGGGCCCCTGCGGGCCCCCGCTTCATAATTGGATATTGCCCCAGGACCTGGCCCACCCAGGGGCTTATAGGAAAAGTTTTTTTAAAATGTTCTCGGCCAGATTTGCGCACCCAGCGTGAATTCAACCGATTTGTTTTAAAAAAAATGCTTTTTTTGGCCCTGGGGGTTTTCTTGTGACTCGCTTCCTGGAGCCCTAGATGGCCCTGGGGACAGCCACCCCCCAATGTCCCGGGGTGCCCACCCCCAGGACATTGCTGTTTGCTATGGCAGGGCGGGAGAACGGCTCCCACCCTGCCATAGCAAACACTGCTTTGCTTCTTAGAAGCGAGAGCAGGAAACCTGCTCTCGCTTCCAAGAAGCAAAGCAGTATTGCTTTTGGACAAGGGGAGCTGCATGTCAATCAGCTCCACTTGCCCAAAAGCAATGCCGGCTCCTGCAGGAGGCGGGCAGCCGGCTGGGACCGCAGCGGCATTGGGGCTCCCCCCGCGGACCCCAACATGAGGGCTGGCCCCGGGGCCAGAAGTGGCATGGGAGGGGGGCCACTCGGCCCCCTCAATGTATTTAAAAAAAAAAATCGCCATGGGGTCCTTGGGGCCAAAAATGGCCCGGGAGGGGGTCCACGCTGCCCCCTCCCTTTTTTAATTTATTTAAAAAACAAAAAACAAAAGAAGGCCGTGCCCCGGGGATGGGGTCCCCTGGGCCTAAATTGGTCTTAGGAGGGGGATCACGCGGGTCCCCTCCAAAATAAAAAAAAGGCTGGGTATGCCCTGGGGGATGGGGTCCCCGGGGCCAAAAGTGGCCCACGGAAGGGGGGCCACGCGGCTCCCCTCCCATAACATTTATAAAAAAAGAAACCGGCAACTTGATGGAGGCCCCGCCCCCTCCCTGCATGACACTGCAAACGCACCTCGTGGCGCGCTTTGCGTTGGGGGATTAAGTCCCTGTTGCTAGTGAGGGTCCCTGGGGGCCAACTAGGCCACCAGGAACCTCCAGTAAGCCCCACACATTGAGATTGCTGAGAGGTGGTAGGAGGCCTCGCCCCGTTTTACACCACTCTGCAATTGCGCCTCTTGGCGCACTGCTGGTGGGGTGATGAGGTCCCCTTGTGTCCTCAGGACCTCAGGACTGAAGTGGACTTCATCCCCTTAACAGCAGTGTGTCAGGTGGTGCGTTTGCAGAGTGGTGTAAAAAGGTGGCATGGCCTCGGACCACTCTCAGCAATCCAGCTGTGTGGCTTACTGTAGGTAACAGAAGGGCTAGTTGGCCCCCAGGTACCCTCAGGAGGCAATGGGATTTCATCCCCCAACCAAGAGTGCACCAGGAGGTGTGTTTGCAGAGTGGTGGACAAAGGGGGCGTGGCCTGTGTCCACCTCTCAGCAATCCCACTGTGTGGGGCTTACTGGAGGTAACAGGTAGGCTAGTTGGCCCCTAAGGACCCCCGGCAGCGAAGTGGACTTTAATCCCCATGCAAGAGTGCGTGGGAGCATGTCTGCAGAGTGGTGGGGAAAGGGGCGTGGCCTGCTATGAGAACTTAGCAATGCTGCTGTGTGGGACTTACTGGAGGTAATAGGAAGGGTAGTTGGCCCACAAGGTTGTCCTTGGGATCCAACTACCTCTCCTGTTACCTCCACTAAGTCCCACACAGTGGGATTGCTAAGAGGTCTACGGAGGTCATGCACCCCCTTTCTCCACCACTCTGCAAACGCACCTCCTGGTACAGTACTGGTTGGGGGATGAAGTCCACTTTACTCCTGAGGGACTTTGGGGGCCAAGAAGCCCTCCTGGTATCTCCTGTAAGTCCTACGGAGTGGACTTCCTGAGCACTGGTTGGAAGCCCAGCCCCCTTTCTCCACCACTCTGCAAATGCGACTACCAGTTAAAGAAGCATTTGTAATGTAATAGGTCTCGCATTTGCAAGAGTTAGAGCTATTGGCGTTGTAAATCTAAAAGTTTTTTACTAATATTTTTTGGAGTGGATGTACTTTGTGGGTAGTGGAATTTGTGGTATGTTGTGCAGTGAAATTATGTGGATAGAAAGTATGTGGTATTTAGTGTATAGGAATTATGTATAGTGAGATTGCGTGTTATGGAGAGTAATTATGTGGTATGGTAGTCTGTGTTGTGGGTCTGTGTTGTGGAGTGGTAACCTCAGGTTTAGTCTTCCTCGTTTCCATAGAAGCTAAATTATGAATTCAATGAGACAAAAAAAGAAGAGATCCCTGAGGAGCACTTCTGGACCTAGTCAGAGGTATGAGCAGGGCCACTGGAATTATGCGACTGTTTGGCTGCACCGACTTTCGCACAATTATACATTTTCCGCATTAGCCACATAATCCATCATCTGCTGCCTAATCGGAAGATTTGAACAAAAATAGCTTTGTTTCTGGCTCAAACGTTACCAAAAATGCAGCAACAAGTGTTACAGCGTGGTGGAAGGCCCTTTGCAAACCAAGAATGGTCACCTGTTACTTATTGCTAGTAGTGGAAGTGGTGATCCCCGGGGCCAGGGGTCCACAACGGACCCCTGTATTCTAATTTGTGAATGACACAGGGAGGTGGTGGTCCCCGGTGCTTTGGGAGGGCGTGACCCCCCGCATTTAAACATCAATGCCCCGGGGAGGTAGTGGTCTCTGGGGTTTGGGGGGCCCGCGAGGCCCCCCCACACAAGATGTAAAAATGCCCCAGGGAGGTGGTGGTCCCCGGGGCAGCGTGGGGGGCAGGAGCTCCCCCCCATGCTTTTTTAATATTTTAGCCCCGGGAGGTGGCAGTCCCGGGGCTGCGGGGCCCCTGCGGGCCCCGCTTCATAGTTGGATATTGCCCCAGGACCTGGCCCACCCAGGGGCTTATAGGAAAAGTTTTTTAAAAATGTTCTCGGCCAGATTTGCGCACCCAGTGTGAATTCAACCGATTTGTTTTAAAAAAAATGCTTTTTTTGGCCCTGGGGGTTTTCTTGTGACTCGCTTCCTGGAGCCCTAGATGGCCCTGGGGACAGCCACCCCCCAATGTCCCGGGGTGCCCACCCCCAGGACATTGCTGTTTGCTATGGCAGGGCGGGAGAACGGCTCCCACCCTGCCATAGCAAACACTGCTTTGCTTCTTAGAAGCGAGAGCAGGAAACCTGCTCTCGCTTCCAAGAAGCAAAGCAGTATTGCTTTTGGACAAGGGGAGCTGCATGTCAATCAGCTCCACTTGCCCAAAAGCAATGCCGGCTCCTGCAGGAGGCGGGCAGCCGGCTGGGACCGCAGCGGCATTGGGGCTCCCCCCGCGGACCCCAACATGAGGGCAGGCCCCGGGTCCAAAAGTGGCATGGGAGGGGGGCCACTCGGCCCCCTCAATGTATTTAAAAAAAAAAATCGCCATGGGGTCCTTGGGGCCGAAAATGGCCCGGGAGGGGGTCCACGCTGCCCCCTCCCTTTTTTAATTTATTTAAAAAACAAAAAACAAAAGAAGGCCGGGCCCCGGGGATGGGGTCCCCTGGGCCTAAATTGGTCTTAGGAGGGGGACCACGCGGGTCCCCTCCAAAATAAAAAAAAGGCTGGGTATGCCCTGGGGGATGGGGTCCCCGGGGCCAAAAGTGGCCCACGGAAGGGGGGCCATGCGGCTCCCCTCCCATAACATTTATAAAAAAAGAAACCGGCAACTTGATGGAGGCCCCGCCCCCTCCCTGCATGACACTGCAAACGCACCTCGTGGCGCGCTTTGCGTTGGGGGATTAAGTCCCTGTTGCTAGTGAGGGTCCCTGGGGGCCAACTAGGCCACCAGGAACCTCCAGTAAGCCCCACACATTGAGATTGCTGAGAGGTGGTAGGAGGCCTCGCCCGTTTTACACCACTCTGCAATTGCGCCTCTTGGCGCACTGCTGGTGGGGTGATGAGGTCCCCTTGTGTCCTCAGGACCTCAGGACTGAAGTGGACTTCATCCCCTTAACAGCAGTGTGTCAGGTGGTGCGTTTGCAGAGTGGTGTAAAAGGTGGCATGGCCTCGGACCACTCTCAGCAATCCAGCTGTGTGGCTTACTGTAGGTAACAGAAGGGCTAGTTGGCCCCCAGGTACCCTCAGGAGGCAATGGGATTTCATCCCCCAACCAAGAGTGCACCAGGAGGTGTGTTTGCAGAGTGGTGGACAAAGGGGCGTGGCCTGTGTCCACCTCTCAGCAATCCCACTGTGTGGGGCTTACTGGAGGTAACAGGTAGGCTAGTTGGCCCCTAAGGACCCCCGGCAGCGAAGTGGACTTTAATCCCCATGCAAGAGTGCGTGGGAGCATGTCTGCAGAGTGGTGGGGAAAGGGGGCGTGGCCTGCTATGAGAACTTAGCAATGCTGCTGTGTGGGACTTACTGGAGGTAATAGGAAGGGTAGTTGGCCCACAAGGTTGTCCTTGGGATCCAACTACCTCTCCTGTTACCTCCACTAAGTCCCACACAGTGGGATTGCTAAGAGGTCTACGGAGGTCATGCACCCCCTTTCTCCACCACTCTGCAAACGCACCTCCTGGTACAGTACTGGTTGGGGGATGAAGTCCACTTTACTCCTGAGGGACTTTGGGGGCCAAGAAGCCCTCCTGGTATCTCCTGTAAGTCCTACGGAGTGGACTTCCTGAGCACTGGTTGGAAGCCCAGCCCCCTTTCTCCACCACTCTGCAAATGCGACTACCAGTTAAAGAAGCATTTGTAATGTAATAGGTCTCGCATTTGCAAGAGTTAGAGCTATTGGCGTTGTAAATCTAAAAGTTTTTTACTAATATTTTTTGGAGTGGATGTACTTTGTGGGTAGTGGAATTTGTGGTATGTTGTGCAGTGAAATTATGTGGATAGAAAGTATGTGGTATTTAGTGTATAGGAATTATGTATAGTGAGATTGCGTGTTATGGAGAGTAATTATGTGGTATGGTAGTCTGTGTTGTGGGTCTGTGTTGTGGAGTGGTAACCTCAGGTTTAGTCTTCCTCGTTTCCATAGAAGCTAAATTATGAATTCAATGAGACAAAAAAAGAAGAGATCCCTGAGGAGCACTTCTGGACCTAGTCAGAGGTATGAGCAGGGCCACTGGAATTATGCGACTGTTTGGCTGCACCGACTTTCGCACAATTATACATTTTCCGCATTAGCCACATAATCCATCATCTGCTGCCTAATCGGAAGATTTGAACAAAAATAGCTTTGTTTCTGGCTCAAACGTTACCAAAAATGCAGCAACAAGTGTTACAGCGTGGTGGAAGGCCCTTTGCAAACCAAGAATGGTCACCTGTTACTTATTGCTAAATGTGGGTGTTAAATTGGTACTAATGGTGTACAAACCACTCTTGCTTCTTTCTGCGCCTCTCTTGCCACTTTCTGCATTTCTGTTGCTTCTTTCTGCAACTTTATTTTTTTTCTGCACTTCTTTTGCCTCTTTCTACTCATCCCTTCCACTTTCTGAACCTCTGTTGCCTCTTTCTGGACATCTCTTGCCTCTTTCTGCACCTCACTTGCTTCTTCCTGTACCTCTCTTGCCTCTTTCTGCACCCCTGTTCCCTCTTTCTGCACCTCTCCTGCCTGTTTCTGCACCTCTGTTTCTTCTTTCTGCACTTCTCTTGCTTCTTTCTGCACCTCTGTTGCTTCGTTCTGCACCCCTCTTGCCTCTTTCTGCAACCCTGTTCCCTCTTTCTGTACCTCTCTTGCCTCAGTCTGCCCACCTGTTCCCTGTTTCTGCACCCCTTTTGCCTGTTTCTGCAACTCTCTTGCCTCTTTCTGCAGTTCTCTTGCCTCCTTCTGCACCTCACTTCCCTCTTTCTGCAACTCTCTTGCCTCTTTCTGCAGTTCTCTTGCCTCCTTCTGCACCTCTCTTGCCTCTTTCAACACTTCTCTAGCCTGTTTCTGCACCTCTCTTGCCCCTTTCTGCACCACTCTTGCTTCTTTCTGCACCGGCCTTGCTTCTTTCTGCACCCCTTTTGCCTGTTTCTGTACCCATCTTCCCTCTTTGTGCAACTCTCTTGCCTCTTTCTACACCTCTCTTCCCTCTTTCTGCACCATTCTTGCCTCTTTCTGTACCTCTGTTGCTTCCTTCTGCACCACTCTTGTCTCTTTCAGCACCTCTGTTGCTTCTTTCTGCAGTTCTCTTCCTTCTTTCTGCACCCCTCCTGCCTCTCTCTGTACCCCTTTTGCCTCTTTGTGCACCTCTCCTAACCCTTTCTGCACCCCTCTTGCCTCTTTTTGCACCTCTGTTGGTTCTTTCTGCACCTCTTTTGCTCCGTTCTGCACTTCACTTGCCTCTTTCTGTACCCCTCTTGCCTCTTTCTGCACCTCTGTTCCAAATTTCTGCATCCCTCTTGCCTTTTTCTACACCCCACTTCCCTCTTTCCACACCTCTCTTGCCTCAGTCTGCCCACCTGTTCCCTCTTTCTGTACCCCTTTTACCTGTTTCTGCAACTCTCTTGCCTCTTTCTGCAGTTCTCTTGCCTCCTGCTGCATTTCACTTGCCTCTTTTTTCACCTCTGTTGGTTCTTTTGCACTGCTTTTGCTTCTTTCTGACCTCTCTTGCAAATTTCTGCACCCCTCTTGCCTCTTTCTGCACCCTTCTTACCTGTTTCTGCACCTCTCTTGCCTCTGTCTGCACCCCTGTTCCCTTTTTCTGTACCTCTCTTGCCTCTTTCAGCAGTTCTCTTGCCTCCTTCTGCACCTCTGTTTCTTCTTTCTGTACTTCTCTTACCTCTTTCTGCACCCCTGTTGCTTCATTTTGCACTTCCCATGCTTCTTTCTGCACCTGTCTTGCTTCTTTCTGCACCCCTTTTGTCTCTTTCTGCACTCGTCTCCCCTCTTTCTGCACTTCTCTTGCTTCTTTCTACACCGCTGTTGGTTCTTTCAGCAATTCTCTTGCCTCTTTCTGCACTTCTCTTGCCTGTTTCTGCACCTCTCTTGCCTCTTTCTGCACCTCACTTGCTTCTTTCTGCACCCCTCTTGCCTCTTTATGCACCCCTCTTCCCTCTTTGTGCAACTCTCTTGCCTCTTTCTACACCTCTCTTCCCTCTTTCTGCACCACTCTTGCCTCTTTCTGTACCTCTGTTGCTTCTTTCTGCACTTCTCTTGCCTCTTTCTGCACCCTTCGTGCCTCTTTCAGCACCTCTGTTGCTTCTTTCTGCACCCCTAATGCTTCTTTCTGCACCCTTCTTCCCTTTTCCTGCACGTCTCTTGTTTCTTTCTGCACTGCTCTTGCATCTTTCTGCACCACTCTTGCCTCCTTCTGTACCTCTGTTGTTTCTTACTGCACTGCTCTTGCTTCTTTCTGCACCTCTCTTGCAACTTTCTGCATCCCTCTCGCCTCTTTTTGCACCCCTCTTGCCTCCTTCCACACCTCTGTTGGTTCTTTCTCCACTGCTCTTGCTTCTTTATGCACCTCTTTTGCCTGTTTCTGCAACTCTCTTGCCTCTTTCTGCACTTCTCTTGCCTCCTTCCGCACCTCTGTTGCTTCTTTTTTGCACTTCTCTTCATCTTTCTGCACCGCTCTTGCCTCTTTCTGCACCTCTGTTGCTTCTTTCTGCACTTCTCTTGCTTTTTTCTGCACCCCTCTCGCCTCTTTCTGCACCCCTCTTGCCTCCTTCTGCACCTCTGTTGGTTCTTTCTCCAATGCTCTTGCTTCTTTATGCACCTCTTTTGCCTGTTTCTGCAACTCTCTTGCCTCTTTCTGCACTTCTCTTGCCTCCTTCTGCACCTCTATTGCTTCTTTTTTGCACTTCTCTTCATCTTTCTGTACCCCTCTTTCCTCTTTCTGCACCTCTGTTGCTTCTTTCTGCACTTCTCTTGCTTCTTTCTACACCTCTCTTGCTTCTTTCTGTACCCCTTGTGCCTCTTTCTGCACTCTTCTTCCCTTTTCCTGCACGTCTCTTGCTTTTTTCTGTACCCCTCGTGCCTCTTTATGCACCTCTTTTGCTACTTTCTGCACTTCCTTGCCTCTTTCTGCACCCCTCTTGCCTCTTTCTGTACCTCTGTTGGTTCTTTCTGCACTACTCTTGCTTCTTTCTGCACCTCAGTTGTTTCTTTCTGCACTTCTCTTGCTTCTTTCTACACCTCTCTTGCTTCTTTCTGCACCACACTTGCCTCTTTGTGCACCCTTCTTCCCTCTTTGTGCACCTCTCTTGCCTCTTTCTGCACCTCTCTTGCCTCTTTCTGCATCCCTATATTCTCTTTTCGCATCTCTTTTGCTTGTTTCTGCTCTTCTTTTGCCTTTTTCTGTACCCCTCTTGCCTCCTTCTGCACCTCTGTTGTTTCTTACTGCTCTGCTCTTGCTTCTTTCTGCACCTCTCTTGCAAATTTCTACACCCCTCTTGCAACTTTCGGCACCCCTCTTCTCGCTTTCTGCACCCCTCTTCCCTCCTTGTGCACCTCCTCTGCCTGTTTCTGCACCTCTGCTGCCTCTTTCTGAACTTCTCTTGCCTCTTTCTGCACCTCTGTTGCTTCTTTCTGCACCTCTGTTGCTTCTTTCTGCACTTCTCTTGCCTCTTTCTGCACCCCTCTCCCTCTTTCTGCACCACTGTTGCTTCTTTCTGCACCTCTCTTGCAAATTACTGCACCTCTGTTGTTTCTTTCTGCACTTCTCTTGCTTCTTTCTACACCTCTCTTGCTTCTTTCTTCACCCCACTTGCCTCTTTGTGCACCCTTCTTCCCTCTTTGTGCACCTCTCTTGCCTCTTTCTGCACCTCTCTTGCCTCTTTCTGCACCCCTATATCCTCTTTTCGCATCTCTTTTGCTTGTTTCTGCTCTTATTTTGCCTCTTTCTGTACCCCTCTTGCCTCCTTCTGCACCTCTGTTGTTTCTTACTGCACTGCTTTTGCTTCTTTCTGCACCTCTCTTGCAAATTTCTGCACCCCTCTTGCCACTTCCGGCACCCCTCTTCTCGCTTTCTGCACCCCTCTTCCTGCACCTCTTCTGCCTGTTTCTGCACCTCTGCTGCCTCTTTCTGAACTTCTCTTGCCTCTTTCTGCACCTCTGTTGCTTCTTTCTGCACCTCTCTTGCAAATGTCTGCACCCCTCTTGCTTCTTTTGGCATCCCTCTTCTCGCTTTCTGCACCCCTCTTCCCTCTTTGTGCACCTCTTCTGCCTGTTTCTGCACCTCTGCTGCCTCTTTCTGAACTTCTCTTGCCTCTTTCTGCACCTCTGTTGCTTCTTTCTGCATTTCTCTTGCCTCTTTCTGCACCCCTCTCCCTCTTTCTGTACCTCTGTTGCTTCTTTCTGTACTTCTCTTGCTTCTTTCAGCACCTCTCTTGCTTCTTTCTGCAGCTCTCTTGCCTCTTTCTTCACCCTTCTTTCTTCTTTCTGCACCTCTCTTGCCTCTTTCTGAACCTCTCTTGCCTCTTTCTGCACACACAGGGCTACTTTTAAACTGACCTCAGGCTCAGCACTGCACACATGCAAGTGCAGAAAAAGGCTGCTGGCCTCTAAACTGCCATGCCCTATTATATGCTAGGGACTTAGAGGTAGTTTTAATCCACCTGCCCTATTATGTACTAGGCCTTACAGGGGAGGTCATGCCAATCATAGGGGTACCCCAATCCATAGTGTACCCTAGTGTATGTAGGTATTTTCACTGTATTCTAAGTGTCTTTCAGCATAGCACTGGCTCCGGGCCTGGTTAGGTAGAGCCCAGGGTTAGTCAGAGTCAGTTACCAGCAGTACCAGTCAGCAAAAAGTTGGGGGGTGCCCAGGGCACAGGATGACTTTGCAACAAGGCCTCTTTCTGCACCTCTGTTGGTTCTTTCTGCATATCTCTTGCTTCTTTCTGCGCCTTTCTTCCTCTTTCTGCACATGTCCTAACTCTGTAGGCATAGTTAGAAATTAGCATTTAAAAAACCTTAGAAATTCACTGAAAAAAACATAGGTTTCAGGGACATTATAGTTAGAAATTAGCATTTAAAAGTCTTTGAAATTCACTGAAAAAACCATAGGTTTCAGGGACGTTATAGTAAGAAATTAGCATTTAAAAAAACCTTTGAAATTTACTGAAAAAACCATAGGTTTCAGGGACGTTATAATTAGAAATTATCATTTAAAAAACCATAGAAATTCACAAAAAAAAACATAGGTTTTAGGGACGTTATAGTTAGAAATTAGCATTTAAAAAACATAGAAATTCACTGAAAAAACCACTGGTTTCAGGGACGTTATAGTTAGTTGGACATTTCACTCGTACAAAACCAGAGAAATTCTGCTGTTATAGTTAGTTGAGCTAACTATAACTCACGCCCCCGCAATGTACTGCTGATGACGTCACATATTACATCACTCATGACATGGTCAGTGACATCACTGATAACATCTCAATGACATCGCTGATGACATCACTGAAGACATCATCCAGTGACTGAGTATTTCTGAAAAGTTTAAGAATGTTATCTATATATACGCCAAGGTGTATTTGAAGAATGAGTGGGTGTATGAGTGTCTGTATGGATGATTTTGTGGGTGCGTGTCTGACTGTACAAGTGAGTGATTTAACGTGTGATTAAACATGTCTTAGTGAATGCATGGGTGATTGACTAATCTGTGTGAATGTCTGTATCAGTCTGTCAGTTGGTGTGCAAGTGGCTGCATGGGTTGGTGACTAGCTACATGAGTGTTTATATGGCTTATTGATTGGTTGTCTGATGGGGGAGAGGGGAGGTGTAACTCCCTGCATGGATGTGTGAGTGGGTGATTTAGTGGGTGTATGGGTTCATGAGTGCATCTACAAGGGGCTGTATGGGTGATTGAATGTGCATATGGCTGTGTCGGTGAGTGAATGGATGTCTCAGTGGTTTATGTGTGAGTATCTGTCAGAAAGTTAGAGCTAATCCACTAACCTGAGACAGATGACCAGCAGGGGCGATGTCTGATGCTCAGCAACCCTATTCCCCCAGGTGTCGTCAGCTGGGAGTGAATAAAGCATGACTCAACCAAAAGACGCCATTCAGGGGAAAGGGGAAAAATGGGATAAAGGATACAAGAAGAAAACAGCCTACAGTCCGAACCGCTGGACAGAATTACACCAAGTTTTGCAGAAAGGAAGATGTTGTTATGCAGATTTTGCTTTTTTGTTATTTGGTGCAAATCCGCCCAGTAGCTTTTGAGAAATTTAAGCTGAAAATTATAGATATATCTCTGGCCTCTGATATTTCGTGCGATTTCGCGATGAATCGCGAATGTGTGTGCCAACAGGAATGCTCTGATTGGCTGGAAGCAACCTTGACAGAAAGTTATGGCCTCCATTTTATCGTCCGTGAACGAATCCCGGGGTTGAAAATGTGTGTGAAAGCTAACATAAGTGGTCAGGGTGGAGATACTCTGACCCCATGTTTGAGAAATGGGTGTGTTGGTGACATAAGTTATGTGTCCAAAATTGATTTTTTTTATCACTCGCGATATTCACGACCACGACGCGACTACCAGCAGACTCCCATGTACCGTCGCAGGGTTGTCTCGAATAATGGGACGTTATCGCGAATATTGGAGGAAATTTCAAAAAATATATCAGTAATCATTAAGATGCATTCTTATAGAGGTATTGAGATTTTGATAAAGGTTTATATAGAGTTATTTAGATAGTGAGTTATCTACTGTGATGGTTACAATTAATTATATAGTTATAATTTTTGAATGTGGTGGTGGCTATTGAATTTCTGCTTTTGCTTTCCGCTTTCACGACGTAAACGCAGGGATTGCGATGACAAATGGCATTGCGATCTCCAGGCTCACCGCGAAAACTGAAAATAGGTTTTAGAGATGGTTGTCCTAGAAATACACTAGAAAAACTTGAGTTTGAAGTGCACAGTAATAAACCCCTACTGTGTAAAATACTGCAATATGTGTGCATATATGTGTTTTACACTTCATGGAAAAAACGCAATTGTCACAGTTAATGGCGATGTTGTGACGCCCCGAATAACTGTGAAAATGGAAAAAAAAGGTCTTAGAGCTGGATTACACATGTGTTTAAAGAAGCATGTATATAGTTATATGTATAACTCAATGTTTAGACTGGATTTTTTTACTTATTATTTTTGGATGTGCTGGTGGCCGTTGAATGTCTGCTTTTGTTTTCTGTTCTCGTGAACAGCCAAGGCCCAAATTACAAGAGGATGCGGAGTACTCTCCGGAGATTGATGGATTTACCCAGACTAACGATACATGCAGTAGATTTCTACTGAATTTTGGCATTATAGTGCCGTGACAGATTGGATCATACCGGTGTGGATGTGTTCCATAGACTTTGTTTCGATCAGCCCTGAAGAAGTCGCGGTCGTAGAGACCTATCGACGAAACACGTGTTGGCTTGTTGTCTCTGTGCTGTGTAACCAACAGCCCCTCTTTTTGTTGTGAACAACTATATTGGACTTATGTACATTGAACACCTGAGATGATGTCTACTACCATACAAATATTGTGAAGATTTGGAACAATTTTGGGCCTGAGCTGAAGAATCTGGATTTAAAAAGGACTATTAACCCCTTCGATGCTCGTCATGCTGCGCGGTAGCGCTGTGCGCATGACGAGCTGAGCTCGTCACGACCCCACCCGCGATCGGAATGTCCAGCACACGAGCGGAATTCCGATCGCGGTCAAGGGGTTAATACGATATTACTGTTTTGGTATAAAAAAAAAAAAATGAACGTTTTTTGAGTGCTCGGATTTATATATTTTAACTCAATGTTTAAACTGGATTTTTTAACGTATTATTTTTGGATGTGCTGGTGGCCGTTGAATGTCTGCTTTTGTTTTCCGTTCTCGCAAACAGCCATGGCCCATGTAGGTAAGAGCGGTGGGGCTGGGTGGGGGGATTTCGATGGACGATGAAGAGGGAAAATTAATTATTTATTTAATTTTCCCTCCTCATCATCCATCGAAATCCCCCTCACCCGGCCCCATTGCCCCACCGCTCTTACCTGCATGGGCCACCGCTGCTCGCGAAGTATCCGCGACCATCGCAACGTCGTTGCAAAGATTCCCAAAAACTAAAGAAAGGATCTTTTTAAAGAAAATTAACAATATTTCTGGTAATAGGGCGGCTCTGACAAGAGCCTTTGTGTTGATTTTGTGTATATTACAGCTACACATAAAACCAGATGCAGCATTTCAGGTTACTTAGAAACACCCTATTGCCTTTGTCTGTAAAGTGCACTCCATCATTTCTCTAAATTCCATGCATGTAAAAACTCAGAATGTTATAAATGCAGCCCATGCGATGGTCTCTGAGGAATGCAGAAACAGTTTTATTAAAATGTTTCCTGGCTTTGTTAATCTGTGGGCACAATTGAGTTGACCACTTCCATTTCTTTCTTTGGCATATATTAGATCACACCAAACCAGTCTGAGGGAAAAGCGACATCAGTTCTGCAAAGGTTTCTTTCATAGGGATTTCCAGCCCTACCCCTGACAGTGTGCCTAGGTCATTGCTACCACAGTGCACAATCATGAGATGAGGAGCTTGGGAATCCACAATTGATTTAACCAAAGCCAGCAACTGATGAAACTTTAACCCTCTCTGGCCAAACCAAGTAATCTGCACATTTGGCAAAACCCAAGTCCCTGTCAACATCTCTCTTTTGTTCAGCCTCTTTAACAGAATAGATATAGCTGTGGCCCACAATCCATACTGTAAGCATTTTGAAGTGAAGGAGCAAAAGCAGTCAAGACAAGGATGGAGCTCAATGAAGTAGTTTTCCCAATGAAAAGCAGTTAAAATGTAGTTTTGTTTTTAAAGAGAGATATTTCATTGAATGCTGTCAGTATGTCAGCATAGCATGAAAGTGAATAAAATTAGATAGTGCATTGGATGCCTTAGCAAGAAGTCCTATTATTGACTAATGTTTAAAAAAAGAAATGTAATAAAGACATGGATATGCTTTTGAATCCGTGGAGTAAACCACACCTGCTGTCTCTCATTTGGAAGTAGCATGTTCCTTCTAGAATGTGCTGTGAACTTGTGACCTACTGGTTCCATTGGGTTGCTAGATACACTGAGCTAAGAGTGTATTGGGGAAAGGGTGTTAAAGAGACAGAGAATGTTTTAAAACGTTGAGGAGTTATGACACAATTTAAGTAATGATAAACTTTAATTTCCCACTCAGGACTATGTAATAAACTGTTGTGCAGTATTTAAATTTAAAACAAACTGAAGCTACACCATATCTCAGTTCTCATTTATACACGTAACGCCATTTTTTTCGTGGTTACTCTGTGATGATCATGAAAACATAGCGAAAACATGCCAACAGGAACCTCGTTTTGAAAGAGAGGGAAAGGGTTAACAGCTGCTAGCCATTCAGAAGTGGAGATAGAGTAGTCTAAAATGAAAGACATTATTTCGTAGAGTGGTAAGTTGAAGAAATTGCCATTTTATGGTTGATTTCTATGAGAGTGGTGTACCATTCTAGTGCTTAGTTTTTCCAGATCTTAACAGTGTCAAAACTATCCAGAAAGAGCTAAAAGAACAATATAAGCTATGAGCTCAATTCACTGGTATGTATAGATATATTTTTAATTATATAAAAAATGTACATTAGAAATGAAGATGTAAATGGGAGTTTGAGTATCACAGTGATGTGAAAAAAATATATCAGATGAACTCTATCTGGCAGAGGGTATGTGTTTATGATGTTAGTACTGTTGAAAATTACCATGAGCAATGCCTTTAACAATGACAATGTTTTAAATGTCTAAGCATTATGTGCAGAATAGATACATCTATATTATTTGCATTCTGGGAGTTGTGGTAGTTTTAGTCACACTATTAAACAGAAGTACTGTTGTCATGAATAAAACATAAGAAAATGTGCTGTTCCTGTATAAAAATTAGACATTAGAATTACTTATTAGGTATGTATTAGGAAGTGTTTGTCAATGTGATTTTTAACTTTTATGACCAGTTTGCATATGTTTAGATGGTGAGATATGGTTTTTATAGTTGCAGATATTTATATGTACGATGAGACTGTTGAGTTTACTTAAAGATGCAGTGAACTATATATTGTTGGAAAGATGGCCTGAAGGTGTATATCTTTTATGAAGTCAAATATATGTT